>CM019074.1:46418183-47018183 GCA_009667805.1 Leptobrachium leishanense | reverse complement strand
CCCCCAGTATATCTATTTACAGCCCCCCAGTAAATCTATTTACAGCCCCAGGACCCCCGTATATCCATTTACAGCCCCCCCAGTATATCTATTTACAGCCCCCAGACCCAGTATTTCAATTTACAACCCCCCAGTATATCTATTTAGAGCTCCAGACCCAGTATATCCATTTACAGCCCCAGACCCAGTATAGCAATTTACAGCCCCCCAGTATATCTATTTACAGCCCCCCAGTTAAATCTATTTACAGCCCCCAAGACCCAGTATTTCAATTTACAGCCCCCCAGTATATCTATTTACAGCCCCCAGACCCAGTATATATCCATTTACAGCCCCCAAGACGTAGTATATCAATTTACAGCCCCCAGACCCAGTTATAGCAATTTACAGCCCCCCAGTATATCTATTTACAGCCCCCAGACCCAGTATATCCATTTACAGCCCCCCAGTAAATCGATTTACAGCCCCCAGACCCAGTATTTCAATTTACAGCCTCCCAGTATATCTATTTACAGCCCCCAGACCCAGTATATCCATTTACAGCCCCCCAGTATATATCAATTTACAGCCCCCAGTTATATCTATTTACAGCCCCCCAGTAAATCTATTTACAGCCCCAGACCCAGTATATCAATTTACAGCCCCCAGACCCAGTATTTCAATTTACAGCCCCCAGTATATCTATTTACAGCCCCACAGTAAATCTATTTACAGCCCCCAGACCCAGTATTTCAATTTACAGCCCCCCAGTATATCTATTTACAGCCCCCAGACCCAGTATATCCATTTACAGCCCCAAGACCCAGTATATCAATTACAGCCCCCAGACCCAGTATAGCAATTTACAGCCCCCAGACCCAGTATAGCAATTTACAGCCCCCAGCCAGTATATCTAGTTACAGCCCCCAGACCCAGTATATCCATTTACAGCCCCCCCAGTATATCTATTTACAGCCCCCAGACCCAGTATATCCATTTACAGCCCCCCCCAGTATATCTATTTACAGCCCCCAGACCCAGTATTTCAATTTACAACCCCCCAGTATATCTATTTAGAGCTCCCAGACCCAGTATATCCATTTACAGCCCCCAGACCCAGTATATCTATTTACAGCCCCCAGACCCAGTATTTCAATTTACAGCCCCCCAGTATATCTATTTACAGCCCCAGACCCAGTATATCCATTTACAGCCCCCAGACCCAGTATATCAATTTACAGCCCCCAGACCCAGTTATAGCAATTTACAGCCCCCCCCCAGTATATCTATTTACAGCCCCCAGACCCAGTATATCCATTTACAGCCCCCCCAGTATATCTATTTACAGCCCCCAGACCCAGTATTTCAATTTACAACCCCCCAGTATATCTATTTAGAGCTCCCAGACCCAGTATATCCATTTACAGCCCCCAGACCCAGTATATAGCAATTTACAGCCCCCCAGTATATCTATTTACAGCCCCCCCAGTAAATCTATTTACAGCCCCCAGACCCAGTATATCAATTTACAGCCCCCAGACCCAGTATTTCAATTTACAGCCCCCCAGTATATCTATTTACAGCCCCCCAGTAAATCTATTTACAGCCCCCAAGACCCAGTATTTCAATTTACAGCCCCCCAGTATATCTATTTACAGCCCCCAGACCCAGTATATCCATTTACAGCCCCAAGACCCAGTATATCAATTTACAGCCCCCAGACCCAGTATAGCAATTTACAGCCCCCCCCCAGTATATCTATTTACAGCCCCAGACCCAGTATATCCATTTACAGCCCCCCAGTAAATCGATTTACAGCCCCCAGACCCAGTATTTCAATTTACAGCCTCCCAGTATATCTATTTACAGCCCCCAGACCCAGTATATCCATTTACAGCCCCCCCAGTATATCAATTTACAGCCCCCCCAGTATATCTATTTACAGCCCCCCCAGTAAATCTATTTACAGCCCCCAGACCCAGTATATCAATTTACAGCCCCCAGACCCAGTATTTCAATTTACAGCCCCCAGTATATCTATTTACAGCCCCCCAGTAAATCTATTTACAGCCCCCAGACCCAGTATTTCAATTTACAGCCCCCCAGTATATCTATTTACAGCCCCCAGACCCAGTATATCCATTTACAGCCCCAAGACCCAGTATATCAATTTACAGCCCCCAGACCCAGTATAGCAATTTACAGCCCCCAGACCCAGTATAGCAATTTACAGCCCCCCCAGTATATCTAGTTACAGCCCCCAGACCCAGTATATCCATTTACAGCCCCCCCAGTATATCTATTTACAGCCCCCAGACCCAGTATATCCATTTACAGCCCCCCCAGTATATCTATTTACAGCCCCCAGACCCAGTATTTCAATTTACAACCCCCCAGTATATCTATTTAGAGCTCCCAGACCCAGTATATCCATTTACAGCCCCCAGACCCAGTATATCTATTTACAGCCCCCAGACCCAGTATTTCAATTTACAGCCCCCCCAGTATATCTATTTACAGCCCCCAGACCCAGTATATCCATTTACAGCCCCCAGACCCAGTATATCAATTTACAGCCCCCAGACCCAGTATAGCAATTTACAGCCCCCCCCCAGTATATCTATTTACAGCCCCCAGACCCAGTATATCCATTTACAGCCCCCAGACCCAGTATAGCCATTAACACCCCCCCAGTATATCTATTTACAGCCCCCAGACCCAGTATATCCATTTACAGCCCCCCCAGTATATCTATTTACAGCCCCCAGACCCAGTATATCCATTTACAGCCCCCCCCAGTATATCTATTTACAGCCCCCAGACCCAGTATATCCATTTACAGCCCCCCCAGTATATCTATTTACAGCCCCCAGACCCAGTATTTCAATTTACAACCCCCCAGTATATCTATTTAGAGCTCCCAGACCCAGTATATTCATTTACAGCCCCCAGACCCAGTATATCCATTTACAGCCCCCAGACCCAGTATAGCAATTTACAGCCCCCCCAGTATATCTATTTACAGCCTCCAGACCCAGTATATCCATTTACAGCCCCCAGACCCAGTATATCAATTTACAGCCCCCAGACCCAGTATAGCAATTTACAACAGCCCCCCCCAGTATATCTATTTACAGCCCCAGACCCAGTATATCCATTTACAGCCCCCAGACCCAGTATAGCCATTTACAGCCCCCCCCCAGTATATATTTACAGCCCCCAGACCCAGTATATCCATTTACAGCCCCCCAGTATATCTATGTACAGCCCCCAGACCCAGTATATCCATTTACAGCCCCCAGACCCAGTATAGCCATTTACAGCCCCCAGACCCAGTATAGCAGCAATTTACAGCCCCCCCCAGTATATCCATTTACAGCCCCCAGACCCAGTATAGCAATTTACAGCCCCCCAGTATATCTATTTACAGCCCCCAGACCCAGTATATCCATTTACAGCCCCCAGACCCAGTATAGCCATTTACAGCCCCCCCAGTATATCTATTTACAGCCCCCAGACCCAGTATATCCATTTACAGCCCCCCCCAGTATATCTATTTACAGCCCCCAGACCCAGTATATCCATTTACAGCCCCCAGACCCAGTATAGCAATTTACAGCCCCCCAGTATAGCAATTTACAGCCCCCCCAGTATATCCATTTACAGCCCCCAGACCCAGTATAGCAATTTACAGCCCCCCAGTATATCCATTTACAGCCCCCAGACCCAGTATAGCAATTTACAGCCCCCCCAGTATATCTATTTACAGCCCCCAGACCCAGTATATCCATTTACAGCCCCCAGACCCAGTATAGCCATTTACAGCCCCCCAGTATATCTATTTACAGCCCCCAGACCCAGTATATCCATTTACAGCCCCCCCCAGTATATCTATTTACAGCCCCCAGACCCAGTATATCCATTTACAGCCCCCAGACCCAGTATAGCAATTTACAGCCCCCCCAGTATATCTATTTACGGCCCCCAGACCCAGTATATCCATTTACAGCCCCCAGACCCAGTATATCAATTTACAGCCCCCCCCCATTATATCTATTTACAGCCCCCAGACCCAGTATAGCAATTTACAGCCCCCCAGTATAGCAATTTACAGCCCCCAGACCCAGTGCAGCAATTTAAAGCCCCCCCCCAGTATATTAATCTACACCCCCCTCCCATTAGTTTATTCACACCTGGTAATAAATCTCCTCTCTGCCTCGCTCCTCCATCGCAGCAGAGTGAAAGCACGCGGGCTGGTGGCTCCTCCTGCAGTTGTTTTCCTGGGCTATGTGGATCACGTGTGGGGGCGGCGCCAAATTACACAGTGTGCCTGCTCGTGTTAAGAACGTGGGATGGGACTGAGACAGGCACACACACTGCAGCGCCGCCGCAAATCTGATTTTTCCGCCCCTCAAACTGGCAGCAGGCCAGGACAGTAAGGCGGCCGCCTGTGCCGCCTTACATTAGCGCCGGCCCTGTCTTCTACATGACACTGATTGTCATTTTCATGCAGTGTCATCACCTCTGTGCCATTCTCGGACGTTTTGCGACTCTGATCTAATACCATTGGGAAACTGTCTTATACTATTTAACCTCGGCTCCCGTCTGTACTGTGCACTATCGTGGTTTCCCATACACAGAGAGTGCGTTGTATATTATCGTAGTTCATTCTGTGTACCGACCTTGTATAAGTGTCTTTATTATTATTATTATTATTTATATAGCGTCATCATATTCCGCAGCGCTGTACAATGGGCACAATATAGACAGGGTTACAATACATTGAACAACAATTGACAAACCGGTACAATAGGAAACGAGGGCCCTATTCTCGTTGGAACTCACAATCTAGAAGGGTTGGGGGTGGAAACAGGAGGAGAGGCCTGCAAGGTGAGAGTGATGGACTGCAAGGTGAGAGTGATGGACTGCAAGGTGAGAGTGATGGACTGCAAGGTGAGAGTGATGGACAGGTTGCGTCAGTGAGTCGGGTGGTAGGCTTCCCTGACTAGGAAAGTTTTAAGGGAGCGTTTGAAGGAAGGGAAACTAGGGGAAAGTCTTAACTTTACGAGGGAGAGCATTCCAGAGGATGGGGGCTGCACATGAGAAATCCTGCAGTCTATCATGGGAAGAGGTGATGCGGGGAGAAGCTAGGCGCAGGACACTGTTTGACCTTAGGGAGCGGGCTGGGTTGTATTTGGTGATTAGTGAGGACAGGTAGTGGGGAGCTGAGTTAGTGAGAGCTTTGTAGGTCAGGGTAAGGAATTTCAATTTAATTCTACAGTGGATGGGGAGCCAGTGAAGGGCACTGGCGAGAAATCAAGAGTTTAAAACATAACCTTTACTTGTTCTTACTGAAAATACATAAAAAACATGGTTATACTGATATAAAACACAGAAACAAACACAAGCCAAGGTATAGATACCAAACCTGTAGGTATATCTGTGAGGTAATTGATACGTCCCTAGAGTAGATCGTATAAAGGGTTTGCAGTTGGAAAACGGGCCTTCGAGGGTCGGAGATAATAGGAGGATAGCAGAGAGAAATATTGCAATCACTGATAACTAATCTAGCGGGACCATCACAGTTTTTCAAAAAATTAATTGCTTTATTAGCGGTGGTAAACAAAATCCATGAAGGATAAACATGGGAGCGCTCTCCAAAGAAATATATGCAAGGTGGACCACATATAGCAGGTTAGATAGGATTGGATCGGGGGAAAAAAAATGGAAAGTTATTTAAAAGTAGAGGCACTCATAGCTTTACGCGTTTCGCCAGAAGACGTAATCAGGAGCTAGAACAGAGTGACATACAGCCTACAGAGCTAAGTTTGTCCGTGTGTACCGACCTTGACATTTCCTTTTGACTTCCCTGATCTCTGGTGTCCCATATCTGACTTGTACGACATATACCTTTGTTACCAACCTTTGGCTTGTATGACTAACCCCTCTGGTATCTGACCTGGTTACTCTCCTGACTTTGTCCTTTTGTGTTTCTCTCTCATAGATTTTACCAGCCATTGTAAGTACCGGCAGTCAGACTCTGATTCGCTCGGCATGTTAGGGTCAAGACACACGACAGATGGTCGCTACTTTATATGGACTGATTCAGGGACCAGTGGTTTTATGTTGCTAGTAAACACGTGCAAGCAAGAAATTTTGTTTCTCAAAAAAAAATCCCTTCTATTCATCCAAATTTTTCTGGTCTGTTGATTTGGTTTGTCCAAAATTGTGGTTTATATTTTCCTATCAATTATATCAGTCATTGCTGGTAAAAGAACCTGATCGCATGCTCACAGGCTTGTTGTTTCTTCTCAATCAATGCATTATGTAATCAACCACCTCACCTGGTTCGGAAAGCAAGTGGGCCACCCACTTCTGAATCCAAGATGCAAAAAGATAGGGGTAGGGGCAAGGGTCAGGTCCAGGTGGAACGCGTGGGAATGCAGTTCCTACACTATTTGTGCAGAAGGAACTGAGTTCCCTTTGGTCCCACACACTTGTGTTTGTGTTAAATGCGAGATGATACTTGCTAATTTGGGGACAGAAATCTCGGTGAGTTCCGACGCCTTTTTTTTTTTAGGACTTGACCCCTGTGTTGGGACTCCTGTCTTCTGGTGAGTGATTTAGATTTTTGTTTCAAACAGATCTTTTCTATTCATCTTAAGGTTTCAAGTTAGGTCTGGTGAGTAAATTAGGTTAGGCTGGTGACTCATTTTCATACTGATTAGCATACAATTGGAATCAATTGGGTGGTATTTGCTTCAGGTTTAGCTTGTCCACTCCTTGCTGGGAGAGGTGTTCTTAGGTGGCTATATAAAGCTTGTGGAATATTAGCTTGGTCTAATTGAGCCTGGGAAGCCTTCTAAGTGAAGTCTTCAAAGTGAGCACTTACTCTGGAGGTAGTCTGAGGTAGAAAGGAGGTAGAAAACCTACAAAAAGGTAAGATTTGCTGGTTTTAAATCCATTCTTTTATAATGGCAGGCTTGGTCCAGTGTAAGAGCTGTCATGCATTTGTTTTTAGATCCAATTTTTGGAGGTTTGGAGTGTGCCTGATATGTAGGCAGCTCTCTTTATTGCAGCAGGAAATTGCCTGTTTGAAGTCTGAGATTTGTAAATTATCTGTTAGAGAAACTCAGGCTATGACTGTTACTAAGCCACTGCCACAGAGGCCTCCTAGGAGCAGCAGATGGACTACTGTAGGATCTGGTAGACTTAGAGTTGTGGATAGAAGGCATGTCCCACAATCTGTGGCTCTTCTTAATTCTTTTGAGGCACTTTCAGAGTGTAGTGATAAGACGGATGTAGGCTCAGACACCATAGTTGAGGAACCACCATCCACTATGCCTAAGGTATGCAGCACTGCAACCAAGGACAAAAATGAAAAGGTGGGACTTGATAGAAGGCAATTGTTGCTGGGTGATTCTATCATAAGAGGTGTTGAGCTGGAGAGTAGTGGTTTGGTGAGATGTCTTCCTGGGGCTACTGCTCGTAGAGACAAGAGACGTATTCTCAATATTGTCAAACAAGCAAAGCAACAAGGGGAAGTGGACGTTCTAGTCCATCTAGGGAGAAATGACTTGGCTAGCAATGAGGTTTCTGAGATTAAGGAAGATTTTTGTGTTCTTGGAGGTGAAATACAGCAGATTGCGCCACTGTGTCATTCTCTGAAGTTTTGCCTGTGCATTACATTCAAGATAGGCAGATGTGCAATAGGGAATTCAATTTGTGGCTTCGGGAATGGTGTCGGGAGCAAGGATTTGGCTTTGTGTCCATGATAGCTCTAATTGGAGCAGAAAGGAACTGTATAAAAAAGATGGTTTGCATCTTACTCATAGGGGAACATATGTTCTCAGTGAGAAGTTCAAAGGTTTCGCAAGAAATATTTAAACTAGGAGGGGGGACAAAAGGGTAAAAAAACAATCTGCCCGATTGTCCCCCAAAACTAAGTCGGAAGGTGCAAGCAACATGCGAGGTAAAAAATGACAAGCTCAGAGTCGTGTCTACAAATGCTCGCAGTTTAGTCAATAAAATCAATGAACTAGAGGCAATGATGGCAGCTGAAAAAGTAGATTTAGTGGCGGTTACTGAGACATGGTTCAATGAGAAAAATAACTGGGACATAACAATACCGGGGTACTCTTTATATAGAAAAGACAGAGAAGGTAGGAAAGGAGGAGGAGTGGCCCTGTATGTGAAAAACAACATAAAAACGAACCAAATAAAAGTGAGCGAGGTGAACATAGAGTCAGTTTGGGTTACGCTAACATTTGGCAATCATACAGTAGCTCGTGTAGGTGTGATCTATAGACCCCCTGGACAAGCAGAAGAACTAGATAATCTGCTGGTTGAGGAAATAGCCAAAATGGCAATGAAGGGGGAAGTTATTATCATGGGGGACTTTAATCTTCCTGATGTGAACTGGAAAACCAAAACAGCTGGGTGCACCAGGAGTACAAAATTCTAAACTCCCTACTGGGATTATCTCTAACACAAGTAGTTGAGGAGCCGACCCGTAAAGAGGCCATATTGGATTTAATACTCACAAATGGAGGTTTGGTATCAGACGTTGTTGTAGGTGAAAATTTGGGATCTAGTGATCACCAGTCAGTATGGTTTAATATAACAACAGGGATGGAGCCGCACCACACAAGAACGAAAGTTTTAGACTTTAAAAAAACAGATTTTTCTAAAATGAGATTTTGTGTGAAGGAGTCATTATCAGACTGGAGGAGTTTAAAGGGAGTCCAGGAGAAATGGGATTATTTAAAGGAAGCATTATTGAAGGCCACAGGAAATTGCATTCGGCTTGTTAGCAAAAACAAAAAAGGGAAGAAACCACTGTGGTACTCTGCAGAAGTGGCCAAAATAGTGAAGAACAAAAAGATAGCATTCAATAATTATAAAACAACTCAGAGTGAAGAAGATAGGCAAACCTATAAGATTAGGCAGAAAGAGGCAAAGCAATTTATAAGAGCTTCCAAAGCACACGCAGAAGAGAAAATAGCTCAGTCAGTAAAAAAGGGGGACAAAACATTTTTCAGATACATAAACGAGAAAAGAAAAGTAAAACAAGGATTAGTTAGATTAAAAACAAAGGAAGGAAGGTATGTAGAAGAGGATAAAAGTCTCGCTGACTGCCTCAATGAATATTTTTGTTCAGTCTTTGCAGAAGAAAAGGAAGGAAAGGGACCTCAGTTAGGAGAGAACACTAAAGAGACATTTACATATCAGTTTACAGAGGAGGAGGTTCTACAGCAGCTGTCTAAAGTAAAGACAAATAAGTCAATGGGGCCTGATGGGATCCACCCTAAATTATTAAAAGAGCTCAGTGATGTAATAGCAAAACCGTTAACAGATTTATTTAACCAATCCTTGTTAACGGGAGTGGTCCCAGAAGACTGGAAATTAGCAAATGTTGTGCCCATTTACAAGAAGGGTAGTAGGGAGGAATCGGGGAACTATAGGCCAGTTAGTCTGACGTCAGTAGTGGGGAAATTAATGGAAACGATGTTAAAGGAAAGGATTGTTGAACATCTAATAACACATAGATTACAGGATCAGAAACAACATGGGTTTACCTCAGGGAGATCATGCCAAACTAATCTTATTGATTTTTTTGATTGGGTAACAAAAATAATAGACACAGGTGGTGCAGTAGACATTGCTTATTTAGATTTCAGTAAGGCTTTTGATACTGTTCCGCATAGAAGGCTTATCAATAAATTGCAATCTTTGAGTTTAGATTCCAATATGTTGACTGGATTAGGCAGTGGCTGAGTGACAGACAAAGAGGGTTGTGGTAAATTGGAGTTTATTCGGCACAAGGTCTTTTACCAGTGGGGTACCTCAGGGGTCAGTACTTGGACCCATTCTCTTTAATATTTTTATTAGTGATATTGCAGAAGGTATTAATGGAAAAGTATGTCTTTTTGCTGATGACACAAAGATTTGCAACAGGGTTGACGTTCCTGGAGGGATCAGCCAAATGACAAATGATTTAGGTAAACTAAAAAAATGGTCGCGTTGTGGCAATTGAGTTTTAATAAGTGGATAAGTGCAAGATAATGCACCTGGGACATAAAAACCCAAGGGCTGAATATAGAATATTTGATACAGTCCTAACCTCAACATCTGAGGAAAGGGATTTAGGGGTTATTATTTCAGAGGATCTAAGGGTAAGTAGTCAATGTAATAGAGCAGCAGGAAATGCTAGCAGAATGCTTGGTTGTGTAGGGAGAGGTATTAGCAGTAGGAAAAGGGAAGTGCTCATGCCACTGTACAGAGCACTGGTGAGACCTCACTTGGAGTACTGTGTGGCAGTACTGGAGACCGTATCTCCAGAAGGATATAGACATCTTAGAGAGAGTTCAGAGAAGGGCTACTAAAATGGTGTACGGCTTGAAGGAGAAAAGTTACCAGGAAAGGCTTAATGATCTTAACATGTACAGCTTGGAAAAAAGACGAGACAGAGGAGATATGATAGAAACATTTAAATACGTAAAGGGAATCCACAAGGTAGAGGAAGGGAGTATATTTAAAAGGAAACAAAATAGCAAAACAAGAGGACATAGTCCTTAGATTAGAGGGGCAAAGGTTTAAAAGTATACATCAGGAAGCATTATTTTACTGAGAGGGTGGTGGATACATGGAACAGTCTTCCAGTAGAAGTGGTAGAGGCCAAAACAGTAATTGAATTTAAGCAAGCATGGGATAGGCATAAGGCTATCCTAAACAAAAGATAATTCCAGGTTAAGAATCCATGTAATTGGCAGACTAGATGGGCCGAAAGGTTCTTATCTGCCGACATTTTTCTATGTTTCTGTCCGCCCCATCCTCTACCACCTGTGGCTAACAGTTGAGGGGTTAACTCATATGAAGTCAAATAGCCCAGGTGCTATGATGTAAATTTAATGCAATGCACCTGCAAACTGTAGACACAAATCAAAAAGAATCACCAGACATTAATTGTTCCTGTGCGGTTAATTTTTTGGGTTTATACTCTGAATTGTCCTTTGGGCAATTAGCCAAAAAAGTCTGACGAATCATCCCCTTGTTTCTGTATCTTGTACAGCGTTCTGAAATATATGTTGTTACTATGTAATTAAAGTTTTATATTAAATTATTTAAAGCAGGAATCAACAACCTTAGCCCTCCAGATGTTTTGAAACTACATTTCCCATTTGGCTCAGCCAACCCGATGAGTGGCTTGGAATCATGGAAGATGTAATTCCAAAACAATTGGAGGGCCAAGATTGCTGACCCCTGCTTTAGTTAATCTATAAAATAGTTCTATGCTCGTCAAACCTTACAAACCTTATTCATTTTAATATTTCTAGTATAAAACATACATGTTTATTCAGAGAGGTGAAAACCAGGAGAATTTCTGGAGAAGTGAAAATTCTGGTCAAAATAGCCTAACCAGAAAAATTCTCCCATTTATCTAACTTTCCAAATCGGCTATTTGGTCTAGATTGTTCTCTTCTCCAGCTAATTCTCCTGAGTTTCACCTTTCTCTGAATAAGCCTGATAGTGTCCCAGTACGGACACGACTTTTGACGGAAGACGCAGTAGTGGCCACACAGTCCGTTTTTTTTACTGATGTATTTTTTGACTGATGTAGTAGGGAAAATAAATTAAAATAAAAAACCTTTTGTCCGCCAAAAATGCTGGACGTATAAAAGCAGTCCGTCTGACCATGCTCCATCACTCACACACAAAGCTATGCGGACGTTGCAGACGTGGCGCACTCCGCACGTCCATTCTAGCAGTATTACGTTCTTGCCTAACCTGCATCCGTTTGCCGCGTCCGTTATGCATCCGCACTTCTGTGTGGACGTACTTCGTGTGTGGGGCTCCATTTACCACAATTGTATATCACGAACGTATTTATGTGCGGCAACACGGACGCTAACACTACGCTCGTCTGACACGAGCCTTCATCAGGCAGGATTCGCCTTACTGGAGATGTCTTGATGCGGCAGGCGGGCTTAAAACTTCAATGGCCATTCAAGAAAACAAAAACCTTCAATTGTGTTTTGTTTCACAAGGTGTTATAGGGATAACATGTGTCGTAGCATAGAATCATGATCAGTAGAGATCCACACACGAAGTATGGGCACACCGAACTGCGCACGCACAACGCACGTGGCAAACGGACGTAAAACCGCTAAGGCGGACGCGCAGCATGCGCCACGTCCACGTGGCGGCCTGTGTGTGTTATCCTGCGACGTTAGATGCAGCACAGTTGCGACGTCCATCATGTTGACGCTCAGAGGTTTTTATGGTCTGGCTGACTGTACCTGTATTTTAATTATAATTAATTTTGATTCCCATAATTGCCTTTTTTGTTCTACAACCATCAAAAAACAGACCGTGTGGTGTCTACAGTATCTTCCGTCAGTACGTCCGTCTGTTATGCACACACGCAGAGCGCGCTCTGACTGCGTTCATCTGACATTAGCCTTAGTTTTCGTAATTGTTTTTGTGATTTTTCCAAGTGCGACCTCTAGATGTCATTTGCTGACCCCTGATTGTACCTTCTGTACTCATCAAAAATTTGTTATGATCCTATAAATACAGATTATGTTGAATCATAAGAAGCTGTATAATTATATCAAAATGATGCATGAGGAGTAAATTTCAGACTTTATAACGTATTTGCAACATTTCTGAATCTGTTTTTTTTTTAAACTTAAAATCTGTAATGGCTTTCTAGCTCTAAAATTACAAAAAGCAGATTAAGATTTATTTGTCCTCTGCAAAATACTGTGAATCATGCATGATAATTCAAAATAGTTCAGGGGCGCGTTAGTTCCTCAGCTGCTGCAAGTGCTAAGTTAGCAACTTGACTCTGAACACTGTGCTGCAGCTCCTCATTCTGCACTGCTAACTTAGCACTCGCAGCCAAGCAGCGAGCTGCTGCAGAGTAGCTGAGTGTGACGTGGGAAAGATGGCTGCCTTCAAGGAGCAAATAACAATTATTTTATTTATTTATTTATTTATAAAGGATTTTCCTCAGCTGCTGCAAGTGCTAAGTTAGCAACTTGACTCTGAACGCTGTGCTGCAGTTCTTCGTTCTGCACTGCTAAGGCTAGGGTCAGACGAACGCATTTTTCGTGTTGTCAGTGAAAAAGTGCGTTAGAAACAAATGGACGCATTTTTTCACGGAATACGCGATAGCGGTCATACGATGCGCCGTTTCGTCCGTGATTTTGTACGGATCATTAATAAAACACTTTTTGTGTCTGGACGTTATGTTGGCTGGACATTAGCAGCGTCTGACGTCTCCCAATCACGCACACACGCCTCTAGCGGACGCAGCACACTCTGTACGTCAGTACTAGTGGTTTGACGTTCTAGGAAAAATGCGTTCGTTTGCCACTTGCGTTGTGCGGACGAACTTTCGTGCGGCCGTACTTCGTGTGTTCCCCGGCATTGGACGTCATTTGCTGCTAGCACGACCGTGATTTCGTGCGACTAAACGCACGTTAAAACTGCTTTCGTCTGACCCTAGCCTTACTTAGCACTCGCAGCCAAGCAGAGAGCTGCTGCAGAGTAGCTGAGTGTGACGTGGGAAAGATGGCTGCCTCCATGGAGCAAATAACAATCCAATAAGGAAATGTTCAATTTGAAGTTTTGGTGGACCAAAACACCAAAGGGGTTATTCAGAAAGAGACAATCTGGCCCCGTTATGTAACTGGATGCCGAAATTCAGCATACAGTGACATTTTGTGCCGTTCGGCTATTCAGAGAACAGGAAATTCACCAAATTTTGGCTAAAGTGCCTGTAAATTTGGTGCCTGTTCGAAGGCAGTGAAATCCCCATAGAGAAGTAATAGTTGATCTATTCAGAGAACACCGAACAGCAGTGAAAAGTTGCCCAAATGCCCTGCTGTTCAGTGCTTTCATTCGCCAGGTTTATCCCATAGGCCTCAATGTTAAAAATATTCCCGTTTTTATCCAATATCTAATAAACCGTTTATTATTTTTTTCTGCAGTAAAAAGACTATTTATTGATTTTTTTTTAGGCTCTTTTAGTCATTTTTTGGGATTTTCTCGAGAAATTGTTTTTCCATTTTTGGTTTTATTAGGATTTTGTTCTTTTTTCTGTAACAGACCTTTTTATTATCATTCATTGGATCTTATATGTAAATTCCAGGCATTTTCGTTCAGTAGTTTTTTTGCAAACATCGTTTCAATTTTGAAAATTTCAAGAGTACTGTTATTTTATTTTATTTTTTTACCCTGTTCGTCAGCTTGTCGGCTTTTTTCGGCAGCTGGTCTGTGCTGTGATCGGCAGCTCGGCTTTTTCATCAGGTTTTTGGTGGGATTGCGGTGGGTTTGCTGCAGGTTTTCCCTGCATTCCGGGGGCCCTGCAGTGAATGCTGAACTTTGATTCCCCGAAGTGCAGAGAAACGCGGGGAATGAGAGAACACCGAAATGTCGGCGACATTTCGGTGCTCTCTGAATAATCCCTCAAATGTTCTTCAGATAACAACATCTCTATTTCATTCATAGCCATATCATAGATGCCATGGCTCTCAGTTTATTCTAGTACAACAGTGGATATTGCAGAAACAGCACCTTTCATTAAGCAATCCTCTGCCATTTTGCTTCAATATTCACAGCCAAGCGTTCAGTGAGACTGCTGCAGCAAACTGATCTGCTGCAATGTAGTAATTCAGCAGCTGCTGAGGAACTGAACAGGCCTCCGGTTTAGGCTCTCAAGGCACAAAACGCCAATCTCAAGTTTGTCATATATTGTACTGTACTAGTCTCTACTCATTCTCTCCGATTTAAAAGAATTGATGCTAGGAACTCAAAACATAAATGCAACACTACAATTAAAACAAATGACAGGCTCTGGTTAAATTCACTGGTTTACACGGTCGGCTCTTCTTCTCTTTCAAACTCAATTGTTCGTTGATTCCATTCTCTTATCTATCTATTCTTGCTTTATTTCAGACAGACATTTTTTCCGTTTATAGAACAGTTAATCGCTACTTTGTTCCTTTTACAAAATACCTCCAAATAGTTATCTTTTTTGTTATGATTAAGACCCGGCAAGAATTCTAATCTTGGACGTCTACATCGCTTTTAAAAATAAGTAAGTGATCTGTCAGAATCAGCCAAGTGCGACATTAACAATTGGAGAGAGTGAGTGTTTTATAGATTTTCTCTGAGCTTAATAGCTTTACTTATCCGGATCTGAGTAATTTGATAAGGATTCCACGCTCCTGACACTCCCTTTCTTTATGCGCCTCATAATCATCACTGCAACCTGGATCCCTTGTAATGAGATGGCCACTTCTACAAGAAAAACCCAGAAATGAGAGTCATTGAATTATGTAATGTGTAATGAATTTCTAAGGCTTGAATAGGGGAAAATATTATATACTGTATATACAATGGCGTGCGCAGCCCATTTCATTAGGGTGTGCACCCATGGAACATTTATTAATCACATATCTATGTTAAGATAATTTTGCAAAGAACAGTTATTTTTAGTTGGGAATAACCAATGTTTATGCAATGATACAGTCAATGTTAATTCTGTTTATCATGAACCAGCTAAGAAACATCCAATATATCTATGAAGTGTTTCAAAGATGAAATCTTCACCCAACATTTGGGTGTGCCTGGGCACACCAGGCACACCCTGTGCGCACACCTTCACTTTTTTATTATATTATTATTATTATTTCAGATAACAAACCTTGAAAGAGGAAACAGGTTATTTACTGGAAACTACAGAATTCTCTCTTTCTCTCTCTGCACGTTATTAGGCCAGAAAACGGATAATTTGATTTCTGGCAACATGGGTTGAGTAGTTCTTCTTGCACAAAGAGCATTTCAGTATAAATAAAGTGAATCTCGTGACTGTTGAATTAATCTGATGATAAAAACAGAATCAAACAAAATAAAGCTGCTGCAGACATCTTGGCCCCTATTACATACCTAACGCTAACGATATCGCTCACCTGCGTGAGCATTCCCATTAGCTGCGGTATTAGCTGCCTATTACAATCCAAACGCAAACGGGTTAAAAAACCCGTTTGCGTTTGGTACCTTGCACTCCTGTGCGCGAGGTTAGTGCACTTTGCTCTCCCTATACTTAACATGGGGAGCGCAAAGCGTTAATCAGCGCTGGATTACAATGTCCCAGCGCTGATTAACGCCTGGCTCTGGTCAACGAAAGGTTAACCAGAGCCAGGACCTGGTGTTAACGGATTCCGCTTAAAATAATAAAATGAGTCCTATACTTACCCTCTGTCCCGCGACGAGGACCGCGGCTCCGGTCACATCCTCCGGCCGGCGGGAGCAGGGAAAGACAGAGGGAAAAAGTCCCCCTGTCTTTCCCTGCGTATCACTACCCCAACCGGCCGGATCTCGCAATGCGAAATCCGGCCGGTCACGTGACCAGCAGAGAGGAACTCAATGGAGTCCTATGGACTCCATTGAGAGGATGCGTGCGGCTGCATCCCTAACTTTAACGCTCGATAACAATGCAGGCAGCATTTTTTGCGCCTGCATTGTAATCTGGCGTTAAAACGCGGGCGCAAGGGGGGAAACTTTGGGCGTAGTTTTTCCTCCCCTGCGCCTGTGTTTTAACGCCAAGAGCGTAATAGGGGCCCTTGCGTTTGTAGAGCATCACTGTTAAAGAATAAGATAACTTTTAAAATGTATTTAGACTTTTATTTTAGTGCTGTATAACCTGATAGATATTTTTTGGAGCCCACGGGGTGACTGTGTAAGACAGCACGTAGAATACAGAAATAAGTAAACATTTTTGAATTGAATGGAAATCCTCAGCAAGCGGTTTGCTTATTAATTACAGGGGTCAATGAGAAGATACACAAAAGCATGTCTGGAGTCTTGGATCATAAAATATGTGAATGCCCATGTATATATATTTATTTATTTATTTATAAAGTATTTTACCAGGAAGGATACATTGAGATTTCTCTCGTTTTCAAGTATGTCCTGGGTTCAAGAACATGGTTACAGAAATACAAAGTAGTAAAATGCAAGAAATTAACACAAAACAAATATACAGATTATATTCATATATAATATGAACTCCTACTTTGTTGAGACTGGTGATATATATATATATATATATAAAATACACAAGAAGGGCAGCACTCAGGTTAGTATGATAGGACCTGCCAAGGGTGGAATACATTGTCGCTGTTGGCAGGCTTACGCAATCCATGGCCATCTATTGCAAACTAAACTTCCACCATTTTTCAACACAGCTCAACATCATAGGGTTAAGATCTATAGTGCATTTGAAGGGAATAAGAATTGTTTGTAGGCATTTAAAGGGTTAAACCTGGTTAAATCTCCTGTTTTTAAATGAATTTAGCTGCTGTTGTGGTTTCTTTTGTACTGTTTGTACATGTTGTTTGGAGTGCTCTCTTCTTGGTTTGTTATATATATATATATATATATATCACCAGGGTATAGCAGTACGTAGTGATACCTTTTTTAATGGACAAGCATTACATTTAAAAGACAAGCTTTCAAGAGTATTCCTCTCTTCTTCGGGTCTGGAGTAAAGCTCCAGACCTGAAGAAGAGAGGAATACTCTCGAAAGTTTGTTTTTTAAAAGTAATGTTAGTCCAATACAAAAGGTGTCACTACGTACTGCTATACCCTGGTGGTTTTAGCAACTGGACTAACTACTGTATATATACACACACACAAAAGCTGAGCACCCCTTATCCAGAATCTTCGGGACTCTCAAACATTCCGGGTTCCAGAATTTTACAATTTTCAGAATCCAAAACACAGCGCAACAAGTCAACAAGATACATGCTGGGAAAAGATGTGCAGTGCTTGTGAGGGACATCAGTTTATATACAGTTGGACCTGTACAGCATAGCAAATAAAAGATGTCGGGCTCTATTACCTCCTTCAACCTAACACTAGCGTTAGCTTTAGCTTAATGAAGGTGATAGCTTTGTGCCCACATCGCCTTTGATTTGCTAATGGGTTAAAAAACACATTTGAGCTCATTAATTTGCGATTCGAAGATGCGAGTTTACTGTACTTTGCACTTCCTATACCTAACATGGGGAGCGCAAAGTGCAAGCACAGATTAACTAGCGTTACGATCACTTGGTCCTAATGCTAGTTACCAAGAGCTGGCGCTAACAAAAAAGTTACCACCAGCTTAGAGGTGTAGGTAACGGATTGCACTGCACTGCAATCAGAATTTGTTACCTGCAGCTCAAACCCCCCCCAAAAATCACATACTCACCTCTCATCCTGCGGAGAGAACAGCAGCCCAATCCGCTGCTTCTGGCTGCCGGGAGCAGAGTGAGATTGGGGGGAAGAAAGTCTCATGTCTCCCTCTGCGATCACTCCGCTGACCAGCAAGATCTCGCGAGAGGCGAGATCCTGCCGGTCATGTGACACGGCAGCACGATCCTCCATGGAGTCCTATGGACGCCATGGAGGGGATCCTGGGGACGACGCTGCCCCCAGCTTTCACAAGCTTAGCGATAGCTAAGGGGCAGGCTGCCGTACTCAGCGCCTGCCCCGTGATCTGCTGGGGAAACCGGGACGCAAAGCGGAAGCTAAGTTTTCCCCTTCGCGTCCCGGTTTTAGCGAGGGGCAGCTGATAGTGCCCGTTGTGTGCTCAACTCCCATTACATAAAAGGAGGGGCAATGCAACACTAGCAGTCAGCCCAAATTCTTACAAAGAAGAAAAAAAAGTTTGTCATACGTGTTCAAAATCCTTTGGTTAGCCAGCGAATCAGATTTCTGGTTTCTGTACAGCATGTCATTTCAAGGAGCTGCGCAAAACAATCCATCTCGTATGGCATGGTATTAGAGGGTTCTGTGTTAATACAGTCTCAGGTTGCAAAACTCAACATGCAAAAAAATGATAAATTGCAAATGTCATTTGCATGTCTTTCCCAGAGTTCCGTGCTGAATATGGGGAATGTAGCACATGAGCTCTGTGATGCAGTTCTCTGAATTGCTGGGATGTTTAAATGACTTCTGCAATAATAAACTTTAATATATATATATATATACTGTATGTAATACATAATATATATATATGGCATTTTTTTTTCTTGAAACACAATGGTTCTAACAGAATAAGAAATCTAAATTGATTTCATTTCCTGCATCTCACAGGCAGAGAAAGCAAACAAATTGAATAAAGGAGAAATTCTGGTGTTTGATTACAAAATAGTTCCTGGGAGCAAATGGCAGTGCTATAGTAGAAAATAAAAATAATAACAAATAATGAATTAATGGAGGCTCGGGGTTTGCAAGGAATGTATATAGATTTTTAAAGAAACATTTCAAAGACAACTGTGAATTCCAACACAGAATGGGGTCTATCGTTGTCACGAGTCTCAAATAATATAATAGAAGTAAAAGACAGCGTGAATCTGGCGCTTTTCTTAGTGGTTGTAAGATTATTAAGGCGTGCTCAATATAGGTCGGTGCTGCAAGCTAGAAGATATGTGTTTACAACCTCAAAAACACGAATATAATAGAAAAGAAAGCAAGCTAGAAGATATGTGTTTACAACCTCAAAAACACTAATATAATAGAAAAGAAATAATATAACACAAGGTTGAAGAGAAACAATGGTGTATTGCAAGTTTGCTTAAAAAATACTTTTATATATTGCTCAGCGTAATAGAACATTTCAGGACTGTCTTTAGACATAGAAAGTTGAAATCTTGTACAATATATAAATATTCTTAGAAATACTTTTACTGTAGAGAACGTTGTTTATTCAAAGATTCCACAGTTTATTATAAACATAAAATATACAGAATTTGATGGTTTTGTATATCAGGGTATAATAAAACATCAAGGGCTATATTACATTCTTCAAGTAGAAAGCCTCACGCAAAGTGAAAATCTTTGCGCCAAGTGTTAAACTTCGTGCGTGCAAATCACCGCTGGAATTACAATCCTCGCGGCTTTTTTTATCCGCCAATCAATTGCGCGTGCAAACAGGACGTGCCCAAATGCACGCGCAGCACTGTCTAGCGCAAAAATCTTTTTTTTCGAGATTCAGCTAATCAGAATTAAGAACTACACCTGTCTCACATTAACAAGTTGCGTCTGCCACTGTCAATCTGACCATATATGCTGCAGCAATAATACTTGCACACACAACGTCATCCATTGTATTGGTTTGGTATGATTTGAATGGGCCACTGTGCTTTGGTGCATTCCTTTTTATGGGCTTGGATATTTTGGGTTAGCCAGGTTGTTCAGATATGCCGTTAGCACCAGCTTTTAGGAGTTGCTAAAATTATGCGCGCAAAGGCCACGCGGTAATTACCGCAAAATAGATTGTAATACCATACTCGTACCAGTGCACATTTGCATTTGCGCTCACAATGTTAAGTATAGGCCGTGCGAAGTACAGTAAGCTCACGCAGGGTTCGCGTAGGTTCACCCGCGGTAGACGATTGCGTGCGGTTGTTGCTCTGACTATGTAATACGGGATTCGGCGCAAATGTTTTTACCCCACGCGTTAATGATTATTTGAGCCATCGCAAACGTTTGCGTGAAGATTGTAATTTAGCCCCAACTGTTCCTTAGCGGGTATTAACATGTGGTAAATACAACCTCTAATGAAGGGGAACAACAACTGTCTGTCTAAGATCATTGCTCTTGTCTTTCCTCCTTGGCATTGTGTTAACACACACCTGAAGGCTTCAGACCAGCAAAATGACAAGACCTCTGCTTTTATAAAGGTGGTCACACTTGCTGAAGATCAGTTAATTAAGGGCATTTGATTAGTAGCACCTGGCTGCGTCTTACCCAACAAATTCCTATGGAAGCAGTAAGCAGTGAACATAGGGCACTATTACAATCCCGACGCTAAAACGGGGACGCGGTTTCTCCTTAGCCTTCCCCGTTTTAGCGTGATATTACGGTGCAGGCGCTAAACCAGCAGCCTGTACCATAACAAGGTGCTAAGCCTCGGCATGCTTACGACCGCGCTAAGCATCGCCGCAAGCATCCCCTTTATGGAGTCCATAGGACTACGTTGAGGCTTTCGCTGCCGGTCACATGACCTGCAGAATCTTGCCTCGTGAGATAGGCAGGTCAGCTTAGTGATTCACAGAGGGAGACTTGGGGTCTTTTTTCCCTTAGTCTCTCACTGCTTGCAGCAGGAAGAAGAGGCGGATGGAGCCACCGTTCTGACGTGGGATGGGAGGTGAGTATGTGATTTTTTGGGGGGGGTTTCAGCTAGTGCTGACCGATTCCTCAGAAGCAGAATCAGTTAGCGCCAGGTCCTAGCTCATAGCTGAGTACGCTCCTGAGAAACTGAGGTTGATACTCAAGAAACGCATCAAGCTGCTGTGTGAGGGACACGTGTGTGGATCAGGGTACCTCGCAGTGGATCAACAGCTAGTGCTGGTCTATATCCACCGGAGGGCGGCTAATGGACTACCTGGGACTTTGATCGGGAGATTTGGGCCATTGTGGCCAATGCACATATGTACATTTGGTTATGTGCCTTTTAAATTTCGAGTTTGTTTTTTGCTTTTAAATAAACATTTTTATGTTTTAAATTACTACACTATATACTGTTTCCCCATTTTGTCCAGATTGGAAGTGGACCTGGAAAATTGATTGGGGCTACCCAACTGTATCTGGGTGACCCCGCTTGTTACAGCACTACGGAGGTGCCGTTCTATTTTTTAGTTGTGTTACCTAATTTTAATACCTGTTAAGGACCAGATGATTTTTTTTGTCATTTCCTATTTCATAAAACCAAAGAATTCAACGAGGGTGTATTAGTTACCTAACCTATAACATTATTTGTCTGTAAAAATACATATCCCTCCTCAATCACATGTGACATTTGGAATTTGGACAGGCAGTGAGCGAGAGTGAGAGGCAGAAGGAATCTTCTAGGTCACAGGATTGGGTGGGAGGATGACCCTGGCACCATTCTCTTTTTACAGCCCCTTGCCCTATGAGATTGGAAATGCTGTGCATGATATGGCAAGAGATTTGTGTGAGTCCCTCACCGGCTGCTATGTTGTTCTGGCCCATTCCCCATTCTCCCATCCCATATGATGCTCATCCACTCATTAGGCTGGGGAGACTCATGGAAAATGTGGTTTCACAACATTGTGAGCACTATCAGCTGGTGTGATCTAGCCCTAGCATCAGCCTGTTTTCGCATTAGCGCCAGGTAAATTCAATCTAGCGCCGGACCAACAGATCATTTGCCTACAAACATTCGCTACAAACAGCGAAAACCACTTAGCGCTCGGTAATTAACGATTTGTAGTGCAAACTTACTGTACTTACCGCATCCTATACTTAACATGGGCAGCGCTACAGAGCACTTTCGCTATTCTAACTAGCAGTTCGTTTGGTCCCGGTGTTAATTTTAGAGCCGCCGGTAATCGCAAAAATGTACCTACTGCTCAACCCTGGTGTTAACTGACAGAAAAGGAAGAAAAAGGGAAAATAAAAAATGTCAAAAAGTCCTTGCCCAAAATTAACAAGCAATTAACAGGTAATTGAAAGGAATGCAGCACAGGTGTTCTCTTGGCTCGCTGGATGTAGTTTACGTGTAGAAGATGCATTGTATGGTTAAACCGGCGTGCTTCAGGAAAACGTAAGAAGATGCATTGTATAGGAAAACCTGCCGTGTGTGAAGCCCCTAGAATTCAATGTAAAAAATATTATCGATTTTAGTCTTTATTTATTTAACTGTTTATTTTTTTAATCTGCAGCAAAAAGCCTTTTTATTTATTGAATTTTTAGAATTTATTAGGTATTTTTCTGGATTTTTCAGGTGAAATTTGGGGTTACGATTTTTTTTTTACGGACAAAGTGATCTGTTGGTGGGTTGGCAGGCGCTCCCTTTTTAGTGACTCACGCTAGATTTCTCATGTAGCATTATTGTTTTAGCTCACACCAGCTGATAGAGCCCCTAGAGGGCCAAGGTTGCTGACCCATGCGCTAAAATAAAAACAAATCCTCACTGGGTGGGACAGTAAGATTGAATACTGTAGGGTATAAATAAACCCCCCATTTGGTCTCTGAGCTGAAAAAAGGCAGGATACAGTTTAATGCCTTTAGGTAGGACCCACCTTAAGAGGTTTGCATTGACTTTGGCAGGTGGGCTTAAGACTATAATGGCCATTGAGTTAAAATAGAAACCTCTGGTTTTGTTTAGAGTGGAAATATGGGATGCGAATTGTTAGACTTCATCCCAACTCTTTCATAAATCTGCGTAAAATATTTAAAAGTAATGCTGTGAAAACAAATGGGATAGAATCACAGTTAACTATTATTTAATGTAAGACTAATAATTGATACTAACATAGTATTTTAATAAATAAACCTAGAAATTAGGGATGTGCATGGCTGAAAAATTTGTTTTGTTTAGTTTCGTTTCGTTACATTTTTAAATCATTTAGTTTTCAGAATTTCAAGTAACTAATTTTGTTTTGTATTTCGTTTTGTTTCATTTTGGATTGATTTGAAATTTCGAATAGATTTGAAATTTCGAATCGATTCGAATTTCATATATCAATTCGATAGTTGATATCAATTCGAATTTTGGATCACTAAATAAAACCCCAATTAATCTAATTTTGCTGTTAAAAGAAAAGCTAGGATTAAATTTGAAGCTGTGTCACAGATTTAGTATTTGAGTCAAATAAAACAGTGAAACAAAATTAATTTGCTTCATAAAGTTCTTTGCAGACTATTACTTGTATTGTAAGTTAAGATCAATTCAATAGTTGATATCAATTTGATAGTTCATTTCAAATTCAATAGTTGATATCAGTTATTCAAATTTTTATTTTATGATGATGACACAGTGTAAAACTAAATAACTTTGTTATATACCATTTTGTTTCTTTTCGAATTCGTATCGAATCGATTCGTTATTCGGAAGTTCTTCCAAAATACGAATTATCAAATTTCATTCCAAATTCTGAATTTTTCCGAAACGAATGCACATCTCTACTAGAAATTAGCAAATTAATTCAGTTGTGATGTCCTGGGGCAGGACAGATACCTGTTTTGGTAGTTGAAATATGCAAGGTTGGCCCAGGTATAAAGGTTAATGTCACGGACCTGACATCTGGCGCTCCTCAGAGTGCCACAAGGAACTGACTCTGCTCCAATTTTAAAGACCATTTTTCCTTTCTTTCGATTTTGCGTTTAAATACTGTCTGGACAATCTCTGTATGTTATTACTCATGTGATTTTATGAAGTCTGGTGTATTTAAAATGTATCCTCTATTGTGTGTGTGTAGATTCAGATGTAGAAAACTGTATGTATGTGATTTGCTCCAGTCTCCATTTTGCCCAGCCCAGCATGGGTCCAAAGGACAAAGGACCTCATGGCCCCAAAATGGAGGATACAGCAAACCAGCTGATTTGAGGCTTTTCCAAGACCTCATCTGCCTAATCCCCTGGACAATGGGGGAGCCTGAAAGGGCAACATAGAGGATACAGCAAACCAGCTGATTGGAGGCTTTTCCAAGACCTCATCTGCCTAATCCCCTGGACAATGGGGGAGCCTGAAAGGGACCTGATAGGGAACAGGAGGTTGGGAAAGGAGCCAATCAGTGCTGGTTGTGTGGGTGGGGGAGTTTTTAATCTGTGTGTGTGAAGTTGTATAAATGACCCTGTTGAAACCCCATTAAAGCAGTTCACTGTTTTAAAGCATACAGCCACGTCTGGTGTCTTCATTTCAGAGCTACAATCACTATTGCAGGAGACACTCAGCGGGCTCCTGCATCACCACTCAACCCAGGAACGGGATCCCCAAGGCAACACCGCACCATCTCTCCAGACGCCGGACCAATGCCATTTCATCCTCCAGACCGCTCGAGACGCCGAGTGCCGTGCCACTCGGTAGTCAGGCCGGACGCCACCAAAGGGGGGGATCAGATAGAGCAGGACCGCAGGCGGACTAACATCCCGCCACAGTTGCCAATTCTTTTGAGTAACAGTCTTACCCATCCCCAGACCCCACATGTTGTGCTTTATACATTTACATTTTGTTATAGATATTTGGTCCCCTTGAGAATTGGAAAAGCAAGTCAATCAGTAACAATTCCATGAGACACAGCAGTAATCACATAATCATTAACAATCAGCTTGGGAGTTAGGATATTTCGCAGAGCATTTCTGTGGCAGCATGACAAACTTACAAACTCTACCTTACGGATCAAGAAAGACCAGAATTTTTGGATCCTCTTATACATTTGTGACACTTGCTACCAGTTGTAAAATCTGGAAAGTACTGAAGAATTTTCAGAATTCTAAATCAAGGCGCCGGGATAATTTCTTAACGCACTGAGTAAATCCAATCAATTATTCTCTCTCCTAATCATCTGACCTTGATGATAATCAGCTATGTGAGCAAAGCTATGATAAGACCCTTTTAATTTAGAGATGTCAAACTATATCAATCCATCTCCCCTTCCATCTCTCCAGGCCTGCATGTTAGTACTTGCTAAATGGATGTGTCTAATTTTATTTATTTTATTTAAAACTCTATACATTTAGTTTAATTGAATTAAAATTAATTTCTTGTCTTTTCCAATATCCCATAACCTTCCCTTTTAATCATGATATAAATAGATAAATAGATAAAGCCAAGCGTAGATATAGTAGCACTACAGGAAAGTATACTGCAATTAAATGCCTCTGTATACCACTAAACAAACACTGCTAAGTAAAAATAAAAGAATTTACACTCAGGCTTAAACGGCTGTACCCTAATATGATAAAATAAGTAATAAATCGCCATGTTTGTTGTAGTTTAATAAAATAGGAAGGTTTCATCAGTAGTCCCTCAAATAGTTAATTCCTTGCCTGTTTCCATGTTGAAGATAATCCTGTGTTTCCACTACACTCATTGAAATTCAATTACCGTATTAAAGTTGTTGCTGCACACACTGAATAAGAAGGTGATGATTTATTTGCTGGTAGGAACAGGAAAATCCTCTTTTACGATGATGCGCTGTGTATGACTTGGCTGAATTAATTGCATCTACGACCTTATTTCAGTAGCCTTGCTCTCTATATAGGGATGCCAGGTCGGCCATGTTTTCCTGGACACATTTCGATTTCATTGACCGGGGAGTCCAAGGAAAAGTGCTGCCCTGCAACATGTATAATTCATATGCTGCAGGAAGGACATCAAGGCAGGTCACATAGGATTCCTTACCTTCGGAGTATGGATTATACATGCTGCGGGGTGGTACTTTTTATGCACTGCCCATCATCAGCATGGATAAATTATATGTGTCCAGGAAAACATGGCCGATCTTGCAACCCTATCCCTATAAGGTTTCTGCATGGCAAACAAATTCAGTTTGCGCAAATGAAATCATCCAAAATGTTCATAATCATCTCCGTAACACCCTATGCCTCCTCTCGCGATTGGTGGAATATGCCATTGTTCCTCCATCACCCAAGGGTGTTGGGTAGGAAGGTAATAGTCATGGACTTGGACATGTAAGCATATCCACCAACACACATGCATGGTGGGTGGGGATAATAACAAAAATGGAATTGTAACGAAAGCCGAGGTCCAATATTTTCCCTCGGTCGCCGTGGTTCGTTTGCCTTCACCAGTTCTCGGATTCTCCCCTCAGCAAGCAGCACTGAAACAATGTCAGATCTTATTTTCTCCCAATAAAGCAGATGACACCGTTCATATTGGGTTAAGCAGACTCTCCCTGGCCATTTCACATGGCCTGCTTTAATTTGGTTCAGAATCAGATAACAGCCCAGCCCTCAGACATCCCGGCACCGCCATTTAGCCTGCTGTCCATCAGGTCCTCTCAGATTGCAAGCTCTTGAGCAGGGGCTTGTCTGATACTGTTCTATGAGTTTAACTTGCATGTATATTGGTTATCCTGTCTCTCCTATTGTACAGCGCTACGGTACTTGGTGGCACCTTATAAATAACTGTGATTGCAGTCATACAGAGCAAGGGTCCTTGTTTGGGGGGGATTCCAGGGGAGCAGCGGAAATCCGGGGTACCGTTTGATAGCTCGGGCCCCTAGGGTGTCACAGTATAAAAAGCGCCCAGATCTGCAGGCAGGCAGGGTGTAGCAGTTACCCCCAGGGAATGCTGCATGGTCGCTGCTGCCTGAGCTCCTGGGGCCAAGAAAGGCACATCATCGTCGGTTCCCAATGGAACTCCCACCTGAAAATCACCACAACGTTAACCCCGAAAGAGCACCCCGCTGGAGCAAAGGGTTTTCAGGGCACCGAGGTTTAAAGTTTCTGCAGATGGCTCCATTAAAGTAAAGGCTGTGCAGTCTTTGAATGGGATGAGTTGGCCGTCTAGCTCCTTGGATTGTGATTGGCTGGGGTTTCAAACGCAGCTCATGCTTTCAACCCCAGGCTTCCCCTGGTGTCAGATAACACAGTCAGCATGAAGGACAGGCTTAAAAGCATTTTGAATTATGTTCTGCTGGGGGAAAGTCAAAAAACATCACTTTTAACCTTAAAACCTAAAAAGACAAATTGTTTACATGAGGGGAATAGCAGAGGATTGAGGTTTTAGTACAGTCCACAGTCTCTGAGCAAGGGGTTCCGTGACAGGAATCATACCAGTTACACTTATCTAGTCCCCTACTTATGGGTTTCAGTTGGGGAGTAATAGACATGGCGTGTTGACACAACCCCCTCCCAGCCCCATCCATGAATGGTGATAGTAGCATGGCTGCCGGAGATCGTAAAAGTGAAGAAGGACTGGAAGTTAATGGAATGATGCAGGACTGGTGGAGTCAACATAGTCTTGGCTTGTTTTTGGTACAATGGTGCAGAATCGGCAAGGCATAAGCTAAATAAGCAGGCAAACTGCACATAGTGTTGGCCTGCATGAAAGTTTGACATGGAATGCCCAGTCACAACATGACTCCAGTTTGATGTGACAGCACGATACCTGTGTATATTGCATTATGGTAATTTCACAGTATCGCGCAGAACTATAAATAAATTATTTTTTAGACAAAATTTTTGATTCCCAATTCATCTTTAAAGGTGTTTGCTTTATTCTGTAAGAGACCTTTTTGTTATTTTTTTAAAGGACCTCTTTTTATTATTTAGACACATTTTATTGCATTTTTATTGGTTTAAATACCTGTTAGAAGAATAGCAGAGTTTGTTTTTGTTTTTTTTGCAGTTCGGCAGTCTTCGTGGGTCTCCGGCGGTAGGTTTGGTGATCAGTTTGGTGGTGTTTGGCAGCGTTCGGCGGTCTTCAGTGGTCTTTTGGCGACTCCATCTTCGGCACACTTTGGTGACCATGAAGGCATGCAGTGACTTCACCAGAGTCAGTGAAATGGAATCGCCGAAGCACGCTGTAGTGTGTTGGACTAGAAAGCACAGAATTTTCACTGAAATTTCTGTGCTTTCTAAATTACCGCTTTAGTGTCAAAGAGTGTGGTCAATACACTAACATTTCACTCCTTACAGCTAACTGCTCAGTTAGAATGCGTCATTTCGTATAATACAGTATAAAGGAATAAAATATAGCCCCTTTTATTTATTTAAGTTCGTATTTTAGCCAAGGCACTTATTCAACATCAACATGACGAATTAGTTTAAATGTATTTTTCCTTTGATATGAAAGAATTTTTAGATTTGGTTACAAGAGCAATGTTCTATAAAGAATATTTTTTTCCTTTTCTTCTAATATAACTCGGGTTAAATATCTCTTTTTCATTTTGCTTTAATAAATTGAACTATTCCTTTTTTATGAATATGGATGTCAAAATACTATTTTTGTTGATTAGGACTTTTATGGCAATAACACATATTTATTGAAATTTGAGGCACAAATGGTTAATGTGAATTTTAAAAGATTGCCCTGTGAATTGTACCCCATGTCAGTTTTGCAGAGTTAACCCTTTGCGTTATTATGAAGATATAGAACAGCTCTGTGTATGTTTTAAAGAAATCCTCTTTCACTACCAAGGGGCTTATGTCAGTTTGTTTGTCTATCAGGGTTATTCAAAGAGAATCGAAAAGTCACCGCACGTTCGGTGACTTTCCGTTCTCTTCAATTCGGTTCGATTTGGCGATCTCATTTCAGCGACCCTGCGGTGTATTCAGCAAGCACCACAGGGCCGTCGTAATGCAGGGAAAAGTTGACGCAAACCCACCGAAAACTCACCGCAAAACCCGGCGAAGGCTCACCGAAACCCGCAAAAACATCTGGATTAACACACCAGAAGAACCCGAGCAGGAGCCGATCACAGAGCAGAGCAGCCGCTGGAAAAACCCGACACCGCAGATGAATGGAGTGAGAAAAAAAAACAGTATGCTTGAATGTTTGAAAAGTGAAACACTGTTTGCAAAGAAACTACAGAACGAAAATGTCTGGAATTTATATAGAAGATCCAATGAACGATAATAAAAAGGGCTGTTACAGAAAAAATAAAAAACAATTTAAAAAAAAAATGTTTGCAAAAGAATCCCAAAAAATAGCTAACAGATCCTAAAAAAATATATAAATAAAGAGACTTTTTACTGCAGAATATTATTATCAATGGTTTATTAGATGTTGAATTAAAACGGGAATATTTTTAACATTGAAGCCTATTGGATTCACCTGAATAAACCTGTCGAATTAAACCACCGAATGGCAGGGCTTTTCGGCAACTTTGCACTGCTGGTTTGTGTTCTCTGAATAGACAAAGCATTGCTTTTCATGGGGATTTCACTTCCCTCAAACAGGCAACGAACAGGCACTGTATGTGCAGGAAATTCGCCAACATTTGGCGAACTGCCTGCTCTCTGAATAGCCGAATGGCCAGGAAAGGTAACCGAACGCTGAATTTTTGAATAACCCTGAATAACTTTGAATAACCCTGCTAGTATTTCTAAACCATTCTGTGTTCAGTCTCATTCCTTCTCATTTAAAGTGTTTATTATTTTTCAAACCAAGGTACGACAAATAAGCATACATAAGTTATTATGCAATACGATAAAAGGTTAAGAAAGAAAAAAAGGAGGAAAATAAGAAAAGGGAAAATAAAGGGTCGAAAAACAATAAAACAAACAAGGAAGTTGCATGTGCAGCACAATAGTAACACCAGCAATCAACATTGGCTAAGGGAGATGGCACCCAACAAGCTTTTGCGGGAAACGGGCGTTACCTAAGTTGGAACCCGTCCCACTGTCACCCCTTCAGGAGGCTGGTCTAGAGGATCACGATATCAAGGACTTATCCCATAAGGACAAAAAGGTTCTCGGGGAGGTACCATCCCCGACACCTTGCGGGACATGCCATCTAGTAAGAGGAAGTTCAGTCTCATTCCAGAGCTGCTCATGGAGTTTTTACTCTAAGTTTTATTTGCAGACTAATAGAAAACGTTAATAAAATGTCCAATTAAAATGAACACTCTTATGTATCATCAGTACCATATAGTTCATTCATTCTGTGGATATAACGCGTACAAGGTAACCCCTTTGCCTAGATCATATGGATTATACATAGACACTTATTAACTATAAGTCATGCGTACCACCGAACTCCAAGACAATTAGCAAAAATCATTAATAGAGGAAGGATTGATTGCTTTATCCAGTAATGGACCTTAGTGTAGAAGATGATTTATTAGCCAATTTTACACTGGACAGACTGATAGTGTTTCCATTGTTTCCAATGCAGCACAAAATGAATTTTAGGTCCAGGGTCATTTTTCTCATGATAATTCCCTCTGGTATGTCTACTGAACTACTTGCATCTCTTCATCATGAAATTCAATATAGGAGATTAAAAGGAACGTTACATTTTTTACATCTACATTGAATTTGCAATTTGCAGCATTAACAAAACAAAATCCACATACGCATTGTATGTATACACATTGGGCCCTATCACCTCCTTCAAGCTAACGCTAGCGCTCATGTTAGCGCTAGCTTAAAAGAGGTGATAGCTCCACACAGATCATCTCCGGTTGGCTAACGGCTTTAAAAACCAGTTAACGAGTCATGCTAGTGGTTTGTACCGTGAGCTTACTGTTCTTTGCGCTCCCTATACTTAATATGGGACCACAAAGTGCAAGCACAGATTAACTAGCGTTAGGATCACAAGGTCCTAACGCTAGTTACTAAGAGCTGTCGCTACCTGTTGCTTAGCTCTGAGCTGCTGCAAACTGGTTCTGCTGCTGCAGAATCAGTTAGCAGCAGCTGAAAAGCCCCCCCAAAAATCAAATACTCACCACTCATCCCGCGGTGAGAATTGCGGCCTTATCCGCCAGTTCTGGCTGCCGAGAGCAGAGTGAGACTGGTTGATAAAAGTCACTAGTCTCCCTCAGTGATCACTCCGCTGACCAGAATAAACTCGTGGGAGGTGAGATCCTGCCAATCATGTGACCCGGCCGCAGAAGCCTCCATGGAGTCCTGTGGACTTCATGGAGGGGATGTTCGGGACGGCACATCAGCGCCGAGCATCAGCGAGCCTAGCGGCTGCTATGGGGCGGGCTTCTGGACTCAGCGCCTGCCTCGTAATCCGCTGGTGAAACCGGGGCGCAATTCCATTTCTTTCTGTGATGTTTTGGAACCTGGTACCTGGTCCTTTTTGATTGCACAACCAACCCTCTACACACTCTACACCCACTAAGAGAGGCTTGAGTAAAGCACATATTATAGAGAAACCCTCTGGCTGGGAGGAGTAGTAACATCACTGCTCTGCGTGGAGAGAGACTGTGGAGACTGTGGAGATACGGGTTCGATCCCGGCAAGAGCACCTCTCCAGTAAGTGTCCTTGGGCAAGACACCTAACGGTACATACTCACCACCCAGGACGTACTTGAAAACGAGAGAAATCTCAATGTATCCTTCCTGGTAAAATCCTTTCTCAAAAAAAAACAAAAAAACGTGATGCAGTAATCAGCGTTTATCTCCCACATTGAGATTAGATTAGAAAACAGGAATACTGCAATAGTTTCACCTTGAGCTGGGCGATTTTCCAAGATTAAATTAAGTTTGAGGTCGACCTCTATTTTATTTTTATGAAAATCAAAGAACCTGAGTCATTTTCCAGGATTCCACTAACAGGAACCAGTGGTTTTTTGGAAATCATTTGTAATTAATTATTCAGTAAGACATATTTGGGAATATTCCCAATGAATTACTCACTGTAATAACCTGTTTGGCAGGCAGATGTCGACCTCTTCTGGCCAAATGGAGTTACTGCAGTTAGAACTGCAGATTGAGGCTCTATGCATTGGCTGCTGAAATCCAATAAGGACATTCAATTAGCCGATTTTAACCAGTTTTAGCACATTGGGCATTATGCCCACAGGGTTAAAACTTTGAAGGCACCTTCTGGAGCCCAAAAGCAAAGGAAATTTGTTTGCAACAAACCAATTTCATTTGCAGTCATACAGCACTGCCCCAGATTGTGTAAACACGATCTCGGGCTGTTGTGTCTGCTACCGCTGATCTTGTATACACAATCAAGGTAGTGAATGGGGTTAATCGGCAGAGCATCTGTCTGAGCATCGGTGGAGAAGAGCTGACAGTGGACCTGTCAATGCCAATCTATTCTGCCAATGCTCAGGTGCTCCATGAATTAAGATACTACATATTCTTTGATTTTTGTAAAAGTAAAATCAAGGTTGATTTTAAACTGGGTTTAATCAAAGTAATTGCCCAGCCCTTCTTTTATGCTCCTGAATTTAAGACTTCATGGGCCTACAGTTTAAAATACTCATCATTTAAAATACTCCTTATTACTCTCTACCCCATCATTCTCATGTCGCATTTTACTCTCTAATCTTACAACTGCAATGGTGCCTTTGTCCATTCCCATTCTCTCATTGGTGTCTCACGCAAAGTACTCCTAGTTTGGAAATAGTTGGGGTTGATATTTTCCATGGGACTTTTGCCAGTCATAGCCAAGAGCTGCAGGTCCATCTTTCCATATGTTAATCTTGCTCTCACTTTAGCATTTTGGTGGGCTTAACATGGCATAGTCATATTACACAACCAAATCTCCATATCTGGCACTCTAGGTTGTGAAAATGATTCCTTTGTATGTGCATTGCAATCTTAGTATTTCTTACCTATATTTTTACATATTTATGCCTTTGACATTTTTTCTAGTTTTCCATATCTGTGTGGACTTGTTTTTTTTTTAGAACATCATCAAAATATTTTCATCATGTGCTGCATCTTTTATAATCTGTACGTCAGGCACGAACTCATCGAGTTCTTTGGTTCTGCCTCCCCCGACAGGGCAGGGTCTTGGTGTCCGCAACTGACTGTGGTTGCTACGATTCCAAGTCTGCCTGTTTCACTGCTATATGGGGGAGAAGAGAGAGGAAGAGGTGGGACATCAAGGAGGTGTGGTTAACTGAGCATGCCATTTAAACTTGTCTCGCCATGGGGAAGGTGCCCATCTGAGTTGTTCCCTCCAGTGCTTCAGACCACCATATTTTGTTGGTATACTTACCATTTCCTGGCTTTTTTTGTAGAGTTGTCTACAGGGTATTCTGCTGATTGTCGCCTGCCCTGATCTCAAATTGTGTTACTGGACTGCCTTTTGAAGGCCCATTTTGCTTAGTTGTTTAGTAGACTGCCTTGTTTGTGCACCTTGTGCTCCTATCTCTAACAGGCCACTAAATAGTCTGCTCTTCTTACCTTTTTTCACCAGTGTATAGCAGTACGTAGTGATACTTTTTTTGGACTAACGTTACATTTAACCCCTTAGTGACCAGGCGGTTTTACAAAGGCTGTCCGAAAATGCCCACTGCTGTTTTTACGTTTCTGCACTGTTTGTGTTTAGGTCACATTTTCCTCTTACTCGTTTATGCAACCCACACATATCATATACTGTTCTACCCGCCATTAAATGGACTTTCTAAAAAAATACCATTATTTCCATCATATCTTATAATTTACTATAAAAAAATATGAAATATGATTAAAAAATGGAAAAGACACACTTTTCAAAATTTAATCTCCTAAAATCTACAACTGCCAAAAAAGACCCCAGCTAAAAAGTTTTGAAATTTTATCCTGAGATTAGAAATACCCAATTTTTACTTGTTTTTGCTTTTTAACCCCTTCACTGCTGAGCCATTTCACCTCTATGCGCTTAGCTCATTTTGACCAATTTATGCTCATTATTTTTAGATGCCAGCTTAAGTCCTATTTTATTAAACCCCCCAGACACAATTTAAAAAAAAAAAAAATTAATTATTAGTATTTTTTTTATTTATTTTTTTACAACAAACCTAGTCAAGTGTGGTATTATTGGAAAGGCCATGATCAGCTGCCACGGATCGGGAGATTAGGATTCCCTTATCTTCACTTGGCAGCTAGGGGGTTAACTGGCCCACTGACATCCTCACACATATGGTGATGATGTCAGTGGGTGGGGGTGACCCAGAGGCTTGACTGACATCAAAGATGTCACCTATATCTGGGTTTGAATCACGTTTTGGCACTGATTGGCACCGAATCGTGATCTGGCAACGAATGGGTTAATGATAGAGACTCTCCCCTTTCCAGCGGTATAATTTGTTCATTTCTAGGTGGAACGGTTGGGGAGATAGAGGACTCCAAAGTAGTCCCCCCTCCCCTTTCGCCTTTTACTCTGCAGGCACGGGGGCACCTGGCGATGATGTCATCACGTAATGCGATGATGTCACCACGACTCAAAAGGCGGGGCAGATTCCACACCTGCCAGAGTGCCAAGGGAGCCTGGACAGAGCAGTGAGTATAGGGAGGGAGGGTAGGAGACCCTGACGTAGTATGTACGTCAGTGGGTCTAAAGGAGACTTCCCGATCGGACGTACTATGTACGTCAGCAGTAGGGAAGGGGTTAAAAGACAAGCTTTTGAGAGTATAGCTCTCTTCTTCAGGTTTAAAAGCTATTTTGAGCAAAATCACAGAATTGAACAATAAAGAGCCAACCAGAAGGGTAGGGGGTTAGGATGTCGTAAATACTGAATAGTGGAATAGCCTGGTCAAGAAGGGTAAACAAGCAGAGGAGAGACCATAGGCCCATAAAAATAAAAAGGTATCACTACGTATTACTTTACTCTCTGTGATTTTGGCATCTGGACTAACACGTTTTATCCAGCCTACATTACCTTATTTCACAGATACATGAAAATTCTAATTAACTATTTCGGAAATATTTTTAGGGCATGACCATTATTACGAAATTAACGCTAGGAAAGAACCTACGAATTTAACACACTACTCCATGTTACCCCTGAGCTTGGTTAAATGAATGAAGCTACAACGCAAGTAGGTGACTGGAGATAAGATATTACTTAGCTGAATTGTAGTGCTGAAGTATGCTCCCAGGAGATGGTCCAACACTCCAAAAAAAAATATACAAACGACACGGAGGCTTCAGCTTCTAGTAGTAGCTTGGTGTTACTGCAGAAGCTGAAGCCTCCGTGTCGTTTGTATAAATGAATGAAACATTGGCCTCTTATCTAGAATGTGTGCAAATTACTGAACTAATTGGATTGGAATATTGACTTTAAAGAAGTGAAACAAGGCCATGCACAATAGGCTTGTGCATCGATTTTTTTTTCGGTTCGATTCGGTTCGATTTTTCGGATTTTTAAACTTTACGATTCGGCTCGTTTCGACTGATTTCTGTTTCGAATCGGTTTGGCTCGATTCGTTTTTGTGTCCTTTTTTTTTTCGGAATATCGACCATTTTTTGTATTTTCGTGTCACTTTGCTCGTTTTTTGTATCGACTTTTCGTAATTTCGGAAATTTTCGTTTTTTCGGAACGTCTGTTCACCTCGTTTCAAAGCAATAAATTTCGATTTGACACATTTCAAGTCCATTCGAAAATATTTCGTTTCGGCTCGGAAAACTTTTCGGATCTGCCATTTTCGGATCTAAAAATTTTTGGAAATTCGGCCGCATCCGAAAACACGAATCGGGAAATTTCGTGAAAATTCCGAAATTCCGAAACCCGAAACGCACATCCCTAATGCACAACAGTTCAGAACATAATATTTTGCTGTGATTAGCATAAAGTATGTACATGGCCTTGTAATTAGTGTGCAACCCAGTGCTAACAATACCGTGGGTCTTTATTGGAGACAAAAAAAACAAACAGCAAAAAAAACTGTTTCAGTCTCACATGGCCTTAATCATGCTGATAAACATAGCTTGTGAAAATACACACTTATATCTATAAATATACACTTACCAGCCACTTTATAAGGTACACCTTGCTAGTACCTGGTTGGCATCTTTTTGTTTTCAGAACTGCCTTAATTCTTCATGGCATAGATTCAACAAGATGTTGGAAACATTTCTCAGAGATGTTGGTCAATATTACCATTATAGCATCACACAGTTGCTGCAGATTTCAGTTGCCCATCTCTGATACAAATCTCCCGTTCCACCACATGCCAAACGTGCTCTATTGGATTGAGATCTGGTGACTGTGGAGACCATTGAAGTACCGTGAACTCATTCTTATGTTCAAGAAACCAGTTTGAGGTGATTTGAGCTTTGTGACATGGTGCAATATCCTGCTGGAAGTAGCCATCAGAAGATGGGTATACTGTGGTCATAAAGGGATGGACATGGTCAGCAACAATACTCAGGTAAGTCGTGGCTTTTAAACAATGCTCAATTGGTACTAAGGGGCCCAAAGTGTGCCAAGAAAATATCCCCCACACCATTATACCACCACCAGCCTGAACCACTGATACAAGGCAGGATGGATCCATACTTACATGTTGTTTACACTAAAATTCTGGCCCTACCATCTGAATGTCGCAGCTGAAACTAAACTAACCTAACGCTAATTACATCCCGCTGCGGTTAACTCAAAAGTTACCCACTGCTAGAAGCTGGTGCTAACTGATACCTCTTCTGTGGAATCAGTTATCACCAGCTTCAAATCCTACCAAAATCACATACTCACCTGTCATTCAGCGGTGAGAACGGCAGCACCATTCATCCGTTCTGGTCACCTGGACCAGAGCGAGACTGGGGAAAAAATGTCTCCTTTCACGATCACTCCACCGGCCTGCAGGATCTCGCAAAAGGCGAGATACTGCAGGTCATGTCACTGGCAGTCAAAGCCTCAATGGAGTCCTCCAGTATCCTCAGGCTTAGCTTTATGCGTTATGGTGCAGGCTGCTGATCTAGCGTCTGACCCGTAATATGGAGCTAAAACGGGGATGCTAAGGAGAAACTTGCAGGTGCAGGTTTTCCTCCTTAGCGTCCCCGTTTTATGTAATACTGCCCTCAGTCTGCATTTCCCCAAGGTAGTCCTTAAAATTCCTGTTAGGTAAAATGAGATACCTTGGAGTTTGGCTCACACCGACTCTGCAGAACCTTTTTGCACTTAACTTTCTTCCCCTGCTAGAGACGATTCACGACGATCTCATACTCTGGAATGCTAAATATCTCTCATGGATGGGAAGGGTAGCAGTGTTCAAAATGAATGTTTTACCGCGCATCCTATACCTTCTACAAACGGTACCAGTGGCACTACCGGGACATTTCTTTAAATCATTTCGGTCCGAAATGATCAAATTTATATGGGCAGGACGGAAACCGCGACTGCGCATATCGGTTTTATACAAACCAAAAGACGCAGGTGGTCTGGCGCTACCGGACCTACTTACATACTATCGGGCAGCACAACTTAATCGGTTGGTGGACTGGACATCAGCAAACGGTGGGAGCGGTTGGAAAGATCTGGAGGGAGTGGACCTGACAGTACCGCTGTGGACTTTACCGTGGCTTCCGCGTAGCGTAGTACCGAATGCGGCACGCACCCACCCACTCATTGGGGCCACGCTGCTCCTGTGGGATCGATTGAAATTCACCCACGCTCTCTCCTCCTACCCTTCCCCCTTACTACCTCTGACGTCAAACCCTCTTTTCGCTCCCGGAGTCCGGTCCACGCTCCGGCGACACCTGACGGAGGGACATAGACTTCTTGCCTTACATGTGGCACACATCCCTACATTGGAGGCCATCACGCAGCGGCCAGAACTCCCACCACTGTCATTCCTAGACAAGTTTAACTTCAGTCAAATTCGCCACTTTCTTGTCTCTCTCCCGGAGGGACACAGACTGACACGATCGCTCTCTCCATTTGAGCAATATTGCTCCCGCGGCATCTCAATGACCCATGGCATTTCGACACTTTACGCCTTACTCCAACAGCGAGACTCGGAATCCCCCCCTTTTATGGGAGTATGGGAAGCTGAACTAAATCTGACTATCTCTGACTCGGAATGGTCAACGATACTGTCGCTTACTCATCACGGCACGAGAGCTGTGCGATACCACGAAACATCTTATAAAATCCTGACTCGTTGGTACTGCACGCCACTCCGCTTGTTCCAATTTACGGGAACGTCGGATCCTACTTGCTGGCGCTGTGGTAAGGAGTTTGGCTCTTACCTCCATATTTGGTGGTCCTGTACACTATTGCAAACTTACTGGACATGGGTGAGGGAGGTAATCAAGGAGGTAACAGACGTCCTGTTGGATCATTCTCCCCGAACCTTTTTACTAATGTCAACGGGTCAACCGACAGCCTCATTTAAAAAGTCGGTAGCTTTCCGCCTACTATTGGCGGCACGTCACCTGATCCCGAGACACTGGCGGCGCCAGTCGGTCCCCTCTATCCGGGAATGGGTCTCCCAAGTAGATGAGATGTTCAGGGTGGAGGAACGAATTGCCACATGCGAAGACTATATACCGGAACTCTATCAAACCTGGTATTATTGGAGGGAATTCGTGGCATCGAATTCACTGCGTCGACGACTGGAGACTGAATTGACTAGGGACGGACCACAACATGGTAATCAATAGCGACACCAAGAGTAGCTGGCTGGGGTATACTTGCATTGCTTAGGGCGGCAGGGCCCCGAAGGAGGACGCCCGCGTGGAGAGGGGGGTATCCTGTGACCTCTAATTGGGGGGACACAGAAGTGAGGCGAGCCGAGGGAATTGGGACAGGCGGAGGTGCACCGTGACCCGGGAGCCGGTAGTGCTGTGGCGCGGCTCGGAGGCTGGTGGACCGGACCGGTTGGCACGGACGGCGAATACTCGCGAAAACTCCCTCCATTCTCCCTTCATATTGTCCCCCCCCCCTCTTTTTTTTTTTTTTCTCTCCCTCTTTCCTTCTCTCTCCTTTTCCTGCCTCCTATTCTCTTCTTTTTTCCCTCCTACTATTCTATATCAATTTCTCTACTTTTCTGCTATCTCCTTAATATGTTATCCACACTTATCTTTATAACCGATTATGTAATGCGCACTGCTTCAGGCATATTTTTTCGTATAACACCATTTGACCACCACAAGTTTAGTGGCTTGGCAAGGTGACCGCGGCCATTGGTCACTGTACTGCCACGCCTCTGATACTCACACTCAGATTACATATTAGGACGTTACTATTGTACTGTACAGCAACCTTGTATCTCAATGAGTCATGTTCTATGACGGTTGTCGTGTCTCAATTGTTCATTCTTCATGTTTTATACCTTTTTTATGTGTCATATTTTATGCTTGGCATGACTGTATGTTGCAACTTCCTGCTTAATAAAAAACCTTGAATACAAAAAAAAAAAAATTCCTGTTAGGGGTACTTGAGGATGAGGAGTGGACCAGGGTTTGGCTCCACTGCGATAGTGAAATTGGGCTCCATGTACTTGCAAAACATAAAATCCAGAGATGAGGGAAAAAATAGCTCTAGCTTTTCACAAAATATAATGAGTTTGTATTGCCTTTATCAATTTGGGTGTATTTAGTAGGGATGTGCAATTCGTTTCGTACCGAGTCGATTTTCAGATGAAATTTACCATTTTCGTGCGTCCGAGGGCATCCCGAATCCGAAATGTCGACCACACGAAATTTCGGATCGATTCGAAATTTCGAGTCATTCGATTCGATACTTTGGATGATTTGAAATTTCGGGTCGATTCGATAAATCGGGTCGATTCGGCGTTTGGATCATTTCAGAGATTCAGATAATTTCGGGTCATTCGGTTCAGTTGGTTTTCCGTTTTATGCTGCATTATTGTACTGTAGAGGTGCTGCCCGGCAGTGAGCAGATTCATATGCTGCATTAATTATACTGTAAAGGTGCTGCCCAGCAGTGTGCAGATTCATATGCTGCATTAATTATACCGTAGAAGTGCTGCCTGGCAGTGTGCGGATTCATATGCTGCATTAATTATACTGTAGAGGTGCTACCCGGCAGTGTGTGGATTCATATGCTGCATTATTATACTGTAGAGGTGCTGCCCGGCAATGTGAGGAATCATTTGCTGCATTCAAACCTATGGGATAAAAAAGCCTTGTTTCTTTAAAAAAAGTTAAGAAACCTAAAATTTCACCCAAAAAATGCTTAAAAATCTTAAAAGAATAAATAAGTAAAGGATCTTTCATTCTATTGGTAGTAAATCTACTTCCCATTCTTAAATAAACAATAAAAAATGAATAACTCATTAAAAAACGAAAAAACAAACTGAACCGAATCACCGAATCGCTGAAATGATCCAAATGCCAAAATGACCCGAATCGCAAATCGATCCAAAATTTCGAATCGATCCGAAATTTCGAATCGATATCGAATCCCCGAATCGAAACGAAAACGGTCCGAGACGACCCGAAATGAAAAAAAACACCTGGAAAAAAAAAACGAAACAAAATTTTCACATCTCTAGTATTTCGATTCGGGTTATACTTATCTAACACATGGTCATTTTCTATGTTAGACGGGACAATTTTTCCCCTTCTTCTTGGCTACCTTGAAACCTAAAATACACATTCTGAGACATAGTGGCAGTTACAGTGAGTTAGATGGATGAGGCTAGCTGTCCATTTCACAAGGACATAGACTGACAGAGTAGATGGAGCATTTATTTTTCTGGAGCTTTGACACCGAAATTCAATTTGCTGCACTCCCATAAAAGACAGGATGCTCTAATTAATAGACTGCTAGAGGAACTAGGAGAGAAGATATTTATCACAAACTTTCTTGCCAGCCCTCAACTTCAAAAGAAAAGGATTTAGTCACGAAGAACTGAAAAACTAGAGGGGGCTAATCCACAATGACCTCATGATCTAGAAATAGCTTTAAAATCATTATGTAAACCAGTGCTTTTTATTGCTATGGCAAACGTGTTGCCATTTTCTGTGGACATTACGTGAGGTTCTACCTGATAAAAATGCCATACATAATTACACAGGTCTGCGATGAAAAACCTGTATACAAGCCATAATTTGTTATTAATGTATTTTTGGCTGCTGAACTTGAAAATCTTTATAAAAATGTCATATCACCCACAGCTTTTCACAATTTCAATGTTTTGTTATCAAGTACTGATTTCTGCTACCCACAGTGTTTCAGACAATTTAAATATTTTCTTATTTTGAGTTGATTTCTGGTTTTTAAATCAGAAAATTTATTAAAGTCTTTTAGAAGACATTTACCATTTTGTTTCTCTTTTTATCACCAGTTTTGTGCTTGCCTTAAGGAAAAGGACACTAAAAATGTTATTATAAAGAGTTGCTGTGCTATCCTTATGCTAATTATATTTATCAGGATCTTAAAAACAAAATACAGTATATATATTTTGTTGAGCTTGTTTCCACGATTCTGGTTGATGATAGTTTAAAGAAGAAAGGGTAGCAACTGTACATAGTAAGACTTATGGGCGTTTTTGAAATCTGTCCTCTTGGAGGGCATTCTGCACATGCTCAGTCTGCTCCTTTAATACATTTTTTATAGGTGATTAGGGACAAACTAACTCTAAACTAAGCAGAGGGATCTCTTAAAGGGGTCAAAGGACACAGACATTTTTGAGTTGGTTAGTGATACATTGGAACAAGTTGATCTGATTGCGTACTGAATTTTTTGAAGACCAATCTAACCACAATATTCAGGGTGTGGATAAAATATCCATAAGTGAATAAAATACAAATGTTCATGTGAAGAGACGAGTCACTATGAGTTGTGACGTCTGGTGTCCCTCCATTCTTAAATGTCAGCAGCTGCAACTGGTCATGTGTTTATGTGTTTGCATGTGTGCTTGAATATATTATTTTAAGCAATTCCAACTTTATCAGTGTCTATGTAATGGATCGTGACACACATTATTCAACAATTATTCTAAATGCCAGGAATGTTTAATGCATGACACTTTAAATTGTATATATTTCCTTATCACCATTTAGTTACAAATCACTGTAGCTGGTAAAACATAAGGATTAATCAGTCCACAGAAAAATACTTTACAACCAAACTGTCCTCTTATATTATCCCTGGTATAACATGCTTTTGTTCTTCTCATAAAACTTTTAAAGGAACACTACCTCTCCTCCCTGTGATCGGGTGTGCCGTAACACTGTGTGGCATTGGGCATAGAATGCAGTGAGTACAGTAGGTCAAATCTCCAAAAATCCTTAGGATTGTATTGTATGGGATGTATGCCAAATGGCATGACCATGGGGGCGATTAAAATGTTGTTAGCTCACGATCATAACTCATTAGGTTGCCATAACTTATCTTGTGTAGCATAGACAACACAATAGACCCCATGTAGCATCACTAAACATTCACACCACCACCCCGTTGCCTATCCACTATTGTATTATCCTATATCACAACTGTAAAGCAAAACCTGCCTTAAGATTTTGGTAAATGTTGCATCAAAATGGAAACAGAAGATAAACACCTAACTTTATTTTTCCGTTTTACATGCAATTACTTCAAAGGAGAAAAAAAAAAAGCATCAGCACGGTACAGCTTATGATAGTGGTAGTGTTTCTTTAAAAAAAAAACTCAACAAAAAAAAAACGTGTCCTTCCTTCTACGGATAGGCATCAACTAATCACGGCGCTAACTAGAAGAAAAAAAGCAGCATTTCTTAATTATCATTTTACGGAGAATTAATATAATTATACATTGGATGGTCTGGTGGTAAAACTAACAACAAATAGTCCTTGGTTGCAGATATATACACAAAGCAGGATGCCAGATTTAAAATGACCAAAGGATGAATAAGTACTGTTCTTGTTGTTTCAATAACACGTGAAGGTGATCGATCATTGCTGGCCTTGCGGTTGTTTCAGCAACACGTTTCTTTGTATCTCAATTAATTTGCACTATACAAAATTCTTTAGATGCAGCAAAGGACAAAACATTGTACAAATCTGGCACCTCTGAATCAAAATCTGTTCACATGTCACGTAGTTTCATTTCGTCTTGCTGCAGTAGTTATTATATATTTTTTTATAGATTCGTAGTACAATACTTTTATAAATACGTTACGACAATGGATTAGAATACTCATGCAGGGTTATTCAAGGAGCGCAGAATTGAGGTCGAAGGGTAACCGAACAGTGAAATTCAGCGTACGGTTACCTTTCCTGGCCATTCGGCTATTCAGAGAGCAGGTAGTTCGCCAAATCTTGCCGAATTGCCTGCACATACGGTGCCTGTTCGGTGCCTGTTCGAGGGCAGAGTATCCCCATAGAGAAGCAATTCAGAGAACTATTCAATTCAATTCAGAGAACAAAAACCTTCAGTGAAAAGTTGGCGAATTGCCCTGCTGTTCGGTGGTTTCATTCGACAGGTTTATTCAGGGAATTCCATAGGCTTCAATGTTAAAAATATTCCCGTTTTAATCCAATATCTAATAAACCATTTATTATAATATTCTACAGTAAAAAGTCTCTTTATGTATAGATTTTTTAGGATCTTTTAGCGAAACTCTTTTCTCCGTTTGTTTTTTTAAATCGTCTTTTCTTTTTTCTGTAACAGCCCTTTTTATTATCATTCATTGGACCTCATATGTAAATTCCAGACATTTTCGTTCTGTAGTTCTTTGCAAACAGCGTTTCACTTTCCAAACATTCAAGAGTACAGTTTTTTCTTTTTTGTTCACTCCATTAGTCTGCGGTGTCAGCTTTTTCCGGCGACTGCTCTGCGCTGTGATCAGTGGCTGCTTGGGTTTCTACGGCGTGTTCGGAGGGGTTAATCCAGATGTTTTTGCGGGTTTCAGTGTGCGTTCGCCGGGTTTTGCGTTGAGTTTTCGGCAAGTTTGCGGCGGCTTTTCCCTGCACTACAGCGGCTCTGTGGTGCTTGCTGAATACACCGCAGGGTCGCCGAAATGGGATCGCCAAATCGCACCGAATTGAATAGAACGAAAAGTCGCCGAACGTGCGGTGACTTTTTGATTCTCTTTGAATAACCCTGTCAGTGTATCAGTGTGCAAGAAGTACTATGCAACACTGTATGTTGATTTTGTGTCTATGCATTTCCCTGTGAAGTTGACTTTTTTAGAGGGGAAGCCATTGAGGTCCTCTTGCACGGTGACGTCATGATCGGGACTGTCATGGGAACTGTCTTTCATTACGCTGTAATACACAGGAACATTGTATTTAGCAGCCTTTTCCGTCCTTTTCTGCTCACATTTGCAGAGGTTTTTGAAGGCAGCCCTGAACTTTTGGGACATGAGGTTGTAAATAATGGGGTTGATGGCACTGTTAAGGTAGATGCACATTCTACAGAAAAACAGGAACCAGACATTGAGATAAGGAGGGTCCATGAAGGAGTTGACCACCACCAGGGTACGATACGGCATCCATAGAAGAGCAAACAGGATTACAACAACAGCCAGCATCTTGGTTACCTGTGGAGGAGATAAGAAGACATGCTTGTTTACATCTAAACATACATGTTGGACCAATGACGGATTCATTCAAACATGATAACTCAGTTTATAACCCTCAATCAGGAAAACGCAACGTCCTAACCATTTAATCATAGCCATGCTTTATAAAACTACCAAGGTTAAACAGAGAGGTCATTCCATGTGGGTGCGGGATCTTCGTTAACCATATTATGTTGTTAGACTAGAGGTTACTTAATCTTTTGTGACAAAGGGTGTCCTGCATCAGGGGCGTACTTAGAACATTTGGCACCTGGGGCGGATCCTATATTTGGCACCACCCCCAACTTTAAAATTGAAAAAAAAAATTACACGCACTTTTTTTAATGTTTTCAAAAATATTTTTAGTTATACGATTCTGGCAGGACATGACGTATACATATAATAATGATATATTATGAATCTGCCGATGGTGGATCATTGATGCGTCCTATGTGCTTTGCAGTAAGGGGCGAGTGTAGATTCTTTTTGAATAATTGTTATTTTTAAGTGATTTTGCAAACTCACAACATATCCATCCTATAGTGTTTTTTCTTTTTTCTGTAAGAGACCTTTTAATTATCAATCATAAGGACCTTATACAGTCAGGTCCAGAAATATTGGGACATCGACACAATTCTAACATCTTTGGCTATATACACCACCACAATGGAGTTGGAATGAAACACACACAATGTGCTTTAACTGCAGACTGTCAGCTTTAATTTGAGGGTATGTACATACAACTCAGGTGACCGGTGTAGGACTTACAGCAGTTTGCAGATGTGCCTCCCACTTGTTAAGGGACCAAAGGTAATGGGACAGAATAATAAGCATAAATTAAACTTTTCCTTCTTAATACTTGGTTGCAAATCTTTTGCAGTCAATCACAGCCTGAAGTCTGGAACGCATAGACATCACAAGACGCTGGGTTTCATCCCTGGTGATGCTCTGCCAGGCCTCTACTGCAACTGTCTTCAGTTCCTGCTTCTTCTTGGAGCATTTTCCCTTCAGTTTTGTCTTCAGCAAGTGAAATGCATGCTCAATGGGATTCAGGTCAGGTGATTGACTTGGCCATTGCATAACATTCCACTTCTGTCCCTTTAAAAACTCTTTGGTTGCTTTTGCAGTATGCTTTGGGTCATTGTCCATCTGCACTGTGAAGCGCCGTCCAATGAGTTCTGCAGCATTTGGCTGAATGTGAGCAGATAATATTGCCCGAAACACTTCAGAATTCATCCTGCTGCTTTTGTCAGCAGTCACATCATCAATAAATACAAGAGAAGCAGTTCCATTGGCAGCCATACATGCCCACGCCATGACACTACCACCACCATGCTTCACTGATGAGGTGGTATGCTTAGGATCATGAGCAGTTCCTTTCCTTCTCCATACTCTTCTCTTCCCATCACTCTGGTACAAGTTGATCTTCGTCTCATCTGTCCATAGGATCTTGTTCCAGAACTGTGAAGGCTTTGTTAGGTGTTGTTTGGCAAACTCTAATCTGGCCTTCCTGTTTTTGAGGCTCACCAATGGTTTACATCTTGTGGTGAACCCTCTGTATTCACTCTGAAGTCTTCTCTTGATTGATGACTTTGACACACATACACCTACCTCCTGGAGAGTGTTCTTGATCTGGCCAACTGTTGTGAAGGGTGTTATCTTCACCAGGGAAAGAATTCTTCGGTCATCCACCACAGTTGTTTTCCGTGGTCTCCTGGGTCTTCTGGTGTTGCTGAGCTCACCGTTGCGTTCCTTCTTTTTGAGAATGTTCCAAACAGCTGTTTTGGCCACACCTAATGTTCTTTCTATCTCTCTGATGGGTTTGTTTTGTTTCTTCAGCCTAATGATGGCTTGCTTCACTGATAGTGACAGCTCTTTGGATCTCATCTTGAGAGTTGACAGAAACAGATTCCAAATGCAAATAGCACACTTGAAATGAACTCTGGGCCTTTCATCTGCACATTGTAATTGGGGTAATGAGGGAATATCACACACCTGGCCATGGAACAGCTGAGAAGCCAATTGTCCCATTACCTTTGGTCCCTTAACAAGTGGGAGGCACATCTGCAAACTGCTGTAAGTCCTACACCGTTCACCTGAGCTGGATGTACATACCCTCAAATTAAAGCTGACAGTCTGCAGTTAAAGCACATTGTGTTTGTTTCATTCCAACTCCATTGTGGTGGTGTATAGAGCCAAAGATGTTAGAACTGTGTCGATATCCCAATATTTCTGGACCTGACTGTATGTAAATTCCAGACATTTTCGTAAGTAGGCCGACTCCCTACACTTCGGGGACCCTGCGGTGAATGGTGAATTTACTGCAGGGTGGGGAAATTTGATTCCCCGAAGTGCAGGGAACAACAGAACACCAAACTTTTGGCATCATTTCAGTGCTCTCTGAGTAACCCCTTTAGTGGTGGGTTTTTAGCCACACCGTGAAAAGTGCCAACCTAGGCCTTGCCTACCCAGGACATACTTGAAAATTTGTGAAATCTCAATGTATCCTTCCTGGTAAAATACTTAGCAAAAGTAAATAAAAAATTAAAAAAAATTAGGGGTGGTGTCGCCCGGTGCGGCCCCCCCAGGTACGCCCCTGTTCTGCATCTAGTAGACAAGTCTACCCGTTATGTCACAAAACCATGTGGTCAATATGACAGAGGTAGTCAGCAGAAGTGATTGTGGAAGGTTATCCCTTTTAATACCAAGACATGCTTTGACGATCACTTATCCTCTAAGAATGATTTTTTTTTGTCCTTGCAGGTCAAGGAGCATGAAAGGGTTAAGTGATACACATCTCCAGACGCATTCTCATATAGTATGTACTCCAAAATCATTTGCAGCAAGGACATAACCATTTTGTCTTGTAGCTTGCTTGGAGACAAAATGTAATCAATGTGGTGGACATTGCTTGGTTAAATACTGCAACTGCGAGTTCTTATTGCTCCCTCTTGCCTTGGGATTAACCAGCACCTGAAAAGTTGTGAAAGATCTCCTGAGTTCATTTATATTTCATATCCCATGCATCAAACACAAATGTTCCATCCTCCTTCTCTTTAATTAGGCTCTATTTTTGGACAGACCACCCAAACATCTAAACTGCAAACCGACATCCTCTGCATATGGGTAATGCGTTTTCAATTACTTATTTGATATTTTGTAACATTTAGATCTCAGCATGAGGTCTAAACAGAGCCGGGCTTATGATCTTGCATCCAACTGGTGTGTGTTTTGTTTTGTCTTTTGGAATAAAACTAAAGTGATGCGTGTATTGCCTCTGGTGTTTGCAATTTACAAAAGGAAGGTGTAGGTTTCAGATTTTGATGTGTTCAATAGAGAACTCTCAATAAACACTATTGATGCAAGTGACATATTTTTAGAAAGAAAGGAAAAGGGAAGCAAAAATTTAACACAACTTACAATAAATCAGGTTATACAGGACACATCGTTAAGGAAAACGCTATAAAAACATTTTCGCTTTTTATGCCTCTTCATTATCGAGTGATTCCCCTTGAAAGCCGTCCATATCTGCGCGTGTCTGTTGGCTCTCATCTCTGTCCAAATTAGGCTTGTGCACCGATTTTTTTTTCGGTTCGATTCGGTTAGATTTTTCGGATTTTTAAACTTTTCGATTCGGCTCGTTTCGACCGATTTCGGTTTCGATTCGATTCGGTTCGACCTGTTTTTCGGGTACATTTTTTTTCGGAATTTCGACCATTTTTCGTATTTTCGTGTCACTGTGCTCGGTTTTGTATCGACTTTTCGTTTTTCGAAACATTTTCGTTTTTCAGAAAATGTTCGTTTTTACAAAATTTTCGTTTTTCGGAAATTTTCGTTTTTCGAAATTGTACATTTTTCGGCATATCGACCATTTTTCGTATTTTCGTGTCATTTTGCCGTTTTTGTATCGACTTTTCGTTTTTTCGAAAAAATTTCGTTTTTCAGAAAATGTTCGTTTTTACAAAATTTCGTTTTTCGGAACATCTGTTCTCCTCGTTTGCCACATTTCAAGCCCATTCGAAAATCCGAAAATATTTCGTTTCGGCTTGGAAAACATTTCGGATCTGAACTTTTCGGATCTAAAATTTTTCGGAAATTCGGCCGCATCCGAAAACCAGAATCGGGAAATTTCGTGAAAATTCCGAAATTCCGAAACCCGAAACGCACATCCCTAGTCCAAATAAACCTGAAAACATTCTCCTTCAAATCAATGAAGATGCAAAGACTTGTTGGACACTTGTTCAATGAGGACCAAGGAAGCAATATGGCACTAGAATTAAATGGGAACAATTTTTTTTTTAAAACTCATCTTGACTCCAATGCTGGTCTCCCTTGGCGCTGGTCTGGACATCGTGCTGCCAACTTCCTTGATTAAGAGTCCAACCAAATCAGTGGCTCCTAATCCAATAATGCATTAAGAGACATTGGTGGAAGCCTGGTCCCAAAGGTTCTGAAATTCCAGAACCCAAGATCAGTTCTCTTGTTTTGGATGGGTCGAAAACCCTGCATTTGGAAAACTGAAGCAGCCCTCTGAAACCCAAGGGACCAGAAGGCACTCAGGACACTGACCACTCAAATTACTTTTAGTGGTCTCAGTGCCTAGAGTGTTCCTTCACAAAATGAGTAGATGTTGTAGGATAGGGTATATTTTGCAATACAGAAAAAAAAAATTCACAACGGCAGGACAATATTTTGGTGTAGTTCTCTGCACATATTGTAAAATGTATTCCTGCATATCAAGCAAGGGGCATCCATAATAATGGCTCTATACGGAGCATCAAGAGACTTCCCTCAACTGAATGGAAAACTCAGAAAACGAAAAAATATTGTTTACAGAACATATATCTATATATCAAACTTCTTTTTCAATAAAAAATGTAATAAGGCATTTCATTTTCTTTACAGATATAATTCCACATAGCTACACAAGATAAATAAATCTGAAATTTGCCAGCATGACCTCTGTAGTATATTTCCGTTTATAGTAAATCGAGGCACAAACTCGCAATGAGACCAATGGGGCCAATCTGTTGCTTACTCTACCCTTACAAGAAATTCCCTATCTGGAAGACCATAACTTCTGATTTAAAATGTATTGATTTTCATGTCTTCCGTGAATGAATATGTCAATTTCATTTTGTGTTATCCTCCCTCTGTTTCCTTCTCTCTCAATTTGACTGTATATATTAGCAGCAATGGCCTGGAACATGGAGCCTGCTATCTGTCACGCATGATGACTGAGTAAAAAATTCAACATCTGATCTTTTTCACACATCAATCTGCTGCTCTCTAGGAGATGTGCCTGTTAGATGTATTCTGTATGCCTGCGGCGCAAGGAAAATTGTGATTTGAAGCACTTAAAAGTATGGATAAATGAATTAGGAAAGGAATATTAGTTTGAGATTTATTGTAAGTTAATGTTTTCTCTATCTAATAAACCTAACAAGGACATCAAGAAACACTATTATTATTATATTACTTTATTTGTATAGCGCCATAATAATCCAGAGCGCTGAACAATAGGCACGATATAGGCAGGGTTACAATACACTCAGACTGAACAACATTTTTCAAACCAGGGCAATATTCCCATGGCAATTTACAATCTAGAAGGGTTGGGGTGGAAACATGAGGAGGGGACTGCACGGTGTTAGTGATGGACTGGTTGTAAACAGGAGGAAAGGACTGCAAGATGAGAGCGATGGACTGGTTGGGGCTGGGGCAGAGGTGTATAATAGTGAGTCAAGTGGTAGGCTTGCCGGAATAGGAATGTCTTAACAGAGTGTTTGGGGGAAAGTCAGACCGTAAGAGGTAGAGCATTCCAGAGGATGGGTCAGTGCGTGAGAAGTCCTGCAGTCTATCATGGGAAGAGGTGATGCGGGGAGAAGCTAGGCGCAGGTCACTGTCTGATCTTAGGGAGCGGGCTGGGGTGTATTTGGTGATTAGTGGGGACAGGTAGTGGGGAGCTGAGTTAGTGAGGGGTTTTTAGGTCAAGGTAAGGATTTTGAATTTAATTCTACAGTGGATGGAGAGCCAGTAAAGGGACTCACAGAGGGGAGCGACAAAGACAGAGCGTCGGGTGAGGTGGATGAGCCTGGCGGAGGCATTCAGAATGGATTGTAGGGGGCGAGGCAGGAGAGAGGGAGGCCAACTAGAAGATTATTACAATAGTCAAGTCGGGAAATTACAAGAGCGTGGATGAGTTGCTTTGTGGTGTCAGCGGTAAGAAATGGCCGAATTATGAAGATGTTATGCAACTGGTAGCGGCAGGAGGAGGAAAGAGACTGTATGTGGTGGATGAAGGAAAGAGCAGAGTCAAGTGTAACTCCAAGACAGCAAACCTGTCTTGATGGGTAGATAGTGATACCATCAATCATGATAGAGAAGTCAGGAGGTGGGGAGGCATTAAAGGGAGGGAGGTCAAGCTTGGACATGGTAATCTTTAGGTGGTGAGAGGCCATCCAGGAGGAAATGGCAGATAAACAGTCGCTGACTTTGGAAAGGACAGGAGGAGAGAGATCAGGGGTAGAGAGGTAGATCTGAGTATCATCAGCATAGAGATGGTAATTAAAGTCAAAGCTGTTAATGAGTTTGCCCAGGGAGGAGGTGTAGATAGAGAAGAGCAGAGGACCAAGGACAGAGCTTTGAGGTACACCAACTGATAAAGGCATTGAAGAGGAGGAGTTGCCAGCAAATGATACAGAGAAAGAAATTTTAGACAGATAAGAATGAATCCAAGAGAGTGCAGTGTCACAGAGACCGAGCCATGATGCTGGTTTGTAAGAAATTTCAATAATCGGGAAGATAACCAATGCACTGTGATTCTCTATGTGTTCCTTCCTTTCAGACTTTGTCTGGTAGAATCTAAGTTTTATTGGAGATTTGGAAGGTTTGAGGAAGGAGGCTCTTAGTAGAATTAGTGGTGACTTAACTTAAGGGCTTGGTTAGAATCAGACCCTAACAGTTCAAGCCACCATTCCATTCTTGCTCAGCATTAAAAGGCTTCTTCCTGTACATTGACGCCTTCTATACTTTCAGCAAACTGTATTTTTATTTTTAATCCTAATTCTTTTTTTTTATTTTTGGCTTTTTACATATATGTATACAGTGGCAAGAAAAAGTATGTGAACCCTTTGGGATTACGTGGAGTTTTGCATGAATTGGTCATAAAATGTGCTCTGATCTTCATCTAAGTCACAACAATTTGAAAAACACAGTCTGCTTAAAATAATAAAACACAAACATTATATGTTTTCATGTTTTTATTGAACAGAACATGTAAACATTCACAGTGCAGGGTGGAAAAAGTATGTGAACCTTTGGACTTAATAACTGGTTGACCCTCCTTTGGCAGCAATAACCTCAACCAAACGTTTCCTGTAGTTGCAGATCAGACCTGCACAACGATCTGGAGTAATTTTGGACCACTCTTCTTCATAAAACTGTTTCAGTGTAGCAATATTCTTGGGATGTCTGGTGTGAATCGCTCTCTTAAGGTCATGCCACAGCATTTCAATCGGGTTGAGGTCAGGACTCTGACTGGGCCACTCCAGAAGGCATATTTTGTTTTGTTGAAGCCATTCTTTTGTTGAATTACCTGTATGCTTTGGGTCATTGTCCTGTTGCATCACCCATCCTCTGCGGAGCTTCAGTTGGCGGACAGATGGTCTTACGTTTTCCTGAAAAATGTCTTGATGAACTTTGGAATTCATTTTTCCATCAATGACAACAATCTGTCCAGGCCCTGAGGCAGCAAAGCAGCCCCAAACCATGATGCTCCCTCCGCCATGTTTTACAGTGGGGATGAGGTTTTGATGTTGGTGTGCTGTGCCTTTTTTTCTCCACACATAGCGTTGTGTGTTTTTTCCAAACAACTCAATTTTGGTTTCATCTGTCCACAGAATATTTTGCCAGTAGTGCTGTGGAACATCCAGATGCTCTTTTGCAAACTTCAAACGTGCTGCAATATTATTTTTGGACAGCAATGGCTTCCTATGCGGTGTCCTCCCATGTACTCCATTCTTGTTTAATGTTTTCCTTTTTGTAGATGTGTCAACAAAAATGTTAGCATGTGCCAGAGATTTCTGTAAGTCTTTAGCTGACACTCTAGGATTCTTCTTTACCTCATTAAGCATTCTGCGCTGTGCTCTTGCAGTCGTCTTTACAGGATGACCACGCCTAGGGAGAGTAGCAACAGTGCTGAACTTTCTCCATTTGTAGACAGTCTGTCTACCGTGGACACATGAACATCAAGGCTTTTGGAGATACTTTTGTAACCCTTCATGCAAGTCAACAATTCTTGATCGTAAGTCTTCTGAGAGCTCTTTTCTGCGAGGCATGGTTCACATCAGACAGTGCTTCTTGAAACCAGTAAACCCAAAACTGATGTGTGTTTTTAAAGGGCAGGACAACTTTCAGCAACACATCCAATAATATCACACTGATTGGACTCAAGGTTGGCTCACTCCTGGCTCCAATTAGCTCTTAGAGAAATCATTAGGCTAGGGGTTCACATACTTTTTCCAGCCTGCACTGTGAATGTTTACATGTTATGTTCAATAAACACATGAAAACATCTAATGTTTGTGTTGTATTATTTTAAGCAGACTGTGTTTTTCAAATTGTTGTGACTTAGATGAAGATCAGAGCACATTTTATGACCAATTCATGCAAAACTCCACGTGATCCCAAAGGGTTCACATACTTTTTCTTGCCACTGTATATATATATATATACACGGCCTACCTAATCTATATATATATATACTGTATATATAAAAAATTCATTCCTTCTGTCTGTATCTTGATGCTGGGCTATTAGGTTTTAAGGTTACACTATATTTATTATGAATTTAATTATGAGGGTTGTGTATGTATGCTTTTTCCTTTGGATGGAATCCTGCAAGACAGACTTTTTTATTGTGGGAGTGGGTATAAAGCGATATGTCGCTACAGTGGTTTTTATATTTGTAAAATAAAATAAACTGAGGGTAGGAGGACTGTTTCTTCACAGGTTAAAGTTTTTTTTAATAATGGTGCTCCTCAACAGGAATGGGAGCTCCTACTGCCGGTGCCTAAGAAGAGCTCCAGTGGAGAAGAATTTCTATATTCCTGCACAAAGATGGTGCATCAATATCGTGTCATCATGGGGCACCATGGAGGAGTGCCAGTTCTAGAAAAAGGAGGACAATCAGACAATCTTGCTCCTGCCTTGGTTTCATCATTAGACGCATGGCGCCTGGTAGATCAAATGACACGTGCAAGCCCTGTATAACACGGTGAGAGATGCTTGGCAACCGGAGGTGGGAGAGTGCACGCCAGTTTGTCGGGTTGGTGTGTGATGTTTGGAGTTTTAGAACCCTAATGAAGTCTTTATAGACAAAACAAATTGGATATTCCATTTTAATTCTATTTTACTGCTGTTTTAAGGTTAATCTTCTTTCTCTGAAAACCTGCTAGTGTTCCATGCGGTGGCGAGTAATTCTGGAGATGGAGTACTGGGCAATGTAACTGGTGGTAGCATTTTGTTTGTGCCTGAACTGATGACTCCAAAACTTACCTCTGGTCCAGCTGTATAGAAGAGAGTGTTATCTGCCACCTTCTCTTGCACAAATAGTTCCCAATGTCCGTTTGCAGCTCCAGGGCGGCTCCAGTGCAAGCTCAGTCAGCAGGGCCGCCATCAGGGCATTATGCCCCATACAGCAGTAAGGGGCCCGGTGCCCGGGGGGGCCCGGGCCGCCGGGGTCCCCGCCGGGCCACCGGGCCCCCGCTGGGGCCGCCGGGGCCCCCGCCGGGCCCCTTACTGCTGTGACTGCAGTCTGCTATGATGGTGGCCGCTGCCCGCTGCCTTAATTTCTTTGGCCGGGCCGCGGGCGGGCCAAGCAGCGTGCGTCTACTTCCAAGGCACGCTGCTTTGGCACCGCCCCCAGTCACGTGTGTGACGGCGCACACGTGACGAACGTCGTCAAAAGAACTCTGACACAGCGTGGTGAAGAAGCAAGAAGAAAGAAGCAAGAAGAAGCGGAGAAGCAAGAAGAAAGAAGCAAGAAGCGGAGAAGCAAGAAGCGGAGAAGCAAGAAGCGGAGAAGCAAGAAGAAAGAAGAAAGAAGCGGAGAAGCAAGAAGAAGGAAGCAAGAAGAAAGAAGCGGAGAAGAAAGGAGAAGAACCAGTCCAGGACAGAAGACTGTAGCAGGTGAGTAGGACGGGGTCAAGACCGGGCCCATCCCCAGGCACCCAGGCCCATCCCGGGGACCGCACCAAGGCCCAGCCCAGGCCCATCACCAGGGCCCATGGACCAGACTGGGCCCAGGCCCATCCCCGGGGTCCAGACCGGGCCAGGGACCGGGGACCAGCCCAGGGCCTGGTGACCAGCCCAGGCCCATCACCAGGGACGAGCCCAGGCCCATCACCAGTTGCCCGGGGACCAGCCCAGGCCCAACACCAAGGACCAGACCGGGCCCAGGCCCATCCCCAGGGACCAGACCGGGCCCAGGCCCAGGGACCAGACCGGGCCCAGGCCCATCCCCAGGGACCAGACCGGGCCCAGGCCCATCCCCAGGGACCAGACCGGGCCCAGGCCCAGGCCCATCCCCAGGGCCCAGGCCCATCCCCAGGGACCAGACCGGGCCCAGGCCCATCCCCAGGGACCAGACCGGGCCCAGGCCCAGGCCCATCCCCAGGGCCCAGGCCCATCCCCAGGGACCAGACCGGGCCCAGGCCCAGGCCCATCCCTAGGGCCCAGGCCCATCCCCAGGGACCAGACCGGGCCTGGGCCCAGGCCCATCCCCAGGGACCAGACCGGGCCCAGGCCCATCCTCAGGGACCAGACCAGGCCCAGGCCCATCCCCAGGGACCAGACCGGGCCCAGGCCCATCCCCAGGGACCAGACCGGGCCCAGGCCCAGGCCCATCCCCAGGGCCCAGGCCCATCCCCAGGGACCAGACCGGGCCCAGGCCCAGGCCCATCCCCAGGGACCAGACCGGGCCCAGGCCCAGGCCCATCCCCAGGGCCCAGGCCCATCCCCAGGGACCAGACCAGGCCCAGGCCCATCCTCAGGGACCAGACCGGGCCCAGGCCCATCCCCAGGGACCAGACCGGGCCCAGGCCCATCCCCAGGGACCAGACCGGGCCCAGGCCCAGGCCCATCCCCAGGGCCCAGGCCCATCCCCAGGGACCAGACCGGGCCCAGGCCCAGGCCCATCCCCAGGGACCAGACCAGGCCCAGGCCCATCCTCAGGGACCAGACCAGGCCCAGGCCCATCCCCAGGGACCAGACCCGGCCCATCCCCAGGGACCAGACCAGGCCCAGGCCCATCCCCAGGGACCAGACCAGGCCCAGGCCCATCCCCAGGGACCAGACTGGGCCCAGGCCCATCCCTAGGGACCACACCAGGCCCAGGCCCATCCCCAGGGACAGCACCGGGCCCAGACCCCAAGGCCCAGTCCCCAGACCCCAAGGCCCAGTCCCCAAGGCCCAGGGCCCAGACCCCAAGGCCCAGACCCCAGGGCCCAGTCCCCAAGGCCCAGTCCCCAAGGCCCAGACCCCAGGGCCCAATCCCCAAGGCCCAGACCCCAGGGCCCAGTCCCCAAGGCCCAGACCCCAGGGCCCAGTCCCCAAGGCCCAGACCCCAGTCCCAAGGTGCAGACCCTAGGGCCCAAGGCCCAGTCCCCAAGGCACAGTCCCCAAGGCACAGTCCCCCAGACCCAGGGCCCAGACCCCAAGGCCCAGTCCCCAAGGCCCAGACCCCAGGGCCCAGTCCCCAAGGCCCAGACCCCAGGGCCCAGTCCCCAAGGCCCAGACCCCAGTCCCAAGGTGCAGACCCTAGGGCCTAAGGCCCAGTCCCCAAGGCCCAGACCCTAGGGCCCAGTCCCCAAGGCCCAGACCCTAGGGCCCAGTCCCCAAGGCCCAGACCCTAGGGCCCAGACCCAGGGCCCCAGACTCCAAGGCCCAGACCCCAGACCCTATGGCCCAGACCCAGGGACCAGACCCAAGGGCCCAGACCCAGACCCTAGGGCCCAGACCCCAAGGCACAGTCCCCAAGGCACAGTCCCCCAGACCCAGGGCCCAGACCCCAAGGCCCAGTCCCCAAGGCCCAGACCCTACGGCCCAGACCCCAAGGCCCAGTCCCCAAGGCCCAGTCCCCAGGGCCCAGACCCCAGGGCCCAGACCCCAGGCCAGACTCAGGGCCTAGACCCCAGGCCAGACCCCAGGGGCCAGACCCGAAGGCCCAGCCCAGACCACAAGGCCCAGAGCACAGACCCCAAGGCCCAAACCAGACCCAGGGACCAGGCCCAGACCCAAAGGCCATCATATACATCCCATTACTGTGAGATTTATTGCTGTGGATTCTGTGATACGTTCATACACACCGCACATTACTATGGAGTTTTATTGCTGTGAATTCTGTGATACGCTCATACACACTACACATTACTGGGAGTTTTATTGCTGTGGTGCTATTTTATGTCCTTTTTTTTTGAAGGGGGAGAAAAGCTGTTAGAGGTTGATGGAGTGCCGGGGGGGCCCCATCGTGAGGTTTAGTAAGGGGCCCCATCATTTCTGATGGCTGCCCTGTCAGTCAGGGTCACGATTCTCTCCACTGAGTCTTCTGTACTCCACAAACTAAACCCACTGATGCTGTCAATCCTGGTATCAATGAGCATCTCCTAAATATTCCGACTTGAGCCATCAATATAGCAGTTCTTTTGGAATATAGCCGTTAGACAATATAGCTCGCACGCGATTTATCCAGTAAGCAATCTGCTATTAGCAGCTTGTTGGGAATTGGACCCTTAGAGATGGAAAAGTGTGATATTTATGTTTTTGATGACCTTGTTCTCTCTTAAACATGGAATTTGTTGGTCAGTGCTTCTATCCAACTTTCATGTGCCTCAAAGAGATAGAGAATATATATAGTGCAAACGGCATCTTAAAATTGAATAAACTCGTAATTAAAAGTTGCCTATCACGTGGTGGGAAGCCCTTAAGTGTATGGCTCACGTATTGGGCCTTTGGACCCATCAAAGGTGGTCCCTCCCTCTCCTTTTAGCGCAGTTGTGAAAATTCCTCCTAGTATTGTAGTGATCCTCAAATGTGTCCCTCAAAGAAGCTGGAAGATACACAATGTGGAAAATTTGTGGATTTACAGATGTTTGTTTAACGTAAACCAAGGGGGTTACTCACATTTTGGAGGTGCCTCTGACACCAAGATATTGAGCAGCCGGTGGTTTTTACAGGAGCACTGGACCTCCAGTTCTCTCCTGATTCCACGTGGGAGTAGCAGGGACAAAAATGGAGATTCACAGCATGCAGCAAATTAAAATTATTTATTAAATAGCCAATAATAAAATTTCCAGAGGCTGTATATAAAATAATAAAATGACAGAATAATCACAACGCGTTTCGCAATGCATTCGCTTCTTCAGTCTCGCTTCTTAATTATTCTAGAAGCAATAAATCATCTGAGTGTTTACCAGTACATCTTAGTCATTCAAAGGTTGCCAAACTATGCTACAGAATGTCACAAAACATTACATGTGTTTGTAAAGGCATTTGGTTCTTAGTTGGTATTTCTCAGAAGAATGGAAGGCTGATCGAGCTCTGCACAAAGATATCTACTTCAATAAACCCAATGAGCTTCAGCATGGTTTTTAAACGTTACTTCATCTAAACCTCAGGTTCTGTGAAAGAATACCTCCTTAAGTGCTGAGGATGTTTCCTGGAAAATGAACCAGCTTATGGCTTTGTTTAGAATTTCTCAAGTTGGCAGACATAATCTTCCATAAACAACACAACAGTGCAAGTATCCTACAGAAGAGACCAATATGAGCCTGCTGCAGCAAGCATAAAGTCTTATAATTGTTGCCAAGGCCCATTGTAATGAGACTCTGTGGCTGCCATAATTCTATTATCACGTAATCTATCTTGCCCATATGTTAAGACATAAAGCTGTAACCTCTTCTGCGAGATGGGATATAGCATCTCCCTCGCTAAAGCTATTATCCAAAACAAGGCAGCAGTAATTATGCTCTTCCCAAGTACATTGTGAGCAATTTCAAAATATCAACACACAGCACGATCCACATGAAAGTCTGGCTAAGCTGCAGAGCGGACTTTGCGGCCTACTGATAATGCCAGCTGTTTAGATTCACTCTCCGGCGGGGGATCGCCAGAGGCTTATAGACTTTAAGAGTAGCTGGAATTTCTGCGGAGAACCATATTGTACGTGACTCGGCTGGAACAAAGAAAGCTGCTCTATTTTGCTGTTGTCGGAAGCCTCCGGGGGGCTAAATTACAAAATGTTGCGCTGTTACATGTTGGGTATTCCAGCAGCACAATTAATTACAACACAAGGTCCGCTTTGTGTGATTGAAAGTGGCCAGACAGCCTTGGGTTAGTTTTATTAAAAAGAAAAAAAAAATCAAATAGATTGATATTTTTTTTGTTTGTGTGTACAAAGAATGAAAACCACACATAGGAGCACTCCTTTAAAGAAACCTCTTTTCATAAAGCACCTTAAAAAACCCCCACTAAAATATGTGGATAATAGTATTAACACACAACAGTAATAATAAAATGATGGAACATGTAGACTAAGTTCAAATACTATTAATAAGTAAAAATATCCTATATATTTACATATTTTTAACTTCTTTTTCTATACCCTTTTATTCTCTTCCTCTTTTGGTACTTTACCTAGGGGTTCAATCTGGTATTATTTAATTTTTGTCTATGATAGGATTAGGTGTTTTGTATTTGTGTATCTTTTTACATTTGTGCTATACTAAGATCAGTTATTTCCCAACATTAACCTCCACCAAGATGGCGTTAAGCCATGCAAGGATATTGAAATTAATATGAACTGTTTGTTGCCCCTAACAAGATGGTGAAAAGTAAAACTGATGCCAGATACACATCATCTCAAAGCATTCAGGCAGGGGGCAGAGGTGGAAGTGACGCCGCTATCTGACTGTGGGAAGATGCACATCAGGTGATATGCATGGCATCCCTGAAGAGGGGAAAGCCTACAAAAGGAACATTCCGGTTGTGTATTTAAACATTTGTTTATGTAAATTATGTGTAGCGATGTGTTAAAGTTTACTGTGGCAGTACCCATTTTTGGCCACAAGATGGAGACAATCACGATTAAAGACCCTGGACACTCGAACTACATGTCCCGGCATGCTTTGCGAAGAAACAGGAAGTGGGTGGGTTTTTGGAGACGCTGTACATCCTGCACCTCGTGGAGAACAGGCAGAGCGCGCCAGGGAGTAGAGGAGAGCGGATGCACACACAGAGAAGGAGAGACCAAAAGATAGGCCGGAGCGCAGACAGAGTGGATCGGGCCTTAGGATTGGGTCACCCAGCCTTGCGGGATACAGACATCACCCTCTATACTATCCGAGTGCAGTTGAAGGAGAGAAGACCCCTCGAGTAAGGAGAGTACCGCGGTCGATTGAAGCGGGGAGCAGGCGGTAAGCTGGATGAGTCGCGGCTGACAGACAGAAGGCCAGACAACAGATCCGGTGGTCGGCGTCCCCAGTCAATATCGAGCGGAGAGACGTCTTGGGTCAGCGAAACCTCAAGCTTGCGCTGGATGGGTGAGAGGCCCCCAAGGCCGTATGTAAAGTAGAGCGTACGCTGCTGTTTTCTTCTAAAACCCACAGGGCCCCAACTGACTAGTCGAAGACATCGTTAAGTAAACTCACTGGCCAGTTGAAAAGTACCCGGGTACCATATACACACGAATACAACCACTTCACGTTCTGGGACTTAACCTGTGCAGGACTCAGTTTCCTTTTCCGAATCGGGACAAAGGGCAAAGTTAAAGTTACATTCCGAACATTTTTTCCTTTTTTTGTTCCCGCTGCGCGTTTACCGTGATACGAGAACTGTGTATTTTATTGTGTCCCGCTACGCGGTTTTTCCTCGAATTTCGTATCTTTTAATTTCTGCTCGGTCGGGGGTTTTTCCGAAAATACAAAGCCCTCGTGTTTTCGTTTCTTTTACCGCTACGCGTTTATCGTGTTACGAAAGTACTGTAAATCTTCCTGCATATACCGTGTCTCAAGAGCTGCAAACCTTTTAGTAAACCTTTTAACTTGTAAAACTTACAGCGGTGTTGGAGTATATTTATTCCCTAGTGCGGGGAGACTGACCCGTGGTTCAATTTCAGCGGCTCCTCCGGGAGTGAGCGCTACATATGTATATCCCTGGTGAACTCTTGTTTTTAAGATGAAACGCATTGGATACTATAAGGCTGGTTCAGGATAGCTCTGGGGCGTGTTATGGGCTAGCCCGAGACGTAGGAACAAGAAGCCCTTCACCCAGGTTCTGTACCAGTCCTTGAGGTGGCTGGGTTTAGCAATGGTAAAACGTGAAACTATAAGGCAGGGACAGCAAAAAGGAAGGGAAACACCAGTCCTTGTATGGCCAGCAGTATACGACAGAAAAGGCATGGAAAAAAAGGAATGAGGAGAACAAAACCAGGCAAAGTCTGGCAACAGAGAACCACTACACTGGTCAAATGGAAATCAGAGTCAAAGGGTTACACAGGTACACAGGTAACCAGCCAAATCCAGGTCAAACACAGTATATCAGTCAGAGAGAGTAAGTAATAGCAACAAAAGGGCACTTAAGGGTCAGCAGAGCTGAAACCATGAAAGGGCAGTGAGAAGGTTTAAATATTGTGCCTTGGTCTATGATTGGTTGACTGGATCACATGACACCAGGAAGAGCCGGTGCAGATGTAAAGACGTCACTTGCGTGATAGGCCGCCGGCGGCATGAAGTTGCTGCGGCCGGCGGAACACGCACACAGGAGGAGAGAATGGCTGGGAGGTTCGCAATGAACAAGGGGCCAGCAGGGAGCAGTGCCAGGGTATGCTGGGACTGTGGAGATGAGGTCTGACAGATACTTGTTCAGGATAGTGGTTATACTTCTATACTGGTTGCCAATAAACTTGTCTTAATCTGTGAAAGTCTCCCTGGTGGTTCTTGTGGCAGCGATTGACACTAAGGTCTGAAGATCGGTGGCAATAGCAAAATGTGCACTGTATTATAGTATCTTAGTGTCTTAGGCTGAGGGTACAGGTGAGTGGGTAAGACACTATGTGTGGGAGGCTACAGGAGGCTACAGGAGGCTGATCAAAGTGTGCTACCAGGAGGAGAATCCAAAGGCGTAGTCAGACAAATCTGGATCAGGACAGGTGGCAAAGGCTCAGGTGCGAGATAAACAGGGTGAGTATTTGGTACACGGACAAGCAGAGCTTCAAGGTACAGGACTTTGCTAGGGAAGATGCCGAACAGTACTAAAGCAAGGTGAGAGAGGTGTTGGTGGTTTATACACATCACGGGTGAGGCAGACACACCCTGCTGGGTTGATCCTCTCACCTGTCCTGAAAAACCAACCCCAGACCAAACCCTTAGGAGCCCACTAGTAAATCCGCTTTCTCTTTTCCTTAATGCTCTGCCCATCATGTGCTTCCCTTGGGCCCAGGAGCCATCTTGGCAGCGCGCCTAGATGATGTGGCAATTCCCGGTCTGAGTGAGGCAAACTGTCAGGAGGAGGAACTGTCTCTCACACGGGCCTTGACGCTGAACGCCGACCCAGAGGTAGGCTCAGCCTGGTCCAGGGCCTCAAAGAGAATGGATGAAACCGCCATGGAAGACAAACACTGGGTGGATGGCAGACTGGAAGAATGGCCAGCAAAGAAACTGGGCAGTGAGTCAACCTTGCTGTCAGGTACGGCAACTATATATGAGTGAGTGAGTTGCTAAGGGACTACTATGGATTGTTTTACATAACTGCATTACACTACATATTATTGCTTATTGTTTCAGATATACACCCTTTTTTCTTTATATATGTAGCTCTGGTTTAGTTCTGTTGCTGTAATTACTCATTTCTGGCCATCAGGGGAGACAAGCGCAATGTAAACTATACTGGACACTTTGGGACTACGCTTTCCAGCATGATTTGGGGCAGACACAGGAAGTGGGTGGGGAGAACGGAGAGACATCCGCAACCTTGTGGGAAGGAGAGCCAGTGCGTGCCAAGGGGTGAACAGAGCAAGACGCACGTGAGACAGGGAGCGATTGTGACCAGGCCGGAGCGCAGGTGTTGCCTTGCGGACACTGGAGATCGGTTTCAGTGACTTGCCAGAGACCTAGTAATCCACCGCTGAGAGGTTTGCACAGACACAGAGCTGCAGATTGGACCCCGAGTTAGGAGACCGCGATGATCTAATGGGAGTGCAGGCGGTGAACTGAGAATCTTGTTGCAAAGACGGACAAGCAAGACAAGCGGATCCAGTGGCACAGAGTCCCAGCCAAATCGAGGGGAGAGACGTCCTGGGTCGAGCAGCGGAGCAGATTATCTGGCGGATGGGTGAGAGGCCTTCCAGGCCAAAGTAAAGTTAACAAAGCACGCTGCAGTTTGCTTAAATCTACAGGGCCCCAACGTGACTAGTCGAAGACACATTGAATTCATTTACTGGCCAGTTGAATCTAGTACCCGGGTACCAACACACGCGTACACGCACACCTTCTTGGAACACAACCTGTACGGGACTTACACTCCAGCAACGAAGGGGTTAAAATTGCCTTTTTTACCGCTGCGCGTTTCTCGCATTACGAATTCCTGTAAATATATATATATACCGTGCTTGCTTTATATATGCCAGTTTATTTGAGACCAGTAAACTATTTAACTTATAAAATCCACAACAGTGCTGGTGTATATTTATTCCCTAGTGCGGGGAGACTGACCCGAGGTTAAATTCAGCGGCTCCTCCGGGAGTGAGCGCTACATATACATATTGCTATGTGTTTATATCAGGACATTCTGGAAGGTATACTTCAATTGCGCCAAGAGATCTATATTCATTTGGGAGAAGCTGCCTACCCAGACATAATAGGAAGAAAAATATAGCAGGTGGACAACTCCCACGCAGATGCAGAGGGATCAACATAGTGGGAGAGGTATGGATCCTAAACCAGGGACCAGTCATCCCTAACCTATTCATGCTACACTGCTGGACATGTCCAAGGTTGTAAAGCTCAACTTGGAACTTAAAAATGAGCTGTTTGCATTCTCACATGAAACCATGAGTTACGTATACGCAAATGCTAATGGTTCGACTGGAATTAAGCTGGCTGTTGGTCTTTGAGGGGTTATTGTTAAACAGATATAAAACAAATGTAGATATGCAATTTGTGTGTAGAATATAGTCATTATCACTGTTTGTAAAAAGAGGAAACATATGAAATTGTTGTGCAGAAAATATGTGGGTGGAAATTACAGTATCGTGCACCACACCAGTTTCAAACTGCAAGTGTTTATTGGATGCATATGTAACAGCTGCTGAGATACTGTATGCATTAATCTTTCAAACGTGATGCTCATACACTTGTTTAGACACATTCCTGCAGGATTGTTTTTTGAACTATGTTACTTTTGTAGCTGTTCAGCTTAAAAAAAATACATGAACAAAAAATAGATTTTCTTTGAGGTTAAACCCAAACTCTGAACAAAATGAAGAGAAGAAATCTGGCGACTGAGCAGAATTTTAAGTACATTGAATATAATTTATTATTTATTATTATTATTATTATTTTATTATATCACAGTCAGAACTGTAACCTGGATTCTATTAACTCCTTCACAGCGGTCGAGGTGTGGGAGGCGGTGTTGTGTTTCCTGTTCCATGCGGACAATATCCCCCACATGTTGTCCAGAATACTTACCTTTCTGCTTATCCTCTGCCGATTGTCAGCTTCACCAACAAAGGAATGGCCTTTGGAGAATCTTGGAGAATTTGGGGGCTTCCCTCATGGATTGCTTATTTCCTTAGAAAAATACAGTAGCATGTTTTCCAGTCTTGATTTTCTTTAAAAGAGTACCAGATGGAATATGACTTGACAAATACACATGCAGGTCTATTCACTAAAAGGTGAAACTTTCCATGCTGGCAGTACACACGTGGCACCCCATCTGCGCAGCCCTGCGAACCCTTTCCATACCATTGGGCATGGGTACCCTCCTCCCAGCTCACATTTAGGCTGGGGTCAGACGAGCGTAGTGTTCACGTCCATGATTGCGCCTTAAAGTACATCCGTGATAGCATGACAGAAAGCCCATCGGAGCCCGTTACACGAAGTACGTCCGCACTGAACTGCGGACGCACAACGGCCGCGGCCCACGGACGCAAGGCAGGCAAGAACGTACAACTCCTAGAAGGGCCACACAAAGTGCACTGCGTCCGCAACATCTGCATAGCTTTGTGTGTGAGTGATGGAACGTGGTCAGACGGACTGCATTTATACATCCAGAATTTTTCACGGACAAAATGGTTTTGCGTTTTAATTTATTTTCCCCTCCTACATCCGTCAAAATATACATCAGTAAATAAACGGACTGTGTGGCCACTACTGTGTCTTCCGTACTGACGTACGTCCGTGTGCACGGACGTACAGTCCGTAGAAATCACGCTCGTCTGACCCTAGCCTTATATATTGTCCTCAGCTCCCATTTATATATTGCACAGCTCACATTTTATATATTGCCCCAGCTCACATTTTAATATATGCCCCCAGCTCACATTTATATATAGCCCCAGCTCACATTTATATATAGCCCCCAGCTCACAATTTATATATTGCCCCCAGCTCACATGGTCCCAATCGGTCTCCTCTGCCGTCTACCAGGCCCCTCCGAGTGCTTTTCTACCTTTGAGCGGTTGCCGGCAAAGGATGTAGCACGGCTGTTCACCTGGGAACTACGCACAAGCTGCGGTCTCGCAAGATCCCGGAGTTCACAATATCTCATGAACTCCACAATCTTGCGAGATCGAGGCTGGTGGATCCCAGTCAAGCGGCTGAGCTTCATGCCGCTCGTAGGAAGAAAAGAAGAAAAACACTCAGTGGGTCGGTAATATTTTCTCGGGGGACATTTATATATTGCCCTCAGCTCACATTTAATATATTGCCCTAGCTCACATTTTAATATATGCTCCCAGTTCACAAGATCTCATGAACTCTGCAATCTCGCGAGATCGAGGCTGGTGGATCCCAGTCAAGCGGCCGAGCTTCATGCCGCTCGTAGGAAGAAAAGCACTCGGCGGGTCGGTAATATTTTCTTGGGGCAACATTTATATATTGCCCTCAGCTCACATTTAATATAATATTGCCCTCAGCGCAACATTTATAAATTGCCCAATTCCCCCCCCCCACGGATCTGGCCCTGGTTAGTAATGATAGCTTAGAACAGCTGAGGTTTCCAACGCATTGTGTATCCCTCAGAGTTTAGCATGGAATCTAATAAGAGATTGACAAATATCAGCATAAGTTTAGGAATCTTCCTGATTATAATTAAAAGTACTAGCATGGAAAGAGTAACATTGTGGAGTTATTATTGCAACAATGTTTGAAATAAGATTTGCCTGTTTGAGCCAACTGATACATCACTTGTGGTCTGGAGGCTGTACTGAGAACAGGCATACAATGGTGAGTTAATTATGATCTTACAGGGTTATTCAAAGAGAATCGAAAAGCCACGTTCGGTGACTTTTCGTTCTCTTCAATTCGGTACGATTTGGCGATCCCATTTCGGCGACCCTGCGGTGTATTCAGCAAGCACCACAGGGCCGTCGTAATGCAGGGAAAAGTCACCGCAAAGCCGCTGAAAACTCACCGCAAAATGAGGGCGAACGGACACCGAAACCCGCAAAACATCTGGATTAACCCGCCGAAGATGCCAGAGAAACCCGAGCAGGAGCCTATCAGAGCGCAGTGCAGCTGCCGGATAAAGTCGACACCGCAGACGAATGGAGTGAAAAAAAAAAAAACAGTACACTTGAATGTTTGAAAAGTGAAACGCTGTTTGCAAACAAACTACTCAACGAAAATGTCTGTAATTCACATAAGAGAGCCAATGAATGATAATAAAAAGGGCTAACAGGTCTATTCACTAAAGGGTGAAGTCAGATGTGAAAATTCTAGGTCAAAATATCCAAAGCAGAAAAATGTTCTCCTTTATCTCACTTTCAAAATCATCTATTTGGGGTCAGCAACCTTGGCTCCCTGATGTTTTTCGGGAACTACATCTCCCATGATGCTCAGTCACCCATTAGACTGACATGGGAAATGAGCCACATGGGAAATGTAGTCCCCAAAACATCAAGGAGCCAAGGTCGCGTTTTTTGATTGACAACGGAGGCGTCTAATGAAAAATACTTCAGAGGCGTCCAATGAAAAAGACTTTTTGCCTGTTGCCATGTGCAGAACGCATGTTCATATGTGCGTTTTTGATACCGAAAACGCGCAAACGCCCATTTCAGCGCATTCACGTTGAAATCTATGGCCGCAAACGCGCTGTAATATGACCCAAAGAAGCTCCTGTACTTCTTTGGGCATAGGGCGTTTTATAGCATGTTCCTACATGCTGTAAAACGCCCAGGTGTGTGAACCATGCCCATAGGAAATAATGGGATTTCAGTGTTTGAGCGTTTTACAGTGCGTAGGAATGCACTGTAAAACGCCCAGGTGTGAACCAGGCCTTATGGTGTTTCTCCACACTTTGTGGTTATATTTTATATGGGGTGCTCTTTATAACAAATCAATAATGGAGAACATGTTACTGCATTTTTCTAGGGAAATAAGCAATGTTAACTAAAATTTAAAAAAAATATTGAAATTTATATTTTGGTCACAGTCCATTGCAATGGTTGAGCTGGCAGAAGGGTGGTCAAAGTCGTATATCAGGATTTCACAAGAACACTGGAAGGCACGGAGGGTAAATTGAAGGATAACACGGTGTGAAACAGGGATTACAGAGGGTTATCAGTCATGGTTGGGTTGCAGGGATCTCGGGTTGCCAGAGGTCACAGTGAGTTACCAGAAGGCACGTTTCTCAGTAATTTGCAGCCAGCTCTCCTGCTCTCTAACAGGCCGTGCAGACCCTGAGGAAACCACAACAATGCAGAGGTTTTGGGTAGGGGTGTGTCCAGTTTAAATAAAGTACAGGCTCTTAATGGATGCTTAAGGGAATTGTACAATTAATCTGCATTTAAGAACGATTCACTTCCCGCCCCGTCCCAGCACTTCTCCTCCCCCTTATCATACACGCTGGGACAGAGAGAGAACGAACTAACCATCTCAGGGTCTCCCCCAGCAAACCCCCCCTCAAACAGGAAGGGAGTTAATCAGCCACCCTGTCTCAGCACAGAACAGACTCTGCTCTTTTAAATGACACCTCAAGCAGGCGGCTGCCATGCTCAGGAACGGAGATACTGGGCTGCAAAGGACCCCTGGGTCTCCTGCAATGGAAGGTTCCCCCAGGGGAGAATACAGCAATCCCTCCCCGGAGTCAGTGATGCTCGGTGCGGGGAGAAGTGCTGAGACAGGGCGGCTGATTAACTCCCTCCCTGTTTGAGGGGGGGTTTGTTGGGGGAGACCCTGAGGTGGTTAGTTCGTTCTCTCTCTGTCCCAGCGTGTATGATAAGGGGGAGGAGAGGTGCTGGGACGGGGTGTTTCATTTGTCCTACCTCCGGATGCGGTACACAGCTGTTTTTCGTCATTTTTAGTTACGAGGTGCACCGGAAGTGATGCGGTTCGCCATTATGGCAAGTTCGCTCGAATGGCAGAACACCGCCATGAGATGGGCGTTTCTTAAAGGGAGTTGAGGCGTTAAAGACGTTCGGGCCCTGAAAACCGGAAATCCGTGATCTGAAAACCGGAAGTGACATATCGCGAAGTGACGCTACGACTCCGAGTTTGGGGAATGAAAGCGATCGATTCAGAAGGAACCTTGGGCCATACAGGAAGCGATCACCTAATTAAGTAACAACAGGAAGAGAAAGCTGAACGTAATTCTACTCTTGCTCAAGGAGTATTTAAGAGATGGTTTCTAATGGAGTTGTAGCGCTCACTCCCGGAGGAGCCGCTGAAAATGAACCACGGGTCAGTCTCCCCGCACTAGGGAATAAATATACACCAACACAGTTGTGAGTTTTTATCATTTAAATAGTTTACTAAAATATTTGAGCAGATGTTGAAGCACGGTATTCACAGGTATTATTACAGTATTTTCGTATTACGGCAAACGCGCAGCGGAAAAGAAACGAAACACGGGGCTTCGTATTTCGGAAAATAAAATATTCGCGACCGAACATAAAAGCAATGCAATTTCCCGATAGTTCAGAAAAGGGACACGTAGCAAAACCCCAAACATACAATCCTTCGTATTACGGTAAACGCGCAACGGAAAAAGAGGAAAAATATATTCGGAACGTATCTTTATTTTTAACCCCTGTTCCGATTCATAAAAGAAAATGAGTCCTGCACAAGTTAAGTCCCAGAAGGTGAAAGGTGTATATGTGTGTGTGGTACCCGGGTACTGTTCAACTGGCCAGTGAGTTTATTTAAGGAAAATCTTCGACTAGTCAGTTGGGGCCCTGTGGACTTTAAAGAGAAAACAGCAGCTTGACCTTTAATCATAAACAGCCTTGGAGGCCTCTCACCCATCCGACGCAGGCTTTAGGCTCCGCTGACCCAGGACGTCTCTCCTCCGGATTTTGACTGGGGATACTAGCGGCCGGATCCGTTGTCTGACTTTATGCAGCTTGTCCAGCTCACCGCCTGCTCTCCGTTCGATTCCGCCGGTCTGCAGCAGTGTCTGGGCTCTGGCGAGTCTCCTTCTCCTCAGGCTAGGTGACCCAACCCGAACAACAGGTCTCCCTCGGGCTTTGGCCTAGATTTCCCGCGATCTCCTCGGTGCGTCTGCTTTCTCTGCTTCCCTGGCGCGCTCTGGAACTTTCTCCACGAGGCAGAGGATGTAAGTGTCCAGTCCCCACCCACTTCCTGTCTTCTTGCAAAGCATGCCGGGCATTGTAGTCCCAATGTCCAGTATCTCTGATCGCGATAGTCTCCATCTTGTGGCCAAAAATAGGTACTGCCACAGCAAGATTTTTAACACAGCGCTACACTCTCCCCCTCCTAGAACTCTTGGGTCTCTCCAAGGAGGTACAACAGTTACATTACATTTCCAATATTTGAATACAGTTTATATAACATGTACAGGTTCAGCAGCATACATATAGTGAGTTAATAACACTTCCTCAAGTTGACTCATATTTTGGGCTACCTCAGCTAGCATAGCAGACACTTCGGGCAACCTCCGCACCGTGGTGATGGCCTCTTCAGTGCTATGTCCTGGTGAGTCGTAGGTGAGTCGTTGGGGCGGTCGAACAGAGCGTTTTGGTTCTGGCTCAATCAGTTCCTCTTCAGGTGGAAGTACTATAGGCGTTGGCTCAATTCTTCTCTCTATCACTGGAGCAGACGTTTCTTCAGAGTATGATCCCTCCAGTGAAGGCATAGAACTGTAATCACCTGAATAAGCTTCCGGAGCTACCGGGATCCCCACAGCCTCAGGGACTTCCAACTGAAATTCAAGAGGCTCAGGGATATCAACAGTCTCAGGGACTTCCAACAAGAATTCAGGAGCTTCAGGCCTCAAGTTACTCTCCCACCGCTCAGGGACAACGACAACCTCTTCAGGCTCCGGCGAGCGCATCCAATCTAGACAATAACTCTCTTCTTCACTGTCTCTTTCGCTCTCTTCGGCAACCCGGGTCTGTTGAGATCGAGTAACAGGAGGCAAACATGGAACAGGCGGATTTGGCCGAGGCAATTCGTCCCCAACCGGCATCCTTACAGCCTCTCTCAAAGGTAACAAATGATTTCGGTGCCAGTTCTTAGAGAGGCCCAGCCTTTCCATCCGGGCGAATCTGATACACTGGTAAACCGGCAGTTGTTTGCAGACAATGTAAACCTGGGAACTCCACCTATCCGCCAACTTGTGTCTCGCAGCCGCACCCAAGTTCTTCAATAAGACCCTATCACCGGGTTGTAGATCTTGTATTCGAACTTTCAGGTCATAGTTCCTTTTGTTTCTTTGCTCCCTGTTTCCCGAGGTCAAACGGGCCTGTTCAAACGCAGAAGCCAGATTCTTTCGAAGTCTATCCACGTAGTTTCTATGGGAAGCTACTGATGTCTGGTCTAGGGATAACCCAAATGCCAAATCAACCGGCAGTCGAGCCTCCCTTCCGAACATAAGACGGTACGGTGAATATCCAGTTGCATCGCTCTCCGTACTGTTATATGCATGCACCAGAGTAGCTATGTGACGACTCCAACTCTGCTTCTCCACATTCGACAAGGTCCCCAGCATGTTTAGCAGTGTGCGATTAAACCTTTCAGGTTGAGCATCACCTTGAGGGTGATATGGTGTGGTTCGGGTCTTTTGGATTCCCAACAGCTCTAACAACTGCCCCACCAGTCTGCTTTCAAAGTCTCTACCTTAATCAGAGTGTATTCTCCTTGGCAGTCCGTAGTGAACAAAGAACTTTTCCATCAACACCTTGGCTACAGTCGGAGCGCGTTGATCTTTCGTGGAAAAAAGCTTGGGCGTAACGAGTGAAATGATCAGTCACTATTAGAATGTTCCCTTGCCCACTAGCATCCGGCTCTAAGCACAAGAAGTCAATGCACACCAAATCCATGGGTCCCTGGCTCTGCAGATGGCTCATTGGAGCAGTTCGGGTCGGTAGAGTCTTTCTCTGAATACACCTCAGACAGGAATGGCAATAACTTTCACTTCAGCTCTCATGCAAGGCCAATAGAACCTATCTCGCACCAGCTTAAAAGTTCTCTCAGCACCCAAATGTCCATGCTCATCATGTAGTGATCGCAGCACACTCTCCCTATGTTTAGTAGGGAGGAATAACTGTTGAATCTCTTCAGAGTTGGTTGAGGGGCCCCTTCGGTAGACCACCCCATCCAACATCTTTAACCGCTCCCACTCTTTGTAGACCAATCTGGCTCCACTCGGGGAGTTTGGTTAACAAAATCTCTCGCTGGTTTGCAGACAGGGCCTTTATGGTCAAGGCAATTAAAGGGTCTCTGGCCTGATCCGCTTTCAGGTCCTGTCTCGAAAAGGTAGGTAAACTTTCATCCCTTAACTGCGTAGGGTTACAGTAGAACTCAGGAACAGCCGCAGCCATAACTCCTATGGCCTCTGCTTCAATCCCTCCTTTGACCCGGCGCTCTGTTCCTTGACACAAAGCTTGCACCCCGTCTGGAGTCAACTGAGTCCATTCTGTAGTATAGGGTCTTCTCGATAACGCATCAGCATCTCGATTATTCACCCAGGGCGATACTTCAGGCTGAACCGAAACCCTGACAGAGCGGCCAACCACCGATGTCCCGTTGCGTCCAGTTTTGCAGTAGTAAGGATATAGGTAAGAGGATTATTATCCGTCTTGAACACGAACTCAGCTCCATACAGATAGTCTTTCAACTTGTCCACCACTGCCCACTTCAAGGCTAGGAACTCCAGCTTGTGAGTAGGATAGTTCTTCTCTGAAGGCGTAAGGCTCTGGCTCACGTACGCCACAGGCCTCAGCAATCCATCATACTCCTGATATAGGACTCCTCCCAGACCTTCTCGGCTGGCATCCACATGTAGTTCATACGGCTTGTGAGGGTCCGCATAGGCCAAAACAGGAGCTCGGGTTAGACTCTCTTTCAACTTTACGAAAGCTCCTTCACATTGACTGGTCCATTCACCTTGTATAGACTCTCGAGCTTTCCTTGGCCCCGGAGCTGACGGGTTTTTGTCAGAGACCTTGCAGCCTTCTTCTGTGGTTTCCTTCTGCAGGAGTTTGTTCAGTGGTTGAGCTATTTTCGCGAATCCTCCCACAAATCTTCGATAGTATGAACAGAATCCCAAGAAAGATCTAAGCTCAGTGACGTTTGGGGTCTAGGCCAAGAAGCTATGGCCTCCAACTTCCGAGGGTCTGTTGAAACACCTTCTGCTGAGACCACATGTCCCAAATACGTAACAGACGGTAGACAGAATTGGCATTTCTCTAGAGACAGTTTCAGCCCCTCTTCATGGAGCCTCTTCAAGACCTTCTCCAAACGTTGCTCATGTTCTTCCAGAGTCTTCCCAAACACAATTATGTCATCCAGGTACACTAATACTTCGATTAGATTCATATCCCCGACTGTCTTCTCCATCAACCGTTGGAACGTGGCTGGAGCCCCCGTAAGGCCTTGAGGCATCCTGTTGAATTCAAAGAACCCCAGTGGACAGATGAACGCAGTTTTCTCCTTGTCTTCCGGATGCATTGGTATCTGGTGATACCCGCTTCGCAGGTCTAGTACACTAAACCACTTTGCTCCAGACAAACACTGTAGGGCATCTTCTATCCGAGGAGTGGCATATTGATCGGGGATGGTTCTCCGGTTCAATGTGCGGTAGTCTATGCATAAGCGGACAGAGACCATTTTTTTCCGGACCAACACTATGGGAGAGGCGTATGGACTCCTGGACTCTTGAATCACCTTGGTTCTTTGTAATTTGTTCAGCTGCTCTCGCAGATCATCTAAGTCTCCTAGCGGAACTCGCCTTGATCTTTCTCGAAACGGCTTGTCTTCTTGTAACCAAATGCGGTGCTCAGTACTCTTAGCTAGGCCCACACATCGAACTCATCTTTTGAGAACAATTCCTTCCACTTTAGGACTTGAGACTGAAGACGTTTCTTCCACTCAGGTGAATTGGAAGCGTCCTTGGGGTAGAATCTTTCATCTGGAATCTCTTTACCCACTCCCCCTCCTGAATCGGTAGAGAGGGGTATAGCAGACTCTACTTGCCCGATAGGCATTCGTGCTTTAAGGACTACTGGAGAATCCGTCACATTGCACACGCTCACCGAGACTCTTCCTCGTGTTCTCTTCAGAGCTTTGATGGAGATTATCTCAGGAATTACTTCGACTCCGGTTTCACTCCCATGATAAAAATCGGTTCCCAGCACCACATAGGGGCCTGGTTGCGATCCATTCAACTTGACTGAAGCCCAGAAACTCGCTACTTCTCCTGCTTGCAGAACCTTCTCTGTTCCACCCAGTCTCCACAGTCTTCCCACCTCGGCAGGTGCCTTTCGTTCTTCGACCATCCTCTGATAGACCGGACGTAACATTGGGTGTACTCCTTGAGTTGAACCTTCTTCCAACACAATAGGCGTCAGGAGACGCCGGCACTAGGTCAGTATTCGTCCCACTATCAGGGAGCTTCTGTTCGCACCCGAGGGTCGAGGACACACAATAGCCAATGCATCACAACCCCCAGACTGCCCGATGACTTCAGATCCGATCTCCAACTTCACCTGCAGGTACCCGTCATAAGGGAGTTTCTCAGTGCCGATACCCATATTTCCAAATCCTTCAATTCTTGCAAAGGAATGTGCTTTAAGTGTTTCTCATAGAAGTCTCTGTAGATCAATGTCACTTGAGCCCCTGAATCCAACAGGGCTTTGGTGTAGACTCCTTCCACTTGGATTGGCGCAACAGGAGAAGGACCTATCAGTTGGTCGGGAAATTTTGTGGCGGTATCCGGACGCTTAGACCCAGTTTGCTGTACCCTGGCCTTTTTCTTGGCCCGTGCAGGTTTTTGGCGTGCATTGCCTCCCATGACGTAGACCCGGATGCTAAGGAGTGACTCTTTCAGTCCTGGCAGGCTCTACAGTCGGCTCGACTTTGGCCTTTTCGCCTTCTTAGTCTTTGCTTGATTTCTGGAGCGGGGTTCAACCCTCGGGCACTCAGGTTGCTCCTTTACTGGTGCCCTCTGGCGTTTCCCGCCGGTGAGGTAGACAACAGTCCTTCCAGGGCTTCCAACAGTCCTTGACTCTATCCTTCTCAGGCTTTCGGCCTTTGCACTGTGCGCGGAAATGGCCCATTTCTCTCACACCCGAAACATCTCTTCTTAGAGAGCGGAGACGTAGTTGCTTGTTGAGATTTGGTTAAAGGATTTGGACCAGACGCCACAGCAACTCCCGTCGTCTGCATACCTGTGAGGAATTTCTGCATTTCTGCCTGCATCTCTGTCACCTTCATCAATACCCGACACAGTTCCGCATGCGCTTGTTGCAATTCAACTTGAGCTTCCTGAACCTTCGTGACGGTCTTGGACAATTCACCCCGTTCAGGGAGGTTTGACTCTTTGGCAGCCTTCTCTGTAGATTTAAAAACAACTAGATGTTCTTGTTCGTCCTCGTCAGATCCATAGGTATCTAGAGAGTCGCTTTCAGGTTGCAGGCCGTCGTTATGTCTCACAGGTTGTGCATAAGCCCTTTCCCCCCGCCTGAAAGATTTCTCTTCTAGTAAAGCCTCTTCCTCTCGTACAACTTGGATCAGTTCCAGGTACTTTAACTCTTGGTTACCTGCTCTGCTTCTCAGCTGCATCATCACTGGATCTAGAGGTTGAGAGTCCCTCAGAATCTGTTTTATTCGGATCTTATCTACTTCGGCCGGTTCGGCCCCTTTCTTCAGGAGTATCTGGTGTAGAATCTTATCCAGGCGCCTCATGTACTCGGTCATCCTTTCACCTCTTCTCTGATAGGTGTGTTCGTTTGATATACCAATTCGGCCGCCTTTTCAGTTTGCCCAAAAACTTCTTCAAGAACGTTTAAATAATCCAAAGCAGTACAATCTTTCCTACTCAGTTTTAGGTTTCTCACCGCTTCTGACGCAGGTCCCTTTAAGCTCTCGTGATCCTTTGCTTTTTCTGGGCCTCAGGGACATCCCACTCATCCAGAGCCTGCATCGCCTGTTCCACCCATCTTCAAAGGTTTCTTCTCCTGCCGGAGTTGGTACGTTTCCTGTAAAATTTCTTAACCGTCGATAACCGAAGTTAGTGTGAGGAGGGCTTGTTTTCTGACATTTAGCCAGTAGATCTCCAATAGCCACGATAAATTCAGGCCCGATCATGGCCAACGGACTGGGCGCGGAAACACTTGCAGATTCGCCACGTGGCGTACTTGGCTTAATTAGTTGGACTTCCACCTCTTCAGCCAGTTTCACGCTCGTGCCCTGAAAACATGGCGGAACACCCTTTCTCCATTCGAGAAGAACATACATGTGAGAAGTATCTGGGTTTTTTTTAATGTCCAGTATTAACCCCGATGATCTGGTGCTAGCGTGGCCACGGCCTGGCGAATCTGATCTTCAGCCCAAGTGTCTGCTGGAATATCCATAACTATACAACATTCTGACTGGCTACTGTGCTCCCCACACCACTCGGCAACAGTGTCTGGATCCATATTTAACCCTTTAGATGCGGTTTTTCCAGAGACTGGATCCGGACGAGCCCCCACGTGTAGCGCTCACTCCCGGAGGAGCCGCTGAAAATGAACCACGGGTCAGTCTCCCCGCACTAGGGAATAAATATACTCCAACACAGTTGTGAGTTTTTATCATTTAAATAGTTTACTAAAATATTTGAGCAGATGTTGAAGCACGGTATTCACAGGTATTATTACAGTATTTTCGTATTACGGCAAACGCGCAGCGGAAAAGAAACGAAACACGAGGCTTCGTATTTCGGAAAATAAAATATTCGCGACCGAACATAAAAGCAATGCAATTTCCCGATAGTTCAGAAAAGGGGACACGTAGCAAAACCCCAAACATACAATCCCTTCGTATTACGGTAAACGCGCAACGGAAAAAGAGGAAAATATATTCGGAACGTATCTTTATTTTTAACCCCTGTTCCGATTCATAAAAGAAAATGAGTCCTGCACAAGTTAAGTCCCAGAAGGTGAAAGGTGTATATGTGTGTGTGGTACCCGGGTACTGTTCAACTGGCCAGTGAGTTTATTTAAGGAAAATCTTCGACTAGTCAGTTGGGGCCCTGTGGACTTTAAAGAGAAAACAGCAGCTTGACCTTTAATCACAAACAGCCTTGGAGGCCTCTCACCCATCCGACGCAGGCTTTAGGCTCCGCTGACCCAGGACGTCTCTCCTCCGGATTTTGACTGGGGATACTAGCGGCCGGATCCGTTGTCTGACTTTATGCAGCTTGTCCAGCTCACCGCCTGCTCTCCGTTCGATTCCGCCGGTCTGCAGCAGTGTCTGGGCTCTGGCGAGTCTCCTTCTCCTCAGGCTAGATGACCCAAACCCGAACAACAAGTCTCCCTCGGGCTTTGGCCTAGATTCTCCCGCGATCTCCTCGGTGCGTCTGCTTTCTCTGCTTCCCTGGCGCGCTCTGGAACTTTCTCCACGAGGCAGAGGATGTAAGTGTCCAGTCCCCACCCACTTCCTGTCTTCTTGCAAAGCATGCCGGGCATTGTAGTCCCAATGTCCAGTATCTCTGATCGCGATAGTCTCCATCTTGTGGCCAAAAATAGGTACTGCCACAGCAAGATTTTTAACACAGCGCTACAGAGTCATTATCCGTGAAGAAATCTATGACGAAACATGTTGGATTAAGGACTTCCATTCATTCTTTATTTTAAAATGTTTAAATTGATTTTAACTTTATTAAATTTTATTTTCTTTATACCCTTGAGTATTTTATATTTATGGTCCAAAACGGAACTTGAAAGGATATTCATCCGAAATACTTCCTTGAGAATATTCGTTGAGTGCAAGGCTGGAGACCAGTTTGGCTGAGTATTCTATATATGCAAAAATTCATTTCAATCTTGTACGCGCATATTCACAGTAGGGGTTACTATACACCTTGTGGTTTCAGTATAACGCTATGGTGTTATTTTTTGCTCTTTACCTTTAGTGCACCTTTTTCACTTTTTAGAAGCATTCTTAATGGATGAGGTGCCAGCAAGAGTGCAAGGAACTGGGACTGAGTGGGGCAAGGCATAAGTGCCGCCGCATGAACACGTCGATGAAGGAGCACCAGCTCTGCCCTTCTTACGCCGCCAGCGTGGTACATGACACCAACCCCATTCAAGAAACTACGAAGCACAAAGATAAAACATACAGCAAATGCAATGCTTAATTAACTTGTGACTGCTTTGGATTTCTAACTCTGCACAGATCTCTGCCTTGATTTTAAACCGACTCCAAACGTGAGATCCTGGTAACTCGCCTGAGAAATTAGGTTTTAGCAATCTCACTTCTCCATCACACCTTTTTAATGAGGTTCCTCACGTTTTAGCAAAGCTCTATTGAATTTCATCCTAATATACTGAGGTTCCCACCACCCTTTCAAAAAAAAAGAAAAAAAAAAAGCATCCTTTCCAATTCTCAGAATAATGGAGGATTTCAGAAATCAATCTGTCCCCACACCGAGACCTGTCATTGTGATGTAGGTTGAGGCAGCCATACATAGTGAGCCTGGGAACTATTTCTTCCCAGGCTCACTCTGCTCCCAGGGACAAGTGGCAGATCAGGCCTCTCGCCGTGGGATGAGAGGGGAGTATTGGATTTGTTGGGGTGGGTTAAGGGGTGCTAAATGAATTTGCAAATGCGCAATCATTTACTGCCAGCTTTTAGATGTAGCTAAAATTTTGCCATGCGCTTCCCTGCATTAATTAGAGCTAGCACTTTGCAATACCTTACTTACCGAAATGCTAATTAATGTTTGCGCTCCCCATGTTTAGTAATCATGGATCTCTAACAGAGTTTTCACAGGTTGAGGCTCGTGTCAGACGAGCACAGTGTTCACGTCCGTGTTGCCGCACATTTTAACGTCCATGGTAGCATACAATTATGATCAATAGAGACCCACAGACGAAGTACGTCCGCACAGAAGTGCGGAAACACAACGGACATGGCAAACGGACACAAGTTAGGCAAGAACGTAAAACCGCTAGAACGGATGTGCGGAGTGCGCCACGTCCGCAACGTCCGCATAGCTTTGTGTGTGAGTGATAGAAGGTAGTCAGATGGTCTGCATTTTTGACGTCCAGCATTTTTGATGGACAAAATGATTTTTCATATTAATTTTATTTCCCCTTCTACATCAGTCAAAAAAAACGTCAGTCACAAAAACGTAACCGTGTGGTCGCTACCTTGTCTTCAGTCAGAAAGTGCGTCCGTTGTGCACGGACACACAGTTCGCACAGAATGCGTTCGTCTGACCCTAGCCTTAGCAGCAGGAAGGTAATATGGGGAGCATGCGTTAAAGTCACTTATCCTAGCGGAAACACTTACACATCAGAAACATTAGAGTTCACTAGGGAATAATGCCCTTGCTTTTTTCCTTCTGGGGTGTTCTTTGATGATACTGAAACATTATTTGAAAAACAAGAAATAGGAGAGTGCAATCTAAAAAGACAAAATGAAAAACTTCATGGTGCAGCAGGAAACATATTTTGACATTCAAAATTGCGGACAGTATTTAAAGTCGGCTGCGGGGGGGGGGCGTATCTGTTTTCTCCCTGATGAAGTTTGTTTCATATGCGGAAGAAACGCGTTGGAGAATAAATCCTTTTAACTGGAGAAGCTTTCTTGTGGTGCTGTCCTGTGGTGGCGGGGTGAACCGGATCAAAGCTCTCTCGACTGGAGTGGTAACAGCATAAATTGATGTGCCTGTTGACATCTTGAATCTCGTGAGTGAGACTAAAAGTGGGGGCCTTATGAATGTCAAAATAATTTCCTGCTGCACCATGAAGTTTTTCATTTTGTCTCTTTTAGATTGCACTTCCCGATTTCTTGTTTACCATATTGTTTGTGGCGTCAATGGGAAGAGACGCTGAAAGGGAGTTGCAACAAGGTTTATGCATTTATTATTCCTCATAGGTGACATCACAAATTTTGTTTTGTTTCATAATATTTGAAGCCTGGTATTTCTTTGAATCCATTTCCTTTACCAAATGGATCCTTATAATGCAGATCTTAATGTCGCTGTTACTTTTTTCCCTCTGTACTCCTACGCTCATACATCCTCTGTTTATAAATGGTGATGCTTTTATCTGAAACGTTACTGAATTCCATATATAGGGTTCTATAGGCAAATAATGGAGATCTATACACATACAGGGTTATTCAAAGAGAATCGAAAAGTCACCGTACATTCGGTGACTTTTCGTTCCCTTCAATTAGGCCCAATTTGGCGATCCTATTTCGGCGACCCTGCGGTGTATTCAGCAAGCACCACAGGGCAGTGGTATATTTAGGTTTTGTGCTGCCCTAGGCCTGACTAAACTCGTGCACCCCCTAATTTAAATTTGAGGCACCCCTTCCTGTCAAGGGCACACCTCTTCCTGGTTAATCCCCACCCTTCCTCTTTAAGCTCCACCTTTTCCTCTTAGAGCTCCGCCTTTTCCTCTCTATATTAAAAGTGGATACCAAGTGCCTACTTGTATATTTTGTATACCATTTCAAATGTATCTATGGAGATAAATAAAATTATGAAATGTTTAAATTCAAGCATATTTACAAAGAACAGCCACGCATGTCAAGTATACTGCATCACAGCCGCTCTAATTGGTTGAACAATAAAATCTACAGAAATGTGCACTGCATATGAGCATATCACAGAGATGCACAGCAATAAAACCCACAGAAATGGGCACTGTGTATGAGCATATCAGAGCTGCACAGCAATAAAACCCACAGAAATGTGCACTGTGTATGAGCATATCACAGAACTGCACAGCAATAAAACTCACAGTAATGTGCAGTGTGTATGAAGGTATCCCAGAGCTCCAGGGCAATAAAACTCACAGTAATATGCAGTGTGTATCACAGAATCCACAGCAATAAAACTCCCAGCAATGCAATGTTTGGTGTGTGTCAGCGTATCAGAATTCACAGCAATAAAAATTCCAGCAATGCAATGTGCAGTGTGTATGAGTGTATCAGAATCCACAGCAATAAAACTCCCAGCAATGCAATGTGTGGTGTGTGTGTCAGCATATCAGAATCCACAGCAATAAAACTCCCAGCAATGCAATGTGCGGTGTGTATGAGTGCATCAGAATCCACAGCAATAAAACTCCCAGCAATGCAATGTGCGGTGTGTATGAGTGCATCAGAATCCACTGCAATAAAACTCCCAGCAAACCGAGTGTATATGAGCACACAGCAATTATTTATTCTATATTTACCAGCCTCCGTCCGCGGTAGGGCTGTGTGCAGAGTCAGCAGAAACTGTGTACGGACTCAGCAGGAGGTCCCTCCAGGCCACGTGAGGATCGCGGCTGTGCCTGTGCGTGGAGCCATCTTGTCAGCAGTGGGGTGCCACTGCCAGAGGGTGCACCGTGGCTTTGATTCCCTTCCCGGTGGGTGTTCGGTCCAGAATAGAGTGAGAGTCCGTGTTAACGAAACGGCGGGCAGCTGCGTGCGTGCATGTCACGTGGTCCAGCCAGTCAGGTGGTACTGAGACTCAGTACCACCTGACTGGCCGGACCGCGTGACCTGCACGCACGCAGCCTCACCAGGAGCCAGGCAGCTCAATGACAAATTTCTATCACTGCATTGCTGGTTAAGGAAAGGTCCACTTTAAACAGCAGTAAGCAGACAGGGCTTCATATTCTGCTGATACCCCTCCCCTTTACCTGCCATTTACTGTCATCTTCTCTCTCTGCACACAAATCACATCCCCCTCCCCTCTCCTAGAGCTGCTGTGGGGCAGGGGAGGAGCTATGGAGGGAGGAGAGGGGGATTTTTATTCTATTCAATTTTATTCCGTATGCAAACGCCCTGCTCCGCTGCTTGTTGTTTGAGAACACAGCTCAAAGCTGACACACAGTGACAGTGGCACCTCCTAGTACCCCCTAATGACACCCCAATAATCACTGGTACCTGGGGCGTCCCGCCCTCCGTCACTCCCCAAAGTACACCACTGCTCTGTGATATGCTCACACACAAGTTTGGCGAACTGTCAGCAAATACGGTGCTGTTTGAAGGCAGTGCAAATCCCCATAGAGAAGTAATGGTTAATCTATTCAGAGAACACCAAACAGCAGAGAAATGGCAGTGAAATGCCCTGATGTTTGGTGGTTTCAATCAGCAGGTTTAATCAGGCGAACCCCATAGGTTTCAATGTTAAAAATATTCCCGTTTTTATGCAATATCTAATAAACCATTTATTATTTTAATCTGCAGTAAAAAGTCTTTATCGATTTTTTTTCTAGTACCTTTTAGTCATTTTTCAGATTTTTTGGGGAAAAATTTCCCCCCTTTTTTTAATAGCAGATTTTCTTTTTTCTGTAACAGAACTTTTTATTATCAATCATAGGATCTTATATGTAAATTCCAGACATTTTCGTTCCGTAGTTCTTTTGAAAACAGCAGGCCACGGGTTTGCGGTGGCAGCATTCAGCGGCCGACTCCGTGCACTTTGGGAACCCTGCAGTGAATGTTGAATTCACTGCATGGTGGGGAAATTTTATTCCCCGAAGTGTTTGGAACTACAGAACACCAAAATGTTGGCGTCATTTCGGTGCTCTGTGAGTAACCCATTTAGTGGTGAGGTTTTTTGCTGCCCCCTGGAAAGGGAAAGCCTAGGCCTTGCCTACCCAGGACATACTTGAAAATTAGTGAAGTCTCAATGTATCCTTCCTGGTAAAATACTTTGAAAAAGTAAAAAAAAATGAAAAAAAATATCAGGGGTGGGGCCACCCGGTGCGGGCCGCTGCCCCCTGGAAAGTGCCGCCCTAGGCCTAGGCCTTGTTGGCCTAGGCCAAAATACACCACTGCCACAGGGTTCCCGAAGTGCAAGGTAAACCCGCCGCAAACCCGATGAACACTCACCGCCAACCAGCCGAACACTCAATGCAAAACCCACCGAACACTCACTAAAACCCGCAAAACAGCTGGATTAACCCCGCCGAATATGCCGGAGAAACCCGAGCAGCCGCCGATCACAGCGCAGAGCAATCGCCGGAAAAAGCCGACACCGCAGACAAATGGAGTGAAAAAAACACACACTTCGCTTGAATGTTTGAAAAGTGAAACGCTGCTTGCAAAGAAACTACAGAACGAAAATGTCAGAAATTTACATATAAGATCCAATGAATGATAATAAAAAGGGCTGTTACAGAAAGAAGAAAAAAAACGATTAAAAAAACCCGGAAACACCGACTTTCTTAGAGCAATTTAACTGTGCGCAGATTAAGTCCTTTCTTCAATCCCTCAACGCTGGATTCAGCCTTACAAGACCCCTACTTCCATTCGAGAACTTCTACAGAATGGGCATCCCACTCGCTAGGAGCATATCCACTCTCTACCGTTTACTACAGGATTCCAATGCTGACCCTCCTCAGTTCCAGTCAACGTGGCATGACATTCTAGGAGACTCATTTTCTGACGAAACGTGGTCTATGACCTATGCATTGTCTCACCGAGGATCTCCGTGGCTGAAATGTGCAGAAAATGCCTATAAGATACTCACTTTGTGGTATTGGACTCCTGAACGGATACACCGGTTTCAGCCTACCTCAGACCCCCTCTGCTGGCGCTGCAGATCGGATGTGGGAAGTTTCCTTCATATTTGGTGGGCTTGCCCTCTTCTTAACCCGTTCTGGAAGATGGTCCATGATGGGGTCTGCACTATTTCGGCATTGGAGGTGACCTTCTCCGCCACAACTTACCTTTTGTTGCACTTCCCGACGTCCATTAAGGCAATGCAAAAATCAGCAGCTTTACGCCTTGTACTGGCGGCTAGATTGTTGATTCCAGTACACTGGAGGACTGGAACGGTTCCTTCCAAGAGAATGTGGGTGAAGGAGGTAGAACGGCTAAGAGCAGTTGATCACCTGGTAGCAGTGGAAAGTGGCCAAATAGAGGCCTTCTGTGGCACCTGGCTCTATTGGGATGAATATAGGTCTGGAGGTACTGACAACACTACTGCCGACCCCTTGACGGTTGAGGAAGGTGAGATTTGAGGAGTACGCTGGCCCTCGTTCTTTTGGGAGATTCCTGGCCTGCATCCCCGAACTACCCCCAGGCGTGCCATGGACAATACGGATCTGTGTGTGTGTTTCCTCCCCCCCCACCCCCCCTTTTTCTTTTTTTCTCTTTCCTTTCTTTCTCTTCTGTCTCTCTCTCTCTCTCTCTCTCTCTTTTTTCTACCTTCCTTTCCATCGGTTTCTCCCACTCTCCCTTTCTTTCTTGTTGACCTCTCTTTCTCTTCTTACTTCATGCTCTCTTCATTCTCAATTCTCTCCTTGGAGGCTGTGGTATTCTTGAAACTTGCTGGATATCACGGTTTGGGTGACTGACCAGAACTGACAGGTCCTAGGCGACTAGCCGATTCCTTGACACTGAATGGCCCGGCCTTGACCTGATTACCCAGAACTTATGAATGCCTCCACATTGTACCACACTCCTTGATATCTGTCTCCCCTTATATGTATGTATCATATTTTCACGCAATGCTTTATCTCTCTTTCTGTATTTGTTACTTTTTAATAAAACCAAAATTTTGAATATAAAAAAAAAAGGAAAAATTATTTTTACAAAAAAATCCCGAAAAATGCCTAAAAGATCCTAAAAAAATCTGTAAATAAAGAGACTCTTTACTGCAGAATTTTATAATCAACGGTTTATTAGATATTGAATTAAAACGGGAATATTTTTAACATTGAAGCCTATGGGATTCACCTGAATAAATCTGCCACATGAAATCACCGAACTGCAGGGAAATTCGTCAACTTTTCACTGCTGGTTTTTGTTCTCTGAATAGACGAAGCATTGCTTCACTATGGGGGTTTCAATGCCCTAGAACAGGCACCGAACAGGCACCGTATGTGCTGGCAATTCGCCAACATTTGGCGAAATGCCTGTTCTCTGAATAGCCGAATGGCCAGGAAAGGTAACCGTACGCTGAATTTCACTGCTCGGTTACCTTTCGGCCACAATTCGGATCTCTTTGAATAACCCTGACAGTCCCCTATAATTTCCTAGCCATACAAGCAAAACATTTTATTGAATGAAGTCAGTTAGCACCTGTTTTCATTAAATACAAACCATATTGAAATGGAAAATGTATTTGATATTAGATGTACACACGCAGCTTTGTCAAATCTATGTAAATGCTCTTGGTTGTCTAAGGCTGGGGTCAGACGAACGCAGTGCGAACTCGCGTGCAGCCGCACTTTATCACGGCCGTAGTAGCAGCAAATAACGGCCAATGATGGGTAATATACGAAGTACGGCCGCACGAAAGTGCGGCTGCGCAACGCAAGCGGCAAACAAACGCATTTTTTCGAGAACGTGATACTGCTAGTACTGACGTACAGAGTGCGCTGCGTCCGCTAGTGGTGTGTGTGCGTGATTAGGAGATGTCAGTCACTGCTAATGTCCGGCCAACATAATGTACAGACGCAAAAAGTGTTTTATTGATGATCCGTACAAAATCACGGACGAAAATGCGCATCGTATGACCGCTATCACGTATTCCGTGAAAAAATACGTCCATTCGTCCGAACGCACTTTTTCACAGACGAAACATGCGTTCGTCTGACCCTAGCCTAAACTAGAAGTTGTTGGGGCAAATTAACTTCTTTACTACCAAAGTGTTTTTCCAAAAAAAAACTGTCAGGACCCAGTCGTTTTGTTTTGGAAAAATAATTTTAATTATACAGTAAGAAAATTTGGGAATATTCCCAGCATATTTCCTATTGTAATAAGCTATTAAGCAGGCAAATCTTCTGTTACTGCAGTTACAGGCTACGTACAATGGCTGCTGAAAGGATATTCAGTTAGCTGATTTAAACAGTTTTAGCACTTTTTGGGCATTATGCTTAAGCCCTGCACAGTTGCAGATTGTGAGGACGTGATATCGGGCAACCAGATGGTGCCTTTTTGAAGATACGAGTTATCTCGATCTCAGGAGTGAAGGGTTCAGAGCAATATAATGCAACATTTGTTGTAACTACAACAATATACAGAATGATGGTGCAAGGAATATTCCATGTGGTTCTGAATACCTACTTCCAGAATGTATCATTATTAAAGGGGTGCGCTGCACATTTTATTTCTGTAAATTATCACATATCACAAACTGCTAATTATCATGTATCAATTAAACCACATAGAGCTCTAATACATACAGGGTTATCCAAAGAGATTCGAAAAGTCACCGCACGTTCGGTGACTTTTCGTTCTCTTCAATTCGGTTCCTTTTGCCGATTGCATTTCGGTGACCCTGCGGTGTATTCAGCAAACAGCACAGGGCCCCCGAATTGCAGGGAAAAGCTGCCGTAAACTCACCGAAAACTAACCGAATGCAGGCTGAAAACAAGCAAAAACATCTGGATTAACCTTCGAGAGGAGCCGAACAGGAGCCGAAAAGGAGCCGAATCACACAGAGCCGAAGCAGCTGTGACGTAGAGGAGGCAGTGAATAAATTAGAAAAACCATTTGTATGAATCTGGAAAAAGAAACGCTGTTTGCAAAGAAACTACTGAGCGAAAATGTCTGAAATTTTCACAGGAGATCCAGGGAATGATAATAAAGAGGGCTGTTACAAAATAAATAAGCAAACTGAAAAAAAAAAAAAAATCGGACTTTTAATTTTTTTTTAAAAAATTCAGAAAAATGCTTAAAGTATCCTAAAAAATCTATAAATAAAGAGACTTTTTGCTGCAGAATTTTATAATGAACGGTTTATTAGATATTGAATTAAAACGGGAATATTTTTAACATTGAAGCCTATGGGATTCTCCTGAATAAACTTGCCGAATTAAACCACCGAATGACAGGGCATTAGGGGAACCTTTCACTGCTGGTTTGTGTTCTCTGAATAGCCGAAGCAGTGCTTTTTGATGGGGATTTCACTGCCCTCGAACAGGGACCGAACAGGCACCGTATGTGCAGGCAATTCGCCAGGATTTGGAGAATTGCCTGCTCTCTGGATAGCCGAATGGCCAGGAAAGGTAACCGAACGCTGATTTTCAGCGTTCGGTTACCTTTCTCAAGCAATTCGAATCTCTTTGGATAACCCTGATAGATGTTGTTATGGTAGCGTCTCTATGTAAGCGTCAGCGCTAGCATTAGTATTAGACATGTGCATTCGTTTTAGTACTAAAACAATTTAGTCCGAATTTTGGGATAATTTAGTTTTCATATATGACTCAAGAGATATGAAACTGTTCAGTACAAAAAACGAAAGAAACTAAAATAAAATGCACTACATTTTAGTTTCAGTCCTTTTTGTGATATTACATTGATGAGTGAAGGAGACCAGCAATGAAGAGAGCAACGTCCCAAGTTCTGCACCCTCCACATGCCAATGCAGTAGGATGTTCTATACAGAGAGGGGCATTAATTAATGCAGGAGGATGTTCTATACATTATACAGAGAGGGGTATTAATGCAGGAGGATGTTATATACAATATACAGAGAAAGGTATAACTTGAGGAGGATGTTCTATACAGAGAGGGACATTAATTAATTCAGGAGGATGTTCTATACATTATACAGAGAAGGGTATTAATTAATGCATGTGGATGTTGTATACATTATACAGAGAGGGGTATTAATTAATGCAGGAGGATGTTCTAAACATTATACAGAGAGGAGCGTTTTTTTTAGCCCTTTAAATCCAGTGGCTGTGAGCGCTGAGATTGGCTGCTTGTTATATTATCTCTCAGTACAATGTATCAGGCTCAGCTGTTACAGTAAACTGACTGTAACAGCGCTCAGAGTTTCAGTAAAACAAGGAAATAATATTGTTCTAACCTCTTATATATAAAAATATTATTTACTTGTTTTACTGAAACTCTGAGCACTGTGAAGAGCAGCAGTCAGTTACTGTAACAGCTTTGCCTGACACGGAGCAGTATTACAATGTTGGTGCTAACTTAACCAGAGCTGTTGTAAACTGAAAACCTCCACAGGCTATAATGGCTCTGGGAAGTTTACAACAGCTCTGGTTAAGTTAGCACCTACTAAGTAATATGGCCCACATTGTGCTGAGAGTGAGAGATACTGTAACAAGCAGCAATCTCAGCCCTCTGAGGAGCCACTACAATAGTAATTGTATCCACTGGTTTTAGGATGAATGAAATTAGTTTTCATACTAAAGAACTGAAAACGAATTTCTTTAGCAACTAAATAAATTGCATTTTAGGACTAATCCATTAGTTCAAAATGAAATTTTGTGCTGTGCACATGTGTAATTAGTATGTCTAACATCTGGCAACAATTTTCAAATCTTGATGCTAAACTGGGGTGAAATCAGTTTGCACCTCACACCTTGCGCGAGCTTATTGTACTGTGCGTGCCCTATATTTAACATGGGGTAGCAAATTTTTTTTATCGTCTCAAGACAGGAAATATTACAAAGTGCTGGCGCAATATAACATTTGGACTTGAATTGACAAATTTTAACAAGTCCTGAAAGCTGGTGTTTAATGATTTTGCATTTGTGAAAACATTTACCATTCTCTGAAAGCCCACTAAAAATCCTATATTCACCTCTCATGGTGAAGTCATTGAGCGGGCAAACTCTTCTACATATGCCAATGGGTGCACGTGCATCAGAAAGCTGGAGGATATGTAGTTCCTAATTTATACATGATTGCCTCACACATTTTTCACATTTCATATTCTCTTTTATGTCCCCTATTTCATTTTATCGTCCCTCTTTTTCCCCCTGTCCCCTTTTAATTCAGTTCCATCAAGTTCTTCTCTTTCTTTGTCTTGTTTGTATTTGGTTTTCTATCCACTTTCTGAATGGTGCTGACATCATTGGTCCCCGAGTTGGTTCCTGGCAGGCAGGATATTCAAAATCCCTTCTGCCCAGTGACAAATATGTAGGTAGAGAAAACTCCTCTGCGTCACACAATGCTACCAGCCGAATTGGCCTAGAGGGTGTGGGTGGGGTATTGGGGGAGTACTCCATGCAGTCACACCACTTTAATAAGCTAGAGTGGTCATGGTGCGTAGAGTGTTTCTTTAAGGCACAGATGTCCAATTCATGGCCCCCAGATGTTGATGTCTACAATTCCCAGGATTCTTTCAATGCAATAGATGGCCAGGGAATCAAGGGAGTTGTTGTTCAGAAACATCTGGTGGCAGGAGTTTGACAACCCTACTTTAATGGGTGCAATAGACTCACACAGAGGCAAAAAAATTGTTTGGTTTGGTTTGATTTTAGAATATTTCAAAGTCCAAATATTTTGGATGGTGGTTGGCCTTTTCCTGGTGTCAGGAACATGGGGATGGTACCTGGGTGGCACCTGGATGGCAGGGGATGAGCCCAGGATGCAGTGTCCTGCACTGATAAGCAGGTGGAAAGGGGTAGGGAGGATGATGTGGAAATAATCTGACCGGATGATTCTCAGAAGGATGATGGTGGAGTTGCAGGAAACATCTATAATATAATTGAGTAAGGCTTGGCGTGTCCGTCGCCAAGCCTTACTCTGCGCATGCGCGCGCAACCAGCGGCAGTTGGTTGCGCGCGCATGCAACCGCCGCGGCACGAGCCGGCTGTGCGCTCACCGCGGCGGTTACAAGATGCACACAGCAGCCGGGTAGAGGCTGCGCTCGCAGCCTCTACCCGGCTGCCACACGCATCCAACCCCTGAGCGGCGGAGGGAAAGTTCCCTCGCTTCCGCTCTTTAAAGGACCCAAGCCCCGGTCACGTGGGAGTCCCACGTGACCGCGACTTGGGTCCTTCAACGAGCGGAAGCGGGGAAACTTTCACTTCCCCGGCGCCGCTCGGAAAGGTAAGTATGGCGCGGAGCTCATGGGGCGGCTGTCCGAATGCCGACAGAGCATTCGAACAGCCGCCCCATGTCTGGTCTGGGGTCTGATCTGGGGCATATATCCATGAGAGCTTGGGGGGGCAATATCCATGAGCTGGGGGGCAATATCCATGAGCTGGGGACAATATCCAGGAGCTGGGGGGCAATATCCAGGAGCTGGGGGCAGTATCCATGAGCTGGGGACAATATCCAGGAGCTGGGGGGCAGTATCCAGGAGCTGGGGGGCAATATCCAGGAGCTGGGGGCAATATCCAGGAGCTGGGGGGCAATATCCAAGAGCTGGGGCAATATCCACGAGCTGGGGCAATATCCATGAGCTGGGCCAATATCCATGTGCTGGGGCAATATCCACGTGCTGGGGCAATATCCACGAGCTGGGCCAATATCCACGTGCTGGGGCAATATCCACGAGCTGGGGCAATATCCACGAGCTGGGGCAGTATCCACGTGCTGGGGCAGTATCCACGTGCTGGGGCAATATCCATGAGCTGGGGCATATATCCATGAGCAGGGGCAGTATATCCACAATAGACTGCCCTCTGGGCAGGCTTTCCACCTTGTAAATAATAAACAGGAACAGATGGGTACAGCAGAGCAGCGAGTTAACAGCACCTCACTCTCTCAGCACAAGAGCTGTAATGAACCAGCAAATGTCTGGCTGGGGTGTGGCGCCTTTATTCTGTGTGCCTGTGTGTGTGTCAGGTGTTTTAACCGTTACATTGCTGGTTTGCATGACAGGAACAGAACATGAAGTGTACCACCAGGGGTTCCAGAATGGCTACAGCCAGGGATCCTGACAGTACCCTCCCCCTTACGGTCACACACTGGGTGACCCAGAACTGGCTGTAGCTGGACATCAGCGGGCAGGAGAATATGTCCAATTGCCTGTTACAGGGTCCTGTGTCGGTATAACGAAGACCCCCTGGACAGCATAAGAATCTGGGTCTTCAGGTGGAGAATCAGGAGGTGTAAAAGTGCCACAGTCTCGTAGACTCCTGAAAACAGAGGGACACCAGTAGGAGGCAGGGTTACCTGGGAACTTCGTGCCCACATAGGCAGATGGCATAGGGACAGGTGTATCCTGTAGCTTATCCTGGGTCTCTCCAGCATTGGGTATGGTAACACAGGTCTGGAGATGGTTCTTCCTCTGTTTTCTCCGTGCCTTAGATCTGGACTTCTTACAGGTGTCACCCTCCAGGGTGTTGGGGACAACAGAATTTTTCACCATGCTGATGCCCACATTTTCAGATGGCACCAAGGTAGGTATGTAGTCCTCAAAGATATTCCATTCATGAGTGGACTCTTCACTGGGTGTATAGAGATTATGCCAAGCTCTCATTTGGGGTGAGGTGGTGGCAGCCTCCACACCTTCCTCCCTGGTAAGTAAGCTGTCCCGGGTGGTACCCCTTGGTACCTGCTCAGGATCTGAATAATCAGAGGATAGACGGCCAAATGGCACTAAATCACACAGAGGGTCATAACCAGTACCTTCAATTTCAGAGATGGCCAGATCTTGCTGGCTGAGAGTAGTGGGAGTTGTGGTTTCACCTGGAATCTGTATGCACATAAGCTCCATAGGAACCGGAGGTTCTGGTTCTACAGGTGTACTTTCAAAGTCCATAGGAATAACTGGATCTGATTCCACTGGCATATTGGTCTCTTCCTCCATATGAATTTCAGACTCCTCCTGATCATAGATGGACTCCAGAGATACCCGGTGGTTCCTGGGCACAGTGGGCACGGATCTTCTGGGGACAGGTCTGGGTGCAGGAGGTTTTTGGGGTGCAGGTCTGGGTACAGTAGGTTTTGGTTCTGGAGAGCTCCTGGGCACTGGACGTCTCCTGGAGGCCGGTTTGGGCAGGGATAATGGCTTAGGGCTGACAGATTTTAGCACAGTAGCAGGCCTGGGAGTCTTAGGTTGTTGTAGAGTTCTACGCACCGGAGCGTGTTTGGGACTAGCAGCGGACTTTGACACTGGCTTGACAGCCGCGGGTCTGGAAGGTTTTGATGGGCAATTTGAGACCCAATGTGACCCTTCCCCGCAGTACAGGCAGAGATTGTCTGCCAGTATCCTGGCACGTTCTTCGGGGGACAGTGGTTCTCTGTACCTGCTACCTGAAGGTATACGCTCCTTAGGTGAGTTCCCCATAGATTGCACAGCAACCTCTCCACCATTTCAGCAAGACTTTTCAGCACCTCCTGGAGACATAGCAGGGTTGATTGCAGGACTGCGGGTTCATTTAGTTGTGGCTGGATCATTTTGTCAGGAACGTGGGGATGGTACCTGGGTGGCACCTGGATGGCAGGGGATGAGCCCAGGATGCAGCGTCCTGCACTGATAAGCAGGTGGGAAGGGGTAGGGAGGATGATGTGGAAATAAACTGACCGGATGATTCTCAGAAGGATGATGGTGGAGTTGCAGGAAACATAAATAATAAACAGGAACAGATGGGTACAGCAGAGCAGCGAGTTAACAGCACCTCACTCTCTCAGCACAAGAGCTGTAATGAACCAGCAAAGGTCTGGCTGGGGTGTGGCACCTTTATTCTGTGTGCCTGTGTGTGTGTCAGGTGTTTTAACTGTTACATTGCTGGTTTGCATGACAGGAGCAGAATATGAAGTGTACCACCAGGGGGGTTCCAGAATGGCTACAGACAGGGATCCTGACACCTGGTTATTTGTAGATTCCTGGGATCACTGACATTTTCCTCCATAAATTACACCACGCTGGGCTCATACGGTTAGTTTGTGGATTAGGAACCAATTGACTAGGCGATTTATTGCCTAACCCCCCTCCCCCGGTAAAACGTAACACTTTCATCATGTAACACCTTCATCTTGTAACAGTTGGTCTACTCTTTACTAGAGATGAAATGCAAAATACCTGAGAGACAGGGTTAGGGTTGCTTTATTACTGTCATGCCCCAGCCCTAGGAGCTTGCTTGTAGCCCCATTGTTGCTGTTGCTCCATGTCTGCATTCCACTCAGGGGTTAATCCCTGTGCCAGATCTTGAGTGGTTGTGCATATAACCTGGACACACCCTTCCTTCCACGCTCTCTCATTTTGTTCCTAACCCTGTTCATGTGAGGTCCTGTGAGCTCCTGTTTGTCAGTATACCCCTTTATCCCTTGTTGTCCTGTGGTTTAGTATTCCTGGCTCCTGTTGCTGGACTTCTATTGTGTAGCCCACCATCCAGTGGGACTGGAGTTCTGCCTGGGTTCCTGAGTTCCAGTTATCCACCTTACCTGAGAATTACCATTACCTGGCCCTTGGTACTATTTCTGTGGAGTCTGCAGCTTCCTGACTACGTGGTCCACTATCCTTTGGGGCCTAGAGACTTTCTTGGCTGCCAGACATCCATCCCGTGTCTGCTGCTTAAGACCTTCAATCAAGGTATTGCTTCCCAAGTGGATTCTCCAGCTTATGACTGCATAGCCCACCATTCTCTGCTTATTGTATACGTTGTCTGTTTGTATTGGACTTCCTATATGCAAAGACTGTGTCAGTGTGCTGTGTATTCAATATACATTTATTACCTGCATTTCAAGTCTCCTGAGTCTGCTTACCTGCTCACCCCCAGCGCTTGGGAAATAAGCCTAACCATAAGGCTCTGCCATGCCTCCATCCTGGCGCGAGCCTGACAATTACATATTATCTAAGCAATAATTCTGTTGCTCCTTTTTATCTTATCTGTCACAAGAAAACCTTTTTACATACCTTTCCAGAATGACAATATTAGCAGCCATCAGGCAATAAATGTATGTATTAATCAACATTTTTCATTTTCCTGCTGACTGTGGATGGAAAATTCTGCTGCATGTGCTGCCAAATCATAAACCTATCACCGATGTTGGCAATATAATATCTGACTGAAGGCCCTGTTTTTACCATACTGGGGAACTGCTGGAATAAGTTTGTTGTTAGCAAAAAAATGGCATTAGAATTATATAAAATTAAGAAAATTGTTATTTCTGAGAATAAAAGATGAAACACATTCTTACCTTCCTCTTACACAGGATGGAAAGCGATACATATCCCCTTTCAGATTTAAAGACTGATGGATAATTGGCACCTATGTCCCTTGTTTTTAATGTTTTTTTTAATTAAAATAACAGGAAAGATTATATATATCCCCACAGATGCAAACCCGCCCATCTTCCTACTTGGTAGCACAGCGTTATTACAAAGTGTTGACTGAGCCTAAAATATGTAAAAATTATTGATTTCTTGAATGAAATGAAACATTAATATTCATGGAGCTGGTAGGAACCGTAACAGCTGCATGATAAAGTACTTAAATGCAAATGAATGGGGCATACAAAGCAACTCTTACTGTAATGCGTAAAAGGTTTTCAGCTTTACAAAAAATACACATGCAATAAAACGGCACAAATCCCATTCTAATCCCCCATCTAGCATACAGAGCAGATACTTTGAAACCCTAATTACTGGGGGAAACACAGCGGGCCATATTACATACTTGGTGCTAACTTAACCAGAGCAGTTGTAAACTTAAAACCATATGTAGCGCTCACCCCCGGAGGAGTCGCTGAATAAATCTCGGGTTAGTCTCACCGCACTAGAAAATAACTATACACCAGCACTGTTGTGGATTTTTATATATTATATTCTTTACTGATCCCAATAAAGCAGCATATATTACGCATATACGGTATTTGAGTAACAAGAATTTGTAACGCGGGAAAAACACACGGCGGTAAAAGAAATGTTAACCCCCTCAGTTCTGGAGTGTAAGTCCCATGAATAATAGCTCAAAAATATATATGTGTGTTGTCTAGGGTACCCGGGTACTGTATTCAACTGGCCAGTGAATGAAACCAAACAATCTTCGACTAGTCAACGTTGGGGCCCTTAAAGGAACAGATAAACAAGTGCGCAATGTTCTGCGTTTTCACCAGGCCGAAGCCTTCTCACCCATCCGGTGTAACCGCTTGTCCTGGACTGATGAATGCTGAAGAAAGGGATCTCTCTCGAGAGGATCTGTCCTCGCTGCCACTTGGAACTCGATGCTGTTAACACCTGCACTCCTGATCGGGTTCTCCTCCACCAGGACACGAACACATAGGCTGACAGCACTCCTCTCCAGTTTGCAGCCTCTCCTCACACGATGTCCCTCTTCTCCCAAAACCACACTTTGTCACGAACAGTTCAGCGTAGCACACTCTGTACTCTCAACGCTCAGGGAACAGCACGATCTTTAACAGGACTGTAATAACTTCCACATTCCGGCCTGGTTTCAAACACTAACAGCCCCAGCGTGCATCCTACGTCTCTCGTTGCTCTGCTCACACTCCTTCTCCCTTGCACGAGGCTGTTGATCTCTTTCCTTTTCCTGTACCACCCCCTTCCTGTCCTCACGTAAAGCATGATGGTAGATGTAGTTCAGTTTTGTCCAGCATAGTCTAACAATGTCTCTGTCTCCCTCTGGTGGCAGCAATAGATCAAAGCACCAGAATACAGTGTTTTTAAAGCAGCGCTACACATATTACATAGTTGGTGCTAACTTAACCAGAGCTGTTGTAAACTTAAAACCTCCCTAGGCTATAATGGCTCTGGGAAGTTTACAACAGCTCTGGTTAAGTTAGCACCAATTATGTAATATGGCCCATCATGGGCAGGGCCAGATTTATAACTAGGCATGTGCCTACAGGCACCTGCCACAAGGGGGTAATTTGCTCTGTAAAATTTTTTTTTTACACTTTAGAATCATTTAGACCACAGGATCTCTGGAGCCCTAAGGGCTAGATGAACATATGAGGTATCATCGGAAATGGCAGATTATGGCTTTTCCAGTGATACCAAATAGCACCAGGTTAGATTTATGTAAAAATAAAGTGACAAAATATATTTTGCTTTTTTTTTCTAACACCGCACTATTATTCAGTTTACAAATCTAAAGTGAACTGTGATGCTACGCTAACTCACCTTCTCTTTTCCCACACTGCCAGCAAGTGTGGAGCTAATGATGCAACGCATTGTTTCGTCGACAAGCTCGACCATGGCACTGCAGTGTGAGGAGAGGGCGACTTTGGAACCCACACCTGTGAATTCTACACCGCACACAGTTAAGTAAGGTGTTATTGGTAAGGTCAGAGCCTGGTCTTTTACAATGATACCAAATATGACCATGTAATTTGTAAAAATAAAAAAATTAAAAAGTAAATGCAAAATTATTTTTTTTCTTCTGTTCTATGGCAGAGGCAATACACGCTATTACATATAAAACAAGTCCTGCTGCTGCACTAAGGCAACAGATTTTGACCGTTCTTTTTATTTTGAGTTTTTGGTTGGGGGGCGCTACACATTTCTGTGCCTACAGGCTCTTGAGATGCAAATCCGGCACTGAGCATCGGCATTCCCATGAACCCCATGGTTTATGGTTATATTGGTGTAGTGCAACACCGTGAAAAACACAGTAACTGTTCCCTACACACATGGACTACATGAATTAGGGGAAGGAGTGGGAAATTGTGAATGTGAGCATCTCCAATTATAGGTCTATGTGGACGATTGTTGTGTAACAAAGTTATCTTCTAAAATCCATTGCTCCTCAGCAGTCTCTACCTTTTTTATACTATTATTATTCTTTATTTACATTGTGCCAGCATATTCCACAGCGCTGTACAATGGGCACAATATAGACAGGGTTACAATACATTGAACAACAATTGAAAAACTGGTGCGATAGTAAACGAGGGCCCTATTCCCGTGGGAACTCACAATCTAGAAGGGTTGGGGGTGGAAACAGGAGGAGAGGACTGCAAGGTGGGAGTGATGGACTGGCTGCATCAGTGAGTTGGGTGGTAGGCTTTAGTGATGGGCCGAACACCCCCCGTGTTCGGTTCGCATTCGAACACGAACATTTGAAAAAGTTCGAATTCGAACACTATTCAAACTCAATGCAAGTCAATGGGACTCGAACGTTCGATTTTTAGAGTGCCCTCCAAGAGGGCATATATGCAAGATATTTGCCATTACAGGTGTATGGGGGTCTGGGTAGTGCCCTGGGGGACAGGAAAAAAGGACAAAAAGTTAAAAAAAAAAACGTTTTAAAAGGAACAGTGATTTTTCCATGACATAAAGGTTAAGAATAAAAACGAAAAATTCCTTCAAATATCGTGCCTAGGAGGTCCCCATAACATGCCGTGAAGTGGCGGATTTGTAGGATGTATGGAAACATTTAAAAATAAAAAAATGACATTTCAAATGACGGTAAATGGTTTTCCTTTAATCTATTCATAAACAACTGCATGGGGCGGCAGCCTTTATGAAAAGAGGAGATGGTTTAGGACATGCAGAACAAGTTTAGTGATTTTTTGGCTATATTATGGTGAAACTTATGCAGGCTTTGGATGAAAGTAACAACAGGTGAATTAAAATTGCATGAGCATTAACATTTGCTGCGGCGTTCACCGCATATTTGTAACGATTCCCCAGGACAGGCCTGTTTGGAGCCCTGGTAACAGACCTCTAACCCTCCGATCCTTAGGATGGCCGGGACTCGGGACCACAAAACCTAACCTCTAGCAGCCACACAGGCCAGGGAGACAGTACAACAATATACACCACAGACTGAGATCAATATATGTTTGTACTGCGCTATAGTATATGGCAGGATGGAAGCGCACCAGCAGTAACAAGCAGCGGAATATACCAGACGGGGCGCAGAGCGAGAGTAGTTGTTATAACAAAACCGGGTCAGCAACGTTTAGGCACTTGTACTGCGCTACTGTATATGGTGAGAATCGGCGTACACCAGTAGCAACAGGAGGCAAACAGAGCAGGCAGGGAGTACACAGAGAGAATAGTCAAATGGCAGGCAAAGCCAGCAACAGATCAGGTCCTCAGAACAAGCAGGATAAGTAACAAGTATATTTCTGAGAAGATACGCTATTAGTGTAGCGAGGAAGCCGGCTGCGCACTTTTCATCGCTCCCTCTACACTAATAGCGTATCTTCTCAGAAGCTTCACACAGCGCGCCGGTGTATGCAGCATCAACAGCGTGGGAGAGGGGAGGCTGCGCTTGTTTGTGGATCCAGGAATCAGGTGAGTAATAGAAAGAAAAGAAAAAAAAGTTTTATTTTATGTTCCTTGGGACATTTAAAAATGTCCTCGGTTTTAATTTTTTTTAGAAATGTGTCACCTTATCTTAGCCTGGTGGTCAGTCAGTGGAGGCTCCCTGGATCCTGGTTGTGGGGGGGGTCTGCCGTGGACGCAGGTGCAGTGGCTCCCTCCCTGCGCCACCTCTCTGCCACATGCGCCCGGCCGGCCTGCCCACACAGTCGCAGCTCTGTCATCCAGCGGCCGCATGCTCCTCAAGGGATCCTTGGGAGGCCCCGGCGAGCTGCCCTCTACAGTGCCTGATTAGAGGGCCTCGTCTGTCTGATGTTTTAGCAACAAGATTGTTTTATCCCATAGGCTTCAATGTTAAAAATATTTCCATTTCAATTCAAATCTAATAAACCGTTGCTTATAATATATATAACCCCCCCCAGGTCTCATGGATATTGCCCCCCCAGGTCTCATGGATATTGCCCCCCCAGGTCTCATGGATATGCCCCCCCCAGGTCTCATGGATACTGCCCCCAGCCCAGCTCACCTTTGCTGCTCCTGCCCCTGCCGCACATTGCCGGTGGCCGCGTGCTTCCTGCTTCAGCGGCCGCTGACAGGAAGTGCAGCCGCTCGCCTGGGATCTATGAAACAGCCAGGCGAGCGGCTCCACCTCCTGTCACCGGCCGTTGTAACAGGAAGCACGCGGCCGCCTGCAATGTGCGGCGGCGGCGTTCGGGCTCGGGCCACAGCGGGAACGCTGTGTTCCTGCAGCGTTCCCGCTGTGGGAGAAGTGCGGGAACGCCGTTCCTGCGCGTTCCCGCTCGACTCGAGCCCTGGCGCATACACGTACTAACGCATTGGCGCTCACAATGTTAAGTATAGGATGCGCGCAGGAACTTGTGCTCGCGCTGGGTTCGCGCAGGGTCACCCGCGTTGGACGTTAACGCGCATCGTTTGCACGAACGTCGTAATACGACGTTATGCGCTAATGGTTTTTTCTTTGCGCAAATGCGCATTTGCGTGCACGCAAATGCGCTGCGCGAGGAATGTAATAGGGACCATAGTTGGGCTGCGGCATGCCGCAGGGAGGACAGCTGTGAGCAGTGAAAAATTGCCACCCTATATAAAGGAGTGGAGCCCTGTCAAAGGGAGAAAAATCATTTTGCCCATGGCAGGTGCACTTTAAAATAGTGACACGCTGTGATTTGACTTGGGAATACTGAGCATGTCTGAATGTAGCCTCAGCTGGGGCAGAATTTAAAATTGCCGCAAGTTCATAACCTGCTCTATTGCTTTCAACAGCTTCTTCAGATATTCAGATAGCAATCAATAAGGACAAAAAAGTGACCATTTAGAACTAAAATTAAGAAGGAAAAAATGACAGCGTAGTTTATTAAACCTATAATTTTGCAAGATAAAAGTATATCAGCCTTGTGTACAATCTTTATCACTGCCGAATGATTTGTATCCTTTTTTTGATCACCATTATTATTTGCAACAATTATTGGGCAGTTGGGATATAGGATATCTCCAATATCCAGATCCTCCTCCATGTGATTTCCATATTTTTGGCAGGTTCATTTAGTTTCGGCCAGAACGTTCAGATTGTAAATTAACACCAGGTTTTCAAAGACGTGCCCATTTACAAGAAGGGTAGTAGGGAGGAATCGGGGAACTATAGGCCAGTTAGTCTTACGTCAGTAGTGGGGAAATTAATGGAAACCATGTTATTGGAAAGGATTGTTGAACATCTAAAAACACATAGATTACAGGATCAGAAACAACATGGGTTTACCTCAGGGAGATCATGCCAAACTAATCTTATTGATTTTTTTGATTGGGTAACAAAAATAATAGACACAGGTGGTGCAGTAGACATTGCTTATTTAGATTTCAGTAAGGCTTTTGATACTGTTCCGCATCAATAAATTGCAATCTTTGAGCTTGTTTCCAATATTGTTGACTGGATTAGGCAGTGGCTGAGTGACAGGCAACAGAGGGTTGTGGTAAATGGAGTTTATTCGGCGCATGGTCTTGTTACCAGTGGGGTACCTCAGGGGTCAGTACTTGGACCCATTCTCTTTAATATTTTTATTAGTGATATTGCAGAAGGTATTAATGGAAAAGTATGTCTTTTTGCTGATGACACAAAGATTTGCAACAGGGTTGACGTTCCTGGAGGGATCAGCCAAATGACAAATGATTTAGGTAAGCTAAAAAAATGGTCGGAGCTGTGGCAATTGAGTTTTAATGTGGATAAGTGCAAGATAATGCACCTGGGACGTAAAAACCCAAGGGCTGAATATAGAATATTTGATTCAGTCCTAACCTCAACATCTAAGGGTTGGGATTTAGGGGTTATTATTTCAGAGGATCTAAGTGTAAGTAGTCAATGTAATAGAGCAGCAGGAAATGCTAGCAGAATGCTTGGTTGTGTAGGGAGAGGTATTAGCAGTAGGAAAAGGGAAGTGCTCATGCCACTGTACAGAGCACTGGTGAGACATCACTTGGAGTACTGTGTGCAGTACTGGAGACCGTATCTCCAGAAGGATATAGACATCTTAGAGAGAGTTGAGAGAAGGGCTACTAAAATGGTGTACGGCTTGAAGGAGAAAAGTTACCAGGAAAGGCTTAATGATCTTAACATGTACAGCTTGGAAAAAAGACGAGACAGAGGTGATATGATAGAAATATTTAAATACATAAAGGGAATTCACAAGGTAGAGGAAGGGAGTATATTTAAACGGAAACAAAGTAGCAAAACAAGAGGACATAGTCTTAGATTAGAGGGGCAAAGTTTTAAAAGTAACATCAGGAAGCATTATTTTACTGAGAGGGTGGTGGATACATGGAACAGCCTTCCAGTTGAAGTGGTAGAGGCCAAAACAGTAATTGAATTTAAGCAAGCATGGGATAGGCATAAGGCTATCCTAAACAAAAGATAAATCCAGGTTAAGTATCCATGTAATTGGGCAGACTAGATGGGCCGAAAGGTTCTTATCTGCCGACATTTTTCTATGTTTCTATGTTTCTATATATTGAGAACAATCATAAAAAAATACTCCATCACTCTGAAACCACGCAACAGCTCAACTACCGGTCATTGTAATGGCCGGGTTCACCATTGATTTATTACAGGACACTTAGGGCCATAATACATACTTGGTGCTAACTTAACCAGAGCTGTTGTAAACTTAAAACCTCCATAGGCTATAATGGCTCTGGGAAGTTTACAACAGCTCTGGTTAAGTTAGCACCAACTATGTAATATGGTTTTAAGTTTACAACTGCTCTGGTTAAGTTAGCTCCAAGTATGTAATATGGCCCTAAGCCATCTCTTGAAAAATAAAATTCATTTTTTAAAAAGAAGGAAAGTGATTATGTATTATCATTTATAACACCATGTGACATAGCAGGGCTGCAATGCAACCTCAATACAAATGACCTGTCCATTCACATTATCTTCTGCAGTGATCCTAAACTCACAGGGCCCTATTACAAACTTAACGCTAGCATTAGCGCTCAGATATGTGAGCGTTAATGCTAGGTTGTGTGACTTTAATGCATGCCCCCCATATTACATCCCTAACGGATTGAAAAAAATCCATTACCGCATTGGTGATTGCGCTACTTTGCGCAAACCACTGAACGATCGTACTGCTGAACCGAAACTCATTCAAATTGAATGTTGCTGAAATATTCTGAATGTATTTAGATCAATTCCTCTTCATCCAGGGGACTGGGGAAAAAAATGTTGCAGCCTTTATTACAGTTGTGTTCAAAATTATTCAACCCCCAATGCTGTAAAGGGTTTTAGGGAATTTAGTGTACATTTGTAATTGTATTCAGAATGAAATCCTACAAGGACTTTTCAAACAACCATATGCAACTAAAATGACATCAATTTGTTTTGTAATACAGTAGTAAATGTTTCTTTTGTGAATTCTTCATTGACACAATTATTCAACCCCTTAAAGACTACCACTCTGAAGAACAGAGGTTCATTCAAGTGTTTTCAATCAGGTATTGAAAACACCTGTGGATGTCACAGAGCAGCAATAAAGCATAATAAGCACCAATTAGGCAGCTTTAAAATGACTGTGATACTCAGCTCCTTCTAGATATTTACTGGTGTGGTTACAAACATGGTGAAGTCAAGAGAATGGTCCAGGAAGACAAGAGAAGAGGTGATTACTCTTCACAGGAAGGGCAATGGCTATAAGAAGATTGCAAAGATGTTAAACATACCAAGAGAGACCATAGGAAGCATCATTCGCAAATTCAAGGCAAAGGGCACTGTTGAAACGCTACCTGGTCATGGCAGAAAGAATATGCTGACTTCGACTGCTGTGCGCTACCTGAAGCGTAGAGTGGAGAAAAGTCCCCGTGTGACTGCTGAGGAACTGAGAAAAGATTTGTCAAATGTGGGTACTGAAGTTTCAGCTCAGACAATACGGCGCACACTGCGTAATGAAGGCCTCCATGCCAGAACTCCCAGGCGCACCCCCTTGCTGTCTCCAAATAATAAGAAGAGTCGACTGCAGTATGCTAAAAGTCATGTGGACAAACCACAGAAGTGTTCTGTGTACTGATGAAACAAAATTAGAACTGTTTGGGCCCATGGATCAACGCTATGTTTGGAGGAGGAAGAACAAGGCCTATGAAGAAAAGAACACCTTGCCTACTGTGAAGCATGGCGGGGGGTCAATCATGCTTTGGGGCTGTTTTGCTTCTGTAGGTACAGGGAAGCTTCAGCGTGTGCAAGGTACCATGAATTCTCTTCAGTACCAGGAGATATTGGATGACAATGTGATGCAGTCCGTCACGAACCTGAGGCTTGGGAGACGTTGGACCTTTCAACAGGACAATGATCCCAAGCATACCTCCAAGTCCACTAGAGCATGGTTGCAGATTAAAGGCTGGAACATTTTGGAGTGGCCATCGCAGTCACCTTACTTAAATCCGATTGAGAACCTCTGGTGGGACTTAAAGAAAGCAGTTGCAGTGCGCAAGCCTAAGAATGTGACTGAACTGGAGGCTTTTGCCCATGACGAATGGGTGAAGATACCCGTAGATCGCTGCAAGACACTTGTGTCAAGCTATGCTTCACGTTTAAAAGCTGTTATAACTGTAAAAGGATGTTGTACTAAGTACTAAGATTGAATGTCACTTGGGGGTTGAATAAAACTGATAATGATGTGAGCACAGAAAAGACATTTGTGGTTATTTCATTATAAATGTTATGTTATATTTGTCTGACCTACACGTGCCTCTTTGATTTAATTGTAAGCAAGATGACTGAATGATCAAAATCAATGTCAAACTGGCCAAAACACTCAATTTCAGTGGGGGTTGAATAATTTTGAACACAACTGTATGTTAGGGTTCCTAGGCTGCTGCTACATGTTTTATTATGTAGACAATTACATTGTTGGAGGTTGTTCTCCCATAACTGGTTCATGGAATCTGAATTTATTATGCTCAAAAAGTGTGGTTATACATATGGTTTATGCCCATGTGATATGTGATGGACAATTTGTCTGTTTTTTGTGTCAGAACTATTGCTGTTCGTCTACTGGGATTTCCCAAGTACAATTACTGGCTGCCAGTGGCCCTGTAGACAGTGGGGGGAGGTGTGCATACACTACCCCGTCAGTGCTCTCATACCGCGGCGCTAACCACCTCAGCTACCCTTTTGATATTCTAGTGACCGTTACTTGGCCAGTTTTTTTCTTTCACTCAATTTTTTGTGGTTTTACAGCGTTTTTCAATTATCAGGGGTCTATTTTTCATTTTGAATAAAATTTAGTGTGTTCTTTATCAGTGTAGATTTCTTTATTATTTTCTTAAATAAAACTTTCAGGGATCAGGCATTTTTCAACGGATGAAATAATGCGCGAGGATTGTAATACCGGCGTTAATTTACGCGCGTTAACGTTTAACGTTTAACGCTTTGCGCAAAAATTCATGCGTTTACCGTGCATTTTTGCGTGAAGAATGTAATAGAGCCTTTAGTTTGGTGAAACAGCTATTCTGAATTTATAATGAATTTTAAATATCAGAATTGCCAAACTGAAACAGCTTTTTTTGGCCATGCACATGTCTACTAATTTTGTGTGATTCCGTCAAAATACAAACCTGTTATAAAAAATTTTTTGTAGATATGTCCATATAATGAAAATAATACATCAGAAACAATGATGGTCAAAGAGAAATTATTTTTTAAAATTATATTTATAGTACCTTGTTTTGGAGACATTCAGGGTTATCCAAAGAGATCCGAATTGCTTGAGAAAGGTAACCGAACGCTGAAAATCAGTGTTCGGTTACCTTTCCTGACCATTCGGCTATCCAGAGAGCAGGCAATTCGCCAAATCCTGGCAAATTTCCTGCACATACAGTGCCTGTTCGGTCCCTGTTCGAGGGCAGTGAAATCCCCATGAAAAGCACTGCTTCGTCTATTCAGAGAACACAAACCAGCAGTGAAAGGTTCCCCTAATGCCCTGCCATTCGGTGGTTTAATTCGGCAAGTTAATTCAGGAGAATCCCATAGGCTTCAATGTTAAAAATATTCCCGTTTTAATTCAATATCTAATAAACCGTTCATTATAAAATTCTGCAGCAAAAAGTCTCTTTATTTATAGATTTTTTAGGATACTTTAAGCATTTTTCAGATTTTTTTTTTTTTTTTTAAAAGTCCGATTTTTTTTTTATTTTTTTTTTCAGTTTACTTATTTTTTTTGTAACAGCCCTCTTTATTATCATTCCCTGGACCTCCTGTGAAAATTTCAGACATTTTCGCTCAGTAGTTTCTTTGCAAACAGCGTTTCTTTTTCCCAGATTCATACAAATGGTTTTTCTAATTTATTCACTGCCTCCTCTACGTCACAGCTGCTTCGGCTCTGTGTGATTCGGCTCCTTTTCGGCTCCTATTCGGCTCCTGTTCGGCTTTTTCGAAGGTTAATCCAGATGTTTTTGCTTGTTTTCAGCGTGCATTCGGTGAGTTTTCGTCAGGTTTGCGGCAGCTTTTCCCTGCAATTCGGGGACCCTGTGCTGTTTGCTGAATACACCGCAGGGTCACCGAAATGCAATCGGCAAAAGGAACCGAATTGAAGAGAACGAAAAGTCACCGAACGTGCGGTGACATTTCGAATCTCTTTGGATAACCCTGAGTGTTACTGTGCAATAAAAAAATGCTATATTTTCATTTTGCCATTGGTCTGGAAAATTGGCCAAGATTGTCGATCAGCCTGAGGCCAAAACCAGTAGCCAAATGTCAAGAGCACCTAAGAGATTAAAACTCTCCTGCTCCATTGATACAGGCACAGCTAATCCAAACATCATCATGATTCACTCTGTCAGTTTGGAATATGAAATCTGTTGAATTGCAGAAGTCAAAGTCTTCAAGTCTCTAACAAGAAGATTAGCTCAGGGAATATCTGAGAAAAGCTAATTTGTGCAAAAGGTCAACTTCGATTTCTCTTTATAGCAAATAAACACATACTCAGCTTTTCGCTTCCCAGCTAACCTGGTGAAAAAAATATGTTTAAATGTATGGATAGACAGATGGAAGAGACCTATAGATGGACAGACATAGTCAGACAGTGATGCAATAAGCAGGGCCGGATTAACATAGGAGCAGATGGAGCAGCAGCTCCAGGCCCATGCCTCAGAATAGGCCCAGAGAAAGGATAACTATGTCTGCATTTGGACCCATGTATCTCCAACCCCATAGCAGCTACAGGGTCAAGTGCATGGCCTTTCCAATGGCCTTTCCAATGATACCAAACCTGACTGCTTTTTCCAACAGTAATATTTTTCACTTTTCAAAGTAAACAATGATGCTGCACTAACTAACCATCACATTTCTCATGTCACCAACAAGTGTGGAGGTGATGGTACAATCCATTGTTATGAATTATTACATCAAAAACCTAAACTGCCGCAATGCAGCGAAGCGCATTGTGGGGAACTTTGGACCCCTGCATCACTAATCTTTACACCTCACAAGGTCAAGTGAGGTGTCATTGGACAGGACAGAGTCTGGCCTTTGCAATAATACCAAACCTGACCATGTAAAATCTAAAAGAAAAGAAACCAATTTTTTATTTATTTATTTTTTAGTTCCAAAGCAAATGCATTGCCCATCTGTCTCGTATAAAATGATCAATAACACTGCCATTACTCACCTTCTCATTTCCCATGCTGGTAGCAAGGTCAGTGTTTTATACATAGTCATATTATTCGTAAAATAAACCATGTTCCAAAACACAAGGGAAATATTTCTTTTTTTAAAAAAATTTTGGTTAAAATTGCATATTTTCTCAGAAAAATGCAGTAACAGGTTCCCATTTCACATTTTTTCACACAGTTTCTGCCTGGTTAGATATACCCCTATCCGCACTATTAAATAACCAAAAATATGTTTCCATTTCACTAAATTACAAAAGTAGCCACCAAAATCTTCAGCTCCAGGCCCATAGAGATCTTAATCCGGGCCTGGCAAGAAGACAGATTTATAGACAAAAAGAATGATAATTGGTTGATATATATTTTTATGTTTTTCCATTACTAAGGTAAATCTCCATTTACATAATATATTTTGGATGTATTGCAAAAATTAGGGTAAATAACAACTTGCTTATTTTTATGATTCTCTCTCTGCACATATGGTTACAATGGGAGCAGTAGATTGCAAGGATACGATTATATTTTTTCCTGATTCCTTATGTCATTTTAAAATGTGTTCTTTAGTTTTATATAATAATGGAGGGGCACTGCCCCCGCTGTCTCTATGGATGAGCCTCCATTAAAGTGGGTGACCTCTTTGCCTTTGAACAGTTCTGAGGTTCTGTTATTGAACTGTTTACCAGAGGTCTGTTTGTACTTGCCTTAATTACATTTATATAATTTTATTTTAGCAGGAACTAACCAAGATCTGTTGCAGGCTTGGGGATCAAGGTGACCTGTTGTATTCCCGTTCTCCGTCCCAAAACCTCCTCAAAAAACCTATAGTCACCTTTTGAAGCCCAGCTAGTATCCCAAGTATCGCAAAAAGTTACCCAGAGTACAAAGACTCTATAGCAATGCACGTCATTCCCAAAAAGCCATATATCTATTGTGTGAGAATATGAATACACTTTATTCTGAGAAGAAAGAAATCCTGGACCACTAGGGAAGAGGACGCATGACTGCTGGCCAGCAAGGAAAAGAGGAGGAGGGATGAGCTGGATGGGATGAAATGGGGGTTAAAGCGGGGTCATTACCTTTTCTAGAATGGCAGCAGACCTATTGAATTCTGCATTCCCACCCTCCTTCCAACTTTTCGTGTCTTGCTGTTATTAAGGTTTTTGTTTTGTGTCGTACCTTGGTGTGACATTCCTTGCAGGTAGTGGCAGTCATTCCCTGCCCGTGGATAATTAGCAAATGGGCAAGGCCGCCATGAAAGGTAAGCTTCTGGGGAGACATGCTCTGGAGGACAACTGAAAATGGGCATGAGCTCTTGGTTATGATAGATATATGTAAATATGCAGTAACTGCCCCTTTTTCTTATAGGCCAATGGATGGCTGGTTAATATAGAGCTAATGTGTTATTATTGGCAGGTGGCTTACAAAGGTCACAATGCAAATAGGCAAAAGGCCACAGGTAGTCAAATGGTCTTCCATGCACTACTGTCAGCTATTCTTCTAATCATATTAACAACTAAAGTAATAATCCCATCAAATAACAATCACAATGGGCTCTTCCTCTCCATCCACCTCCAAAGGGAACAGAGTCTCTTCTGAACGTGTGCAAAGGAATGACTGACTATGCCAGACAGTGCAAAAGAAAATGTGAAGGGGGAGTCTATAAAAGGTTAGAAGACCGTTTCGGTTACCATTTCCCTTTCTTATGGTTTTTATTATTATTATTTTTTTTATGGGAACAAAAATTATCAAGATTATTTTTAATAGGCTTTTTACAGGAAGTTACAAACTCTTCTGTGTTTAAAAGTTTAATTGAGAAGTCATATGTATAGGTCCACAGTATTAAAAGTTTAATTGAGAGGTCATACGTACAGGTCCACAGTATTATATCAAAAACTGATTTTGGAGGAATCATCAGCAAATTTCAAGTAAAATAAAAAAATCTTAAGGCAAATTAAGTACTGTTAAATCTACATTTTGCAATTCAGCTGCCAGCTGCAATAGGGCTTTCAACAAAATCTCCCCCGTCATCAATTTAAAAATTCCCAAAGTACAGATAACTCTAGATGATAAAAAAGCAAGTGTAAAATATTAACTTAAAGTGCACTTGTAGCACCCAAGTTAAGTTGGGCATGTCGATAGAGAATCCCTTATTATATAAACTTAGTAAAAATGTATACATCCCTTTTTCAGGATACTGGGATTATTTTGTAAACTCCGAATGAGCTCTGCAGATCCTTATAGGATTGGGCCTAAACAATGTTTTCCATGATTGTTCGATGAACCATAATCAATAAATGACATGCGGCTGTGGAGACCCTAACATTTTACAGATGGGAGGCAAGTAAGGTCAAAGATTGAAATGACCCTTTGGTGTCCAAAGTTATTTAATGAACTCAATTGCCTACAGTGCTTGCTCACCTGCGTACAGTCATGGCCGAAATTATTGGCACCCCAGACATTTTTCCAGAAAATCAAGTATTTCTCACAGAAAAGTATTGCAGTAATACATGTTTTGCTATACACATGTTTATTCCCTTTGTGTGTATTGGAAAAAAACAAAAAAGCGAGGAAAAAAAGCAAATTGGACATAATGTCACACAAAACTCCAAAAGTGGGCTGGACAAAATTCTTGGCACCCTTTCAAAATTGTGGATAAATAAGATTGTTTCAAGCATGTGATGCTCCTGTAAACTCACCTGGGACAAGTAACAAGTGTGGGCAATATAAAAATCATACCTGAAAGCAGATAAAAAGGAGAGAAGTTCACTTAGTCTTTGCATTGTGTGTCTGTGTGTGCCACACTAAACATGGACAACAGAAAGAGGAGAAGAGACCGGTCTGAGGACTTGAGAACCAAAATTGTGGAAAAATATCAACAATCTCAAGGTTACAAGTCCATCTCCAGAGATCTAGATTTGCCTTTGCCCACAGTGCACAACATTATCAAGAAGTTTGCAACCCATGGCATTGTAGCTAATCTCTCTGTGGGTGGACGGAAGAGAAAAATTGATGAAAGGTTGCAACGCAGGATAGTCTGGATGGTGGATAAGCAGCCCCAAACAAGTTCCAAAGAAATTCAAGCTGTCCTGCAGGCTCAGGGAGCATCAGTGTCAGTGCAAACTATCCATCGACATTTAAATGAAATGAAACGCTATGGCAGGAGACCCAGGAGGACCCCACTGCTGACACAGAGACATAAAAAAGCAAGACTGCAGTTTGCAAAAATGTACTTGAGTAAACCAAAATCCTTCTGGGAAAACGTCTTGTGGGCAGATGAGACCAAGATAGAGCTTTTTTTGGTAAAGCACATCATTCTACTGTTTACCGAAAATGGAATGAGGCCTACAAAGAAAAGAACACAGTACCTACAGTGAAATATGGTGGAGGTTCAATGATGTTTTGGGGTTGTTTTGCTGCCTCTGGCACTGGGTGCCTTGAATGTGTGCAAGGCATCATGAAATCTGAGGATTACCAAAGGATTTTGGGTCGCACTGTAGAGCCCAGTGTCAGAAAGCTGGGTTTGCGTCTGAGATCTTGGGTCTTCCAGCAGGACAATGACCCCAAACATACGTCAAAAAGCACCCAGAAATGGATGGCAACAAAGTGCTGGAGAGTTCTGAAGTGGCCAGCAATGAGTCCAGATCTAAATCCCATTGAACACGTGTGGAGAGATCTTAAAATTGCTGTTGGGAAAAGGCGCCCTTCCAATAAGAGAGACCTGGAGCAGTTTGCAAAGGAAGAGTGGTCCAAAACTCCGGGTGAGAGGTGTAAGAAGCTTATTGATGGTTATAGGAAGCGGCTGATTTCAGTTATTTTTTCCAAAGGGTGTGCAACCAAATATTAAGTTAAGGGTGCCAAGAATTTTGTCCAGCCCATTTTTGGAGTTTTGTGTGACATTATGTCCAATTTGCTTTTTTCCTCCCTTTTTTTGCTTTGTTCTAATACACACAAAGGGAATAAACATGTGTATAGCAAAACATGTGTTACTGCAATACTTTTCTGTGAGAAATACTTGATTCTCTGGAAAAATGTCTGGGGTGCCAACAATTTCGGCCATGACTGTAAATGTGCCATAGACATACTGTAGGGAGGAATGATGTTCACAATGTGCGATGCCGAATATAGCTCTTCTGGGAGACACAAAGAACAGCTGATCATCCTCGCAGTGGTAGACCACATTTAACAACAGCTTCGCAGGATTAAAAAAAATCACTAAATAATGTGATTTGATACACAAATTGAATCAAAATATACAATACTGCTCCAAGTGAGGGGGCACCTTGGACCCCCAGGTAGCTAAATCCTGCAGATCAAATGAAAAAAAAGAGAAGGGAATCAAGCTTGACCAAGTCCACTTTGGTGGCTGAAACATTGCTGTACTTTTCTTCCCATTAAAAGCTGCTAATCTGAGGGAAGTTGAGTGCCGGGATTCCCATCTTTCCTTTTCAGCTGTGAGCAAAAGACCTGACCTAAAGGATAGCCCTCCACTCACTCTGTGCCCCTGATTATAGGCCTGGGACTACAAGTAAGTTTGCCAATGTCACTGCTGAGAGCCAATAGTGCATTGGTGAGCGAAGCTCTTCCTACAGCTATGTTCATGGAGGACAAGCACGGCGGGCCCAGCGCCTGAACTGGCTAAGTACAGTTATCTTAAGTGATGATATATCGCACTGATCTTTATGACAATGCAACACCCATCCTCTGATGGCATATCGCAGGTATCTCTCCGGTACGGGTTCACTTTAACCTTGCGTCATATTCCACTAAGTGAGATTTGATGTGTTGTTTCGAACTGTCGTGCTGCAGGTGATTTTTGTTTTATAACTCGATGTGTATGATTAAATGGAGCAGCATGATTTTTCAATATTCATAAAATGCAGCAATTTTCTGTATTAATATGTTTCTACCCCCACAGATTGTGTTGGAACCAGCATGCAATAGATAAATAAATAACTGCCGCAATGCTAAACTTCTGTCCAATTACAGATTTAAAAAGGAAGAGATTCTTCAGAAGAAGTGTTAGTGAAAGTGCAAAGAACTAAATTACCCTAATTACCAGATAAATGTTGACTGTCAAGCAAATAGAATGCGTGTGCTCAAATGGAGCTGTATGAAATAAACGATGGCTTCCAGCACCCTTAAGGATGACTCATTGCTATACCGTGCGGTATTTATAATGTGTTTCTTGACTACAATCTTTGCTGCAGAGTAGCAACCACTGTGACTGTTGCAAAGGACATTTATAAAGTTGAAGAATATGATACACAGGCAAATAAACATAGAAAAGTGTATCTGAAAAAAACAAGGAATACTAGTCACACAATCCCTAACAAGTGAGCTTTATTGAAACCTGTGCAACATTTCGGTCCTCCCTCAGGAGCTTTCTCAAGCACAAGTGCTTGAGAAACATCATGAGAGAAGACTGAAATTTTGCACCGTTTTTAATGAAGCTCACTTGTTTTGTACTCAGCCTAGTATGTTCTGCAGATACTGCGTATCCTGGTGCACCTGGGCTGGGTGGGAGTATGTGTGTGCCCCTCTATATGCATTTTGTTTGCTCTTATGTGTGTCTGTCTATATCTCTTTTTATTTGTATGTTTGTTTGATTGTCTATGAGTGTCTGTCTGTCTATCCATCTTTCCTTTTATATATTTGTTTGTCTCCCTTTGTGTGTCTTTCTTTTTATTTGTCTTTGTGTGTGTCTCCATCCTTGTACAGTTTAATCCCGATCATGCACATGTCACACAATTACTTCACAGTCACTATTGGGACATGAATGTTGAAACAAATGCCGCGATTGTACATCAAATAGTCCCACGTATAAAGGGCTACGTACTTCAAAATTCCGAAATTAAACAAAAAAGGGAAAACATTTATTCACATATTTGCATTTTTGACAATGTATAAAAAAACGTAAAAAGATGAGAATTAGAAGGATTGCAGTGAAACAATGTATACAGTTTACTACAATGAATTGTTTAATATATGCGCCTAATCTTAAAGTGCTGCAACAAGCATCATAAGAGGATCCATGTAATAAAGTAGTCACACTTAAAGTTATCACAGATAAATTTCAAGAATTAACATTATTGACCAGTGAGATAAGCGATCGCTTGTTGGTAGGGCTTATCTCAGTGGTTACCAACTGCGGTCATCAAGTACTCCTAACAGGCCAGGTTTTCCAGATAGCTGTAGCACAGCACAGGTGATATGATTTGCTGCTGAGTGATTGCAGGATTCAGTTGGCATTTCCCCAAGGTAATCCTTAAAACCTGGCCTGCTGGGGTTACTTGAGGACCGCGGTTGGGAACCACTGGCTTATCTCATTAAATTGCTTAACCATTTTGGGTAAAGCCCATTTTTGCCAATTTTGGCACCTCTTATTGGTTCCTTCCTTTTTCTAATTCAAAATTCCTTACTGAATGACTAAAATAATTCCCACCTGCATAAACCAAAGTCTATTAAATGACAAACTAACGGTGAAATTTTTAAAAAATACCTATAGAATGACCATAATTAGGTGAACACTTCACCTTAAATTGCGGATAACCCTAGTTACTTGTAGTTGTTCACAAAATAAAGTTCAATATCATCTAAAACAAATCCTTTATTTTAAATTACTTAAAAAACATGTAGTGATAATTGATAAAGTGCAATTGACATTCATCCATACGATAAAATATACTCATACATATTCATGCCACTTAAGTTACAATTGATGTAGTATATTGGTACTGCACTAAATGAGGAGGGTGGTTTTAATTAACGTCCCTTTCTAGATTAATAGGATTGAGACTACAAATGGGTTTATATTAATATCTTGCGATATATTCCTATTGGAAATACTTGTTGGCACTGCACCACCCTTTAATCCTCATGAAACAGACAACCCCTGCTATGGATTTCCTTGTTTGCGTGTATAAATTTGCACACTTCAATCTATCGATTCCTTTTCAAATATCTGAACAAATTAACTGTGCATGATATGAACCAAATCTATTTCAGATTCTCAGGCTACAAATAGAAAATCAAGTTTTTCGGGGGCCATATAAGTGCAGACCATAAGATTGGTACCTACAATATATTGCTGGAACTTGAACGTAGTTTATATAATGCTCTGCTCGCTGCTGTTTAATAAGGTGGTTTACATACAAATCTAAAAACCTCCCTCATTTTCCAAACCTTTGGCATTAGGCAGTATATCCCGGCTGGCGAGTAAAATATCAAGGCTAGTCTTAAAGACTGCGCTTAAAATTAATACAAGCTTGCACAAATTGCTGGGCAACATTGAAAAATTACCAACCAGCCTTGCAAGGTCCGAATAATATTGGGAGTAGAAAAGAAATTGTCCTGCAACCTTATAGGCTCGATGATTACATCAATATTGGTTATTAGATAACTCGCTGTTACTCCAGATCATTAGCATTACTGTTGGGTTAGCTGGTTTGTACCGAACTAACGAGCGGGATACTCGGGCTAATTGGATACCTCGCCGTTCCTCTAAATCATAAGCATTGCTCTCCAGTTAACAGGTAGTGAAACCGATCTAGCAAGCAGTATAGCGGGGCTGATCCTAAAGGGCTACGCATCAATACCAGCCATTGGACAATTAGCCGTCACTCCAAATCATTGGCATTGCTGTCAAAATGGCAGGTGGTGTACCCGAACTGACGAGCAGTAGAATGGGGCTTGTCCTAAATGGCTGCACATCAGATTGAACCAAGCATGTACAGTTCCTAAGCGACGACTGAAAGTTTAGAAACGGCCTTTGAGGGTCCGTATGATAGTAAAAGTAAAGAGAAGGTTGTCCTGCGACCATTCAAAATTGTATCACAACATTTGTGGCTGTTAAACTACTCAACGCGTTTCGCTGGGACAAACCAGCATCATCAGGAGTGAGAGTATCTACACGCACTCACACAACCATTCAGACAAAAATGGTCAGTTAACCAAAGTCTACATACTGATGGGCAGCAGTCTTCACTTACTGCCAACAGTACACACGTGGATACAAATCAGAATATATTTCAGCTTCATACAAAGGAAATTAATCTTTCAAATCATGGTTTTCTACAATGGATATCTTGGAAGGCATGGTAGGAAGAGGTAATATAATACAACATACAAACAGTGGATTCAAAAAAGGCAGATGTTAAGATCATGTCCCGTGTCATCCATACTTGCTAAACCTAATTAGTTCATTTGGATTCATAGTAGCATACTACACAGCGTCCCGCCAGGTTGGTTTAGAGATTTTAATTGCAAGAAGTTGTTGCCTGAATCTCTCATGTGATCGCCTGAAGACGAATCCATATGGAAACACACTTTTTAATATTAATCAAATTATCACATGGATAATTTATTAACTGTTGGCAGAAAGCAGGTTAGAACTAAAGTTCTACGTGCAAAAAATAAGCGAGAGAAAACACCTACGGAAAAGGAAACATTGGCATTCCGGCTTTGCTGTGTAGTATTATTCTGTGTCTTTGCTACAATACACAAATTAGAAATGACTCTGGAATATAATAAATACCCCAGATGATTCAAACACAGAACTCAAACCCCAGTAAACTTAATTAGACATTTTCTTCTTATGTTACGCATAAAACTTTAACGATATAAACCCGGTGGAATGCAACAAACATCCATCCAGTCCCACTGTTAATGTATCAGAGCTCGCTTTCACTATCCATCACAAGGTATATAACTGCATATTTAGCAAGTTATATCCCCCATCAGACATTCCATGTTCGTTTCCTTCAATACACTTCTTTCTCTAGGAGTGCAATGTATGAAAACAAGAGGCCTCATAATATTTAAATCAAAGTTCGTTGAATAACCCCTAATTTCAGCTAAAAGTGAGAAGAATTATAAAAGATATTCAGGGTTATTCAAAAAGCACCAAAATGTAGTCTCTGATTCGCCGCGGTGAGTCCGATTTGCTGACCCTGCTGTGAATTCAGCATTCACTGCAGGGTCCCTGAAGTAAAGTGAATCGGCCGCCGCCGCCAGACAGCTGCCAAACGCAGCAGACGAGCCACCGAACACAGTGCTGACCAGCCGCAGAAAAAAGCCAACAAGCCACCGGACGGGTAAAATCCAAAAAAAAAAATGGAAAGTGTCAATTTTGAAACGCTGTTTGCAAAAAAAAACCTACTGGACAAAAATGAAAAAGAATGTGTACAACACAGATGGGAGCACCACCTAGATACATAAAATACAACAATAGTGTGATACAGTTTCAACGCAATGTTATGTATCTGGCCCCCCTACAAGTTGCACTCATTAGACTCATTAGAATAATTAAAGCATATCATGTATCAGGATGTTACCCTCCTCCAGGTTCCGTCAACCGATCGGCATACCACAGATGGAAAGGGTCCCTCGTGCCGCTTTCTTCTTTTTTTGCCAAAAAATGCCTAAAACATCCTAAAAAATAGACTTTTTGCTGCAGATTAAAAGAATAAACAAAATTTGGCAAACTGGCTGCTTGCTGAATAGCCGAATGACCACGAAAGTGCACCGTACGGGGAAATTCCCTGTTCGGCGAAATTTCGGCACCAAATCGTCTGTCTCTGCATAACCCTAATTTGCCACTTATTTACAGTTTCAGAATGTTTTATGCACTATGATGCTATAATACAGCTTATTTTCCCCTTTTTTTTATATCCTGGACCTATTCCAACCAAGCTGTTAAGGTAACAACTCAAGCGGTTATTGTTCGCAGTAATAGTACGAGCTGCAATTTTGACCCAGCTGAGGTTATCTCGGCAGTTTACTGTCAGTTAATGGCTCCTGTATTTGCTTTTGCAAAGTCACTTAAAAATAAATAGCTCAATAAATCCCAAACTTACCTCCAGTCCCATGGTGCCGAGGGCGGTGTGATCCGCTACTAAATCTCACCATATGCAGTAGAACACTTTGATCAAATAGTTCCCAGTGTCCTTCAACACTCAAAGTGTAATCCACTTTATGCAAGCTTGTGCTGGTCTCCACGACCTCCAGGAGTCAATACCAGCAGTGGGGCATTGCACCATTGCTGGTATTAATTTGAGGGTCAATAACATTATGACTCTAGCCACTAGCACAGCAGCTCAGACATAATAGAGCAGGTAATATGGGTTATAAGTAGGGATGTGCATGGCTGAAAAATGTATTTTGTTTAGTTTTGTTTCGTTACGTTTTTAAATCATTTAGGTTTTGGAATTTCGGAACTAATTTCGTTTCGTATTTTGTTTCGTTTAGTTTTGGAACGATTTGAAATTTCGAATCGATTTGAATTTCATATACCAATTCGATAGTTGATATCAATTCGAATTTTGGGTCACTAGATAAAACCCCAATTAATCAAATTTTGCTGTTAAAAGAAAAGCTAGGGTTAAATTTTAAGCTGTGTCCCAGATTTAGTATTTGAGTCAAATTAAACAGTGAAACAAAATTAATTAGTTTCATAAAGTCCTTTGCTTACTATTACTTGTATTGTAAGTTAAGATCAATTCAATTGTTGATATCAATTTGATAGATCATTTCAAATTCGATAGTTGATATCGATTTGATAGTTCATTTCAAATTCAATAGTTGATATCAGTTATTAAAACTTTTCTTTTATGATGATGACACAGTGTAAAACGAAATAAATTTGTTATATACCGTTTCATTTCCAATACGAATTATCAAATTTCGTTCCAAATTCCAAATTTTTCCGAAATGAATGCACATCTCTATCAGCTCATGCTAATATTCTCTCTTAGTGGTTCCTTGTTACCGGTTATGTTGGAATAGGGGTTACTGTATCTTGATACTCATATGCCCTAAAATATTCAACATCCAATGGACCTCCTTTATTTGGGCAATTTTATGTTTCTTCTAGCACATTGAGTTAAGAAACAAATACAAGCAAGCTGTAAGGATATTACCGCTATTGAACAATAGCATGTGTCATACGATAAAACATCCTAGCGTGCAGCAGTTATGTAAAAACGCTGAGAAATGGGGTTATTTGATGCTTAGAAGAGCTTTCAGGCGTGCGATGAAAGGAGCTCTTCTCTCCAATGGCTCATTTAAGACATTACTATTATTAACTCAAATAAAGGATTCATTAAACAACTCTAACATTCATTATTGTGTTTGAATCCAGGCAACTGGACAAACACAATATACCTTCGGCTTTTTCTGTGTATAATCACAAAATGAGTCAATGCTGGTCTCTGCTAACAAGCAAATCTGGACAGTGACCCTGCATTAGGCTGGATGTAATACAAATCCATTAAAAGGAAAAAAAAAGGAAAAAGGTACAGAAAAAAGGGTAAATGTTTGTCATTTGAGTGTTTCAGATGGATCAAAAAGTCCAATGTAGATGTATTTTTCAATTACCTAATGGTATTATTTGTCAGAATCATGGTATCATAATCTGCCTGTGCTAGCAAACAAAGCACTCGTTTTGCAGGTGGAGTGGTAACTCCGAGTTACTGCTTCTGTTGCCCTACTATCAACAGCAGGTCTCCAGAGGGCAGTGGTGATGATCACTGTTAATGGAATACACTGTGGAGTCCATAGGAATGGCTTTTATAATATTTTTTGCAACACAATATTCCTGCACAAGACCTCCAGGAATTATTCAACTTTAGAGACCTTCTGGTAGTGTCACAAGAAGACATTCTATCAAAGACCCGGCAAGGCGCATAGTTTGGCCATGTGACACAGGCTTTTCCCGGGGGGACACTACCGCCAAAATATGAACTGCTCTTATTCATCTTATGCTGCTGATAACTTTCGTGTGTTTTGTTTTTCTCATGTATGTTTAGTTAAGAAAATATTTTACTCTGTATGTGTCACTGGGTGCATCCATTGTGTGATCTTTTGTGTTGTAAACTGCCCCGCCACAGTATCTTTACATCACTTGGTCCTCACTGCGGCATTGAGCATAGAATGGAGTAAATGGGTCTGTAGTCATGGAAACCGTCTCACTGTATTGTATCGTGTGCGATGTATGCAAAAGACATCAGCAGGGGGTAGATTAAAAGCCTTTTAAGCTCCTTGTTTTATCTCTTCCAGCTGCAAACTCTTATCTTGGGTAGCATACACCACACAATAGCACCCCTGCAGCCTTATCTACGCTTTCTCTCCTCCACCCCACTGACTGTTAAATACTGTAGCAGCTAAAACACAGCTGTAAAGTAAAAGTCACCAAAAGATTTTGGTAAATGTGGTACCGATTGTGTGAGGACACACAGCAATTACTAAAATCGAGTCAAACTCTGGCACCCCGATGTTTGTGAGCTACAACGCCCATGATTTCCTGGCCATCTATTGCATTGAAAGAATTCTGGGGAATTGTAGGCATCAACATCTGGGGGGGCCCTAAATCTGACAGCCCTATAATACTGTCTAGTTATGTAGCCCTTTTATAATCGGAATGAAAATCACATAATTATAGCTGTGAGCTCCAAGTAAGTTCTAGTGCCCAGATTAAGCAGAAAATGTTAGTGAATAGCTGCCAATGAATATAATATAGACATGCTGGATGGAGGACTTGCAAATAAGCTATAATTTACTGGAGGATTTAAAAAAAGTAATGTTGGATATAGGTTGTTATTCTGAAATTTATAAACTAATTTAATATTACTGTTGAATGAAACCACCGAATGGCAGGGCATTTCAGCAACCTTTCTCAGCTGTTTTGTGTTTTCGGAATAGACGAAGAATTGCTTCTCTATGGGGATTTCACTGGCCTCGAACAGGCAACTTTTGGCGAACTGCCTGCTCTCTGTATAGCCGAATGGCCAGGAAAGGTAACCGTACGCTGAATTTCAGCGTTCGGTTACCTTTCGGCCCCAATTCGGAGCTCTTTCAATAACCCTGATAGACAAATGCAGGGAAAGCATCCCCTGTGTAGGAGGAATTGGATTCCAAAGAACCGAAAAGGAAGGTGGGAACAAATGATTAAAATTCTAAACCTTTATTGGGCTTCTGAGAAAAAACGTACACACCCACAAAATGTATAAAAAACACACAAAAAAGGTCATAAATTAGAGACCATAACTCAAGGTCAGTGACCAATCACAAAAGGCATCTAATGCAGGGTGAGGTCTCTGTGACAACAATTGTATGTCAAAAACTGAGAACCACCACCTGAAATGAATAATAAGCAAGAGATGCCTAAGGATCCCCTCAGAAAAGTATGCACACGTTAGAGTATACTTAAATGCTTAAAGACATGTGCCACCAAATTGGTTATTGTAGTTAGCATGCACCACTCAAAAGCGTCACGATGAGGTGCAAACATAAGTGGTCCACGTCACGGAATACAACTGGTTATTACAGAGACAAGGAGTGAGCCTGGTAGCTACAATTTGCATGCACTGATTGAGAAATCACAATAAAGTGCAGGCAGTAGCAATCACCCAGCCAAAAGTATTCCTCAGAAAAAAAAAAGAATGTGCATACGTTGGAGTATACTTAAATGCTTAAAGACATATGCCACCAAGTTTGTTGTTGTAATTAGCATGCACCACTCAAAAGCGTCACGATGAGGTGCAAACATAAATGGTCCACGTCACGGAATACAGCTGGTAAATATAAAGACAAGGAGTGAACCTGGTAGCTACAATTTGCATGCACTGATCGAGAAATCACAATAGAGTGCAAGCAGTAGCAATCTCCCAGCCACAAGTGTATTCCTCAGCAAGAAAATTCATATACTACATAAAGGGGATCATGAGATTAAAAATCCATCTCATCATTAAACATGCTACAATGTTGCTGAACGGTTATGGGCAATCAGTTATAGCCCAAACAGATTGTGCTGTAATGGTATTGTTCTCTATGAAATATAGATGCGTCCAGCTCAGGCATGCAACGAGAGGAAAATCTTAAATGGGTTAATAGAGCACGTCCAACGCGGCGTTTCGCTTGTGTCTGCTCCTCAGGGACGTGGAAAGACCAATAAACATATGATCTCTTTTAAAGATTGTGCCATCTGGAATCAGGCGGTCACATGGGAAAATTCAGCCAATCGTACCATTGTAAGAATAGACCGCTGTGATTGGTCCACGGGTGTCATGTGAAAACATTGGTCCAATTATAGCCTTGCTTGGGTAAACCATTGATCAAGCCTGAAGGAGAAATGTATTGCAAACAGCAGGATGATCATTTTGACAGGCTAGAGAGTTAACTTGTGGGTATAAAGGACCTGAAATGGCTATCCAATGTCCTACTGTCTCAATCATACATTTCCAGATATGTACATTGCCATCACAATGGCGACCCCTCGTGTCTCTCTTTTCAGGTTATAGAAAGAATAACCTTAGGCCCCAGGAAAGGTGATTTCGATCTAAGGCTTAGACAAAACGAAGCGAGGTGGATCTTTAGATTGAAAAACCCAATACCCTGCGGGTTTGAATGAAGAATTCAATTATACCTCTTTCCTATAACTGTGGACCAATCACAGCGGTCTATTCTTACAATGGTACGATTGGCTGAATTTTCCCATGTGACCGCCTGATTCCAGATGGCACAATCTTTAAAAGAGATCATATGTTTATTGGTCTTTCCACGTCCCTGAGGAGCAGACACAAGCGAAACGCCGCGTTGGACGTGCTCTATTAACCCATTTAAGATTTTCCTCTCGTTGCATGCCTGAGCTGGACGCATCTATATTTCATAGAGAACAATACCATTACAGCACAATCTGTTTGGGCTATGACTGATTGCCCATAACCGTTCAGCAACATTGTAGCATGTTTAATGTTGAGATGGATTTTTAATCTCAGGATCCCCTTTATGTAGTATATGAATTTTCTTGCTGAGGAATACACTTGTGGCTGGGAGATTGCTACTGCTTGCACTCTATTGTGATTTCTCGATCAGTGCATGCAAATTGTAGCTACCAGGTTCACTCCTTGTCTATTTATATATACCAGCTGTATTCCGTGACGTGGACCATTTATGTTGCACCTCATCGTGACGCTTTTGAGTGGTGCATGCTAATTACAACAACAAATTTGGTGGCATATGTCTTTAAGCATTTAAGTATACTCCAACGTATGCACATTCTTTTTTTTTCTGAGGAATACTTTTGGCTGGGTGATTGCTACTGCCTGCACTTTATTGTGATTTCTCAATCAGTGCATGCAAATTGTAGCTACCAGGCTCACTCCTTGTCTCTGTAATAACCAGTTGTATTCCGTGACATGGACCACTTATGTTTGCACCTCATCGTGACGCTTTTGAGTGGTGCATGCTAACTACAATAACCAATTTGGTGGCACATGTCTTTAAGCATTTAAGTATCTCAACGTGTGCATACTTTTCTGAGGGGATCCTTAGGCATCTCTTGCTTATTATTCATTTCAGGTGGTGGTTCTCAGTTTTTGCATACAATTGTTGTCACAGAGGACCTCCACCCTGCATTAGATTGCCTTTTGTGATTGGTTCACTGACCTTGAGTTATGTCTCTAATTTTATATCAAGGCAGGAGGCTTCATATTTTGCATTCTCTTTTCTTTACTAAATCAACAGCAGCAAGGAAAGTTACATAGCAACAGCAGTAACCAATCAACAACAAGAGTGTAGTAAGCCCTTAGCCACGCCCTCTTTTCTTGCTGCTGGCCTCCAGGTGAGTCGTTTTTAAAACAGCTCCTGGACGCCAGGATATATTTCTGTTGTTTCATTGTTTAGGTTACATATATTTAATTATATATATTTGTTATATTGTTTAGGCAAGTTTTTCTGTATTTATGCAGTTTTTCCCTTTAGGTTCTACCTGCTGTGTGGGCACTTTCCCGCCTGCAGGCTTGCGCTTGCCTCCTCGCTTTTTTCCCCTTCTCCCAGCGGACCCAGAGGGAAATTGTACTTTCCGTGGGCCGCCGGGTGCTTTTTTCCCCATCGCTTCATTTATTTTATTTATTTTATTTTATTTGGGTCTGGTGCTTAAGGCGCCGTTATCTGCGCGCGCAGTCCCGCATGAGGATCTTACCTCACAGTGCGCGACTTCATCTGCGCATGCGTTGGCGGACATTTGCTTTCTTCCGCTCTGTCTACCGCCGCTCCGCTCGTGCCGAGCTCGAGGTCGGCAGATGCCTCCATTCCCGCACAAATTAATGGTCTAGGACACTGCCTGCTGCACGGACCCTCTCCTATCCCACGGGTGAGCCCCGCAAACTAGCTTCTGCTCCGGCAGGACATTTTAAAAAGCCCGCGAAAATCGCGTATCAGCCCGCTCAGCGGCGCCCAGATCCGCACCCACGGATCACTTTAATTAATATATAATTATATATATTTACTTACGGGTGAGCCCCGTTTTGGTCTGCTTTCTTATGGATCCTCCACAACTTCCCTCCAACCAGGAGGAGTTGAAGGCCTGGCTGCTGGCCGCAATATCGGAGACTCTCCCCATAGCGCTTGCGAGCCTTCCGCCGGTAACCCCACCACCGGAACCCCCGGTTCTTTCAAGGGCCCAGTCCCCGGCTCACTCCGATGGTTCACACTCGGATCAATCTGAGTCTGCTGGACCATCGCGAAAAAGACCCTGGAAAGGCCAGTCTGAGTCCGCTGGCAAGGGAAAGCACCAGTCAAAAAATCCTCCAGATACGCTTCAGACCCCAAGGGCGTAGAGGCTTACGACCTGGATGATTACCAGGCTGATTATCCTGAACAAGAGGATATAGAGTCCACCGGTGACCCACCGGCCACTCCAATTTCAACGGGTGAGCCCCGTTCCGATACTATGGCGATTGTTCCCCTCGCTTCCATGCCTGCGCTGCCACGCTCCCAAGTGTCCGCAGATACTCCTTTACAGATCCTCGACTCTCGAGGCCTGCCATTTTTTGATCCGCGCACCACCACCCACCCCAGATCTTCCGCTTGGCTCCCACCGGACCACATAGCGGAATTTTTGCGCTTCTGGTTGCGCTGCCCCCTGGAAAAAACTGATAGGGCGCGCCTGCGGGCCGAATGCCCTCGACCGACTCTGCCTGACAAGGTGTCACTTACCCCTGAATTTGACGAAGACTTCGTCACTTTCATGGGTAAGGCGGGCAGGGACCCTAGAAAGGGTTTGGAACAGGGTCTCCGTGTCGCCCAGGATAAGCTTCTGGACGTCTCCGGTCCCCTGTCTCTTATTTTTGTAATGGCGGACGAAGCTCTAGCCAACAACACCCCGCTTGATCCTGCTCTAGTCCGCGAATGGGCACAGCGTGCTCTCTGCTTGTTGGGTAATGCCAACGTTGGCATTTCATCTGAACGCCGTAAGGCGGCATTGTTTCGGCTGGACGCAAAACTCACCAGCATGGCTACTAAGGAAGTCCGGCGGCAAAAGGCTTACTATTCGGAGATCTCTTTATGAGAGATCTAACCGAAAAGTCAATGTTTATACGAACCTTCAAAAGGTTCAATCAAATATGAAAAGGGTTTTCCACCCCCAACAACGTTTTTCCTCCAGGGCTGGCGCACAAGAGGTCGGGTCGCCAGCCGTTATAACGCTACCCATAGACCTCGCTTCACGCCAAACCAGGAGGTGCAGTATAGACCCAGCCCGATTCTGGCACGAGGTGTCCCCGTTGGTCGCGCTTCAACACCCCAGACCGCCGCTACTGGTAAGTGCCTCGCACTCCCACTTCCACACATTCCGGTCGCGGGTCGCTTACGCTATTTCCTTCCCAAATGGCGCACACTCACATCAGACTCGTGGGTTTTACGAACGGTAGCAGGTTATTCAATCGACTTCTCCCAGGTTCCCGTCCAGGCTGCTACCCCCCCCCGGCCCGTTATTCCTCAGAGGAAACAGCGTTGATAGATCGGGAACTTCGCTCCTTGCAGTTAAAAGGCGCCATCACCCCCGCCAGGGGTTCCCCGTGCTTCGTCAGCACTATCTTCCTTGTCCACAAAAAATCTGGGGACCTTCGTCCGGTTATAAATCTAAAAACCCTCAACACCTTCGTGGCCTACCGCCACTTCAAAATGGAGGGTATACACCTCCTCAGAGATCTTCTCCGAGACGGCGACTGGTTCACGAGATTGGACCTTACAGACGCATACCTCACGGTCCCGGTCCATCCTACTCACCACCCATACCTGCAGTTCTACTGGCATCACGACCTCTGGCAGTTCACTTGCCTGCCGTTCGGCCTCAGCTCCGCTCCATGGTGCTTTACGAAGCTGCTCAAACCGGTAATGGCCTTCATACGATCCCTAGGCGTCAGGACGATTATATATCTAGACGACATCCTTCTATTGGCGCAGGACCCCGCGCAATCCGCTCACCATACAACCCTGGTGGTCACGCTCCTACAAGACCTGGGCTTCATTATCAACAGGGACAAATCGGCACTGCGTCCGGCCCAAACTGTCACCTTCCTCGGATTCGATATAGACTCACTGTCTTGCCAGCTGCGGCTTCCCCCGCAAAAGCTTCGGACCATCAAGAAATCCCTACGCGGAGTCCTCAGCATGGACACCATCTGTCTCCGAGATTTGGCGAGAGTCGTAGGTCTCCTCTCTTCCTCCATTCAAGCCATCTTCCCTGGCCCACTACACTATCGGGCGATGCAACGCCTGAAGGCAACACACCTTCGTCTCAACCCCTCCTACGACCAACTGGTCTCCATCACCCCGGAGGTTCGGGTGGAGCTCCTATGGTGGTTACGCCATATGGAGGCCTGGAACGGCCGGGCTATCTTCGGCTCTCTACCAGATTTCATCCTAGAATCCGATGCCAGCCAGTCGGGCTGGGGAGCAACCTGCGGCACTATATCTACGGGAGGAGCATGGGCTCCGGAGGAACGGCAACTCCACATCAATTGCCTGGAGCTCATCGCCGGCTCATTCGCCGTTCGCAGTTTTACCCAGGACCTCAGGGACTGCACCCTTCTCCTCCGGATGGACAACATCTCCGCGGTCCAGTACGTGAACCGCCTAGGGGGTTCCCGCTCCAAGCTCCTGTCGGACCTCACGCTTTCCCTCTTCAATTACTGTTTGGAACGGAACATCTCTCTCAGGGCGGAATACCTTCCCGGCTCTTCCAATTTTGTGGCAGATTGGTTTTCGAGATATTGGAGGGACTCCAGCGATTGGAAACTAGATGTTGCTACGTTCCACCGCCTGTCGGAACTGAGAGGACCGTTTCACCTCGATCTCTTCGCTTCCCGCTTGAATCGTCAGACAGAGGCCTACTTCAGCTGGCTTCCGGACCCACAGGCAACTGCGGTGGACGCTTTTCTCCAACCATGGCCGCCGTCCGGGGCCTACGCTTTTCCTCCGTTCCCGATGATCACGCGAACGATCCAAGAAGTCCGCCGACGGGGGATCCGGATGCTCCTTCTCACACCCTTGTGGCATGCTCAACCCTGGTTCCCACTGACGCTGGAACTATCCTGCCTCCATCCAATCCTGCTCCCGTCCTTCCGATCCATTCTGTTGGATCCCCAGGGCAGACCACATCCGATGATTTTGGAGAACAACCTCCTCTAGTGGCGTGGACGATTTCCGGGGACCCTGCATGCTGCCGGGACTATCGGATGCAGCTCGCTCCTTACTGTGGGAATCCTGGGCTCCCGGCACGAGAAAATGTTATCGTTACGCCTGGAGAACTTGGTGTGGCTGGTGTTTGCAACAACAGGCTGATCCCGCTACTGCCCCTCTACAATTGATCCTCAATTTTTTGGCGAATCTTTCCACGTCAGGGAAGTCCTATCGTACCATTAACCTGTTCCGCTCGGCTATCTCGGCGGCTCACGTTCCCCTGGGCGGCGTCCCTGTGGGTAGGGACCCTTCCGTCTGTCGTCTCCTTCGTGGCATTCGACTCGCTCGCCCGCCGGCTCCGAGATATGTGGTATTCTGGGATGTGGCGCTCATGCTCGATTTCCTGCGTAACTGGCCGGATAATGACTCACTAACCCTCCGTCAGCTCTCGGCGAAACTGACGGTTCTGTTATGTTTGGTTTCCTTTCGTCGTGTCTCTGATGTTAGAGCCTTCGATGCGCACGCCGTGGGCTTCTCCCCTGAGGGTGTTGTTTTCTCGCTTACTAGACGTACAAAAACTCTGTCCCGGGAAGTTTTCTACCCTTACTTTCCCACTGATCCTCTACTGTGTGTGGCTCGTTGTGTGACTACTTACCTCTCTCGTTTGCGTCCTTTGCGCTCCTCTCCTACTGGCCAACTCTTGGTCTCTTACGTCTCTCCTTACAAGCCTGTCTCCTCTCCTACCCTCTCCAGATGGGTGCGCTGGCTGCTCTCCCTGGCGGGCGTTGCTCCCCATTTCGGTGCTCACTCCGTGCGGGGTGCGGCGGCTTCCTCTGTCGCAGATGCTGGGGGTTCTCTGGCTGATATTCTACAGGCGGCTGATTGGTCTAGGGCGGTCACGTTTCGTACATTCTATTTCCGTCCTCGTTCTCATGCTTCTGGGACTTTAGTGCAGCTTTAAAACTGCAAAATATGAAGCCTCCTGCCTTGATATAAAATTGTGGATTATTCCAGCCTTGGTGTCAGAATAATCTTAATTTTAATAAAGACAGGAGGCGAATATTTTTCCCGCCCGCCCCGGCCCGGGTTGGCTTACATCGTTCTGTGGTTACATGTAGCATATAATAAATAAATGAATAAATAACTTAAACACAAAAAAAAAAAAAAAAAAAACAAAAAAAAAAAAAAAAAAAAAAAACATTTTCACATGTAAGAATTGTATAAGTGTACATTTGTTTCACCGGTTTTATTCCTCTAGTAGGGTTTGCTTGTATTGTTCGCCTCTTACGAACTATTGTCTCGATTTTGGTTACCATTTGATTGTTTTCATTTTAAATGATTCGTTAGTTGGCTGTTGATTGACAGGCCTCCTTTGCATGGTGCTTTCACGTATCCTCTGCTTCCTCCTCAGTTTGACCTGCTCCTGTGGTCTCTCATCGTCTCGGATGGCCGTTGGCTTCCAGTTTTGTACCTTCAAGTCTCCTGGACTTCTGCCTAGTTGGATCTTCTCCGCTTCATTTTCCGTTTCTCCTTCCATCCTCCTGGATTTCTGGTTTTCTCCGTCACGTCTCTCCTGCTCGTCCAGCTTACAAGAAAAGAGGGCGTGGCTAAGGGCTTACTACACTCTTGTTGTTGATTGGTTACTGCTGTTGCTATGTAACTTTCCTTGCTGCTGTTGATTTAGTAAAGAAAAGAGAATGCAAAATATTCGCCACCTGTCTTTATTAAAATTAAGATTATTCTGACACCAAGGCTGGAATAATCCACAATTTATGACCTTTTTTGTGTGTTTTTTATACATTTTGTGGGTGTGTACGTTTTTTCTCAGAAGTACAATAAAGGTTTAGAATTTTAATCATTTGTTCCCACCTTCCTTTTGGGTTCTTTGGAATCCAATTAATTCCTCCTTCATCATTAGGGCTAAGTCCTGCAAGTTTTTGGTGGACGATTGCTAGTACTCAGAGGCTATAGTAATCACTTGCCACTCCACGCCCCACCCTGTTTTGAGTGGGTGCTTGCATCCCCTGTGTAATTGCAGTAAGTTGGATAATGCCGACAAAATTCAAACTAGCTCAAAATAAAGAGGAAAATGGTCTCCCAGTGTGGGACCAGCATACATATATAAACCACTATAAAGTTGTTACATAGGGCTAACCTGCAAGCAAAGATTTCCTAATTATGGTTCAAACCAGAGACCAAAAAGACTGCCTGCAAATTAAATGACCTGCAAGCTGAATAAATTAATACAGACACACAGGGATGGTCTCCTTGTTGTGGGACCAAATTCATTAGATAGAAGGCACCCCCTGTGCAATTGCAGGTTAGTAAACTGGATAATACCAACAAAGTTCATCAATGGATCGAATAAAAAATATATAAATAATGAAAGGAAAAATGGTCTCCTTGTATGCGAGCAGCATACATATAAACCTCTATACTGTTACATCAATACGTATATATGTTTTTGGCAGTGAAAGGGTTAAGCCTAGGCACAGATGGTCTGTGATTGCAGTACCCAAAATGATTAATCTGTGATACAAATTAAAAATAAGGGAAACAAAGCAAAGAAGAGGACTCTATTTTACAGGTTCACTCTTTTCTTTGAGGACGGCAGATGAAAAAGTAAAAATGAACGGAGCTTTAGGAAACAGTAACCTCCTACATAAACACCTTTGTGCTGAACTAAGGAACTCGTGACACGGCATACATTATTTCGGATAATGAGTTGCAATCTTTGCCAAGCTATAATGGAAGTAGTTTGCTTTTATTCGATGATGAGAGGCCGTACAATATAACCTTATATATCCGTATGGATTCTTTACACACTTCTTTTCAGTGACTTGATGTATGCGAAGCTATTTTTGTGACCAAGTAATGGAATTAATGGTATTATTCTGCCAATGTTAAAATTAAATTGAATTTAGCCATACATTAAGTTACTAAATGCTATCACAGTAAGGCCCTGTTGTTTTAATGTCTTGAATTTACTTAACGTAGTGTATATTTTAGCTCATGCCGAGCCTCCTTATAGCAAAGTATCTCTTTAACTCTAACTCACATCAATGGTGTTACAGTTACAAGTATTTATAAAGTGCCAATAAATTCCTTAGTGCTGTACAATCGGAGAGACAGAATAACAAATATACATACACGTTACACACGCAGAACAGAAGGAGGGAGGACCCTGTTCGAGAGCTTACAATCTAAGAGGAGAAGGGTGACACATTAGGTAAGGGTAAATAGGGTAGGTGAAGTGGCGGGTTGGAGGAGGGCTGAATGGGAAGAGGAATAGGAAATGACAGTGCGGAGATCATGGAGCGAGCCGATAGGCTTCTCTAATGTAATGTGTTTTCAGAGACTTCTTGAAGGACTGGAGAGACGGGGAGAGTCTGATGTTGCGGGGGAGGGAGTTCCATAGAAAGGGGGCAGCTCGAGAGAAGTCCTGAAGGCAGGAGTTACGGTTGCGGGAACGAAGAACTTAGAGCATCAGATCATTGGCTGAGCGAAGTGGTCGGGATAAGATACACCTGTCAATAAGGAAGGAGATGTAAGCAGGGGCGTGGTTATGGAGAGCTTTGTATGTGAGCACCGGTATTTTTAATTGGATTCTTAAGGAAACAAGAAGCCAGTGTAGAGATTGACAGAGGGGGGAGGTGTGAGAGATGAGGGAAGTGAGGTGGATGAGCCTAGCACAGGCGTTCATAACAGAATGCAGAGGGATCTCATAAGGCCAGAGGTAGCAATAGTCAAAGCGGGAGATAATAAGAGCTTGGACGAGCATTTTAGTAGAGTCTGGATGAAGAAAGGGACGGATGCGTGCAATGTTTTTTAGGTGCAAAGTTGTGTTGAGATGTCATGTTTAAGCATTCTGCCTTTCTTTTTCATCAATATATTTATACAATCTTATTATTTCTACATCATTTTGGATATAAAGCTTTGAATGTATGCCCATAAACAGACCTTTGAAAAAAGCCACAACTGTGAAGCCGATGGATTTACATCTTTTCCCGTTGCATACTTATAATGCATATTCTATACAGTTTTAAATTTTAAACTAGGAATGTTAACATTTGAGGACAAACTTTGACAACTTGACAATGTAACAAAAAAGTGAGGCTCTCAATGTCGGTTTAAATATAAATTAAATAAATTTAAAACAACTGAAGCTCTAAGCGTGACCGTTAAAGAATCTCAGCACTCAGTGTGTCAGTTAAAATTTGAACTGGGCTTTTAGAAGGTTGGTCTCCTCAATGTAAATCTAGGGAATTTTGGATTTTTGGAAGCACGCTATGGAAAATCTATTTAAATCAGATTAGTTAGAGAAGCACACCAAGTCAGAACATCCTGAAGGTCTGTGGCAAATTTGGTGTTTGTAGCTTGTAAGCTACAGGCTGTCAAACTCCGCCTCCACAGATGTTTCTGAACTAAAGCTCCCATAATTCCCTGCCATCTATTGCATTAAAGGAATTCTGGGAATTGTACGCATCAACATCTGAAAGGCCATGAGTTTGACAGCCATGGTATAGAAGAAGAATAATAAGCTTCCAGTTTAGACCATCTCATTGTTTCACTTAAACTGAACTACATTGCACAGTGAATATTCAATGCGTATGGGAGCTTTATACTATTGTAGAAGAATTACAGAGGATTGTAAGTCTAATATTAAGAATTTGTGGTTTTCACTCAAAGAGTTAACTCAACCCTTATGTTTAAATTAAATTTGGAAAAAAATCAAAGTACGTCTAATAATAATCAAGCGTGCTTTCACTGTGAGGGCCCTATTTCCTAGCTAACACTAAAATGGGGGTGCTAATGGGGAAAACCTGTGCCTGCAGGTTTCCCCTTAACATTCCCATTTTAGAGTTCGATTCTAGGGCAGGCACAACCACAGCACTTTGCCCCGGAAAGAAGTGCTACCCTCGATTGATACTCGCGGTCTCTCTTCCGCGCTGCCGTATCACCTCCTGGAGTCCATAGGACTCCATGGATGGTTGTTTTGTCGGGCCAGGAGCTCTGCACAATCTCGATCTTGCCACAGTTAGGGCTCTATTCCTGTGAACACTGAGTGTTAAGTCAACCCTTAAATTCGATTTAAAAAATCAAAGTATGAACTCTCCCATCTACACCCATCTCCTCTCCCCGGCCTTGTCCAACCCTTGCCCTTTAAAAACGCCATAGGAAAGGGATGTGGGCTGTATCATCTCACCTGATTAATAGGAGGCTCTGGTGGAATCCTCCATGAGAATCACTACCTGTGTTCTTGTAAAAAAGAACTGCTATAAACTCCTCTAAAGATGGTATCTTGACCCTGCGTGTATTCAACGGATTTTCCACCAATACCTTGTGGCTGTGTCCTCGTAACTGCGGCCTGAGAGGCACTCTTATCACATGTGGTTGGACTGCAGGAGGGTTTGGGGGTCTATGGTCTTCGATTTTTGGTTTGTATCACTAGTACTGGGAATGCCCCTGGATCCGGACCCCTTACTGGCCCTCTTCAACAGCTCCTCACAACGATACAGTTTGGCTCACCCAACCCCCAATTAGTCCACTGGCTTTGTACAGCTTTGTGAACCTGTATTGCTCATTCCCGAATGGCCTCTCTCCCCTCTCTGATCAAAATTAAATCTAAAATTTGGTACCTCTGTAGGATGGAATAAATGTCAGCCCAATTACATGACACCGTGATTCACTGCATTAAAATATGGGCCCCGTGGCTTGCCTCACAAGTAGCACAAGATTTGATTGGTTTTGTTTCATTGATTTATGGTTTATATGCATATTTAAGATTTGGTTTCTTGTCTTATGGTGCCTTTCTATCATATTTAGCTTGCACTTGTGCAACTGTACTGTACTGTACTATGTGCAAGTCAAGCTGTACTATGTGCAAGTCATTTTTGCTGCTGTCCCTTTCTGTGTTTTTGTTTTTAATCCCAAAGTGGAAATGTTTCTGGTTAGGGTATAACGAAAACCCACCCTTCTGTCCTTAGCTGAAAAGCATCATGAGAATATGTGGTTGCTTAGAAAAGCAGCTCTTGGTTATAATTAAGTTAGGCCCACCTGATCAGAGGTGCCGTGACGTGGCGGGTGAGCTTACACTTTAATGGCAATTCAAGCAAACAAAAACCTCTGATCGTGTTTTGTTTCACATGGAGCTATAGGGATAAACACAGATGACATCTTTTTTTCTTGTTAGGTTTTATACATGTACTGGGCTGGATACTTTTGGTTGTTGCAGCCGCCCTGGTAGGGAATAGGGGCGACACCGTTTTTTCTGTATGTTTCTATCATATTTAGCTTACACTTGCTGACTTCTTGTTTGCATCTTGTACTATGTGCATCTGTAATTTGTTTTACACAATCTGCAACTGAACTTTGTGTGACGGATCGGCCTCCAAAGGATTTATTTAGTTTAATCTCATTCTTATTTTGTTATATTTTGTTTACCCTTTATTTATAGGAACTAATTTCCTTTGTTAGATTTAGTGTAAAACTGTTGCTAGACTTCTAATTAATCATGTTTTTCCCCAGCACCATCCTGCTAGTAACCACGGAGTACATGCGTGCTACAATGTATCCGTCACTGACGTAGCGCACCACGCTTCAAACTCCAATATACTTTATGCTCAGTTATATTGTATGGTTTTAAATGTATTGTCAATTGCTCATTTTTAGTTTTAAATAGACTTATATTTCTTTAGTTAAATGTGTTTTTTTTAAAGATACTACCTGCCGCTAGTGGCAAATGCTTTCCTTTGTATAGAATGTACAATAGGTTTGAGTAATTTGTGGATTATGCAAACGTGCTTTCTCTTTGAGTATCTGTTATCTGTTTACCTGTCTGAAAAGGTTGGGAGTCACATTGTCTCAGCCACCTACTATCTGATTCCCTTTACAATGGGTTATGTAAATCAATGTATGTGGTCACTGTTGGGGTCAAGACTTCATCTGCATACAACCAGTGGACCTAAGTGAAGACTGAAGAGGACCTGAAATTTACACCAGTAAATGTCTAGAAGGAGCTGAGTATCACAGTCATTTTAAAGATGCCTAATTGGTGCTTATTATGCTTTATTGCTGCTCCGTGACATCCACAGGTGTTTTCAATACCTGATTGAAAACACTTGAATGAACCTCTGTTCTTCAGAGTGGTAGTCTTTAAGGGGTTGAATAATTGTGTCAATGAAGAATTCACAAAAGAAACATTTACTACTGTATTACAAAACCAATTGATGTCATTTTAGTTGCATATGGTTCTTTAAAAAGTCCTTGTAGGATTTCATTCTGAATACAATTACAAATGTACACTAAATTCCCTAAAACCCTTTACAGCATTGGGGGTTGAATAATTTTGAACACAACTGTAATTGTGACATGTTAACAGAACTAAACTGGCCGTCGCTGGAATCTAGACGCACCCTTCACCTTTCCAACCTGGTGTTTAAGAGCTTTTCTGGGAAGCTACGACCCTACCTGAATAGGTTGCTTCCCTCAACACAGTTCCCTCATCCTATAACCTCCGATCCAGGACCGGCACCTTACTTGCAATACCACAATACAAAAAGAAAGTGTCTCGATCCTCATTTTCCTACAGAGCACCACAATTATGGAATAACTTCCCAGATGCCATCAAATCTTCCCCCAGTCTAAAGTCCCTTAAGAGTTCCCTATTAACATACCTCCATACGGTATGCACCTGTAAACATGTAACATAGTGACTATATTTCCTACATATTTATTTTCTGTTAATCTGTATATTTGTTTTGTGTTAATTTCTTGCATTTTACTACTTTGTATTTCTGTAACCATGTTCTTGAACCCAGGACATACTTGAAAACGAGAGAAATCTCAATGTATCCTTCCTGGTAAAATCCTTTATAAATAAATAAATAAATAATAAAATATGACCCAGACATATTATATATCGTTCTTTCCGGCAGACTCGGCAGATTCATAATATATCATTATTATATTCGTATTCGTCTTGTCCTGTCTTTATATTATAACAAAAAATGCAATAAAATTGTAATTTTCAATAATTTACAACGTGAAAAGTGTTTTTTCTCACATTTTAACATACGTGCGTTTGCGGTTATATTTTCTATGGTTGCGCTTGTTAAAAAAATTAGAAACGGGGGCTCGTTACAAACGCACCCCATACAAAAATCGCTAGTGCAGCATCATTGTTCAAATTATAATTGAATTGGGAACAATATTGCTGCATTAACAAAAACAAAACAAAAAAAACTGTTTATTTTTTATTTATTTATTAATATTGTTTTATTTTCAAAATTTTTTCCTTAACTTTTAACATGGTCAAGTTTGTATCGTTGGAAAGGCCATGCTCTGGCCGATCCAACGATACAAAACATTAACCACTAGCTGCCACGGATCGGAAGCTAGGGGGTTCATTTGAACCTCCTATCTGCAACCATTGGTGGCAGCTAGGGGTTAACTCCAGAACTGATGTCATTACGCTATGCACGATGATGTCAGTTGTCAGGGGGAGATCCTGGAAGCTTGGCCGACATCCAAGATGTTGCTTTTTGGCGCCGAATAGCGATCCGGCCCCCAAAAGGTTAAAGCCAGCCATCGTTTGCCTGACTTTGATTGCTGCCCCGAACGGAAAGGGAGGGAGAGAGGTCCAAATGACCTCCCCCCTCCCTTTCAGGCACCTTCCCCGCACTCACGGGGGGGCGCCTATAATAGATGTCATCACGCCGCCGCAATGACATCTGTTAGTGCCCACGGCAGTCCCGGATGCTGGACTGACATCAAGGATGTCAGCCCGCACCGGGGGGGCACAGCGATCGGCCAAAATCTGGCCGATCGCTGGCTGCAAAGGGAGGACGTGCTCATCGCGTCCTCCGCAGCCAACGCTACCTGTGACTGGACACCCTCAGCACGTCCTCCGCAGTGAAGCGGTTAATAAATCAAAGTGTAAAAAAACAAGCAGGGTTATTCTGAGAAAGGTGAAAACCAGGGGAATTGGCAGGAGAAGAAAACAATCTAGACCAAATAGCCGATTTGGAAAGTGAGAAAATGGGAGAATTTTTCCGCTTTGGCTATTTTTGACCTAGAATTTTCACTTCTCCAGTCATTCTTCTGAGTTTCAAATTTCTCTGAATAACCCTGAAAGTTTGATTGTCTAATAATAATAATATTAATAATAATAATGTTTTTCAATCCAACAGTTAAATCAACCCTAACCTTTACATACAATTTAAAAAAAGCAAAGTATGTACAATAATTGTGATTTTTCTCTCCAAGAGTTAAATCAACAACTTTGCTTTAATTCAATTTTAAAAAAGCAAAGTGTGTCTAATAATAACTGTATGTGTTTTCAATCCAAGAATTAAATTAACCCTCTAAGCCTCTGTCTTTTAAATTTAAATTTTTAAAAAGTCAAAGTATGTTTAATTATAGTTTTCGGGATAATTGGGGTGGTACTGAGGTGGCAGGATACGGAGTCCATGATGCAGTGATGCGCCAGTACAGGGGTCTGCGGTTAGTGGTGAGTAGGGATGAGCCGAAACACTCGCCGAGTTCGGTTCGAGCCCGAACCCGAACTTCCCATTTGTTCAGGACCGAACCCGAACCCGAACCCCCATGCAAGTCAATGGGGCTGAAAATTCGTTTTTTTTAGAGTGCCCTCCAAGAGGGCATATATGCTACATATTTGCCATAAAAGGTGTATGGGGGTCCGGGTAGTGCCCTGGGGGACAGGAAACAAGGACAAACAGTTTTAAAAAAAATGTTTTTAAAGGGACAGTGAGTTTTCCATGAAATAAGGGTTAAAAACAAAACCAAAAAATTCCTTCAAATATCGTGCCTAGGAGGTCCCCATAACCTGCCCGTGAAGTGGCGGATTTCTAGGATGTATAGAAACACTTAAAAACAAATAAATGACGTTTCATATGACGGTAAATGCTTTTCCTTTAATCTATCCATAAACAACTGCTTGGGGCGGCAGCCTGTATGAAAAGACATTTTAGGACGCGCAGAAAAAGTTTAGTGTTTTTTTGGCTAAATTATTGTGAAACTTATGCAGGCTTTGGATGAAAGTAACAATAGGTGCTTTAAAATTGGGCTTTTAGCGTCGGCAACAGTGCCGTCACACCGTAACCCCTCTGAGGATATGACTCTGATAAAGGCGTCAATGGCAGTGCACCCAGATATTGTGCCTTTAGTGCCAGGCATGCAAGTACTATCATACAGTAACCCCTCTGTGGTATTGTGGAAAAGTGCAGGGGTGGACCATGTGGTCCTTTATTGAAAAGTTTTTGATCTGGTAATGGGTGTCAGTGCACCCAGATATTGTGCCTTTGGTGCCAGGCCAGCAAGTATCATCATACAGTAACCCCTCTGTGGTATTGTGGAAGAGTGCAGGGGTGGACCATGTGGTCCTATATTGAAAAGATATGCATCTGGTTAAGGCGTCAGTGCACCCAGATATTGTGCCTTTGGTGCCAGGCCAGCAATTATCATCATACAGTAACCCCTCTGTAGTATTGTGGAAGAGTGCAGGGGTGGACCATGTGGTCCTATATTGAAAAGTTTTTTATCTGTTAATGGGCGTCAGTGCAGCCAGATATTGTGCCTTTCATGGCAGCAAGTGCCTTCACACCGTAACCCTTTTGTGGTATTGTGAAAGAGTTCAGTGCTGGAGGTTTTGTGAATGCAGAAGAGGACATCCCCTATCTATTCCATTACTTCAGCATCAGGGGATTGATAGCTGCTGATCCAGGACTGATTCATTTTTATAAATGTCAGCCAGTCTACAGAGTCGGTGGACAGACGCACTCTTTTGTCTGTGACAAAACCTCCAGCGGCACTGAACGTCCTTTCAGAAAGCACGCTAGATGAAGGGCAACCTAGTAGCTGCATAGCATATTGGCTAAGTTCTGGCCAGTGATCCAATCTCAACACCCAGTAAGCCAGTGGATCATCTGCTGCAAAGGTATCCAGGTCTGTCCTTGCCCCTAGGTAGTCCTGTACCATATGGGTGCCTACATTTGACGTCCCTGGGTGTCGAGGACTAAAAAAATTTAAAAATGCATCAGTCAAGCGGCCCTGACCTTCACCGCTATTCCTCTGATCACCTGCAACCTCAGAAGCACGTGTGTCAGCACTTGGTAATCTAACAGTGCCTGGAAAGGTGTTACACAAGTTTCGCTTTAGAGCGTCCTCAAATTTTGTCATCCTGTGCTCCCTCTGTGCGGGCAGGATGAGCTCTGCAACTTTCCCCTTGTATCGTGGATCAAGAAGGGTTGCCAACCAGTAATGATCCCTCTCCTTGATAGCACGAATCCTGGGGTCCTTTAGCAGGCTTTGCATCATTAGGGAGCCCATGCAGCGTAGGTTGGAGGTGGCATTAGCTGCCGAGTCTTCCTGGTCAATGAGGATGACCGTATCGTGCACTTCCTCCTCCCAGCCACGCACAAGCCCTTCTGTTTCTGGGCACACAAAACCCTGCCTTGAGGAATCCCCACCTTCAATGCCCCCACTACTTAAATAGTCCTCCTCCTCCTCATCCTCCTCCTGTCTGATCTGAGTAGGACCCGCTGGAATGCTGTCTGCGGAAAGACTGGGGCCTTGAGAGCTAGGGAAGGCCTCCTCTTCCTCCCGCTGCTCTGCCTCTAGAGCCACATCTATAATTCCCCGCAGAGTGTGCTCCAGCAGGAACACTAAAGGAATTGTGTCACTGATGCATGCACTGTCCCGTGCATCCTCAAATTCGTTGCCTCCTCAAATGGTGACAGTACAGTGCATGCATCCTTGATCATCAGCCACTGCGGGGGGGAAAAAAAACAAGTTGACCTGAACCTGTCCTTGTGCCATACTCACACAGGTACTCGTTGATGGCCCTTTGCTGCTTGTGCAGACGCTGCAGCATTGCTAATGTCGAATTCCACCTGGTGGGCATGTCACAGATCAGACGGTTTGTGGGAAGGTGGAATTCTCTTTGAATTTCTGCCAGGCGAACGCTTGCTGGGAATGACCGTCTGAAGTGGCTGCAGACTTTTCTGGCCTGGATGAGAAGCTCTGGCAGCCATGGGTACTTGGTTAGGAAACGCTGTACCACCAGATTTAGGATGTGTGCTAGGCATGGTACATGCGTCAATTTACCCTTGCGTAGGGCGGAGAAAAGGTTGCTGCCATTATCGCAGACGATCATTCCCAGCTCAAGCTGGCGTGGTGTTAACCATCTCTGCACCTGCCCCTGCAGAGCTGCCAAAATTTCTGACCCGGTGTGGCTCCTGTCCCCTAAACAAACCAGCTCAAGCACAGTATGGCATCTTTTTGCTTGAGCCATTGCGTAGACCCTGTCAGGCGTCGGTTTAACTGCCACTTCGCCAGAGACAGAGAATGAGGAGGAGGAGGAGGAAGAGGTAGAGGTGGTGGTGGTGGAGCAGACAGACCTCATACAAGCAGCTTTCTGGAGGCGTGGTGGATGAACAAGCTCCAGCACAGAGCCCCGTCTTGGATACCTCCCAGCTGCAATCAGAGTTACCCAGTGTGCCGTGAAGGAAATGTTATGACCCTGTCCATGCTTGCTGGACCACGTGTCTAAAGTCACATGCACCTTGCTGCTGACTGCCTTTCCCAATGACTGGATAACATTGTCTTCCATGTGCTGGTATAGTGCTGGAATGGCCTTGCGTGAAAAGTAATGGCGTTTTGGAACCTGCCACTGTGGTACAGCGCATTCAGCAAATTCACGGAAGGGAGCAGAGTCCACCAGCTGGAAAGGCAGCAGCTGCAATGCGAGTAATTTTGCTAAGCTGGCATTTAGACGCTGTGCTTGGGGATGGTTGGGACTATATTTTTTCTTTCGCTGCAGCAGCTGCAACAAAGTAATCTGACTGCGTAAATCTTCAGCTACTGGGATGATGTCACATTGTGAGGAAGGACCTGCTGGTACATCCATTACTGTAGCATCATCCCTGTCGGTGGAGGTTGTAGGCAATTGCATGGCAGGACATACAGTGTGGTAGAGACAGATGAGGAGGAGGAGGACCTACGCAAAGTTTTGCCCCAACGGGATGTGTGGCACTTGTTCATATGTCGCCTCAAGCACGTGGTACCCAAGTATCCAGTGTTTATCCCACGCTTCAGCCTCCTCTGACATAGATTACAAATAGCAACGGTGGGGTCTGCTGCACAGTTCTTAAAGAACTCCCAGACAGCAGAGTTCCTGCATGTGTTCTTTGAGACAACAGCGGCCTGCACCGGACCAGCTCTGACATGTGATGCCTTGGACTGGCTAGTGCTACGGTTGGTCACAGAGGATGTTGTGCCTCATGTTTGCTGTGCCTCCTCCTCCTCCCCCTCCTCCTCACTTGATTCCTCAGTTCGATCTGGCACCCAGGTGGAGTCAGTGACCTCATCATCATCAATGTCATCTTCACCCCCTATCTCCTCGTCACTGGAGCCAACTTGGCAGTATGCTGCAGCTGCTGGGGCAACATGAGTGCCAGTTATTTGTGTGTCATCACTGGCACCCCCTTCCTCTAGGTTGATTATACTCCCTTGCTCAACCTCAGAGATTGAATCAGAGCACTGTACTTGCTGCGCATCCTCAAGCAGCATGTCACTCTCATTGTAGTCAAACAATTCAGCTGACTCCTCCGTGTGTGATAGCGAGGCTAAGGCAGGAGTAGCTGTGGACATGGAGGCTGCATTAGATGCTTTGGCAGCTGAGGTGGACTGTAAAGCACTAGAAGCCTGGCTGGCAGAGGACTCGGAGGATGAGGATGGCCTGGTTAGCCAATCCACCAAGTCCTCTGTATGTTGCTGCTGCTTATGACGGCCAGCACCAGTTAGAAAGGACAAGCATGCCCCTGCAGAGGATGCACCACGTCCACCACGACCAGAGACACAGCCTCCCGACACAGGGGCTGCTTGCCCTCTTATCTGTGGCTGTGAGCGTCTGCCTGTCCTTTTTGTTCTTTCAGACATGGTGAGTGATATATAGATTAATATATACAGAACTCTGATTCAACTCTGGTATAAAGATTTAAATAACTCTGGTATAACTCAGTGAGACACACTGATAGCTGGCAGCCAGTGACAAGAGACAGATCACCTTAATTCACAAATGTTTTAAATAAATTAGTGAGCCCTAAAATACAGCGTGGTACTGTATGTATGACGAGACACAGATCACCCTAATTCACAAATGTTTTAAAGAAATTAGTGAGCCCCAAAATACAGCGTGGTACTGTATGTATGACGAGACACAGATCACCTTAATTCCCAAGTGTTTTAAAGAAATTAGTGAGCCCCAAAATACAGCGTGGTACTGTTTGTATGACGAGACACAGATCACCTTAATTCACAAGTGTTTTAAAGAAATTAGTGAGCCCCAAAAATAATTGCTGGCTGTGTGACGAGACCCAGAAGATCACCTTAATTCACAATGTTTTAAAGAAATTTGTAAACCCCAAAAAAAATTGCTGGCACAGTGACAAGACACACATCACCTAAATTCCCTGATATTTGGTAAAAATGACACCCAAAAAGACTTGCTGGCACAGTGGTGAGTGGTGACAAGACCCAGAAGATCACCTTAATTCACAAATGTTTTAAATAAAGTTGTAAACCCCAAACAAACTTGCTGGCACAGTGACAAGACACACATCACCTAAATTCCCTGATATTTGGTATAAATGAGACCCAAAAAGACTTGCTGGCACAGTCTGACAAGACCCAGAAAATCACCTCAATTCACAAATGTTTTAAATAAAGTTGTAAACCCCAAAAAAACTTGCTGGCACAGTGACAAGACACACATCACCTAAATTCCCTGATATTTGGTATAAATGAGACCCAAAAAGACTTGCTGGCACAGTGTGACAAGACCCAGAAAATCACCTCAATACACAAATGTTTTAAATAAAATTGTAAACCCCAAAAAAACTTGCTGGCATAGTGACAAGACACACATCACCTAAATTCCCTGATATTTGGTCGAAATGAGACCCCCCAGACCCCCCCAGTAGCGTGGCAGACCGGCAGTAACAACACACACAACTATCTTCTTTGAAATCTCCTCTGAAATGCGTGCAGAAGCGCTGCGTTGAAACCTTATATAGTGTGCTGCGGGACTTAGCTCTGTGAGCCCATGATTGGGCAAAGTTTGCCCAATCAGGACTCTGAGCGGTGATTGGCATTGTGTTCAACCAGTCTGGCACCAGACCTGTGGTCAGGTGCAAGGCTGTAGCCAATTACGAGCTTCAGGCAGTGGGAAAATGCATTGTGGTCCATTGTGGTCGAACATGCGGCGAACACCCGGAAATGTTCGGGGTTCGCGATCTGCTCGAACAGGCTAAGTTCGGGTCGAACCCCGAACCGTCCGAACCCGAACAGCTCATCCCTAGTGGTGAGTCGCTGCAGGAGGCAGCAAAACAATTGCTTTGAAGCAGAGGGACAGGACACGTAGGGGGCTTGATGAAGGGGAAGCAGGAAGCAAACCAGGACAATGGGATCTGGACACACACTGGATACCGGAGGGTATGGAGACACATGAAAGGCTGATAACAATGGCAGGATTTGGGGTTCTGGAAATCACAAGAGAGCCACAGCATAGGTCCTCTCTTACTAGAAGTGGTTTGCTAATGTCGGAGCAAGGAGGAGCGGGAGGTGTGGCACTTTATTTCAGGCAAGTCTCACATGACCTATAGTGTGTGTGTGTGTGTGTGTGTGTGCGTGTGTGTGTGTACTGTTTATGTACTGGATTACAACGCTGGAAATTGAGCAGCACGGTAATAAACATGATTTGAAGGGGGCTGTCCAGGCATGGTTTAGGAACCTGACACATAATAATCATTTGTGTTTTTCACTCCAATAGTTACATCTACCCTCACCTGGACTCCATCTACTGCTAGTAGTTTTGCAGATGTCTGTCTTATTGAATAATGATATTTACACAAACTTTACAATATACTCTATATTGCCAAAAGTATTCGCTCACCTGCCTTGACTCGCATATGGATGGGTGAGCGAATACTTTTGGCAATATAGTGTATCTTTAAGCCCATTCACTGCAATGCCAGTTATATGCAAGAAACAGTCCTCTTCATTTTCTTCTTTTCCACTTCCAATATTCCAAGCCATGTTAACCATGTTAGTCCCATGAGACCGTGATGAGATAAACTGTGATTGATCTGGCTTCTCAAAGCTTATACTATATGAACCAGGTCAAATCCAGGCTACAAAACATAATGATCGCTTCTGATCTTATTAACTACTCCTACCTAATGGCTTTCCATTCTTATTAAATTACCATATTACAAGGTTTTCATAAAGCGACTGTTTAAGAATGGTATTAGATTTCTAAAGAAAGGCTAGTGAAATGGTCCCAGTGTAAGGCGATTTGGCAATTTTCCAGAAAACAATGTGTGGCTCGCCAAGCCGTGAAAAGATGGAAGGACAGTTAACAGTAATTTTATCGACTTCAGAATATTACTGTTTATAGCACGACAATCTCAAAGTTCCATTATCGGAATGTGCATTAACATTGCAGGGTTCATAATAAATCGTATTGCCATCTAATTTAACAATGAAGGAGCATATCTAAAAATAGAACCCAGGGACTTATTCAATTAAAAAAAATATTGAGCTAAAGAACCATAAAGCTAAAAGCAGCATAGGCGAGCTGTGGATTTTTCTATAGGGCGTACGGTTGGGGGAAGGGAGTGTTTTTACACTGGGTAAAACTGTAAATAAGCTACCAACCGAGACATTTAGTAGAAAACCTGTATGCCCCTTTTCACACATAGATAGAAATATCTCTTTTACACAAAACTGTTTTACACATCTGTGCAATAGCACTTTCTTCACCACATTTAATATTCTATAGGGACATAATACCAGTTCTTTCCTTTTTGCACAGTGACAGACATACTGACATGTGTATACTCATGTTCTCTTACGCACATTCTCTCTTCTATAACTGTATATACACGTACATTTCCTTTCACATAGACTCACTAGCAGGGTTATTCAGAGAGAGGTGAAAACCAGGAGAATTTCCAGGAGAATGAACAATCTAGACCAAATAGCCAATTTGGAAAGTGAGGTAAATGGGAGAATTTTTCTGGTTTGGCGATTTTGACCTAGAATTTTCACTTCTCCAGTCATTCTCCTGCTTTTCACCTCTCTCTGAATAACCCTGTAGGAGTCTGCTTTATACAGAGGAGATAAAGCTTCAAAGGCGAAATAGCCCAACATGTTCACTTTTCAACCCGCAAAGTCACCAACATACAGTCGTGCCTCACCATAAACGTTCCACTACCAAATCATAAATCCACACCTTAAACCTGTCGCTCATACCCCTAATTTCCACCTCTCATACCGCAATATTTGTACCTCCCAATATTACAAACGTCATGAAGCTCAAAGTTTATTAGCTGTATTAATGCCCTCTGCCCTACCCCACCCTACTACAAAGTCACATCCAAAACGCTCCAACTAGAATCCCTGAATCCCCCAGCAATATAAATGCTGCTTCCATGTCCTAAATTTAATCCCCTCATATACCACAAGCCTTAACCTATCAAAACCAGCTCGGTCAAGAAGAAGCCAAGCCAGTACTTGTCGACAAGACCATTCCTCAGTTGACATCATGATGAGGTTTACAGTAAATAAACTTTCTTATGTCAACATTTAATTCAGTGATGCCAAAAAGGTAACATACAAGTTTGCTGGGCATCATGGGAAGTGCAGTTGGCAACTATCTGCAGAGCCAAAAATAGTCTACGATTGCCAGCCTTGTGAAGAGAGATATGTGGAGATTGTTGTTAATTAGCATCTGATATGATGTCATACTTTATATCTCTATTTATTTGTTTCATTAGTGTACCTAGTGCAGGGCTCACATAATAATCCTTTATATATATCTCATATTCTAAAGAAAGAATAATAGAACTTTGTGTGAAAAGCTGAACTAGATGGACGCACGTCTTTTTTCAGCCTACAGTATATAACTATGTACGTTATTTTAAACGGAAATGTGGATTAAACTTTACTAGCTTCAGACATTCGGGATAGTGAGATTCTAAAATTTACAGCACAGGGGTAGCTCGTAATGCAAAGAGTTCAATTTAAGGTGCTACAGACTTTAAAACCTGGGATATTTTCACGCTGGGACTTTTTGATTTTTGTCCCCCCCTCAAAGTGAGATTATTTCTTGGTAGAGATGTGGACGCGTTTTTTTTTTATTTGTTTTTTTTCGGCACGTTCGGTTATTCAGAAGTTTCGTTTTGGATTGTTTCGGCCCATTTTCATTTCGGCTCATTTCGTTTCGGCTCGCTGTTTTGTATCGATTTTTGTTTCGTGAAATCGAGGAATTTCGGTCTTTCGGATCGTCTGTTCTCTTTGTTTCAAAGGGTCCATCCTTGTTCTTGGATTTTCGTTTTGACTTTAGACGTATGGTAATTCAGATGTTCTGATATTTCGGTCGATACGGTAATCCTGCCGATTCGTTCCTTCAGACGTATCGTTTTTTATGAAAGATCCTTTTTTTCTTATGAATATGCATTGCACAACTTTATTTAGACTGGGGATTTAGGGAAAAGCTAATTAAATATTTATAATAAATATATTATTGATGCAGAAAGAAAGCACTGGAACAAGTGAAAAAAGTGACTGACGATACGAAATTACGAAATCAGCAACGGAACCGAAACGGACTCGAAATTTTACAAAAATACGTTGTCCGAAATTAACCGAAACGGAACCGAAATCGCGAATAGAATGAAAATGACTTGCGATTTTACAAATTTCAAGTCCATACGAAATAACAAAATTATTTCGTTTCTTATCGGCAAATATTTCGGATGGTGTGTATTTCATTGCCGGTCCGGTTCGGAACGTCGGACGAATCCGAAGCACCGAATCGGCCCGTTTCGTGAGAAAAACAAATCGGTATGAAACGCACATCCCTATTTCTTGGGACCTCCTGCTGTCTCTATGACATTGTTCCCTGGATTTTGATTATTAGAGACACTTTTTTGAGGACTTAGCGCTGATTTTTCTGTGACTTTATGTTCACTGGGGTTTTTGCTATTATTTCTTTTTTCTCTCCCCTTGTGTGCCTATGTGATGACTTGCCTGCTGTGGCCCTGCGTGGCCATTTTCTATTCTTTACTTGTTTGCTGTACTGCTGACATTGTTTCAAAATAAAACTTTAAATTAAAAAAAAATATATACAGTATATGAAAAACAAAAATGTTGGGTAAATATACAAAAAATGTCTGTTAAAAATAATAAAAATGTCTGTCGGAATTTTTTTTAAAAAGTCTTAAAAAATAAAGAAAACAAAAATGTCATCTAAAAATAAAAAAATACAAAAATGTACTTTTTTTTAAAAAAAAAAAGGTTTTGCAAAACATTAAATGGTCTTTTAAAAATTAAACACCTCGCACATTATTACAGTATTGTCCTTGCGTGTCACATTGGGGCCATTTGGTTGCTTTCTGAGAGTCTTTACTCTTTACAGTAATATGTGCGTTTTTAGATAATGAAATATTGACCGCAGGATTTCCTGAATCGTAATGCTGCATTTTAATGGAGCTCAGAGGTACTTAAAGTCAATTATGCAGGTAAGTAATGCTCTAATATAACCACAAAATGCTTGACTAATGTTCAAGAATGAAAAGGGTCCCTGTACCTATTAAAGGGTCATCTTAGATGTTTTTAAAGGAAGCCTTAATAAATCCAGGCTGGTTAAAGACGCATGTTAGCAATTTAACCTCCCTGGTGGTATCCCGAGTGTGGCTTGGTGTTAACTTTCACTGCTGAAAGCGGTAACCCCAAGACACACTCGGGCTGGATACTTACCTGTACCTGCGCTCCCTCGCTGACCTCCACGATCACATTCTCCTCCATACAATCGAGGCATCCTGCTTCCTGGTTCCTTTCTTGTGAGAAAGGAAGCAGACGCGCGATCGGCCAGGGTGCGCCAGGGTGCGACAGTGGGGGACAGCGAGGGAGCGCAGGTAAAGGTATGTATCCAGCCCGAGTGTGGCTCGGGGTTACCGCTTTCAGCAGTGAAATTAACCCCGAGCCACACTCGGGATACCAATAGGGGGATTAAAAAATTGTAAGGATTCTGACATAGAAAATATGTCAGAATCGTAACGCCAAGGAGGTTAAACTAATTACTGAAGTTATGCCTACAAGGAATTTATCCTATTTCCAGTCTGTAGCTCTTGTAGCCTTATGTTCTTGTATCACCGCAGTAGGGAGTTTGTGTTGTGTGCACTGCAGACGATGAGGGAGATGAGATGGTTGTTGAGGAGGTTGGATCAGATACTGTACAGACTTTTAAAAAATGACTGGATGACTTCCTGTAGACACGGAATCTTAAGGGTCATAATATTTAATATATGGGTAAAAGCTTCTTGATCCAAGGAGAAATCTGACGCCATTCTGGGGTCAAGAAGGAATGTTTTCCCAGTATGTTGCATATTGGCGAGCTCTTCAGACTGGGTTTTTTGCCTTCTTTTGGATCAACAGCAGTAGGTGTCGTGTGAGAGGCTGAACCCGATGGATGCATGTCTTTTTTCAGCCTGTGTAACTATGTAACTATGAGATCATGTTACAGTGGGACAGAGGAAGACCGAGAGCTCTGTTGTAAAACAGAAAACAAGCATCAGGTATTCTATATTCAAATCAAAAAGGTGAAAATATGTTTTAAAAATAATCATTATTTTAAAGATTTAAAGCAAATTGTTAAATCATTAAACCAGTTTGGAAATTAATCAATTTATTGTAATTAAGCCATCTGATAGATTGTTATTGACGGTTGAAACAGTTGACTGATGAGACAAATAAATTGTGTTTCTTTCAGTAAAGTATGGTTCCTGTACTGAGCTGGGAGCACAGGCCTCTTCACTTTATTGGCAATAGAGTCACAGGGGGCATAAAATCTGGTGTTAAGAAATTTGAGATGCAGTTCAAAACTGCAGTCTCTATAGTCCGTATTGCATTTCATGGATAGTCGTATACCACAAGGATAGGTACTTAAATATTTAGTTTTCTTCCATGTTGTATTACTGTGACAGTTGGATTGACAGTAAAGATTCACAACGTACATGAAATTTTGCAATATAAAGAATATAGAAACTGATATAATTTTGCCATATGGCCAAATTTCCATTTTTTTTGTTCAAAAAGTTTATTGAAGCAAAATAACATCACAAATTAGCGTACAGAGGTTATATTATGGAGCGACGATGACGTACGTATGTAAATAGGAGCATAGTAACAATATGGTCAAACCAGAAAGCATTAGTTCAAATTTTAAACAAGGTCATAGGAAGCGTTATTTGTGGGATAGAAAACATAGTACCGAAGGTGTCCGTTCGGTACTGCCCACGTAGTATGATTCACAAGCTTATCCACAATATATGCGGTGATAAACAATATTGTGTAGTCAGTATGAGAACTAAAGGAGAGAAAGCAGTAGAGAAGGAAAGAAGAAAGAGAGAAGGGTAAGAGGGAGAGAAAAAAAGGGGGAATGAGAGGTGGGGGATGGTACTGGAGGGGGTAGGAAGGTTGAAGTCTTCCAGCTACAGTATGTGGCTCTAGCCAGTAATAAATAGAGAAAATCAGTTCAGGGTGGCGGGAAGGGAGCAGGAGAGTCCCGGGCACAGAGGCGGACAAAGTTAGAACCTAAGATACAAGAGATGCAATGTGAGTGTGGCGCCACTAAATGTCTCTACTAGCCAACAGAGAATAGTTGAACACACTCGATAAGTGTATGAAGATGATTAAAATTAATCAGTTGGAAGGTGAAGGTATGATGATTGCCATTAATGTCTACAGAGAGAGCATACTGCTGCGTCTAATTAGGAAGCAATTACACTCTTCAACACATAATATAGTGTACAATAATCTATACAGGTGGTGTTAATAATATTAAATCAATATGCATAATAAAAGTGGCAAATGTAATTAAAAGTGCTGTGAATTCCAATAACAATGATGAAACCGCAATACAATAACGTGCACCTGGGCGGTGTAAAATGGTACAAGGTGGAAGTGCAAAGTTGCAAGAATAAGAGTGACAACGTGACTGCAGATAATGGTGTGTTCTAACAGTCAGACATGACGTTCTCAGATAAAGGGTAAATCGCCTATAATAGGTTAATTAATTAAAGTGCTGAAGTACCCCTAATAAATTAAATTAAAATGCTGAAGTACCCCTAATAAAATACTCTAAAGTGCTGATAGCATCTTTAAAATAGTCCTAATGACTACTAAATGTGTACCAATAATTACAGCTCAAACCCAATCGGGTGAAACAAATAAGCTTAATTAAAACCAATTAAACATCCAGAGTGCATGATCCAAAATGTGTTATAGTGCAAAACATTAATGAAAATTAATAGACAAAAAAATATAAATACAAACAGTCAAATTAATAAATATGTGATGGAAAGAATAAAATTAGTAGACATCAGTTCTTTACAGGATATAAAAATCGATTCTCTGAAGGAAAAAATGCAGCAGCCTTACACACAGAATCAGCGTCTAATCCCCAAAGTCGCTGAAAATAGAGTGTTCAAAAAATGTAGAAAGCTGGTGTCTGGCGCTTGCAAAAGTTCGTTCTTTAAATCCAGTCAAAAAATTCAATCAAAACATTCTAGGTCCGCTTAGCATCTCATCCACAGATTTGATTGAAGACACATGAAAATAAGAAGAAAAGGAGAATATTTTGTGCAGAATCTTAGCACATAATTTAGGTAAGCATGCCAAAAAAAGGAATACTCACATTTAGGGGTGCCAGTTGTAACAAATAGGCACCTAAACGTAGGCAAATCAGTGAATTTATATATCAGGGGCACTGATTCCCCTGTGTAGGTAGGACAACCAAAGATCCAGGCGCCGTAGAGATGTACAATAAAAGTACCAGACGGTTTGGAATCAACAGAATACGCTTGAATAGAGTCGGTCAATCACAAGTTTATTAGGAAACTTAGATAAACACCTCAAACGCGTTTCGCTACAAGAGCTTCATCAGTGAGTGTCACACTCACTGATGAAGCTCTTGTAGCGAAACGCGTTTGAGGTGTTTATCTAAGTTTCCTAATAAACTTGTGATTGACCGACTCTATTCAAGCGTATTCTGTTGATTCCAAACCGTCTGGTACTTTTATTGTACATCTCTACGGCGCCTGGATCTTTGGTTGTCCTACCTACACAGGGGAATCAGTGCCCCTGATATATAAATTCACTGATTTGCCTACGTTTAGGTGCCTATTTGTTACAACTGGCACCCCTAAATGTGAGTATTCCTTTTTTTGGCATGCTTACCTAAATTATGTGCTAAGATTCTGCACAAAATATTCTCCTTTTCTTCTTATTTTCATGTGTCTTCAATCAAATCTGTGGATGAGATGCTAAGCGGACCTAGAATGTTTTGATTGAATTTTTTGACTGGATTTAAAGAACGAACTTTTGCAAGCGCCAGACACCAGCTTTCTATAAAGTTAGAACCTTCCCCAGTTCTCTCAATTGTGTGGCAATTCCAGCCAGTGCCGGAAAGACTCAGATGACACAAAGACATCCCAGTGGAACCAGGTAGCATAATGGGCTGTTTTGCCCAGCGCTCTGGGGGCAGGGCTGTCATTTCCTGGAATCTGATAGTTTCAACCCTCTCAACCAGAGCCCTGGGTGAACTAACATTGGATGAATTCCAAAGGATCAGTATTAACGCACGGGCCGCCATCAGGATCCTAAGTAGCACCGACTTCTTCAAAGTTTTAGCGGACCTCACCAGCTGGCCGAGGAGGAAAACCTTGGGGTCAAGAGCCAGATCTACGTCCATGTTGTGAAAGATCACAGTTTGAACGGCTCGCAAAAAGGGGTTAGAAGTGGGCAGTTCCACCATAAGTGAAGATAAATCACCTGATCTCGATGGCAGCGTAAGCAGGATGAGTGAGGCAAATGCGTGCAACAAGCCACCATGGGGTAGTGTACCACATGACTACAATCTTATATGACATTTCCTTCAGTTTGGTAATGGGTGTGCCGTGATGAAGCAGATTAAAGGTCTTGGACCAATGAGTCTCAGGGATTACTGTGCCAAGCAGAGCATCCCATTTTCCAACAAATACCGGCAAGTCCATGTCAGAAGACTGGAGAAGGCAGTACAAAATGGAGAGGCTACATGAGAGAGCAATTCCCAAGGCACAGAATTTTTCAAAAGGTATAAGCGGTCTCGTCAAGGAAGTGTTTGATCTGCTGGAAATTAAAGCAGTCCAGGAGTGTTGGTTGTATGCCCTCTGCAGAGGAGGGAATCTGTTTAACCTCCCTGGCAGTCTAATTTTTGTGAAAAACCACGTCTAAAAGCGGTCTATTCCCCCCCAGGCGGTATTCCCGAGTGTGGCTCGGGGTTAAAATCCTATGTTGGAAGCGGTAACCCCGAGCAACACTTGGGATGCCGCTGGATACATCACCTCTCCCTGCGCTCCCTCGATGTCCCCAGCTGTCTCCTCCGGTGACCGCGACCTTATACTTCCTGGTTCCTTCCTCGCGAGAAGGAAACCAGGAAGTAAAACGCTGCGATCGCCGGAGGAGACTACAGAGATCAGCGAGGGAGCACACGGAGAGGTAATGTATACATCCCGAATGTGTCTCGGGGGTTACCGCTCTCAGCGGTGAAATTTAACCCCACTCGGGATAACCATCAGGGAGGTTAAACTGACCATCCGTTAACATTTCCAAATTTCCTGTATTTTCCTACACCATTTGATAATTTTTCAATTTGGGTGATTTCATTATGGACATAAGAGCATTTCTATTCCTGGTTAAAAAAAAATTGGCCCAATTAGTGGCACTTGGGCCTATACTGCCAGATGGGAATTTCAGCTTTGATGTGTTGGTTTGTGCTCAGCAAATGAGAAGGTGCACTTCCTGAAAAATAAAAGGAAGCATTTCTTCCACCAACATAATGACAATTAGGCTGGCCATCCACCAGCTCGGTAGTCGGGCGACCGACTTGGCCATCCGACTACGGACAACTTTTTTAAACAATCTGGAAGCGAATGTGGACGACCCAGAAAGACTGACGGGGAGACCACCGAACTGGAAAATAAAAAAGGCAGCTGAATGCTGCAAAAGACATGAAGGGAACTCCCGTGTTGTCCAAGGTGATAAAGGGGACAGAGGCAGTAGACAAGGGCTGAATCTCCTCCATGTTGTGGGATTTGTCTGACGATGACGGATAATCGCACAAATACAGACCCAGTGGATGGCCAGCCTTATGCTATATCAGATCCTTGACGAAGGTGTAGTGTTCTACTTCATTAGCCTGTGAGTGTCGCAGAGCCGGGCTGTCACTAGATATATAGGACATTCACCTGATTCTCTTGCTATGTTTGTGTTTTCAGACTTTTTAATATACAAGAATATTCTGTGCCTTTCATTGCTTTGATCAACCTAAACGTTAGAATAGTATTAAATGTCCTTCGTCCTTAACTGGCTAATAATGCATCCACGGAAGCTGAATATGAAAAAGTGCCTTTTACTCCATGTAAATGATCTAATATCATAATGAGCACATCATATGAACTGATGTGCCTAACCCCTGGTATAAAAAGGGTTAACCATTAAAGCTCTAATTAAAATGCATTTTCGAGCAGATGCTTTGAAGACATTTTTCCTTGTGCAGACACCAGAGGATGTGTATTAATTTTTTCTTTTTTTATAAAGACCCCCTGAATCTTTCCAAAATGTGTGCTGACCTACTTTGCCTATAAAGTCCCAGAGATACTTACTACCTGTGGGTATTTTTGTTCCTTTGCACTAGTAAATTATTATTGAGTGGCAAAAGATGCGTGCTACAGAAATACATTAAATAATCAGCATTGATTCCTTTCAATGTATCACATGCACGCATCTTGTATCAGTTTGTATAAATCTAACAGCAGGTTGGGTGGTGCCTATTTGCCCAATGTGGCGTCTAAAGAAATTTTTATATACTGTGACAGTCACGGGACACATGGACCAGTGCTTCAGGATTTTCTTTAGTGGGCAGTCACAGTGCATGCAGAGTACTCCATATATAGAATATAAAACAAATATAAATCAAAAGCCTACTCCTTATGTGAAGTCTAACTAAACATTTGTCTCCCCTCACTACAACATTGGGTGGCTAACCCGCTTACCAATAAGCAAAATAAAATAAAATGTACTTCCCTTAGTAGCTTCAGGGTATTGTTTCCATCTCTGCTGCACCCAGCACAAAGACTGCCCTCTGAGGGAACCACCGTACCTATAAAGGCAGGGCAGGCATAATCGGGCATCAGCTGATCATTAACCATTATTCCTTATATCAAGTTAAAACCTTATGAGACCTGAGCGGGAACCCACAGTAGGGCAGGCCACTTATGCTGTTCAGTATACTCATAATTATGTTTTTGCTCACTTTTCAAGTACACTGTGTAATCTAGATGTGGACTCCTTTGCTTTAGGTGCCTAGAGTGGTATCAGCTATGCCCGCCTAACAAGGCCACTGTGCTTATCAGGGGTTGCTATTTCTCGAGCAGAGAGGACATATTTTTCATATTTTATAATTCTCTACCCTTTCTGCATGATAACAATTTGATTTGCATGCGGTAATGTCCTCTTTGTTATGGGACCATCGAGACCAGAGTGGGGACCACCGTTGCACTGGCCCCTTATGCTGTTGCCCATTCTCAGTACTATTATAAACTCTTTTTTTTGCTAGCTATCATTAGTTCAGTGTTAAATTCACTAGTATGTTCTTGTAGATAGTCTTTTTTGTATACATGGTGACTTGCATGTCGTAAAGTGACATGTGTAGTATCTTTAACTTGTTTGGGACATGTGTGTCAGTTTTCTTGCATTCTTGGCATTGTGTCTGTGAGTGTCTATCTGTTTTTGTCAGTGTCTGTCAGCATCTTTGTTTGTGGCTCTGTGAATGTCTTAATTTCTGTGTGTCCCGTTCCTCCACAATATTTATGTCAAATCCCTATACGCAGCACAACTATCCTATACTTCTTCCGATCCTTCGAGTGGTTGGTGTTTCTACCTATAACGGAATCGGAGGAGTACGTTACTGGTGACAGATTAAAGGTTAACACAATACGAAACGTCAGGAGGAATGCCAGGGGTTGTTTATCAGAGCGGGTTATCTGAAATGCCAGGGGTCGTATCACCAGAGTAGTAGTCAACCAAGTACCAGATGTCGAATGCCAAATCGGGTAGTCTAAGGAAAGCCAGGGGTTAAGAGCTGGGAAGAGAGTCGCACAAGCCAAGTAGGTACACAAAATAGTAAATCAGAATACACAGCACTGAGGGGAGTGAAAACCACGTCAGGGCAACAGGCACAACTTAGGCATCTGTTTTTTTTTTTGTAAACATAATTTTATTGAACGAGAGGACAAGAAGAATAAAATGAATGCATACGTGGCGTCGCAGCGCCAAAAAGATGACATCAACAAACTTATGCCTCCAAGTAAACCATAGTCCCGTCCACATTATAAGATAAAGGTAGGGTGGGGTGAGGAAGAAAGAAAAAGGGAAAAAGAAAAAAGGGGGGGGGAATAAGGGGAAGGAGTGGCCCGGCCCAGGCCAGAATCCTAAGACACAAATACCCGTTCAACCTGACGAGTGCTATAGAGGTATATGTAGAGAGGCGGAGGGGGGGCAGGGGAGAGAGTGCCAGAGAAGGGGAAAAAAAAAGGGCAGGCAAAAGGGAGGTCATGCAGCCCTATATATGCAACAATAGCCCACACTCCCGTCACAGATCATAACCCCGCATCCAGCCAGGGCCCCCAAGTTTTATTATATGATGGCATCGTAAAACGGACTATAGCAGTCAGTTCGTCCATAACCTGGGTGTCCCTGATCTTGCCATATACTTTAGCCATACAGGGCGGGAGGGGTTGTCTCCAGACTTCCGCTATGGCCCGTCTTGTAGCCAATGTAATCTTTGCTAATAATTTATTTTCATGGAAAGTTAGTTCAGGGAGCGGTCTGGAGAGTAAAAATGCCCAAGGATCCAACGAGATGGGTTTAGATAGGACTAAGATCAGTAGGTCTTGGACTTCCTTCCATAAGGGTACAATTCGTGGACATGTCCACCACATGTGGAAAAAGGAGCCCTTAAAAGTGCATGATCTCCAGCAAACATCCGGTAGATTCCTATTCATGTGCGCCAGTTGAGATGGTGTAATATACCACCGCATAATCATTTTAATGGACTGTTCCTGCAATGAGGCGCACACCGACACGGAGCGAGACATCTCCCATATGTCCAGCCAGTCCTCTGAGTCCAGGGTTTCCCCAATATCTCTTTCCCAAGCATGGATATAGGACAGTTCTTTCCAGTCCAACAGTGAGGTAAGGTCCCGGTATAACGAAGATATGAGGCCTCTCGGGTATGTGCCAGCCAGGCATAAACGCTCGAAGCGAGTCGGCGGTGCCAGTGCAGCTTGCTTGATGTGAGCCTGTGTGGCGTACGATGTCAATTGAAAAATGTGAAGAAAAGATAGTCCCGAAACATCTTGAAGAGGAATCAAAGTTCCGTTGTGGTATAGATTAAGTATTCTGCACACACCTGAGTCCAATAGGTCACGCCAAGGTCTCACGTGTAGACCGGGGCGGAAGTCTCTGTTCCCAAAGATCGGGGTCATAGGCGAAGGTGTAGACGTCAACTCGCACTTCACTGCTAATCTATGCCAAAGGCGTAGAGAGTTTAATATGGCAGGGCATGTGGTGGTAATTAAAGGACGATGTTCCCGAGCCAGCCATATCCAGTGATGTATCTTATTCGGCCGCATAAGGGACGCTTCCAGATCAACCCACCTGCGAGACCCCGCTGGAGCATGCCAGGCTACCACCTGCGCCAATTGAGTTGCATAATAATAGGTAAAGAGAGATGGAAGGCCCAGGCCGCCCAGGGACCGTGGGCGATAGAGAGGGTGTCTAGCTACGCGGCGTCGTTTCCCTGCCCATATAAAATGATCAATGGAGCGCTGCAAAGCGATAACCTCCGAAGCAATGAGGGGAACCGGTAATGCCTGAAACATATACAACAGTCTGGGTAATACATTCATTTTAATGCAATTAAGCCTACCGAGCCATGATATCGCATATTTGTTCCAACATTCTAACTCCGCTTTGAGGGTCGCAAAAAGGCAGGGGTAATTAGCCGAATAAAGATCCGCAGAGCATGATGTTAAGCGGACCCCCAGGTAGACCAGCTCAGATTGAGTGAACCTTATAGGGCAGGAAGAGGAGAGATTTGCAATCGCCTCCGCCGTCAGCGCCACCGGGAGAGCCTCTGATTTAGTAATATTAATTTTGTATCCTGAGAGAGCAGAAAAGGCACCGAGCAGATCCATAACCCGGGGTAAGGAGGTGGGGGGGTCTGTCAGGGAGAGAAGGACATCATCGGCATAAGCCGATAATTTAAATTCTAAGTCACCCACCGTAAGACCCGAGATACCCGCATCTGATTTAATAGCAAGCAATAAAGGTTCCAAAAAAAGGGCAAACAAAGCCGGAGACAGTGGGCAGCCCTGCCTGGTACCATTCCGAATCTCAAAGGGGATCCTATCGGCGCCCGGTATCAAAATCTGCGCTCCCGGAGAAGCATACAAAGCTGAGAGCATGCAGAGAAAAGTGGGGGGGAACCCAAGATGTTTAAGTAACGTAAATAAAAACGGCCACTCCGCCCTATCAAAGGCCTTCTCAGCGTCTAAAGACAAAAATAAAGAAGGCCTCTGATAGGTCTCTGCGAACCAAACAAGGTCCGCCGCGCGTCTCGTATTATCATACGCTTGCCGGCCTGGGATGAACCCCACCTGGTCCGGGGATACCAAAACAGGGAGGAGAGGATCTAGGCGCAATGCCCAAATTTTTGCTAGGAGTTTAATGTCCGTATTTAAAAGGGATATGGGCCTATAGCTATCAATATTCTCAGGGTCTTTCCCAGGTTTGGGGAGGAGAACTATGGTCGCTAACAATGACTCCGCGGGAAATGGGGCACCCTCCCGTGCGGCATTAAATAGTCGGCAAAGAATGGGCTTCAATTTAGGATAGAACGCTTTATAATACCGGTAAGTGAAACCGTCCTGCCCAGGAGCCTTAATGGCTTCATCAAGCCCAGTGCCCTCCCTATCTCCTCTTCCGTTATAGGGAGCCCACCAATATGGACTGAACTTTATCAAGAGTAGGGAGGCTCTGATGCTTCAAGTACATTTCAATACTATCAATCAGGTCTCTGTTTCCTATTACGTGGGTGGGGGAATGATTGTATATATTCGTGAAATACTCTGTGAAGGCATCCCGGATAGCCTCAGGAGATTTATGAACCTGCCCTTTTTTATCTCGGATCAACGGGAACAGGACAGTGCGGTGTCTAGGACGCAGCATCCTGGCCAGAGGTGTATCTGCTTTATTCGCTCGTTCATAATAGCGCCTTTTGGACCATAGCAACGATCTCCCCACATCATCTAAAAATAAACCGTTAAGGTCTGCTCGAACTCTGTTAAGCTGTGCAAGGGTGTCGTCAGTCGGGACACGTTTATGCCGGAGTTCCAGTCTCCGCAGGTCGGTCTGTAACGTGACTATGGCCTGCAGTTTCACGCGTTTGTGGTAGGCAGCCTGACTAATTAGCACCCCCCTAATCACTGCTTTATGAGCATTCCATAAAGTATGTATGGACACGTCAGGGGTGTCATTTAACAGAAGGTATGAGTCCAAGGCGGAGCCAACCGCTTTCCTAACCCCCTTTTTCAAAAGAAGCAAGGGGTCCAGCTTCCATTGGCCACTGCTGCCAGACGCCAATGGGCGGACATGCAGAAACACATCCGCATGATCGGACCAAGTTATGGAGCCAATGCCTGATGTCGTAATCAAGGGAATACTGTCCGGGGAGATCAGGAAATAATCTAACCTGGAGTATGAGGAATGGACCGGGGAGTAAAAAGTAAAATCTTTAGTTGTGGGATGCTGTACTCTCCAAATATCAACCAAATCATGGTTACGCACAAACGCATGAAACTGCTTGTCCTGGGATGGGGATGAAGTCAGGCCGGCGTGAGGGGGATGGCCGGATCGGTCCAATGGAGAGCAGAGGGTGGCGTTAAAGTCCCCTCCCAATATAATTTTACCCTTAGCATGTAACCTGAGAAAGGAGGAGAGGTCCGCCCAAAATCCCGCGTCAGGCCCATTTGGTGCATAGACCGACATCAGGGTATACCATTTAGACGAACAAGTACCCCTCGCCAAGACATACCTCCCAGCGGAGTCAGAATATACATCTACAATCTGCAGCGGGCAGGAATTATGTAACAAAATAGCGGCTCCATTCCGTTTAGGGATGGCACATGAGGTGAAGACACGGGAGTAGGATGGGTCCGCTAGGCGAAAGGCCGCAGTGGTAGAGATCCTAGTCTCTTGGAGAAATGCGATGTTCGCAGATTTCCGCTTAAGGTCCCGGAAAAGGAGACGACGCTTGCGCGGGGAATTTAAGCCCTTGACATTCAAGGAGAGGAATTTAAGATCCGAAATCATTATGGGACTAGGAAGGGGAACGCATGGCCATCATCCTCCCCACGTCTCCACCTCCGTCCCGCTCCGCCAGCCCCCAGCCTCCTACCGAGGGGGAGGCGACAGGTCGGGAGCCATCCACAGAGGGATCAAAAGCACAATATACATCTTCATAATCATATAGCCGAAAGGTCAGAAACGAGAAAGTGGGGCCGGGCCGGGCCAGGGGGACAGGGTAGGAAGGGGGAACAAGGAGAAAGAGGAGAGAAAAGAAACAAAAAACGTCCCGAACGGATGGGTAAACCAAAGGAACGGAACCTCGGAGGAGGAGGTAGTCTCGGGGAAACCAGCAAGCCATGGGGAAAAAACCCTCGGCCACTGGCCCCCGAGCAACTGCCACATTAACCGTCATGCTAAAACTACAACCACCTAAACAGATAAATCGGAGGTACAGAGAAAAAACAGAAAATAATCTTAAACAAATATCAGAGAACCATCTAAGGGCCTAAGCCCCTCAAAACCTGGACTGAAGGATAAACATGCCCTCACTTAGGGCAGCCACGGCTGTCCATATTCAGTCTCCAGCCGGAGACCAGTCTCTGGAGAGTCGCGGCAGGGAACTCGGAGGGGTGAGCTGAGCAATTGCGTCTGGGACCTCCAACCCCAACTGGTGCAGGAAGTCCTGAGCCCTATACAGGTGTGTGCAGGAATACGTGCGACCATCTTTGTGGACCAAAATACGAAATGGGAACCCCCATGAGTAGCGCACATTGTGAGAGCGCAGCAATTCCGTGACTACCCGCCATTCCCTGCGTTTAGCCAGCATCGACGGAGCAAGGTCCTGATAAAAAAGGAGCTGGCCATCCTCGTACTCCACCTGTTGGTCACGAGCTGTGCGTAATAAAGCTTCCCTCGTCGAGTAATAATGCAATCTGGCGACTACGTCGCGTGGTGGTGCGTTCTGGCCTTTCCGCGCTCCCAAGGTACGGTGTATCCGGTCAATCAAATATCTAGCCGGTGGCAGTGCGGGTAACAACTTTTTCATAATGCCCGTAAGTGTAGCGTCCAGTGCATCCGGTGTCACCGATTCAGGCAACCCTCGGAGTCTGATGTTATTGCGTCTGGACCTGTTTGATAGATCTTCCAAAGCCTCTTCTAGTGTCTCCACCCGTGTTGCCAGTGTCTCAGCGTGATGAGCAAGTGTATTGCACGTGTCTGCGAATGCCTCTGCCCGTTCCTCGAGGCGCGCTGTGCGTGTCCCAATTACCTGGACCTCCGCCGTTAGCGCCCTCGTGTTGCGTGCTAGCTCCTCAGCTATGAAATCCTGTAGGCGACGGATATCTTGGCGAGTCGCCGGGCCCAAGTCCTGCTCCATCTCAGAGGTGTCTGAGCCTGGGGATGGGCTTCTCCCTCCATCTCTGGAGGAAGCGCCGCCATCTTGGGGCCTAGCCACTGTGCGGGTCCGAGGTGTAAATATCGGCGCTACCAGCGAGCTATCAGTCTTTTTTGTTTTTTTGGAGGACTTCATGGCTCCTGCTACCGTTCCCTGTACCTCCAGAGCGAAATATAAAGAGTGAGAGAGGTGGTTGTCTCAGATCAATCAGCAGCTACTCGGGAGCTCCAGCAGCACACGTCCTCTCACATCGCCGGCTCGGCTCCGCCCCCAGGCATCTGGTTTTAAACCTGACGGGTGCTTCGTCATCTCGCCGTGCTCCATCCACAGACGCATCACGGGATTGCGACCGGCCATTTCTGCAGTCGGCGGCTGGTGGGCGAGCACCGCGGAATGCGCTACCGGCCGCCAAGCAACGTAGACAGTGTGGGACGTGACACTTTCTCTCTCAGTGTATCGGTGTGTATGCTTATCTGTATTTCTTACAGTGTCTCTTTGCCTGTGTCAGAGTCTCGTCTAGTATCTGTCTTTTCCAGTAAATGTGTGTGTTTTAGCATCTGCTGTTCATGTAATTGGGGAAGTAGATATTAGAGGAGGAATAGCTTATGGAAAAAGGTGTTTGTGGGGAGACCATGAAGCAGAAATGAGATGACGTTAGAGGAACATGGGTAGGGAGAGATACTAAAAGTGTTTCACCTAGGTGCTTTAAATTAGAGATGTGCATTCATTCGGAAAAATTCGGAATTTGATCATTCGTATTTCGGAAGTACTTCCGAATAACGAATTGATACGATACGAATTTGAAACGAAATGGAATATATGAATTTATTTTGTTTTACAAGCAAAGCACTTTATGAAACAAATTAATTTTATTTCACTGTTTAAGTTGACTCAAATACTAAATCTGTGATACAGCTTAAAATTTAACCCTAGCTTTTCTTTTAAGAGCAAAGTTTGATTAATTGGGGTTTTATTTAGTGATCCAAAATTCGAATTGATATCAACTATCGAATTGATATATGAAATTCGAAATTTCAAATCGATTTGAAACAAAACGAAATACGAAACGAAATTAGTTACAAAATTCTGAAAACAAAATGATTTAAAAAAACCTAACAAAACGAAACTAAACAAAACAAATTTTTCAGCCATGCACATCCCTACTTTAACCACTTCAATGCTAAGGACGCGCTCAGCGCGTCCTCAGCATTGCCCCTGGTATGCGGAGGACGCGCTGAGCGCGTCCTCGCATTGGGGTCAGCGTTCGGCCGGGTACCGGCCGATCGCTGGCCCCTCCGGTGCGGGCTGACATCCTGGATGTCAGCCCGGCATCCGGAGCAGTGGCCGCCATTGTTATGTGTCATCGCGCCCCCGCGATGACACATAATTCAGGCGCCCCCCCCGCATGTGCGGAGGAGGCGCCTGAAAGGGAGGGGGGGGAGGTCCTTCGGACCTCTCTCCCTCCCGATCGGCGGCTCACAGGGGCTTAACCCAGGCATCATTTGGAAGGGCACAGCCTGCCCTTCCAAATGATGCCTGGCATTAACCCCTGGGGAGCTGGATCGCAAATCGGCGCTGAAAAGCGCCGATTTGCGATCCTTCCCGGGAGCTGGCCGACATCTTGGATGTCGGCCAAGCTTCCGGGAACTCCCCAGAGGACTGGCGTCATCGTGCGCAGCACGATGACGCCAGTCCTAGCATTAACCCCTAACTGCCACGAAGTGTGGAGATAGGGAGTTCCAATGAACTCCCTATCTCCCGATCCGTGGCAGTTAGGGGTTAAATTTTGATATCGTTGGATCGGCCAGAGCATGGCCGTTCCAACGATACCAAACATGAAAGTAAAAAAAAATGTAAAAAAAAAATAAAAATAAAAATAAAAATAAAAAAAAATTAAAAAAAAAATTAAAAAAAAAAAAAATAAACACTTTTTTTTTTTGTTTTTTGTTTTATTAATGCAGCAATATTGTTCCCATTTCAATTATAATGTGAACAATAATGCTGCATTAACGATTTTTGTATGCGGTGCGTTTGTTAAAAATGGTGTCATTTTCCCCAAAAAAAAATGTAACGAGACCCCATCTCTAATTTTTTTAACAAGCGCACCCCATACAAAATATAACCGCAATTGCTCGCATGTTAAAATGTGGAAAAAAACACTTTACACGCTGTAAATTATTGAAAATACATATTTTATTGCATTTTTTGTTATAATATACAACATGACATAACGTATACATATAATAATGACATATTATGAATCTACCGAGTCTGACGGAAAGAACGATATATAATATGTCGATGTCATATACTAAAATAAGCCTTCAAAACAGGTTTAAACATGATGCGCAAAACAGGTAAAAAATGACCTCAGCACAGGGGCGGGAAAAGCCTCAGCAGCGAAAGGGTTAAATCCTTCCAACAGCCAAGCAAACTTTTCCATTCACCCACAAATGGTAAGGGTAAAAGCTACCATTCTCATACATTATATTATAAAGCCCATGTGCTTCAAGAGTTAGGCTTCTAAAATTATACTCCAAAGTACTAACACTAACAATGAATTATTATGGGACTAGTACTCCTAAAAGGGTGAGTCAACTGTGCCTAATGCAATAGTGATTATATCAAATCTATTTGGTATTGGTTGTAGCATTTCTAATACAATAATACAATAATGTAATAATAGGGGAAGATTGAGATACATGGAAATTAGTGTGATAAATTTCAATCTAGAAAGAAAATGAAGGGGAGGGGAGAAAAGCAGAGCGTTTATTTATTAAACGTCCTCACTCCCACCATGGTTTTATAGCTAAATTTTTGAGCCTAGAGAGTATAAAAGTCACCTACTTTCCATATAATCTACAAATGCTGCAGGTTTGCTGACCCCTTACAATTTATGTGTTTGCGATTAGTGCACATGCAGTAAACCAGATGCCTCTAGAAGCAGAAGCATCAAGAGGAATCAGGAATTTTGCAGATTGCTGAATTCCTTCAATTTACACTAACCTCATCCTCAGAAGACTAGCATGCAGCATTTGAGTTACAACCAGGGCTTTTTTTCTGCTGATACGCGACTTCGTACTCAGTATCGCCACCTACCGTAAGGGCCGACGCTCCGGCGCTAGGATGCGAAGGACGTCTCCAGCCCGTCATCGATAGGGATGTGCACCAATTTTTTTTTCGGTTCGGGTCGTTCGGATTGTTAAATTTTTCGTTTCGAACTATTTTCTTTTTGTTCTCGTTTCGTTTTGGCTCGTTTTTCGTATCAACTTTTTTTCAGTGATTTCGGCAATTTTCGTGTTATCAGATCGGCAAATTTTTTGTATCGACTTTTTTTTCTTGATATCGGAAATTTTCGTGTTTTTCGGAACGTCTGTTCTCCTCATTTCAAGGTGTCTATTCCTTTTGAGTGAAAGTTACTAATGGTTTTTCGGATCCGATATTTCTGTCGATACGATAATTCTGTCGATTCGGTAATTCTGTCGATACAGTAATTCTGCCGATTCTATCTTTTTTTTTTATTAAATAAAGATCCTTTTTTCTTATGAATATGCATTGCACAACTTTAATTAATCATATTAAAATGGTATGAAACGAACAAAAATGAACAAAACATATAAAAATGAAAAAAAACTGACCCAAGTGGTCTGACTTTAAAAATAAAACAGAATAAAAGGTTTTAAAACGGAAAAAAAGCTGAACAAAATTATCAGAAACAAAAAAGAACAGAAATAATAAAATGATTTAAAACTAAAAAGAAAAAACAAATAATGCAGCATATGAATCTGCACACTGCTGTGAACAAGCGCCTCTCTGCGCGGTATAATTAATGCAGCATATGAATATGCACACTGCAGGAAAGCGCCTCTCTGCGGTATAATTAATGTATACGTCTGCTATATGTATATGTATCCTGTCTGTATATTATAACTTAAAATGCAATAAAATTTGAATTTTCAATAATTTACAATGTGTAAAGTGTTTTTTTTCACATTTTAACATGCGAAAGTTTACGACTATATTTTCTATGAGTTGCGCTTGTTAAAAAAAATTAGAGATGGGGGACTTGTTACGTACATTCTTTTGGGTGACAATTACACAATTTTTATCAAACGCAACCCATACAAAAATCATTAGTGCAGCATCATTGTTCACATTATAATTGAATGGGAACAATATTGCTGCATTAGCAAAACAAATAAAAAAAAAATCCTTTTTTTTAAATTTATTTATTTTTTAATATTTTTTTATTTTTAATTTTTTTAATTAACCTTTAACATGGTCATGTTTGGTATGGTTGGAAAGGCCATGCTCTGACCGATCCAACAATACCAAACATTAACCCCTAGGTGCCACAGATCGGGGGATAGGGGGTTCATTGGAACCCCCTATCTCCACCATTGGTGGCAACTAGGGGGTTAACTCCAGAATTTACTCTATCCGACGTCCCGATGTAAAACATCGGGACTTTGGATAGATTTCGACTATTTTATTTTTTTAACTTTCGGATAGTCGAAATCTATCCAAAGTCCCGATGTTTCACATCGGAACTTTGGATAGAGTAAGTCCGTGCGGCCGTGAATCATATATACATTACTATTTTCTATCACGTTGGATAGCACTGTTGCTGTCCAGCATCCTGATCCTGACCGTTAGAAAATCTGACTGCCTATATGTTTAACAGCAGATTTACTCTATCCGATAGAGTAAGTCTTTCGTTCGTTAAACATATAGGCAGTCAGATTTTCTAACGGTCAGAATCAGGAAGCTGGACAGCAAAAGTGCTATCCAGCGTGCTGATGGTTAGAAAATAGTAATGTATATATGATTCAATGCCGCACAGACTTACTCTATCCAAAGTTCTGATGTGAAACATCGGGACTTTGGATACATTTCGACTATTTTATTTTTTTAACTTTCGGATAGTCGAAATCTATCCAAAGTACCGATGTTTCACATCGGGACGTCGGATAGAGTAAATTCTGGAGTTAACCCCCTAGTTGCCACCAATGGTGGAGATAGGGGGTTCCAATGAATCCCCTATCTCCCGATCCGTGGCACCTAGGGGTTAATGTTTGGTATTGTTGGATCGGCCAGAGCATGACCTTTCCAACCATACCAAACATGACAATGTTAAAAGTTAATTAAAAAAATTCAAAATAAAAAATGTAATAAAAAATATTATAAAATAAATAAATTTTTTAAAAAAAGGTGTTTTTTTTGTTTTGTTTTGCTAATGCAGCAATAATGTTCCCATTCAATTATAATGTGAACAATGATGCTGCACTAACGATTTTTGTATGGGTTGCGTTTGTTAAAAATTGTGTAATTTTCCTCAAAAAAAATGCATGTAACAAGACCCCCATCTCTAATTTTTTTAAAAAGTGCAACTCATAGAAAATATAACCATAAACGCTCGCATGTTAAAATGTAAAAAAAACCACTTTACACATTGTAAATTATTCAAAATTCAAATTTTATTGCATTTTCAGTTATAATATACAGACAGGATACATATACATATAACACAGACTTCTAAATTAATTATACCGCAGAGAGGCGCTTACATGCAGTGTGCGTATTCATATGCTGCATTAATTATACTGCGCAGAGAGGCGCTTGTTCCACGCAGTGTGCGTATTCATATGCTGCATTAATTATACCGCAGAGAGGCGCTTTCCCGCATTGTGTGGATTCACATGCTGCATTAATTATACCGGGCAGAGAGGCGCTTGTTCCCCGCAGTGTGCTTTTTAATATGCTGCAATAATTATACCGCGCAGAGAGGCGCTTGTTCCCCGCAGTGTGCGTATTTATATGCTGCATTAATTATACCACGCAGAGAGGCGCTTTCCTGCATTGTGTGGATTCACATGCTGCATTAATTATACCGGGCAGAGAGGCGCTTGTTCCCCGCAGTGTGCGTTTTAAATGCTGCATTAATTATACCGCGCAGAGAGGCGCTTGTTCCCCGCAGTGTGCGTTTTAAATGCTGCATTAATTATACCGCGCAGAGAGGCGCTTGTTCCCCGCAGTGTGCGTTTTAATATGCTGCAATAATTATACCGCGCAGAGAGGCGCTTGTTCCCCGCAGTGTGCGTATTTATATGCTGCATTAATTATACCGCGCAGAGAGGCGCTTGTTCCCAGCAGTTTGCGGATTCAAATGCTGCATTAATTTTTTTAATTTTTTTTTCGTTTTAAATCATTTTATTTTTTCTGTTTTTTTTCATTTCTGATAATTTTGTTCAGCTTTTTTCCATTTTAAAACCTTTTATTCTGTTTTTTACTTTTAAAGTCAGACCACTTGGGTCAGTTTTGGTTTTTTTAAATCGTTTTGTTAATTTTTGTTCCTTTCATACCATTTTAATATGATTAAATAAAGTTGTGCAATGCATATTCATAAGAAAAAAGAGGATCTTTATTTAATAAAAAAAGATAGAATTGGCAGAATTACCGTATCGACAGAATTACCGTATCGACAGAATTATCGTATTGACAGAAATATCGGATCATTGGAAATGATACAAAATTACAGAATCAGCGATATAACCAAAAAATACGATGTCCGAAATGGAACCGAAATCACAAATGGAACCGAAATCACGATTGGAATGAAAATGAATTTCGATTTCTACACATTTCAAGTCCATACGAAAATTCTGAAAACTTTTCGTAATGGCTCGGAAATATTTTCGGATCTGCCATTTTCAGATCCGATCCGATTCGGAAAATCGGCCGAATCTGAAGCCACGAATCGGGACGATTCGTGAAAAATCCGAAATCACGAAACACGAAACAAAAACACGAAACTGGACCCTTAAACGCTAGAGCAGTGTTTCTCAACCTTTCTAAAGCCGTGACCCCTTAATACAGTTCCTCATGTTGTGGTGACCCTGGAAATTGAATCAGGGCGACATAGACAGACCTACAAGCCCAGGGAGAATAGACTGTGCCAGCATTGTGACCAGGAGGCCCTGGAAGATGAGGTCCACTTCCTCCTACAGTGCCCCAAGTACTCAGCACTGAGGGAAACTCACTTCCAGAGACTCTCCGCTCTCATCCCGGACTTCACCTCTATAGAAGAGACCAGGAAACTCCACATCATACTGGGAGAAGAGGAGCCGGCGGTGAAAATATCTGCCCAATACGTCGCAGAATGTCACAGACTGAGAGGAACATGAGAGATCCCGGACTTATAAATCCCCAACACGGACTCGCCCCCATCCCCCTTCACATTATCCCTTACCCCTGATAATGTCCATGGACTTGCCCATTCCCCCCCATATATATGTCCCACTACCCCCTCCTCCCCATATGCTTTGGCAATGCTAAAATGTATTTGGTCCTGCCAATAAAGCTTATTTTGATTTGATTTGATTTGACCCCCAACCATTAAATTTTTTTTCCTTGCTACGTCATAACTAATTTTGCTACTGTTATGAATTGTAATGTAAATATCTGATATGCAGGATGTATTTTTATTGCTACAAATTGAACATAATTAAAGCAGAGTAAACAAGAGTAATTAATCACAAAGACAAAATGTTATACAGTCTGTTAAGAAAAAAATACATTCATTCATAACCACAGAACTTTAGCATAAATACAAAATATTTGTAAACCAAATAAATAACTTTAAAATAAATAATAAACAACAAATACCCCTAAAAAATTAAATCAGTGGTGCTCACAGTACCCCCCCCAAAAAATCAGTGGTGCTCAGGGTACCCCCCAAATTAATAAATCAGTGGTGCACAGAGTACTCCCCAAATAAATAAATCAGTGGTGCTGCAGGTCCCCCTGAAATAAATAAATCAGCAGTGCTTCAGGTCCCCCAAATAAATAAATAAATCAATGGTGCTCAGGGTCCCCCAAACAAATAAATCAGAAGTGCTCAGGGTCCCTCAAATAAATAAATCAGCGGTGCTTCAGGTCTCCCCCAAATAAATTAAGCCTTGCTCAGCCAAATAATTAAAATGAAATTAGCCAGGCTCAGCCAGGCTCAATTAAATCATTGGTGGCAGTGGTGCACAGCGGCGGTGTCATTAACGAAAAAAACTCAGACCTCAGCAGACAGGCGGCCCGACTTACCCGTCCAGACGTCAGGCTCCTTCAAGCACAGGCAGTGATAGGACATCACTTCCTGTGCGCGAGGATAAGGGGCCGCTCGTCCTCTGTGCTCCACTGTGCAGCATTCACGGGACGCTGAATGCTGCAGCGCTGAATGCTGTTGTGCGGGCGCCCCACAATAGGAAGCCTCAGGCGACCCCCCGGAAAGGGCCGATCGACCCCCAAAGGGGTCGCGACCCCTAGGTTGAGAACTGCTGCGCTAGAGGGTCATGTGAGGTATCATTGGAAAGGCCATTGGACATGGAGTTTCCAGTTATACCAGACATGACCAGGTTGTATGTTAAATTAAAAAAATATGATTTTTTTCTTTTTCTAATGCAGCACTCTTAAATTATAAAGTGACCATTGATGCTGCACTGTGGAGCTCTGTGATACCCTCATACAAACTGCACATTGCTGTGAGTTTTATTCCTGTGGAGCTCTGTGATACGCTCATACACAACACACATTACTGTGAGTTTCATTGCTGTGGAGCTGTGTGATATACTGTACACATGCACATTACTGTGAGTTGTATTGCTGTGGAGCTGTGTGAGATACACATACACACATTACTTTATGTTTTGGTGGAATAGTTTGAGGGGGACGGCAGCATTCATCCTTGGACCTAGGCAACACAATGTTGTGGCCTGGCCCTGCTCTTTTCATTGGCTGCACTCTGGCGTGTGCCCTCTATTCATTCGCTGCATGTGAGCTTATGCCATCTTTTCATTGGCTGCTACCTGCTTGGCACTTTCTGACACTTCATGGTAAGTGTACCCCTACTAGAAAAAAAGTACTAGTTACAACCTTCGGGCAAATGGAAAACCTCCAGTTTGAAGGGAAGAGTGTCTCTTAATTGTTTTATAGTGGTCAGGATGTGCGGGGTGCACCCCCACTGCCCCAATATGTAGATAATGCTTGGTGAAATGGAGGAGTTTACTTCACCCCACACACTGTCATCAATGGGCAGGATTTTTGAATTTCCGGCTGCTGTCACCAGATCGGTCTAAGTGGTTTATGTAACTATGTAAGTGATGTTAGCATGCAGAGAACGTGCCGATGTCACCTCCTATGAGACCACTCACTGTGGTGAGCGGTCTCAGAGATGCAGCCGATGTATCGAATATATGTATGCGAGCACCGATTCATTGTTCTGTGCAGGTGCTACAAAACTTGCACGTGTAGTTTGTGGTTCCTACGTTACGTAAGTTGCATAAGAGTGCAAATTGTGCATACAAGCTTCAGGGACTTCTGGATTTGGAAGTCCTTGTGCCAAAGAGGAAGGGTTGCGTGAGGCAAGGAAATAAAAATTAGTAAAATCAATCAAAAGTAAAAAAAATAAATGGGAAGAGATGGTCAGCAGCCTCTGCCCAATTATTTAAGGACAAAACCAGGTAACACTATTTTCAATAAAGTATCGCTTTAAAATGACACTCTAGTAACCATAACCATTTAATGTATTGGTCATGGTTAGTGGAGTGCCCCCCCCTCCTCCTCCTCTTTCAACTATCCTCTTTGTGGTGCATACAACCTTCTAAACCGGAATACCTTCTCTGCTTTGGAAGGCTGTCAATCAGCCACAGCATTCACAGGCAGTGATTTGCTGAATGATCCAACCCACTGACACACCTGCTTCTGCTGTAGAATAGGGCTAAGAGCATAAGGGCACTGCGGAAGATCCCATTTTTGGATTAACAGTATGTTTATACTAATTCTGAAGGAAAACAGGAAGGGAGGAGGGGGTCAGGAGTGTTTAGTATTTGACCCCCAACTATAAGAAAAAATTCAACCATTCAACCTTCCTGATACTTGCTGTTGTTGATACAAAAATCTAAATAAATCTTAACTGAATTCCAGTTGTATTATAAAAAGGAGGGAGATTTATGCCACTTTAATGGAAATCAGATTATTCCTTTGATCAACAAGCTTTTACAGAAAACACAGTTTACATATATTATATCTAGGTCATCAGTAATGAAAAATAAGCAAAATTCCCTAAAGACAGGAAACTGATCCTAATTCTAGTTGAGGTCATGGCTGGAAAGACGAGGAAACTAAATTATAGCACAAGGCATGCACCTATTCTGGATAAAGTCCTATCGAGTGATCTGGTACATTGCATATAGTTCCTTTTTCGGCCAGATCTCAAAACCTGTTGTGTCAAGCATGCAGAGAAAACCTGCATGCACAACAGAGGCTGGAAGTGGAAGGAGAATCTAATAATGTTGCTCAAACTGACCTTCAAAACAGGATTGCTCACCCTTAACTCTCCAGATGTTTAGGAGCTACATTTCTCACAAGGCTCTGTCACCATAATGAATGGCTGGCTATCTTGGGAGATATAGTCCAAAACATTTGGAGGGTCAAGATAGAGCACCTTGTGCTAATAAATCTTCACATCTCTTCGTGTCCGAAGTATAGATTAGTGGATGGAATCCAAATAATATTTAAATACCAATGAATGATCTTGTCGTCAAAGATTACCATTGTAAAAATGTAACTCGTGGTGTGTATTATAAACCAATGTGTATACATATAGCAGAAATTGAAGAGCAGATAATACTACTCACTTGTTTCCTAGAACTCACGGTGTTCTTATTTCCTTTGCAAGAAAGTTTTATGGAATTATAGGGCTTCCCGTGGTGCTTCGAGCTTATTCTGCTAAGATCCTGAGGGTTAGATGGCAGAGGGTTCATAAAGAGAATCCTCGCAATCAATCCGTACAAAACAGTGGCCAGGACCAAAGGTGTCACGTAGAAGATGGTGAAGTCCAAAAAGTAGATGGGAGTGTATAAGTTCCTAGAAACCCTGTAGCCACAGCTGACCTGTACGCCATCAGCAAACTTGACTTCCTTGATGTCTACGAGGAAGAACCACATGACGCAGTACATCGAGGTGAAGATCCACACAAAGGCAATGATTTTTTTGGCCCTGGAGACGGTGCAGATGAACTGGGCTTTGATGGAGTGGCAGATGGCGATGTACCTTTCAATAGTAAATGCAGTGATTGAACATGCTGAAATGTTGATTCCTAGGTACTGAAGATAGGTTATGCATAAGCATCCAGCATAACCGAAGACCCAAGATGCTACCACATCGGAGATGTTGGGAAGTCCTGCAGCTAATAGTACAATCAGGTCGGCTATAGCCAAGCTGACCAAATAACAGTTAGTCGGAGTCATCATGTGCTTGGTCCTTAGCACCACCAGAACTACCATGATATTCCCAGCAATGCCCACTCCACAAATTAAAAGAACTAGGAGAATGGTGACCACTTGTACCTCAAGAGCATTCTGGGGCATCTTATCTAATGTTTCATTGAACACTGTTTTGTTAATTACATGCATTCCCAAAGATAAGGTCTGATTTTCCATTTTTGCACTCCACCAGGTCTTCCTCCTTCTTCAAAAGAGATGTTCCAAACTATAGAAACTTTGCCAAGAATTCACTCCTTCACATCCCACAATCCTATAATAAACAGTAAAAAGAGTACAATTTGATCATTAAATGAGGGCTTTTGCTTTATCTGCAGACAACTATTTCTTTCAACATTTTCCTTTGGTAAACACATAAAGACTGATGTGGAAATGTTTGCTGGTAGAATGTTCTCCAGGACTGATACTACAGGAGAGGATCACTTCAGACAGGAACATAATCAATCAGCAGGTTCAGCTACAAATCTCTTCACTATACAGTCACCGATAAACCACACGAGTGCCACGTCAATCACACTTCAAGAAGAAATTTCACGTGCCTAAATATTTCTTTTTATATCTGTGATGGGGATTTCCCCTAAAAAGGTGATAGAACTGATACATTGATAGAAAGATCAGATAGGTAGATTGATGGAGACAGAGATATTGATCATTTCTCTGTCTATATTTATCTTTATGTATAGATAGATTTATTTATTTACAAATATTTACTAGTAATTGATAGAGAGTTCCGTAGTTTAAGTGTGTTCTGTAGATAGACTAGCAGATGGACAAAATTATTTATTTACTAATATTTTACAAGTAATTGATAGATTGAGATGTCTCTAGTTTTCAGGAGTGTTCTATCTATCTATCCACAGATCTCCTGGACTTTTGTCGAAATATATACCTGTACCTTGTGTGGATGCATTCCCTGTCACTTTAAAATAGCGAATTAAGTTTTCCTGCTATTTGAAACGTATGAAATCCTAGCAATGTAGTCACATACAGTACTCATGCATTAAAAAAGAAACAATTCTTTTCAGAAGGAGTTTATCTAACATTACCATATCCAGAAGCTGGGGAGAGAGCAGAAATTGAGATGTGTTTCTGGTAAAGGATGTGTGAGGACAGTGTGATCCAGTCCTGATAACGATGAGCTTTCCTCTGTGCAGGGATAGATGGATAAATGGATACAGCCTCTGGTTGCGTCTGGATACTGTTGCAGGAGGATGTTCAGCACCAGTAGCATTCAGCACCATGGACAGCAACTAGGGAGCAGCTGCAGATTGCAAGTCCTGCAAGAGCTCTCCCTCCAACCTCCAACTGAATGGTAGAGCAGTGAGACAGAAAGTGATTCTCTACTTGTCATCATGCTTGAGTTAACCCCTGAAGAACCATCAGGCTGCACGTATGATGTCAGAAAGTCCACCAGAGACTTTACCCTTGTGTGATCAGCATTTGCAATGCAGTAGAAGATTGTGTTTGCTTTGTACTCTGTCCTTACATTGAACTCTACATATTTAATAATGCAATTTATTTTAATTTAAAACAACAACATGTGTATGAGTTTATTTGTAGCATGATAGTCACCTGCATCTTGAATTATTAATGTGTGATGTGTTTTGTTTCACACAGTGATCTCAGTGGAATGATTTGTTGCTTCACCAGAGGTGCCAGAAAGCTGCTGAAAATATATATAGTTTTTTTCATTCTGGAACTCTTTAGTTTTAGTTTTACTTGAGTGTCTGATATTTATTTGGGTTCAGAAGAGATTCCTGTTATAAATCTCAATGTATCCTTCCTGGTAAAATAGTGATTATTTCTGTTTCAAATTTTACCAATATAGGGTAATTTATCGGAATTTGGCTGCTGCCAAATTCCAAATTTGAATTAAGCAATATTTTTTTAAATAATGCCTGATCCGCGGCAGCTAGAGGTTAATATTACGTTAAGAGCCTTTCCAATGATACCAAACATGACCATGTTAAAAAAAATAAAAATAAAATAAAGTGTGTTTTTTTTTTATTAATGCAGCAATATCGTTCACATTTCAATTATAATATGAACAATGTTGCTGCACAAATGTTATTTGGTTTCTTTGAGCTAAAATCACTTAACGGGTTCCCATTTCTAATTTTTTTTAACAAGCGCAACCCATAGAATATATAATCGCAAAATCTTGGATGATAAAATGTGAAATAATTACTTTACATGCTAAAGATTAAAATTTGAATGGAAATTCACATTTTGTTTACTTTATTTGTTATAGCATTCTGTCAGGACATGACGAATACATACAGGGTTATCCAAAGAGATCCGAATTGCTTGAGAAAGGTAACCGAACGCTGAAAATCAGCGTTCGGTTACCTTTCCTGGCCATTCGGCTATCCAGAGAGCAGGCAATTCGCCAAATCCTAGCGAATTGCCTGAACATACGGTGCCTGTTCGGTGCCTGTTCGAGGGCAGTGAAATCCCCATGAAAAGCACTGCTTTAGCTATTCAGAGAACACAAACCAGCAGTGAAAGGTTCCCGAAATGCCCTGCCATTCGGTGGTTTAATTCGGCAAATTTATTCAGGAGAATCCCATAGGCTTCAATGTTAAAAATTTTCCCATTTTAATTAAATATCTAATAAACCGTTCTTTATAAAATTCTGCAGTAAAGAGTCTCTTTATTTATAGATTTTTTAGGATATTTTAAGCATTTTTCTTAATTTTTTTTTTTTTAAAAGTTCAATTTTTTTTTTTTAAAGTTTTCTTCTTTTTTCTGTAACAGCCCTCTTTATTATCATTCCCTGGACCTCATATGTAAATTTCAGACATTTTCGCTCAGTAGTTTCTTTGCAAACAGCGTTTCACTTTCACACATTCATACAAACTGTTTTGCTAATTTATTCACTGCCTCTTCTACTGTGTCGAAGGCTGCGATCGGCTCCTGTTCGGGTTTTTCAGTGGTTTTCGGCAGGTTAATACAGATGTTTTTGAGGGTTTTCGGCATGCATTCGCTGGGTTTTGCGGTGAGTTTTCGTCGGGTTTGCGGTAGCTTTTCCCTGCAATTCGGGGACCCTGTGGTGTTTGCTGAATACACCGCAGGGTCACCGAAATGGGATCGGCAAAACAAACCGAATTGAAGAGAACGAAAAGTCACCGAACGTGCGGTGACTTTTCTAATCTCTTTGAATAACCCTGATAGAATTATTGTATATTATGAATCTACTGAATCTGTGGGAAAAAAGGATTTTTAATTTGTATGGTTCATATAATAAAATGTCACTTCAAATCGCGATTAAACCTGATGAGCAAAAACATAAAAATTAGCTCAGCACTGAAATGGTGAAATGGTCCAGCAGTGAAGGGGTTAAAACTAATTAGTGGTCAGGATGAGCAAAGTGCCCCTTTAGGCTGTTCGTACATTGGGTCCATAGTCGGATGACTGACTTGGTCTTCCAACTACAGACAGCGATGTTGCACAACTAAGGTCGTCTACTGGACATGTCAGTGGACGAACCAGGTTTGCTGACGAACAAAGAAAGGAAAAAAAACCCTGCTGCAGGGGAAAAAAAACCCTGTCACAAGTGCTGAAATGGGGTTTCAGCACCAAGGAGAGCACCAGCGAACTCAGCCGAACACAGAAGAAAAAGAAAACTCGCCGGAGGCTGCGGGAGCCTGTCCTTGGTGCTGAAACATGTTTCAGCACCAAGGACAGCACTGCCAGACTGAAGGAAAAAAAAAAAGAAACACGCAGCATTCGGCCAGGAATAAAAGCCTCGACTTTTTAAAAAAAATGGGAATCAAACATTTTGGCCAATTTTTTTTTTTTAAAAAATCTATAAATAAAAAAGCTTTTTGCTGCAGATGAAAAGAATAAACGGTTGAATAAATAAAAGTATATATTTTTTTTACATTGAATCCTATGGGCTTCGCCTGTTAAACATAATCACTTCTCTATGAGACAATTTCCCTGCCGCGGCATGGCGGTTAAGGCTGGCGACAGACGAACGCAGTTATCACGACCGTGTCATCGCACAGTTTAACATCCGTCGTAGCATTGATTTGTGATCAATAGAGACCAACACACGAAGTACGTATGCACCGAAGTGCGCAAGCAGCAAGCAGGTGGCAACAGACGCTTTTTAGGCCTCAACATAAAAGCGCTACGACAGACGCCCAGAGTGCGCCGCGTCCGCTTAGCGGCCTGTGTGCATGATGACGCGACATCAGACGCAGCGCATTTGCAACATCCATCAGAAGTTTTTTGGTCTGGCTGACTGTAGCTGTCAATTCATTTTAATTAATTTTGTTTCCCATATTTCCCTTTTTTTTCTACATCCGTCAAAAAAGACAGACCTTGTGGTGTCTACAATATCTTCCGTCAGTACATACGTCCGTTATGCACACACGCAGAGTGCGCTCAGACTGCGTACATCTGACATTAGCCTTAACTATACAATTCATCTTTTTTTCATGTGCATTGTACCAGATCATCCCGGCATCGTTTGACAAATCCCATTGAAATGGGAAAGATTGTTAGTCTGTTGTAGTCGCAAACAAATCGTCTGAAGTTGTCCGACGGAAGTCAGAGGCAGTGGACGAGGGCTGAATCACCTCCATGGTGTGGGATTGGTCAGCTGGCGACAGATGATATCGGATCATCGCACAAACAAACACAGACCCAGTAGACGGCCAGCCTTAAGCACATTCGACTACTGTCAAAATCCAAAAGTGTCACTGCTTGGAGAAATATCAGTCTGTTTAAAAGCTCAATAAAGAACATTTTTCAGTCAGAAATTAAAAAAATTAACATGTTAATTAGCTTAGCATATTAATATTAGTGTGGGTTTAACACTTCTGCCTTCAAAACTAGTGATGAGCCGAACACCCCCGTGTTCGGTTCGCATTCGAACTCGAACAATTTCAAAAGTTCGAGTTCGAACTCGAACACGAACCGAACTCAATGCAAGTCAATGGGACTCAAAAGTTCAATTTTTAGAGTGCCCTCCAAGAGGTGGGGGTCCGGGTAGTGCCCTGGGGGACAGGAAACAAGGACAAAGAGTTTTAAAAAAAACGTTTTTAAATGAACAGTGAGTTTTCCATGAAATAAAGGTTAAGAATAAAAACAAAAAATTCCTTCCAATATCGTGCTTAGGAGGTCCCCATAACCTGCCCGTGAAGTGGCGGATTTGTAGGATGTATAGAAACATTTAAAAACAAAAAAATGACATTTCAAATGACGATAAATGGTTTTCCTTTAATCTATTCATAAACAACTGCTTGGGGCAGCAGTCTGTATGAAAAGAGGAGACATTTTAGGACACACAGAACAAGTTTAGTGATTTTTTTGGCTAAATTATGGTGAAACTTAGGCAGGCTTTGGATGAAAGTAACAATAGGTGCTTTAAAATTTGGGCCTTTAGTGTCGGCAACAGTGCCATCACACCGTAACTCCTCTGTGGTATTGTGGAAGAGTGCAGGGTTGGACCCTGCGGTCCAATATTAAAATGATATGAATCTGGTATAGGCGTCAGTGGCAGTGCACCCAAATATTGTGCCTTTGGTAGCAGCAAGTGCCTTCACACCGTAAGTAACACCTCTGTGGTATTCTGGAAGAGTGCAAGGTTTGACCCTGTGATCCAATATTAAAATGATATGAATCTGGTATAGGCGTCATTGGCAATGCACCCAAATATTAGGCCTTTGGTGCCAGCTAGTGCCTTCACAACGTAACCCCTCTGAGGTATTGTGGAAGAGTGCAGGGGTGGAGGTTTTGGTAATGCAGAAGAGATCCCCGATCCCCGACAGAGAAGGAGGAGGAGGAAGAGGTGGTGGAGCAGACAGACCTCATACAAGCAGCTTTCTGGAGGCGTGGTGGATGAACAAGCTCCAGCACAGAGCCCTGTACTGGATCCCTCCAAGCTGCAATAAGAGTTACCCAGTGTGCCGTGAAGGAAATGTAATGGCCCTGTCCATGTTTGCTGGACCACGTATCTAAAGTCATGTGCACCTTGCTGTTGACTGCCTTTCCCAATGACTCCATAACATGGTCTTCCACGTGCTGGTATAGTGCTAGAATGGCCTTCCGTGAAAAGAAATGGCATTTTGGAACCTGCTACTGTGGTACAGTACATTCAGCAAATTCACGGAAGGAAGCAGAGTCCACCAGCTGGAAAGGCAGCAGCTGTATTGCGAGTAATTTTGCTAAACTGGCATTTAGACGCTGTGCTTGGGGATGGTTGGGACTATATTTTTTCTTACGCTGCAGCAGCTGGGGCAATGTAATCTGGCTGCGTAAATCTTTAGCTGATGGGATGCTGTCACATTCTGAGGAAGGACCTGGTACACCCATTACTGTAGCATCATCCCTTTCAGTGGAGGTTGTAAGCAATGACATGGCAGGACAAATAGTGGGGGTAGAGACAGATGAGGAGGAGGAGGACATATGCAAAGTGTTGTGCCAACGGGATGCATGGCAGGTGGTCATATGTCGCCTCAAGCACGTGGTACCCAAGCGTGGGATGTCTTTCCCACGCTTGATCCTCATCTGACATAGATTACAAATAGCAACGGTGCGGTCTGCTGCACATTTCTTAAAGAACTCCCAGACAGCAGACTTCCTGTGCTTTGAGACAACAGCGCTCTGCACCTGAGCAGCTGTGACTTCTGATGCCTTGGAGTGGCTACAGTTGGTCATAGAGGACGTTCTGCCTCCTCCTCCTCCTCCCTTGACTCTTCTGTTTGATCAGGCACCCAGGTGGAGTCAGTGACCTCATCATCATTATCATCACTCCCTATCTCCTCGTCACTGGAGCCAACTTGGCAGTATGCTGCAGCTGCTGGGGCAACATGAGTGCCAGTTATTTGTGTGTCACTGGCACCCCCTTCCTCTAGGTTGATTATACTCCCTTCCTCAACCTCAGAGTTGAATCAGAGCACTGGAGTTGATGCACATCCTCAAGCAGCATGTCACTGTCATTGTAGTCAAACAATTCAGCTGACTCCTCCGTGTGTGATAGTGAGGCTACGGCAGGAGTAGCTGTGGACATGGAGGCTGAATTAGATGTTTTGGCAGCTGAGGTAGACTGTAAACCACTACAAGCCTGGCTGGCAGAGGACTCGGAGGATGAGGATGGCCTGGTTAGCCAATCCACCAAATCCTCTGTATGTTGCTGCTGCTTAAGACGGCCAGCACCAGTTAGAAAGGACAAGCATGCCCCTGCAGAGGACATACCACGTCCACGATGACCAGAGGCACAGCCTCCCGACACAGAGGATGCTTGCCCTCTTATCTGTGGCTGGGAGTGTCTGCCTGTCCTTTTTGGTCTTTCTGACATGGTGAGTGATATATAGATTAAAGATATACAGAACTCTGATTCAACTCTGTGATAAAAATTGGAGATATGCAGAACTCTGATTCAACTGTGTTATCTAGATTAAAGATTTCCAGAACTCTGGTATAACTCAGTGAGACACCCTGCTAGCTGGCAGCCAGTGACAAGACACAGATTAAAATTCCCAGAAACCACCTATAAATCAGTGAGACCCCCTCATGGGTGGCAGTGACAAGATACAGGTTATAATTCCCAGATATCTGCTACAAGTCTGTGAGACCCCCTGATGGGTGGCAGTGACAAGACACAAATTACAATTCCCAAATATCTGCTAGATGTATGTTGGACCCCCTGATAGCTGGCAGTGATAAGACATAGATTACAATTCCCAGGAATCTCCTATAAATCAGTGAGACCCCCTGAAGGGTGGCAGTGACAAGACACAAATTGCAATTACCAGGAACCTCCTATAAATCAGTGAGACCCCCTGATGGGTGGCAGTGACAAGACACAGATTACAATTCCCAGGAACCTCCTATAAATCAGTGAGACCCCTTGATGGGTGGCAGTGACAAGACACAGATTACAATTCCCAGATATCTTGTAGAAGTGAGACCCCCCCAATAGCTGCTGGCAGTGAGAACACACAGATTACAACAATTCCCAGATATCTTGTAGAAGTGAGACCCCCCCAATAGCTGCTTGCAGTGAGAACACACAGATTACAACTATTTCCAGATATTTTGTAGAAGTGAGACCCCCCAATAGCTGCTTGCAGTGAGAACACACAGATTACAACAATTTCCAGATATTTTGTAGAAGTGAGACCCCCCAATAGCTGCTGGCTCTGAGAAGACACACTAACAGAACAATCTCCTCTCAAAAAACACGTGCTGGGGGCTGTGTGAAGCCTTATATAGTGTGCTGCGGGACTTAGCTCTGTGAGCCCATGATTGGGTAAAATGTGCCCAATCAGGACTCTGAGCCGTGATTGGCATAGTCTTGCACCTGTCTTGCACCTGACCTATGGTCAGGTGCAAGGCTGTAGCCAGATACAAGCTTCAGGCCAGTGAAAAAGTGCATTGTGGTCCATTGTGGTGCATTGTGGGCGAACTCAAACCGAACACGCGGAAATGTTCAGAGTTCGCGAACAGCCGAATGGTCGATGTTCAATGCGAACTCTGAAAAGATCGAACCGAACAGCTCATCCCTATTCAAAACCTGGAGACGTGTTTAAACGTCCAGAACAACCATCAACATGTCTCGCCCCTCAGATATTGCTCTTTGGTCTTGTTTGTTTCTAACTCTGGATATTTGGGTTAAACACTTATATTGAAGCAACTCTGGCATTTTTTCCTGAACGACATTTTTTTCTGAGTGAGTTATTTTACAATGTTTTGCATGTTCTTGATTTTTCATTACATGGTGTAGCTTTCACTTTCAGACTTTGTATGTTATATTGGTTAGAATTCCCACATGACTATATTGATGGCATTTTTATGTGCCGTTTTTCCTCGAAATTATTCTGTCACTGCAAACCTGCATCGTTTACCTTGCCAACGTTTTATGACATATTTTCCGTTCATATTTATTCACCAGCTCTGCCTTCCCATAATTTATTCCTTCTCGGGAAACAATACATGCTGTTTCAACCTGCATAATAAAGAAATGACCTACAAAAGATAAAAAAAAATGTGACAATATTAACAGGGTTATTTAGGGGTTCTCATAAAACCAGTGTTTTGCCGGAGTTGCAAACACTGACAATAATCACTAATATTGCATTGCAAACAAACGCTGGCATTTCACAAACGACAAAATCCAAACGCAACAGGAGAAATTTCCCAGTAAATGTTTTTCCTGCTGCTCTTTTGATTTTCTGTTTATTGTGGCATCCATCATGAGCCATGGTTAGATGCAAACATCACAAATACCGACAAATGCGCTGACATATCCGTTAAAGATACTCAATATTCACATCACTATAGTTAACTATGTAACTATGTTTTCTTAACAAATGTTCTCATCTTCAGTCTAGTGTCGTAAACAGGATACTGCCAAATTGTCTTCAAATAAACAAGATTCTATGGGCTCTATTACAGTCTTCATGCAAAAATGCACGGTAAACGCGTGAATTTTTGCGAGAAGCGTTAAGCGTTAACGTGTGTAAATTAACGCTGGTATTACAATCCTCGCGCATTATTTCATCCGTCAAAAAATAACGCACGTAAAAAATACACTCAAAAACGCGCACGCATTAACGTTACGCACAGAAGTCGGTGTGCGGACTGTTTTCTCACGCGATTCAGCCAATCAGAATTAAGAACCTTAATTGTCTCACGTTAAGTTTTTGTGCCTGTCAAAGTCAATCTGCGCGTATATCCTGCATCAAAAAAAATAACACGCACAACTTCTCAATTTTATTGTTTGGTATGTGTAGAATGTGTAACTATACTTTGCTGTAATTTTTTTTTTTGGGCTGGTGTATTTGGATTCAGCCAGGACGTTCAGATTTGCCATTACCACCAGCTTTTCAGCGTTTAAAAGACGTTTAAATTATGCGCGCAAACGCTGAGCGTTAAATTTTGCGCATAGATTGTAATACCATCGGCGTACCAGCGCACAAACGCATTTGGGCTCACATTGTTAAGTATAGGACGCACGCAGTAAAGTACGCTCGTGCAGCGTTCGCGCAGGTTCACCTGCGGTAGATGTTAACGCGCTTTTTTTGCGCAGACATTGTAATACGACGTTCAGCACAAAGGGTTTTGCCCCTCGCGTTAATGCGTTTTTGCGCACGCGATAACGTTTGCCCTATATTTTTACTGTGACAGTAAGTAGGTGTCTTACACAGTATATCTGCTATGAACATTCCCTTCTCTGTTGTGACTGTGACACATCTGGGATGAAAGACCCAATAGGCTGATGTATTTGACAATGCCCTTCCCTAATTTAGGGCTATATTACACATCGAACGGTAACTGTAGCTTTCGAATATGCAAGCGTTAACGTCAGGATAACTGGGTAAAAGCTATTAGGAGTATGTAATTTAACAAGAATTATATTGGTTTTATCGTTAAATTAACGTCAGGATAAGTGACTTTAACGCACGCCCTCCATAATACATCCGTTACACTAAACCATGTAAAAATCTGTTAGCGTATCAGTGATTGCGCTAGCATGCGCAAGCATACTGTACTTTCCGCATCCTATACTTAACAAGGGAACTGCCTCAGTGAGCAGACTCATTTGGAGCAAATCATAAGCAACACGAGGCTCTATTCCATAGTGACTGAGTACTGTAGCTTTCAGATGAGTAACTTTCAACCCTAGGATAAGTGACTTTAACGCATGCCCCCCCATATTACCTTCCTAATGCTAAACCCTTGAAAAATCCGTTAGCGTATTTGTGATTGCGCTAGCTTCCGCGAGCTTACTGTACTCTGCACTCCCCATTTTAAGTATAGGATGCGCAATCAGTAATTAGCGTTAGGATAAGTAAAGTATTACAAAGTGCTAGCGATAATTAACGCACTGATGCAAAGCAAATGTAAATACACGACCCACCATTGTGACATGTTAAAAGAGCTAAACTGGCCGTCGCTGGAATCTAGATGCACCCTTCACCTTTCCAACCTGGTGATTAAGAGCTTTTCTGGGAAGCTGCCACCCTACCTGAATAGGCTGCTTCTCCTAGCAGTTCCCTCATCCTATAACCTCCGATCCAGGACCAGCACCTTACTTGTAATACCACAATACAAAAAGAAAGTGGCTCGATCCTCATTTTCCTACAGAGCACCGCAATTATGGAATAACCTCCCAGACGCCATCAAATCTTCCCCCAGTCTAATGTCCCTTAAGAGATCTCTATTAACATACCTCAATACAGAACGCACCTGTAATCATGTAACATAGTGACTATATTTTCTACATATTTATTTTCTGGGTTAATCTTTATATTTGTGTTGTTGTTTTTTAATATCCTGCATTTTATTACTTTGTATTTCTGTAACAACTGTAACCATTCAATGTTATTGAACCCAGGACAGACTTGAAAACGAGAGAAATCTCAATGTATCCTTCTTGGTAAAATACTTTATAAATAAATATTTAACTACACATAAGCTGGTGCTAACTGATTCCACTTTTGCAAAATCATTTAGCACCCCCTAAACTGCCGCCCGATGAATCCGATACTCACCTCTTATCCCGTAGCGAGAACCTGGCTTGATCCGCCTCTCCTCCTGGGTGCAAGCAGAGTGAGACTGGGAACAAATAGTCTCCAGTCTCCCTCCTTCCTAGATCACTCTCCGGCGCTGCACGATCTTGCGAGAGCGAGATCGCACAGGGCTTGCGTCCCGGCAGCGGAATTTTCCATGGAGTCCTGTGGACTCCAGGAGATGATCCTCACGGTGGCGCAGAAACATTACCGCGAGTATTACTGAGGGTAACGCTGCGTTCTGGGGCAAGGTGCTGAGGCAGCGGCTTCCCCAGAATCTAATGCTAAAATGTGGACGCGATGGGGAAACCCTCAGGTGCAGGTTTTCCCCATTGGCATCTCCAGTTTAGCGTTAGGGAGGGTATAGTATTTCCCTGAGTACATAAGGGAATGCTGATATCCATAAATAAAAAGGTAGGATAATGGCATCCCACGAATTCCCCAATACAGAACCCCTAGGTGAGGTCCATTGGACCGGAATAGTAATTTTGCATGGCTCTCTATGCACACCGACAGCCTGTGAATGCTGCACTACATTTCCACAAATAAACAAGAACAGAGCTTTTCCAGAGCTTTCACAGTAACTGGAAGGATGGCTCGCATTCTCTAAATGTGGATTATTGGTTGATTTATCATTTGGTTTTTCTTTTAGGGTGTTTGGGAATTTTTGGGAAACATTTTCTTTGTGATACCCAGTCAGATGGTCTTAGCATTAAAATATCACCTTGTCCTCCTTGTCCTTTGCATTAAAAAATAACATTTTGTATGTCGCTGTATTTCAGGCTGCTGGCACACGAGCGGATTTTTTGCGTCTGTGCGTGCAATTTGCTGTCCGTTGCAGGTTTTTAATGGAGTCAATAAAGAACACTGCACGATAAAAACCGCGCACTTGTTTACGCACGGCCTTTGTGTATTGCTATGGTCGCGAAAATGGCATGGACGGGAAAAAGCTAGGCGGACGCAGGAACTATGTGCTGCTTCCTATGGGCGTGAATATTTGCGCAAGTGCGAAGGCCGGCATGCTGAAGCATCTGCCATCTTCTGATCCGCGTTTATAACTTTCAGTGTTCAACAGACGATCAATATCTTCTAACAAAATGTGCGTCTGTTATGGACGCACTGTACGCAGTGCCTGTACGCTCATGTGCCTGCAGCCTTAGTGGATATTATCATTTATTTGCTTTAGGCTTGTGCACTGATTTTTTTTTCGGTTCGATTCGGTTCGGTTTCGTTCGGATTTTGTAAATTTTCGTTTCGACTCGTTTCGGCCGATTTTCGTTTAGTTTCGGTTCGTTTCTTTTCGTTTTTCGTATCGACTTTTTTCGTGGTTTCGGAAATTTTCGTGGTTTTCGGAACGTCTGTTCTCCTCGTTTCAAAGTGTCTATTCGTTTTGACGTAAACTAATGGTTTTTCGGATACAATAATTATACGATACGATAATTCTGCCATTGAGATTTCTCATGTTTTACAAGAAGGATACATTGAGATTACTCATGTTTTACAAGAAGGATACATTGAGATTTCTCATGTTTTACAAGAAGGATACATTGAGATTTCTCATGTTTTACAAGAAGGATACATTGAGATTTCTCTGGATTTACAAGTAGGATACATTGAGATTTCTCATGTTTTACAAGAAGGATACATTGAGATTTCTCTGGTTTTACAAGAAGGATACATTGAGATTTCTCATGTTTTACAAGAAGGATACATTGAGATTTCTCATGTTTTACAAGAAGGATACATTGAGATTTCTCTGGATTTACAAGAAGGATACATTGAGATTTCTCATGTTTTACAAGAAGGATACATTGAGATTTCTCATGTTTTACAAGAAGGATACATCGAGATTTCTCATGTTTTACAAGAAGGATACATTGAGATTTCTCATGTTTTACAAGAAGGATACATTGAGATTTCTCTGGATTTACAAGAAGGATACATTGAGATTTCTCATGTTTTACAAGAAGGATACATTGAGATTTCTCATGTTTTACAAGAAGGATACATTGAGATTTCTCATGTTTTACAAGAAGGATACATTGAGATTTCTCTGGATTTACAAGTAGGATACATTGAGATTTATCATGTTTTACAAGAAGGATACATTGAGATTTCTCTGGTTTTCCAGGAAGGATACATTGAGATGGGAATGATACAAAATTTAATTACAGAATCAGCGATATAAAATCGATGTCCGAAATTACTGAAATGGAATCGAAATCAGGAATGGAGCCGAAATCACGAATGGAACGAAAATGAATTTCGATTTTACACATTTCTAGTCCATTCGAAAATTCCGAAAAGTTTTTTCGTTTCGGCACGAAAATTTGTTCGGATCTGTCGTTTTCGGATCTTAAAATTTTCGGAAAATCGGCCAAATCCGAATGCACGAATTGGGAAATTTCGTGAAAATTCCGAAATTCCGAAACGCACATCTCTAATTTGCATAATGCCAATATTTCATAGACTGAGTGCTTAAGGATACCATATAGTTATAGTTACAAGTATTTATAAAGCGCCAACAAATTCCTTAGCGCTGTACAATGAGAGAGACCGAATAACAAATATGTATTTGTTACGCACACGGAACAGAAGGAGGGAGGACCCTGCTCGAGAGCTCACAATCTACGAGGAGAGGGGTGACCCATTAGGTGAGGGTGAATAGGGTAGGTGAAGTGGCGGGTTGCAGGAGGGCTGAATGGGAAGAAGAGCAGCAAATGACAGTGGGGAGATCAAGGTATACAAATGATAGACAATGATTTTCTGCATTACAGCTTTACATTCTGCCATATATTTGTTAGCCAGATACAGGTTGATTTACCATCAGTCCGGGCCAGACCATCAGGTACACTGGGGCTTCAATACAGCTTTGAAGGCAACAATTTTGCATATATTAAAGCTCTGTGATGACATTGTTGAATTTTTAAGCATGTGAAGTTGTGAAGCTGCAGTGTGTGGCAACATTTTACTGTCACACATTAACATTTTGAAAGAGGACAACGAACAACTGCACATTATTACTGGAGTCCAAAGTAAAGATCAACTAACTACAAAAGGAGAATAATCAGATTGCTATACTACTGTATTTAATTATACAACATTTATATAATGCCGGGCTGTGCCAATGCTTTTTTAAATGATTTCTACACTGCCTGGCCATAAAATGTCACCCTACCTGTTATGATCTTGGGTTTCTTCTGCTGGTCAGGTCTAGGTTCAGCAACGTTATGAGGAAAAAAATAGGTCATGTGACTCCCTGAATGAACAAGTTTTTCCATCAATGGATTTTTTTTCTTCCCCGATGGTGCGGGCATATTCCAAGATGGCAATGCCAGGATTCGTTGGGCTCAAATTGTGCAACAGTGTTTCAAGGAGAAGGAGACATCATTTTCACACATGGATTGGCCACCACACAGTCCAGATCTTAACCCGCATCGCATTGAGAAGCTTTGGGATGTGCTGGAGAAGACTTTACACGGACCTCCGACTCTCCCATCATCAGTACAAGATCTTGGCCACAAATTGATGCAACTCTGGATGTAAATAAATGCTGTGACATTGTAGAAGCTTATCGCAACGTTGCCACAGAGAACATGTGCCGTAACCAAAGCAAATAGCGGTCCAACGAAGTGTTGGTGTGTGTGTTGGTTTTTTGGCCAGTGTGTTATTTCTAGAAATTTGCAGCATGGAGACTTTTAATCACACTTTTTTCTTTGCCCTTCACCTTAATTTTAATAGTTGTTGATTTCCTTTGGAATGAGAATCTCTCAGAAAGAAGCAAGCATTGTCCCCGCTGACTAGGGCTATAACTAGCCAGAAGCAGCAGTCCAGGAGCGGCTTGTTGCATGCCCTGATTTATGCTTGAAGCCATAATACAGCAGTGGTTCCCAACCGCGGTTCTCAAATACCCCCTACAGGCCAGGTTTTAGGGATTGCCTTGAGGAAATGCAGACTGAATCCTTCAATCACTGAGCAGCAAATCATATCACCTGTGCTGTGCTTCAGATATTTGGCAAACCTAGCCTGTTGGGGGTACTTGAGGACCGCGATTGGGAAACACTGTAATAGATCATAGCACTAGAAAAAGGTGCTAAAACAACCTTTTGATGCAAAATTTGAGAGGTTATAGACCTCATCTGCATGTCCTACCCAGAGTTCCTTTCTGCATGTGGTGAATGTAACAACTGAGATCTGTGGGCAAAGCAGTTTTCTGAATTTCATGGCCGTGTAGATGCTTTTTTGCAATTATATATATTATTTATTGTCATTTCTGGAACAGAGGATTTTAGTCTCAATTTCTGCCGTCCGCCTTAATTTTAATAGTTGTTGATTTGTACATACTGTGATAATTTTGTTTCGATTTTTTTTTAACTCTGTGCCTGTTTAAACACAACACTCTCTAATTAAAAGCCAGAAAAATGTTGGGAAATAATGCAAAATATTTAATTGGGTAAAGAAAATATAATAATATCCTAAAGCTGGATAATTATGCATTCTGCATTCATGCTGCCATAAAGCAGGTATACCATAAGTAATTGTGAAGTACTCCTGGAGCAATATCTTTAGTGGAACATATTAATTACAAGAGCAGCGACATACAAGATGAAAGGCCTAGATTTGATGTTAAACCCATTATCTGAGTCAACAGGCCCCTCAAGATAAGATACATATATATGTCAAGGAATAGGTTGTCATGGAACCTGCCAAGGGGAGGCAAGAGCTACAAATTCATCCCATGAATCAAGTTTGAATGTGAATTAAAATGAATATCAATGTCTTTAGTCATGTCATTTTAATAACTGAAATACTTTTATCTGGTAGAAAATGCAAAGATGTATTTTATAGGCAAGACTTTAATAAATGGATACATTATTATCATAGCTTTTTCAATTAGAATTTAATTTCTTTTGAGTGTATTGCAAGCCTAGATTTTGGAGAAAAGATATGGGGGGGGGGAATATAAATCTATGTAGCTGAACTGGAAAAATAATAGAGTTGGAAAGGTTTTATTTTTCTTCTCCAATGGCAGCCAAAATTTTTCTGTTCCTCAATCAATTCACCACAATTTTGATGTTTAGCAAATAAATTGTCTTGATGAGGTCCCGATGAGGTCATCGTCTATTGCGTTTGGTAAATGGAGTGGAACCAGCGCTCCAGACATTACTCTTACATTAGCGTATATTAGAAATTCCCATAATGAGAAATTGGACAACCAACGCAAAGGTTTCTAGAACCATTCGGGTGGAAAACACGAGCCGAACCATTCATCTTGAACAAACAGGTCATGTTTGGAAATACGTGTCCAGTGCTGATATAAATAAATGTGCCTTGACTGAGATAGGCATTGATTGAATGTAATCAGTCTCTTAACATATTTCATTTCTCTTTTATTTATGATATTCCTTCGGGGAAAGTGGAAAACAGGAACAAAAGCTAGTTCAATCAACAGCTAGGAATCATCTGGCTACTTTATAATATATCTGTCTTGTCTATGTTTACCTCAATCCTACCTATTGGAAGTTAGGTTCATGAGTCTAATCACATATATGTCACATATTGCACATTTCTATTCCTTTTATAGGGTATTGCAATATGTAAAATGCATTACATCACAATATGTCTTCAACGCTACTCTTGACTCTCAGGCATGGTAGTAATAGCTAATCCATTTCCGTATGCATTTTCTACCAGAGATAAAATAGACAATCACTGAGGCTCATATAATGCAAGAGTTGTGTTTCTACAATGAGCTTCAACCTCTCTCTCTGTGATGACATAATATTATGGTACCAAGGTCATTTTGATTGAAAATGGAAACCGCAGTTTTCAATAGGGGAACAGATTTAGGCACCATGAAAAAACCCATCTATTTGTGTTCTCAGCAGCATGGGCAAGGCAACAATCTCAGGGCCCTCACAAACCCCCCTTCTCCTCACTATAAGTCTACAATCTTGCAGAGTTTCATCATGAACATTATGAAATTGCAAGAACAAAACTCTAGGAAAATTCTACAAAATTTTGGAATAGGTGGATGTCGTGAGGTCCGCGCTTCTTCCTAAAAGATCCTCTTTATGTGTGAAAATTCTCTCCTTATTTCAACAGTGTTCACCTCGAGAGAAATACATCAACATAGTGTGATCTGCTATTATATTCTGGAAATTAGAAAGTATATAGATCTCACACTCAAATTTTTTAGTGTCCAAAGCCTGGCACTGGATGTAAACATGGCCTTAAATGGGTGTGCTGGATCGCCCCTCAACCGTCTGGATGTTCTCCCGTCCTTTTGCCCGGTATTCAGCAACCACAGGATCAGTGAATCATTTAACGGTTTTATTATTCCATATAAAATAAATGAAATTAGATAAATTAAACAAATACTTCCAGAACGCGTTTCGCGATCTGTTCGCTTCCTCAGCTGGAGAAATGAAAATTTTGGAATGATCCCTTTAAATAAAATATTAATGTCACTGAAAAATGCAATGACTTATGGTCTTGATGTACAGAATTAATGTTTTGGTATGACTTGATCTTGCAGCCTTCGTCATGCAATGAAAGCTAAAATGTTAATTGCGCAGATCACTAATCCTTTCTTGGCTTGTAGGGATCAGAACATACTGTTAGTTTTCCTCTTGAAGTTTTTTCAAAAAAATTATTTGACTAATTTGTCATTGCCTTCAGATCTGTGCTGCAAAACCTCCTGTGCCGGACCCATTTCATTTCCAAACATCAAACATTGCTTATGTGGCAGTGCATAAACGCATTGTAACAGATCTCCATATCCAGTCTGGGTCACATCTGTTAATGCCACTGCCTTGCTGGACTCCCTCACTCCATGTAGCGTTTCATATCTTGACCGCGAGCTCTGTGCGAGCTTGCTGTCGCAAAGTCGTGTAGTGATACAGAGGATTCACTGTGGGAGACTAAGAACTGTTTGTTCCCAGTCTCCCTCTGCTCCCGACGAGAGGAAGCGGCAGATTGTGCCGCCCTCAGCCCTGGGGATGAGAGGCGAGTATGTGATTTATTTTTTTTAGGAGGGGTTAGGTCAGTGTGTCATGTGATTTTTTTTTCTTCAAAGCAAAATCACTTAGCACAAGGGTCTGTGAGACAGTTTTTCCCAGTGGAATACTGTCTAATGAATGGACTTTTAAACACCTTGACACGGCTTCCATTTCGAGGCACAAATTAATGCACAGAGCTCGCGGACAAGATATGAAACGCTACATGGAGTCCTATGAGGGGGTCCAGCAAGGAAGAGGCATTGACGGATGTGACCCAGATGGGGTATGGAAATCTGTTACAATGCTTATGTGCACTGCCACATATGCAATGTCTGATGTTTGGAAATAAAATGGGTATACAGTTACAGTTACAAGTTTTACTAAAGCGCTAGCAAGTTCCATATAGAAGGTATAGGAGACGTTAATTTACAGGAAGCAAGCGCAAGGAAGTGCTATACTTGAGGCAAAAGCCTGGCTTGCATCAAGAGTGGAATAACAATTCCAGGCGATGAGATAACTTCGAGACATTATGTATAGCACCCTCAAAGTTATTTTATCACCAACCGTGTGAAGGGCCAAGGTTGCTGACTATTGCTGTAAACCATGTGAAAGGGAGGGGTACTAGCCTAAAAGGGTGGTAAGACTATTTTGAGCCCTAGGCAAGACCAGCTACTTGTCCCCCCCATAAAAAAATTATCAACTGTTGAAATGCAGGGGGAACATAAACACTGTGCGCTCGGGGGGTTGAGGGACACACACTGTGTACTGGGACACACACACACACTGCGGGGATGACGACACACACACACTGTGCACAAGGGGCCGCACACGGTTGTTTGGTCCCCATCTTATTCCTCCGCTGGTCGGGCCTGGGATCGGTCTGTGCCTCTTTCTTTCCTCTGCCCTCTGTGCCTTTGTCTTCTGTGCCTCTTTCATTCACCTTTTCTTTCTTCCGCCTCTTTCTTTCCTCTGCCTCTTTCTTTCTTCTGTGCCCCTTTTTTTCTTTCATCTGCCTCTTTTTTCTATCTCTTTCTTTCGTGTCTTTCATCTGCCTTTTGTGGCATCCACACGTAATCTGGTGGTGCCACGCATCACCATTAGATGCCCACCTTCTGCGACGCTAGCGAGGGTCCGCTTTGTGAGCCGCCACTGCCGGCTACACAAGCAAACAATGATGAAGGGGTACAATAAGGGAAACCGGTTTGGGGCCTGCTGCGCCCCTAGATGGCAGTGTGCCCTAGGCGGTTGCCTAGCTTGCCTAGTGAAAGCACTGACCCTGGGTAAGCCCTCAACATGGAATACAAAAACTGTGTGAGATGCACTCCACCTTAACATGCATTTCACGTAAGGTTGCTATTGAGACCAATGCATACAGCATACAATTTGCAATGCACACCACTTAAATATAATACTAGAGATTATAAAACCATCTAAGGGAACAATGTATATTTGTGTTTTATTCTTTTAGATATATGTATAAGAGAGAGCGAGAGAGAGAGAGAGAGTACTTGGTTCACTTTCATGATTAAATGCAAATTTACTTATCCTTTCTCATAAAACCTGGTTTGTAAAAGAGACAGATTAGCTCTCTGAGAGACGAATGACTCAGAATTTACATTTGTGAAATATATCAAGTAGAACTAAACAGTGAGAAATGTTATTTCATGGCAAGACTCCAGCCAACAGACGTCAGCAAAAAAACATGATATATATTTATAAACGGAAGGCAAACTGTACATACCCCATAGTAAGACTAGGAAAAAGAGATATGTGTGTAATCCTCTGCCCACACAAAAAAAAAAATAAGACAAGAGGGATAATCTGGCTGCCAGAGCACCGGTGAATGACATTTAAAATTTGTTTTTCTTGTTCTTTAATAATTTTAATAAAATTAAAACTCATCTTCTTTTCACAAAACAGAAAAAAGGACAGAGATAAATGAGAAGTAATTTATCATGCTAGAAGTAAGCACTTAGCTGGAAATTTACCCATCATAACTGAAGGGAATATTTAAAGAGAAATATGAAAAGAGGAAGTAAAAATACAAAACATTTTATTTTATGTTGTTTTTGCAGTTGAGCATTCCCATGATTTTCTCCATTAACTAGTTAAACCAGGGGTATATTTAGGCTTGGTGCTGCCCTAGGAACTCCAAATTCTGCTGTCCCTCTCCCTCTAACAAACATATTTGTCAAAATCAAATTAAGGCAAATGTTCCCAACCTTTCGGGCCATTTATGTGAATAACAATATTATTTAGAACAAGAGCATAAAAATAACATCATGTTATTTCTAATAGCATTTATTATAGCCTAGAGATGCAACACTAGAGGATTTATTGCTTTGCAGCTCTGTTATACACTTACACATCTCAAATTTGCTGGGCCTCTAAGGCTAGGGTCAGACTGAGGCAGTGCGAACGCGCGTTCTGGCGCACATAATCACGGCCGCACTAGCAGCAGATGACGGGCAATGACAGCCAATATACGAAGTACGGTCGCACAAAAGTCCGGCCGCGCAACGCAAGTGGAAAATGAACGCATTTTTTCGAGAACGTTAAACCGCTGGTACTGACGTACAGAGTGCGCTGCGGCCGCATAGCAGCGTGTGTGCGTGATTAGGAGATGTCAGACGCTGCTAGTGTGCGGCCAACATAACGTTCAAACAGCCGGATTTCCCTAGACTTCTTTTCACCCCATCGTCATGAAATACGTCCAGAATTGCGCATCGTCTGACCACTTAAGCGTATTCCGTGAAAAAATGCGTGCGCACGCATCGACGTACATTTTGACGGTGGCCGCAGAAAATGCGCTCATCTGTCCCTAGCCTTAAAGAAAGGACAAGAAATAAAAATGAGAACATTAGATAAATTATAAACATTCTCCTATTGACTAGCTGAAATGTATATTTCACTTATTTTCAAGAAGTTATTAAAATGAAATGCTGCCCCCTACCTTCTAATCTGACACCCTTGGTCCAGATTTAGCATGCCTAGGGCCAGATTAAGATCTCTATGGGCCTGGAGCTGAATATTTTGGTGGCCTTTTTTTGGAACTCAGTGGCATGAAAACATATTTTTGGTTATATAAAATAGTGCAGATATGAGTATATCTAACCAGGCAGATACCGTGTGAGTAAATGTCCATTCAGATTTCAATCATTTATATAGCGTTAAAATTTTTTTGTTTTACACATTTTATCATCCAAAACTTTGTGGTTATATTCTCTATAGGGCATTCTTGTTAACCCTGTCGCTGCTGAGCCATTTCACACCTGTGTGCTGAGGTCATTTTTACCGGTTTCGCTCATCATGTTTAAATGCTTTTTCAAGACAAATTTTATTATATGACCCAGACATATTATATATCGTTCCGGCAGACTCGGCAGATTCATAATATATTATTATATTTATACGTTATGTCCTGTCTGTATATCATAACAAAAAATACAATAAAATTTTATTTTTCCATAATTTACAACGTGTAAAGTGGTTTTTTTCACATTTTAACATGCGAGCGTTTGCGGTCAGATTTTCTATGGGTTGCGCTTGTTAAAAATATTAGAAATGGGGACTCCAGTGACCCCCAAAAACACACAGTGATTACGAGATAATGGAATGAATTTAAACCAAATGGGTACTTAACTTAGCGTTATGGAATAAGCCACTCAATATTCCGTCTCAATCACTGGATAAATCCTCAAAGAGAACAAAAACAGAAAAAACATAATCGTGTATTACATTATACAGATATTTGCAAAAAAAATAGGAACTCTATACACTCACAATATGTGGAGCTTATAAAGCTCTAATGATTCAAGCCTCTGGGTCATTAAACAGGCCTCCCCAAACGCCTCCTTTACACAAACCCTCAAAGAGATAAGAAACAGGAAAAAGATGGATTTTGGTGTAGTATTTCCAATACCGTTGAGTGAAGATGGAAGGGAGGGGGTTTGAAATATCACTCACCCTTTCAGGGGTCTTAGAATGACCCGTTCAGAATCGCCTGTAGGTGTTTTTTCTTTTATGGCACAACCATTCCAAAAGCCCTTTAGCATTCCTCCGTCTCCATAGTCATCCTCAAGGAGAGTTCAAATTCCCAATATTTTGAAAAACAATATTTATTGGTATATAAAATATGGGCAAAAATAAAACAATAAAAAAGTTTTACATAGAGAAAACCAGATGCGTTTTGCCCCTAACAAGTAATGGGCTTCATCAGTGGTGAAGCCCATTTCTTGTTAGGGGAGAAACGCGTCTGGTTTTCTCTATGTAAAACTTTTTTATTGTTTTATTTTTGCACATATTTTACTCATATTTTAGGGTGCTTGGAGAGCTATAAAACAAAGGATTTTGTTTCTCCACAGGGGACACCCTAATCCTGCTTTACAAAGGTGGGAAAAGTTGTTTTTTGATATGCAAATTCGTCCTTTTCAATGCTTTACACTGCAAAATCGTGATAACTCGATTTTGGGTGTGTAGGGGATAAAAATGTGTACGATTTTAGAAGAGAAATTATATCCAAACAAGCATTTTACCTGGGAATTCTGGAAATTGTTTTTCAATACAGCCCGATTTTTGGATGTTTGCACCTATTTTCAACAGCTGCCCTTAAGATACAATGTCACAATAAAAGAAAATCTGTTATTTTCCATTTCCAGCAACACCAAGCGACGAAGAACCATGGAGTGACACAAATGTATTCAAGGGCTCATTCATACAAAAGTCCACTAGATAAGAATAATATCTCCTTGGGTTCTTTGTTGGGGTTTCATGTCCTTTTGTTGACAGAATAAGTCAGTATACTTTGTTTCTAAGCACGTGCTAGGTATATTACTGCATACTCGATAGGGAAACGCATATAAGCAGCAGGCTGTCAGTCAATGACTTGATATAGAAATTGCCAGTGATTTATAAGCAGGCGAAAGGCAATAGTGATACAAACGTATCACAGAAATGCTGGGTGAATGCTAAACAGACTGAAACGCAAAGGGTGAGATCAGCTGAGAAGAGATTTTAACCTCTTGTTAAAATAGTTGCACAATCCACAAAGATGAGGAATAAAACTCTGGAGAAAATGTCAAGAAATGTCTAACTTTAAAGATAAAATCCATGCAGTAAATGTGCCCCTTCTGTCAATCTATCCCCTGTAGCTGTACCTACAATATACAAAAGCACAATGGTTGCACTCAACCTGAGCATGCATTTATTAACCCTTTCACTGCTGAGGACGTGTGGGGAAAGTCCTCATTGACTCCTAAGGAAAGATAGGGGTGGAGATAGGGGGTTCCATTGAACCACGATATCTCCCCACTGTTGGCAGCTAGAGGGTCATGTTTGTTATCAGTAGAAAGGCCAGAGCATGGCCTTTCCAATGATACCAAACATGACCATGTTTAAAGTAAAGAAGAAAAATTAGACCCGAAATGGCTCAGCAGTGAAGGGGTTAAGGAAGCAGATTCAGAGCACTCCTCTATAATATGGTCTTAAAGATTTTAAAAACACCTAAGGAACCATGCCTATAACACTCTTCTCTGAAATTATGATGACGATGATGATAATTATAGTGTGCAATGAGTAACAGGTTATTAAAATGCAAACAATCCTCCAGGCTATGTTTCTGCTGCCCTTTGCAGCAAAGTTTCATGGTTGATTTCATAACTTCTGGTATATGTTTGACTATTTATGTATCCTCCTGACCCATGGATGATTAGAACTACCCTGTGTATATATCTCTTTTTTTCGTTCACATGCTTCCCTTTACTGAAAAACCCATTGAGATGGAAAATACGCAACTAAAACTTTGGTAAATAGTGCTTGGGAGTGAAGGGGCTAATGCAATGCCAAAAGGACACCATCTCTGAGACCTCTCCCCCTGACAAGTCTATAGACAAGGAGAGAGTTTAATACTTTCACTGCTGACACACAAACACACACACACCCTTGTGCTGAATTCATTTCGACCACACTACGCTCATCACTTTTAAATGCTATTTGAAGTCCTATTTTATTGTAGAACCGAGACATATTATCTTTTTTTTTTTCCGATGAACTCTGAAGGTTCTGAGTGTATCATTACTCTGTTATGTATCACGTCGTGTCAGTTTGTTTTGACAGAATAATTAAAAACTATAAATCCCTATTTAGATTTCAATCAGAGCATGTAGATTGTTTTTCCACATTTTATCATCAAACGTCTATGGAGGACATTGCTTGATCTCTCCAGTGTCACCTCACTTGATTATCTAGGACTTATACAGGGTTGTTCAAAGAAAGGTGAAAATCAGGAGAATTTGCAGGAGAAGAGAACAATCTAGACCAAATAGCCCGATTTGGAAAGTGAGATAAATGGGATTTTTTTTCTGGTTTGGCTATTTTGACCTAGAATTTTCACTTCTCCAGTTATTGTCCTGAGTTTCACCTTTCTTTGAATAGACCCTATAGAAGTGGAGATCCAGGACCGCCGCCGACACTTTTAACTCTATTCAGAGGTGCTGGAGTTAAGGAGTTTTACAGATGTCATGTCGATAGCCGTCTTCCACGATACCCCCCAATTCTTTACTATGAGCAGGCTAATTCCAGGTGAGATCAGGGCCTGATCGTCGTGGGAAAGACGAAAAGGGAACGAGTATTAATGACGTCTCCCAAACATTGTAACTTTGTAAGCTCCATCTAGAGAAACTGGACGATGAATGGGAGAAGACATAATCTGAAGTGAATGGGTTAACACTTTCTTTTAAATACATGCAATAAACTGCATTTTATAGCTAGAACCCTATGTGTATTATATGATCTAATCCTGAGACCTTTTAACAAATTGACAGATCAAATATGCTTCTCGACTGTAAAGTACCCTAAGTGCTCTTCAAATGTGTAACCTTTTTTTATTAGTTGTATGAGGCCGGCATAAAAACATTGATGTGTGCTAACAAGCTGAAGTGACTGTAGTATCTTGAAACATTTAGGAATACAAAAAATCTAGGGCTCTTTTAACTGCTTCGCACCAAAGAGCACTCGCAGCGCTATTTTTTTTGCGCGCAGCGTTAAAAGTTAACACGCATAAATGAACGCTGGTATTAAAATCCGTGCGCATTTTTTCATCCGTCAAAAAATAATGCACGTAAAAAAGACACGCAAAAACGAGCGCGCATTAACGCTGCTCGCAGAAATCGGTGGGCGGACTGTTTTTTCACGCGATTCAGCCAATCTGAATTAAGAACCACAATTGTCTCCCATTAAGTTTTTGCGCCTGTCAGAATCAATATGAGTATATATGTTGCAGCAATAATAAAAACAAGCACAACCTCTCAATTTTATTGTTTGGGTATGCGTAGAATGTGTAACTATACGTTGCTGTATTTTTTTTTTTCGGGCTGGTGTATTTGATTTCGGCCAGGACGTTCAGATTTGCCGTTACCACCAGCTTTTAAAAGACGTTAAAATTAAGGGCGCAAACGTTGTCCGTTAAAATTTGCGCATGGATTGTAATACCATCCGTGTACCAGCGCACAAACGCATTTGCTCTCACAATGTTAAGTATAGGTCGCGCGCAGTACATTACGCTCGCGCAGGTTCACCCGCGGTAGACGTTAACGCGCATGTTTTGCGTGGACATTGTAATAGAACGTTCTGTGCAAAGGGTTTTTCCCCTCGCGTTAATGCGTTTTTGCGCAAGCGTTAACGTTTGCGCGAAGACGTTAATAGAGCCCATAAAGTTTAAAATGGTCGTTTTTGTTTTTCTCATTGTTTACCTACATGTTTTAAGAAGAAAAAGACCAGCACTCACTTGCTGACTTTTTGGCATCATTATCACACGATGTTCTGAAGAGCTGTGGAGGCTGTTGGTGCCATATAGATTAAGCATTAATAATGCTAATTTAAAGTAAAAGAAATGAGCCTGCTTGTGACTAGGGGTGAGCTGTTCGGTTCGATCAGTTCGGAGTTCGATTCAAACTTTGGCCGTTCACAAGTTCGCAAACTTCAAACTTTTTGGGGTGTTCGGTTCGAGTTCGCAAATATTTTTTTTGGGAAAAAAGTGTAAAAAATGCTTAAAAAATACTAAATTGAATTAAAAACTAATATGTACTTGCAAATATTCTCACCTCTAAATGACCTGTGTTCTCAAACGGGTCCCGCAAAGCTGATGACGTGTGGGACACGTCCGCCTCAGCATACAGCGGGAGTAACTGAGGCAACATGTCGTCAGCAGTGAAGGGGTTAAAAACGTCTTTTTTAAAAACTTTTTGTCCTTGTTTCCTGTCCCCCAGGGCACTACCCAGACCCGGACATTGTTTTTAAATGTTTCTATACATCCTAGAAATCCGCCACTTCACGGGCAGGTTATGGGGACCTCCTAGGCACAATATTTGAAGGAATTTTTTGTTTTTATTTTTAACCCTTATTTCATGGAAAACTCACTGTCCCTTTAACCCTTTCTCTGCTGAGGCATTTCCCGCCTCTGTGCTGAGGTAATTTTTACCGATTTTGCTCATCATGTTTAAACGTGTTTTGAAGGCTTATTTTAGTATATGACCCAGACATATTATATATCGTTCTTTCCATCAGACTCGGCAGCTTCATAATATGTCATTATTATATGTATACATCATGTCCTGTCTGTATATTATAACAAAAAATGCAATAAAATATGAATTTTCAATAATTTACAACGAGTAAAGTGTTTTTTTTTCACATTTTAACATGCGAGCAATTGCGGTTATATTTTGTATGGGGTGCGCTTGTTAAAAAAATTAGAGATGGGGTCTCGTTACATTTTTTTTGGGGGAAATTACGTGATTTTTAACAAACGCACCGCATACAAAAATCGTTAGTGCAGCATCATTGTTCAAATTATAATTGAAATGGGAACAATATTGCTGCATTATCGAACCAAAAAAAAAAAACTTGTTTATTTTTTTTATAATTTTTAAAAAAAGTTTTTGTTTTTTTTCGTTTTTTTTTTACAAACTTTTTTCATAGTCATGTTTGGTATTGTTGGAACGGCCATGCTCTGGCCGATTCAACAATATCAAACATTAACCCCTAACTGCCACGGATCGGGAGATAGGGGGTTCATTGGAACCCCCTATCTCCACCATTGGTGGCAGTTAGGGGTTAACTCCAGGACTGGCGTCATCGTGCTATGCACGATGACGCCAGTCCTCAGGGGCATTCCCGGAAGCTTGGCCGACATCCAAGATGTCGGCCAGCTCCAGGAAAGGATCACGAACCGGCGCTTTTCGGCGCCGATTCGTGATCCAGCCCCCATGGGGTTAATTCCAAGTGCCCTTCCAAATGGTGCCTGTATTAACCCCCTGCACGCCGGCGATCGGGAGGGAGAGAGGTCTGAAGGACCTCCCCCCTACCTTTCAGGCGCCTCCTCCGCACATGCGGGGGGGGCGCCTGAATTAGATGTCATCGCGCCGCCGCAATGACATCTAATTAGGCCGGTGGCGGTTCCGGGTGCTGGGCTGACATCGAGGATGTCAGCCCTCACCGGGGGGCACAGCGATCGGCCAGAACCCGGCCGATCGCTGGCCCCAAAGGGAGGACGCGCTCAGCGCATCCTCCGCAAGGAACGCTACCTGCGGGTGGACGCGCTGAGCACGTCCTCTGCAGCGAAGGGGTTAAAAATGTTTTTTTAAAACTTTTTGTCCTGGTTTCCTGTCCCCCAGGGCACTACCCGGACCCCCATACACCTTTCATGGCAAATATCTAGCATATATGCCCTCTTGGAGGGCACTCTAAAAATCGAATTTTGAGTCCCATTGACTTGTATTGAGTTTGAGTTTGAGTTCGAATTCAAACTTCTGAAAAGTTCGAGTTTGAATGCGAACCGAACTCGGGGGTGTTCGGCTCATCCCTACTTGTGACCAATTTCTTTGTCTTACCCCTGAGATCCAAAGAAGCTTTGGAGAAATCCATTGAGAAGTAGGATCTAACCTCTATTTCATGCCTCAGTAACATTGGCCCTTCAGATGTTCTGAAACTACATTTCTACTCAAACCAGGGGTTACATCCCACTTCTGAACCAATTTCTCTTAGGGGGTTATTCAGAAAGCACTGAAATGTCGCTGACATTTCAGTGCTCTCTTGCTCCCCGCACTTTCCTGCACATCGGGTAGTCAAAGTTCCTCAACCTGCGGGGGAATTAAGCATTCACTGCAGGGTCCCCAGAGTGCAGGGAAAACCCACCGCAAACCCACCGAAAACCCACTAATAACCCACAGGAACCACCGCAAAAAACACGGCAGAAAAAAGCCTAAGAGCTGCCTATCACAGCGCAGACCAGCTGCTGGAAAAAGCCGACAAGCTGACAAACGGGGTAATAAAAACCCATAATAATATGCTTGAAAGTGTCAAAATTGAAACGCTGTTTGCAAAGAAACTACTGAATGAAAATGTCTGGAATTTACATTTAAGATCCTGTGAATGATAATAAAAAGGTGTGTTACAGAAAAAAGTAAAAATGCTTTTAAAAACAACGGGTAAAACATTTTTTGCCGAAAAAAAAATGAAAAATGGCTAAAAGAACATAAAAAAAAATCAATAAATCGACTTTTTACTTCAGATTAAAATAATAAACGGTTTATTAGATATTGGATAAAAATGGGAATATTTTTAACAACTGAAGCCTATGGGGTTCACCTGAATAAACCTGTTGAATGAAAACACCGAACATCAGGGCACTTCAGCAACTTTTCTCTGCTGTTTGGTGTTTTCTGAATAGATTAACCATTGCTTCTCTATGGGGATTTCACTGCCGTTGAACAGGCATCGTACTTGCTGGCAGTTTCCAAAATTTGGTGAACTGCCTGCACTCTGAATATCCGAATGGCCCTAAAATGTCACCGTATGGGGAAATTTCCTGTTCAGTGACATTTCGGGTCCAGATCGGCTCTCTCTGAATAACCCCTTTAGTATTCTATGGCCCAAGAGCAATCTATGGAAAAAGCAGGATCTAATCCCTAGTTCGGGGCTCAGCAACCTGGGTCCTTCAGATATACTTGGACTAGAAACATAGAAACATAGAAAAATGTTGGCAGATAAGAACCTTTCGGCCCATCTAGTCTGCCCAATTACATGGATACTTTACCTGGATTTAGATTTTGTTTAGGATAGCCTTATGCCTATCCCATGCTTGCTTAAATTCAATTACTGTTTTGGCCTCTACCACTTCAACTGGAAGGCTGTTCCATGTATCCACCACCCTCTCAGTAAAATAATGCTTCCTGATGTTACTTTTAAACCTTTGCCCCTCTAATCTAAGACTATGTCCTCTTGTTTTGCTACTTTGTTTCCGTTTAAATATACTCCCTTCCTCTACCTTGTGGATTCCCTTTACGTATTTAAATGTTTCTATCATATCTCCTCTGTCTCGTCTTTTTTCCAAGCTGTACATGTTAAGATCATTAAGCCTTTCCTGGTAACTTTTCTCCTTCAAGCCGTACACCATTTTAGTAGCCCTTCTCTCAACTCTCTCTAAGATGTCTATATCCTTCTGGAGATACGGTCTCCAGTACTGCACACAGTACTCCAAGTGAGGTCTCACCAGTGCTCTGTACAGTGGCATGAGCACTTCCCTTTTCCTACTGCTAATACCTCTCCCTACACAACCAAGCATTCTGCTAGCATTTCCTGCTGCTCTATTACATTGACTACTTACCCTTAGATCCTCTGAAATAATAACCCCTAAATCCCTTTCCTCAGATGTTGAGGTTAGGACTGTATCAAATATTCTATATTCAGCCCTTGGGTTTTTACATCCCAGGTGCATTATCTTGCACTTATCCACATTAAAACTCAACTCTACATCTCCTGTGATGCTCCTGTATGGTAGATGTAGTTCCAAATCAACTGGAAGACCGAAGCTGCTCTCTCCTGCCCTAGTTTGACATGTTGCTGCACAAAAAATCACAAGGCTGATCGTTTGGCAAAATTTAATGAAAATAATTATAATGTATGTTTTATTAACAGAATAAATTGCTGTCAATCTAAAGAACAACGTTAGGTAATGTCCTTTTCTTTGGCACCTAGATGAAGGCAGATAATTTGACACAAGTAATAGCTTATTGACTGAGGATCACAGACACAAAAGATGGAGACATGTATTGATTTAAAGTACAAATACTGGATGGCTATTTGCTTATTGTATGGCATCGAAAGTCGTCCAAAACAACCCTGAGGATGCAAGGAATAGGCCTCTAAATTCCAGGTTTAGACACAGAGCATTCAGCTGGTTATCATAAAAAATAAAAAGAATGCATAGAACCATCAACATTTGTTTTATTGTCACTTATAAGACAACGAGTCTCTGGAGTCTATGGAGTGTACATTGAAGGTCAAGGTCATACTTTCAGACGATTTAATAACCCAGTATTGTAGTGTAATTCCACTGACAACAGTATTTAATCTATTCCTAGAGCAACTGGTATTTAAAAGTGACTAATATAAATTGAGCCGTCATAGGCCATTTTAATACATTAACCCCTTAGTGACTGTCTGAAAGTGCCCGCTGCTGGGCTCTATTACATTCTTCGCACAAACGTTAACGTGTGCTCAAAAACGCATTAACGCGAGGGGCAAAACCCCTTGCGCAGAACGTCGTATTGCAACGTCCGCGCAAAAAATGCACGTTATCGTCTAACGCGGGTGGACCTGTTCAAACCCTTTGCGAGCATACTGTACTTTGCTCGTCCTATACTTAACATTGTGAGCACAAATGTGTTTGTGTGCTGGTAAGCGGATGGTATTACAATCTATGCGCAAAATTTAACGGACAACGTTTGCACATAATTTTAACGTCTTTTAAAAGCTGGTTTTAACTGCAAATCTGAACGTCCTGGCCGAAACTAATTACACCAGCCCAAAAAAATAAATACAGCAAAGTCTGATGTCTGATTACACATTCTACGCATACCCAAACCATAAGATTGAGAAGTTGTGCGTGTTTTTATTATTGTTGCAGCATATATACTCAGATTGATTTTGACAGGCACGAAAACTTAATGGGAGACAATTGTGGTTCTTAATTCTGATTGGCTGAATCACGTGAAAAAACAGTCCACACACCGATTTCTGCACGCGTGTTTTTGCGTGTCTTTTTTACGCACGTTATTTTTTGATGGATGAAAAAATGCGCTCGGATTGTAACGTGCTGCGCGAGGGTTTTTGCGCAAAGAATGTAATACAGCCCACCATTTCTTTATTTCTGCGCTGTTTGTATTTAGATCAAATTTTCCTCTTAATCATGTTTGCAATCCACACATATTATATACCGTTTTTCCCACCATTAAATGGAATTTCTAAAAATACCATTATTTTCCATTATATTTCCATCATATCTTAGAATTTACTAAAAAAAAATGAAATATGATGAAAAAATGGAAAAACCACAATTTTTCAAAATTTAATCAGCAAAATCTACAACCGCCAAAAAAGACCACGTGGAAATAGCTTCAAAACTTTGTCATGAGATTAGAAATACCCAATTTTTACATGTTTTTTGATTTTTAACCCCATCACTGCTGAGCCATTTCACTTCTGTGCGCTGAGCTCATTTTGATCGTTTTATGCTCATCATTTTTAGATGCCAGCTTTTTATTTAAATCCCCAAGACAATTTAAAAAAAAACACACATTTGTTTTAAACTTTTGTTTTTACAACAAATCTGGTAATGTTTGCTATCATTGGAAAGGCCATGATCAGACCTCTACAATGAAATAAACCTTGACCCTCTAGCTGCCACGGATCGGGAGATACATGGATCCAAAGAATCCGCCTATCTCCACTTGGCAGGTAGGGGTTAACTGGCCCACTAACATCCTCACACATATGGTGAGGATGTCAGTGGGTGGGGGGTGACCCGGAGGCTTGGTTGACATCCAATATGTCAGCCACCTCCGGGTTTGAATCTCGATTCGGCGCCGAACCGCGATACGGCAAAGAAACGGTTAATGGGGCACACCGCTGAAAAGAGATAGACTCTCCCCTTTCCAGCTGTGCAATTTGTTATTTAACTTAAACCGTTGGGGAGATAGATGGCTCCAAAGGAGCACCCCCTCCCCTTCCTCATTTTTACTGCAGGCGCGGCGGGTGCCTGGGGATGACATCATCACGCCTGCTGGGCCCCCTGAAAAGGCGGGGCAGGCTTCCAGCCTGCTAGTCCACCGCGGGAGCCCATCAAGGGAGGCGAGTATCGGGAGGGTGGGAGGTTAGGAGACCCTGACGTACTATGTACGTCCGCGGGTCTAAGGGAGACTTCCCGATCGGACGTACATAGTACGTCAGTGGTCTGGAAGGGGTTAAACCTGTTCCACCTATATTAACCTCTTCATTACCAAACACTTTATGTTGAAAAACCAATTATCATAACATATTTAAAACAACAAATGTGTAGCTAACACTTAAATAGAGGGTAAAATAGCAATTTTGCGTGAAGATTGCTATTGCAAAATAGATAAAATATTAAAATAATGTAAATTTGCACGTTTTTAATTTTTCATGTATTCGTTCATCCTTTACAGTAATATTGTTGGAAGGAAAGGCTCTTAACTCTAAATGGTGTCCCTGATCTTGCAATATCTCATACATGGTCTGCATTATCAGCATACAGGCATAAATGGCCTTTGTGTTAAATACAGTGAATCAGATGAGGATAAATGATAAAAATGGTGAGATCTCCTGCATATTGGGATTTGTAGTTATCATAAGGAGATTATTAACAGTGCAGATTCCTAAAAACACCAATAGAATGTAAAAATATCTGTATGTAGCATAATGCCTGTGTATGGAAATTGCAATAATATGATTTATCTTTAATGTACAAGGATTTTCAGTAATTAATTTATAACCCCCTGAATCGTATCCAAGTAGTGAGCATTTCCCTGTATTCTATCCTCGCCCCTGGCTGTTGTAATACAGAAGTAAAGTGTGTTGAGCTTTATGTTACAGTGCAGGTGGTGGCTGCTCTTTGTAGCTTCTTTATAGTGATATAGGGTGATAGGAGTCACATTTCAATGGAAATGTAATTTCCCCACAGGGAATACACAAATCGTGCGTTAACCATTTCGCTGCAGGTGACGTGTGGGGGACGTCCTCAGATGCACACACTGGTTTTTGCAGCGGTTTCTGTGGGTTTTCGGTGGGTGTTCGGTGACTGTTCGACGAATGTTCTGCGGGTTTGCGGTATGTATTCCCTGCACTATGGGGGCCCTGCGGTGCTTGCTGAATACACCGCAGGGTTGGCGAACTAGGAATCGCCGAATTGCCCCAAAGTGCGGGGAATGAAAAGTCACCAAACGTGCGGTGATTTTTTGGATCTCTTTGAATAACCCTGTGTGTCTTATTTTCGGGGAAACACGGTACTTATACACAGAGGCCTAAATACAGGGCATACTACTTATACACAGAGACCTGTGGCTAATAAACAGATTCCTGAGTGCGGAGGACTGTAAGAGGATTGCTTATATACCGATACTAGAGCCTAGGGATGTGCATGGCTGAAAATTTTGTTTAGTTTAGTTTAGTTTCGTTACGTTTTTAAATCATTTTGTTTTCGGAATTTCGTAACTAATTTCGTTTCGTATTTCGTTTCATTTCGATTTGAAATTTCGAATCAATTTGAAATTTCAAATAGATTCGAATTTCATATATCAATTCGTTAGTTGATATCAATTTGAATTTTGGATCACTAAATAAAGCCCCAATTAATCAAATTTTGCTGTTAAAAGAAAAGCTAGGATTAAATTTTAAGCTGTGTCCCAGATTTAGTATTTGAGTCAAATTAAACAGTGAAACAAAATTAATTTGTTTCAGAAAGTCCTTTGCTGACTATTACTTGTATTGTAAATTAAGATCAGTTTGATAGTTCATTTCAAATTCGATATCAATTATTTTTTTTTGAGAAAGGATTCTACCAGGAAGGATACATTGAGATTTCTCTCGTTTTCAAGTATGTCCTGGGTGGCGAGTATGTACCGTTAGGTGTCTTGCCCAAGGACACTTACTGGAGAGATGCTCGTCGGGATCGAACCCATGTCTCCACAGGCTCTCTCCACGCAGAGCAGTGATGTTACGTCTACTCCACCCAGCCGGTACAAGAATGCATAATTTGACAGTTTATTTCAATGCATAATTTGATAGTTTATTTCAATGCATAATTTGATAGTTTATTTCAAATTCAATAGCTGATATAAGTTATTCAAATTTTTCTTTTATGATGATGACACAGTGTAAAACGAAATAAATTCATTATATACCGTTTCGTTTCGAATTCGCTTCGTATCGATTCGTTATTCGGAAGTAGTTCCGAATACGAATTATCAAATTTCGTTCCAAATTCCAAATTTTTCCGAAACGAATGCACATCTCTACTACAGCCTATTGCATATAAACAGAGGGCTGAATGCATAGTATACTGCTTATAAGAAGAGAATTGAATGGAGCGCATGCTGCGTATCTAGAGATCTGAACATAATGCATGCAGAGACCTGCATACAGATCATATGGCTTATAAAGTGATACCTGAATATAGAGGGTGTTTTCTATACACAGAGATCTAATATGTTCAATGACCAAAAACAAAGAACTATGGTAACGAAGGAAATGAGCACAATCTATATGGTAATATGAGTTTTACGTATCACCCGTACAACTCTCTCTGACAACACAAAGTAACTGTTATTTGGAGTGGTCATAAATAATGAGGCAATAATCTATCATAGAATAATGGTTAAACAAAGCCATCTTCTAACCTGGTAACAAGCCCTCGACATCAGGCACCCAAAGGATGAAAATCTTGATTTATTTTTCTTCCCTTAATGAAATTGTTGGGTGGGCGAAAATTTTATTTAAGGGTTGGACATTTCATTAAGTATGATTCATATAAGAAGAACGGATATTTTAATGTTTGTTTTTCTAAATGATTGAAAGATAAAAAAATATACTAAAATAATTGCACTAATTGTAGCATAATTTTTTGAGATTGCGTGGTTTGGATTCCATTATATCATTTCTTAAATATATTTAACGCCTGACCCATCATACATGTTAGGAATTAGGAGATCTTTTAATGTTGCCACATTTATTAGGACACAGGAGTGTTTTTGATGGAACTATTTGAACATTGTTGATAAAGAAAGACTATTAGTATTACACTTTATTTATATAATGCCAACACACACCACAGCACTGTACAAGATATGTGCACAAGTTTGCTTGTTTTGTTTTGTTTAGTTTTTATTTGTTTGTTTTCTGTTACGTCAAATGTCCGTCCTTCTGTATTGACTTTTGTTGTTGATTCGTTGTACTATGCCCTCCCCCACTCGACCTGCTTCCTAGCTCGCTCCTCTCTTCGCTCATACAGCTCCTTGAACAAGAGGCCTCACGTTGTTTTGCTTTCTGCCTGTCCTCCTTTGGGAGTAGTGGCTCGATCCTGTGAGGGTATGCGAGAGCCGCCTACACCCCCTTTTTTTTTCTTTTATGTTTCATTGTTCATTTTTGTGTCTTGCCGAAATAATGAATTGGAATGGTTTTACTACATTCTCTGATTGATGTTGATACATCGGAATTTGGATTCGCTTTGTTTTATACTTCTTTTTCTATTCGTGTCTATTGTATGTTTCTACAGAAAAAAAAATTTGAATACATAAAAGATATGTCAACAAGGGGGATCACACATCAGAATAACAGATGTAGCTTAATAATGATAATACAGTACATTGGATGAACCCTGCTCCGTTGGGAACTTAGTCTATATGGGATATATATTGATATGTTGTTATGAGAGCCAGGAAGAGTGATTCCCAACTCTCTAATTGACTGGACTTCTGGTGCAGCAAGTGCTATTACAAAATATTGCATTGCAAAGGAAACAAGAAAGATATTTTGCCATATCACCTACAAGAATTGTATCAGTATACAATACGTGGAACCAAAAAGAGAAAGTTTACATCCAAGAGAGGGGCTTGATTATATGTTATGTAGCATTAGAGATGGATGATGTTGATTGATTGAGTCACGTGCCAGAGGCCTGAAAGTTCGAACTAGAGTTTATGGAGCTATCGTTAATATGTTCTTAATTAAGGTCAGCAAAACTGAACTGCTAGTGTCTTAGAGTTTTGTACAAGTAAGGCTAAAAATGGCAATTTAACGTGTCAGTATAAAAAAATATAGAGTACATTTAAAAAAATAATCATTAGCGCATAAAAAATTATCATTAATATGTCATTAGGTCATCCGAAAAAATCCAATAATAAAGGTTAAAGCCCAGGAACAATAATCCATCTTCAAGGCAGCACCAAGTCCTTTAGAGAATCTCCCAGGTTCCAACAACAAGCCTTTTCCTTAATAAAGTTAAAAGGTGTTCCATCTACTATACTTTATGTATAATGCAGCCTATATCAACGTCAATTGGGGTATAAAGTCACATGGGACTGCTACACAAAGTAATGTGTGAAAACTAAAGTATATCAGACTCACAAAAAGTGCATCAGTGTTCTCCCCTTACAGAGGAGACCTCAGCATCCTCCACACACATGTATTGCCTTCTGTCTGTTCATGGACCTCTGATGTCCTCCCAAAGGCCAGATTTAAATATGGGAAAGCGCCTTTAAGCTGGTACCAGTGGAGCCTCACTGCTGCATAGACCACAAAAAATACAATGTTCTCGACGCGTTTCACCATTCAAAATCTCATTTCTCTTGCACTGTAAGTAAGGCTACATTAAAACAAGAACCACTTCATCCATGGATTAAAGTCCCTGTTGTGTTATTTTAATATACAATTCAGTTTTCCCTTACTTGTGAAGGAGATCCCAGTCCTTTGATAAGTAATATCGTACTGTTCTTGTGTTCTTCAAAAATGTTCAAGGTTGTATGATGCAGCAATGCGGCTTGATTCACATAGCAGATATAGTATCTACAGAATAACAAATCTTGTTATTCATTTATAAGAATGTATGAGTCTGGCGTCTTTGCTCTCTTGTGCATCCATTTATATCGATCAATGTGTCCATTTGTCCTGAGTTACTGTATTTTTAGGGTGGCTTCATTCTAACTTGCTGCTCAGTAGGGTTTCCAATCACAAACCATGCGTGGGCCATTGTTCTCATTGTAACTGAGCCTACGCCACCACAGCTTTTACGTCTATTGCTTGTGTATTGCACCTCTGACCTGGTTTTATCTTACCTACGGTTTTATATTGATCCAGTCATAATTGTTAGAATTTTGCCAGCTTATAGCATCTAGTCAATTTTACTGTATGTGTAGAACGTCTTCTGCGGTGTCTCCAGATGATCAATAAATGTCATATATATTCCAGCTGCCATCAGCAAAACCTTAAGATTTATAAATCGTTGGATATCGTTGTGCTCATACAGTCCTGATGCTCCCTCTACTTATATAAAATTGTGAAAGAAGTCAGCATTGACATGGTTAAAAAAATATAGGGGATTTTTTTATGTTTGGGGAAAAAAAAGGGGGGGAATTGAATTGAAAAATGTTAAGCCCAAAAAATGCTTAATACCAAAATAGAATAGTGTAGTGCCTACCACATGCCTACCAAACAGTACCCCAATGCTGTATATCCCAGTAGAAGTATCCCCAATAACCACAAAAAATAAACGATACTTTGGGGTTTTTTCAGAGAGCCGACATTTTGGTGCTCTCCCATTCTTTGCACTTCGGAGAATCTAATTTTCCTACCCTGCGGTGAATTCAGCATTCAGCACAGGATCCCCGAAGTGCAGCAAATCGGCAGCCGAATGCCACCGCAAGCCTGGCGACCGAAGCTGCCGACCCCCCCGGACATCTGCCACAAAGTCACCGGATGGCCGCCAAATGCAGCCGACAAGCCGCCGAGCACAGCGCCGACCAGCCGCAGAAGAAAGCTGACAAACCGCCGGACAGGTTGAAAAAAAAAATACGATTGAATGTGTCAAAGTGGAAACGCTGTTTGCAAAAAAACTACTGAACGAAAATGCCTGAAATTTACATATACGCTGCTATAAAAGAGAATAAAAAGATCTGTTACAGAAAAAAGAAAGACTGCTACTAACAAAAATGGGGAAAAAAATTGCAGGCAAAATCCCTAAAAATGCCTAAAGATCCTAAATAAAATCAATAAATAAAGAGACTTTTTACTGCAGAATAAAATAATAAATGGTTTATTAGATATTGCATTAAAACGGGAATATTTTTTAACATTTAATCCTTTGGGATTCGCCTGAATAAACCTGTTGAATGAAAACACCGAACAGCAGGGCATTTTGGCAATTTTTCACTGCTGTTCGGTGTTCTCTGAATAGATTAACCATTGCTTCTCTATGGGGGATTTTGCTGCCTTCGAACAGGCACCATACTTGCTGGCAGTAACTGCCTGCACTCTGAGTAGCCGAATGTCCCCGAAATGGCACCGTACGGTGAAATTCCCTGTCCGTGCCATTTCAGGGCCAGATCGACTCTCTCTGAAGAAACCCTTACGTAAAAAAAGGATATAGCACAATTCACACGGATTTGCTAACGGGGTTGAATTTCATATACGACCATAAAACGAGTCAATTTATCAAGTTAGAAACATCTGTGATGAATCTGATGTATGATCTCTTGATAGCAGCTCCTAGACAATAAATAGAAAACAAATCCAACATGGTATAGGATGTTCTGTCAAAGAAAAATTCTAATCAACCTGGGAGAGGAGTCTCCCTCACAATATTCCGAGCATTTCCGAGCTCAAGGTTTATGTGCAGGTGGGTGTTTGCCTTCAATGTTCTCAAGTTCCCACACACCTTCACACTCTTTTCCTTTTATTCTGGTCAATCAGCCATTTAGTGGTATAGCAGCAAAGAAAGGAGAAAAAAACATATATATAAAAACATCAATCACCGCAGCCACCTCCGCAATATTGCCAAAATTCGTCCATTTCTGACTGCCAACACCACCAAGCAACTTATCCACTCGCTTGTAATCTCCCACCTGGACTACTGCAACAACCTCCTGACTTGCCTTCCTATCTCCCGCCTCTCCTACCTGCAGTCCATCCTAAACACATCAGCCCAGCTTATCCATCTCACCCATCGCTCTGTCTCTGCTGCTCCTCTCTGTGAATCCCTATACTGGCTCCACATCCACAGCAGAATCACATTCAAACTACTCACCCTGACCTACAAAACCCTCACTAACGCTGCTCCTCACTACTAGGGATGAGCTGTTCGGGTTCGGTCGGTTCGGAGTTCGGCCCGAACTTTGGCAGTTCGAAAGTTCGCGAACTTCGAACTTTTTGGGCGTGTTCGGTTCGAGTTTGGGGAAAAAAAAAATTTGAAAAAAGTATAAACAATGCTTAAAAAATACTAAAAAATGTAGAAATAAAGAGACTCTTTACTTCAGAATATTATAAGCAATGGTTTATTAGATATTGAATTAAAAACTAATGTGTAAAAGATTCTTCTCACCTCTAAATGACCTTTTGTTTTCAAACGGCATAACAACAACAGATGTTTTAGTCTGGTCTAATCAATTTGATACATTTTATGTAGAATGAAGGTGTGGGGTGTCTGCTTCTGTTCTGAGTGAGTGTTAATTTCCCTCCTAAAACTTCCTAATATGCTGCATTTAACTGCTGTGTGAAAAAATACAAAATTTCCTCATTGCCCGCTTTTAACATCTAAAGCAATGTTATTTTTCACCTCGGGATTAAACATTTACAGGGTTATTCAGAGAGTGGTGTAAAGCAGGAGAATAACTGGAGAAATGAAAATTCTAGGTCAAAATAGCCAAACCAGAAAAATTCTCCCATTTATCTCACTTTCCAAATCGGCTATTTGGTCTAGATTGTTCTCTTCTCCTGCCAGTTCTCCTGGCTTTCACCTGTCTCTCAGGGTTGTTCAGAGAAAGGTGAAAACCAGGAGAATGGCAGGAAAAGAGAACAATCTGGACCAAATAGCCGATTTGGAAAGTGAGATAAGGCTAGGGTCAGACTAACGCATTTTTCACAGCGACCGTCAAAAAGTGCGTCCGAACACATTGCCGTATTTTTTCCCGGAATGCGCGAAAACGGTCATACGATGCGCATTTTTGTGCGTGATTTTTTACGGATCCAAACCAGGAAACTTTGGGTGTCTGGGCGTTATGTTGGCCGGACATGAGCAGGGTCTGACGTCTCCAAATCACGCACACACGCCGCTAGTGGACGCAGCGTACTCTGTACGTCCGTACTAGCGGTTCTGCATTCTCGAAAAAACGCGTTCATTTTCCACTTGCGTTGCGCAGCCGGACTTTCGTGTGACCATACTTCGTATATTGGCCGTCATTGCCCATCATTTGCTGCTAGTGCGGCCGTGATTAAGTGAGCCTAAACGCACGTTAAAAATTCGCTAGTCTGACCCTAGCCTAAATGGGAGAATTTTTCTGGTTTGGCTATTTTGACCTAGAATTTTCCATTCTCCAGTCATTCTCCTGCTCTTCACCGCTGTCAGGGTTATTCAGAGAAAGGTGAAACTCAGGAGAATGACTGAATAGAAAATTCTAGGTCAAAATAGCCAAACAAGAAAAATTCTCCCATTTATCTCACTTTCCAAATCGACTATTTGGTCTAGAATTTTCCATTCTCCTGCTTTTCACCGCCAAAAAATCAGTAAACTTTTTCTGCGTGTCCGAAAATGTCTCCTCTTTTCATACAGACTGCTGCCCCAAGCAGTTGTTTATGGATAGATTAAAGGAAAAGCATTTACCGTCATTTGAAATGTAATTTTTTTGTTTTTAAGTGTTTCTATACATCCTAGAAATCCGCCACTTCACGGGCAGGTTATGGGGACCTCCTAGGCACGATATTTGAAGGAATTTTTCATTTTTATTTTTAACCCTTATTTCATGGAAAACTCACTGTCCCTTTAAAAACGTTTTTTTTTTTACTTTTTGTCCTTGTTTCCTGTCCCCCAGGGCACTACCCGGACCCCCATACACCTTTTATGGCAAATATCTAGCATATATGCCCTCTTGGAGGGCACTCTAAAAAACCGAATTTTCAGACCCATTGACTTGCACTGAGTTCGAGTTCGGGTTCGGGGTGTTCGGCTCATCCCTACTCACTACCTGTCCTCACTAATTACCAAATACGCCCCAGCATGTCCCTTATGATCCAACAATGACCCGTGCCTGGCTTCCTCCATCATTACCTCTTCACATGCCAGACTGCAGGACTTTTCTCGTGCGGCGCCGACCCTATGGAATGCGCTCCCTCGCAATATCAGACTGTCCCCAAATCTGGCTTCATTTAAACGCTCCGTAAAGACCCTTCTGTTTAGGGAAGCCGACCACCTGACTCCGTAACAAGATATCCGACCGACCCAAAAACAGTCCTCACCTCTCCCTGCATTAAATCATCACTGCAGCCCCCCTCCTGTTTCTCACCCCCTCACCGATCTAGATTGTAAGTTTCCATGGGAATAGGGCCCTCACGTCCTCCTGTATCTGCTGGCAGAAATACTGACCTGCCTCCTGTATGTATTGTAGAATTGTCCTGTCTTTACCCATTGCACCTTGTACAGCGCTGTGGAATGTGTTGGTGCTTAATAAATAATAATAATAATAATAATATAGGGCATATGGCAAAACATACTATTTTATTATTATTATGCTTTATTTATATAGCCCCAGCATATTCGGCAGCGCTGAACAATGGGTATAAAATAGACTGGGTTACAATACAAATGAGGGTTCTATTCCTGTGGGAACTTGTAATCTAAAAGGGTTGGGGGCAGAAACAGGAGAGGACTGCAAGGTGAGAGTGATGAACTGGTGGGAAACAGTTGGAGAGGACTGTAAGGTGAGAGTCATGGAGTGGTTGGAAACAGGAGGAGGGGACTTCAAGGTGAGAGTGATGGACTGGTTGGAGCAGTGAAGTGTATCAGTGAGTCTGTTGTTAGGCTTGCCTGAATAGGAAAGTTTTAAGGGAGAATTTGAAGGAAGGGAAACTAGGGGAGAGTCTGACAATATGAGGGAGAGCATTCCAGAGGATGGGGGCTGCGCGTGAGAAATCCTATAGTCTATCATGGGAAGAGGTGATGCGGGGAGAAGCTAGGCGCAGGTCACTGTTTGACCTTAGAAAGCGGGATGGGGTGTATTTGGTGATTAGTGAGGACAGGTAGTGGGGAGCTGAGTTAGTGAGAGCTTTGTAGGTCAGGGTAAGGATTTTAAATTTAATTCTGCAGTAGATGGGGAGCCAGTGAAGGGATCCTATACCATGTTGGATTTGTTTTCTGTTTATCGTCTAGGAGCTAATATCAAGATATCATACATCGGATTTACTACAGATGTTACGAACTTGATAAATTGACTCATTTTATGGTTGTATATGAAATTCAACCCCATTAGCAAATCTGGGTGATTTGCGCCATATCCTTTATTTACTTAGTATTGTTCCAAAAAATGCTTAATGTCTTCAAATTTTCTTTTCCAATTTGCTTTTCTCTTGTTAATTCTGCAGAAATCTCAGTTTAGTAAATAAAACCCAAAGTGGTTGCGGACAGATCCAAGGAAAAGCACGGGTAGAGATCAAACCACAGACAGCGCATTCACCAAATGCAACGCCTTACATCTGATTTGAAGCGGCATTCATTAGCATTCCTTTTACACCAGACAGTGGGGATGGAGACACTGAGATCAAACACTGGCAAATGGATACTAGAAAAGCAATGTTGAATAATGGGTGTGAGCGGTGCTGCTACAGAAAACAATGGGTGAACGTATTAGGATTTCACATATGTATTTTGTAGAGTGTTTGCATTTCAGTCTGCTGAATACCCGGATGGATGCCGTAAAAAGGAAAAGAGAAGAACACTAAGCATCTTAATGAAAGGAATACAATACATATATGTATCAACATACAGCATGCTCCCTCCAACCCGTACTATTATTATTATTACTATTAAACACTTATTTTTACATTCATTAATAGAAGTTAGAGCAAAGAAAATAATAACTACTACAAAGATTATTCTGGCATTATTTTTTACACTTTTTATACAGATCTATCCTCTGATAACTGAAAACTCTTAACATTAATAATATTTTTACATTTATTTAGCTGACCTGTCATATATTAATAACAGTAATACGACAATAATATTGAAATAATTGCAACAAATATTTTTACTAATAGTATTTTTGCCATGCATTCATATGGCCTACCGTTTAATAATAATAATAATATATTATTAATAATAATTGCATTTTTTTCATGTATTTTTCTGACCTTTCGTCTATTAATAATAATAACTGCAAAGCTCTTAATACTAGAGTTGTTTTCCATGTATTTTTCTGATCTATCCTGTATCAATAATAACAAAAATTGCAACTACTACCATTAGTAGTATTAATTTTGCATACCTTTATCTGACCTATTGTGTATTATTAATAATAATGATATAGTATTAATTGCAACAATAATTATGCTAGTATATTTTTCTGGCCTGTTGTGTATTAATAGTAATATTAATGGCTGCAACAACAACTATTGTTATTGGAATTATTTTTTTTTTGGAGAAAGAATTTTACCAGGAAGTATACATTGAGATTTCTCTCATTTTCAAGGATGTCCTGGGTGGCGAGTATGTACCGTTAGGTGTCTTGCCCAAGGACACTTACTGGTGAGGTGCTCTTGCCAGGTTTTGAACCCATGTCTCCACAGGCTCTCTCCTTGCAGAGCAGTGATGTTACCTCTACTCCATCCAGCCGGTACTACATTTAATTATTTGTCTTTATGGTTATCAACTACAATATAAATAATACGAATTTCACAATAATAATAACAGTTAATTATTATAATTGTGATTTAATACTCTGATTTCAGTGACTGATAGATGTTATTATTTTTCATTATTATTACATGAGTGACTAAGTAAATATAATCTTAACACCCAATAAGATGGATAAAGTAGTTGACTGCTATAATACAAAATGTAGCCTTTATTGGAGTTTTAAAATAAAAAAACCGAATGCTATTTTTTATTTAAAAACACAAATAAAGGGTACATTTTATATTGTATCGGTCAACTACTTTATCCATCTTATTAGGTGTTAAGATTAAATTTTCTTAGTCACTCATGTTCTATTGTCACAGAGTCTAATGCCATTATTATTATTCTTTATAAAGTGCCATCATATTCCGCAGCGCTGAACAATGGGCACAATATAGACAGGGTTACAATACATTGAGACTGACAATCGATAAACAGTACAGGAGGAATCGCGGGAATTTACAATCTAGAAGGGTTGGTGGTGGAAACAGGAGGAGAGCACTGCAAAGTGAGAGTGATGGACTGGTTGGGGCAATGGGGTGTATTAGTGAGTCGGGTGGTAGCCTTCGCTAAATAGAAATGTCTTAAGAGAGCGTTTGCACGAAGGAAAACTAGGAGAAAGTCTGACAGTGCGAGGGAGAGAATTCCAGAGGATGGGGGCTGCGCTTGAGATATCCTGCAGCCTATCATGGGTAGAGGTGATGCGGGGAGAAGCTAGGCGCAGGTCACTGTTTGACCTTAGGGAGCGGGCTGGGTTATATTTGGTGATTAGTGAGGACAGGTAGTGAGGAGCTGAGTTAGTGAGAGCTTTGTAGGTCAGGGTAAGGATTTTGAATTTAATTCTGCAGTGAATGGGGAGCCAGTGAAGGGACTCGCAGACAGGAGCAGCAGAGACAGAGAAGCTGGTGAGGTGGATAAGCCTGGCAGAGGCATCCAGAAAGTATTGTAGGGGTTAAAAGATTATTACAATAGTCAAGTCGGGAGATTACAAGAGCGTGGATAAATTGCTGGTGTCAGTGGTAAGAAATGGCCGAATTCTGGAAATATTACGCAATTCGTAGTGGCAGGAGGAGGAAAGAGACTGGATGTGGGGGATGAAGGAAAGAGCAGAGTCAAGTGTTACTCTGAGACAACAAACTTGGCTTGATGTGGAGATAGTGATACCAACGACCATGATAGAGAAGTCAGGAGGTGGGGAGGCATTAGATGGAGGAATTACTAGGAGCTCAGTCTTGGACATGTTAATCTTTAGGTGGTGAGAGGCCATCCAGGAGGAGATGCCATATAGAACAGTTGCTGACTTGAAAAGGACCTGGAGGAGAGAGATCAGGAGTAAAGAGGGGGATCTGAGTATCATCAGCATAGAGGTGGTAATTAAAGTCAAGGCTGTTAATGATTTTGCTCTGGGAGGAGGTGTAGATAGAGAAGAGCAGGGGACTAAGGAGAGAGCCTTGAGGTACAAAAAACTGATAAAGACATTGAAGAGGAGGAGTTACCAGCAAATGATACAGCGAAAGACCTGTTAGACAGATGAGAGTGAATCCAAGAGAGTGCAGTGTCACAGAGACCAAGCGAGCTGAGAGTCTGTAGAAGGAGGGGGTGATCAGTGTCAAAAGCAGCCGAGAGAGCAAGCAGGAGGAGAACAGAATAGTGGCCATGTTTTTTAGCAGTTAGGAGGTCATCGGTGACTTTGAGGGCAGTTTCGGATAAGTGTAGGGGACGGAAGCCTGATTGCAGTTTTTCAAGTAGGGAATTAAAGGACAGGAAGAAGGAAGGGCAGTTGAAAACATAGTTTTTCCTAGAGCTTAGAGGTAAACAGAAGCAGGGATACAGGACGATAATTGGACGGTGAGTCGGGATCAAGGGGGGGTTTCTTAAGTAAAGCGGTAACCTGTGCATATTTGGAGGCGGCTGGGAAGTAGCCGGTAGAGAGAGATGGGTTGAAGATGTGTGCATGAGCAGGGGTGAGGGAGAAGGAGAAGGTAAGGAATTGACTTCCATATTTAGTGGTTGGCTTACTTGGCCGGTTTTTTAGGTTTTTCTGATTTCTATCAACCAGACCATCTTGTCTTTTCTTCAGTATTATTATTGTTATTATTAAACTGCATTTATATCTTTGTTCATGAATACTGAAGCAAAGAAAATAATAACATATATAAATACCTTCTGTAAATATGTGTAGAAGTGATGACTTTACTTTGCTAATCATCCAGTTTTCATGATGAAACATTTGGCACCCATTTTCAGTACACAGTTCTGCATATAATTCTTTTGCGTGTGTGTGACTGTGTACTTGGATAGAATAAACCTGATACAAAAAGCGATGATCAATCTATTCAGAGAACAGCAGAGAAATGTCGGTAAAATGCCCTGATGTTCAGTGGTTTCATTCAACAGGTTTATTCCAGGAAATCCCATAGACTTCAATGTTAAAAATATTCCTGTCTTTATTAAATATCTAATAAACCATTTATTCTTTTAATCTGGAGCAAAAATTCTCTTTATTTATTTATTTTTTTAGGATCTTTTAGGCATTTTTCAGCAAAAAAAATTCCAATAGTTTTTTTTAATAGTGTTTTTTTTATGTAACAGACCTTTTTATTATTATTCATAAGACCTTATATGTTACTTCCAGACATTTTCGTTCAGTAGTTTGTTGCAAACAGCAATTAAATGTTTTTTAATTTATTTTTCTTACCACGTTCGCCACCAGCTTGTCAGCGTTTTCCTGCGGCTGGTCGGCGCTGTGTTCAGCAGATCGTCTGCTTTTTCTGGACAACTTCGGCGTGTTTTATGTTTTTTGTGGCGGTTCTAAGTGATCCAATACTTCGTATTGCATACAATTGGCTACGTTTTTTAGGCGGATTTTCAGCTTCTTTTCTGTGATTTTTCAGGCAGTTTTGCGGCGGATTTTTGGATCTGTTCCCTGCACTTCAGGGATACTGCGGTGAATGCTGAATATACCGCAGGGTCGGGGAATTTGATTCCCCAAACTGCGAGGAACGAGAGAGCAGTGAGCACCAAAATGTTGGCGACATTTCGGTGCTTTCTGAAAAAACCCTCCTGAAATGATGACTGAATCTGGTGGTGAGATAACAAACTAATTGAGGGGCATGAGTTAAACTATAACTGGTTTATAAATGGATGTTGTCAAACTGAAAATAATTAAACAACATAACATAATATAATACATTCATGATGTGTTTATGTATTATCATGAAATGTGGATGCTCTTCTCTATAAATATTGTCTTAATGAAGCTATGTAGAGCTTGTGATTAAAGCACAGATTAATTCTTCATACAATAAATCCACTTGAGCAATTTGCATTTTACTATTATTTTCTGTTTTATTTCTCTTTCAACAATACCATGCATAAAATAAAGTAAACAAATATTTAGCTCTATACATGGTGTCACGTTTCCACTGGTTTCAGCCGTGCCCCCTGGTGGTGAGAGTGATTCAGGTCAGCTCTGCACTATCAGGGTAATTCAAAGAGATTCGAATTGCTTGAGAAAGGTAACCGAACGCTGAAAATCAGCGTTTGGTTACCTTTCTTGGCCATTCGGCTATCCAGAGAACAGGCAATTCGCCAAATCCTGTTCGAGGGCAGTGAAATCCCCATAAAAAAACACTAAATTATGGTGAAACTTATGCAGGCTTTGGAGTGACAATAGGTGCTTTAAAATTGGGCCTTTAGTGTCGGCAACAGTGCCGTCACACCGTAACCCCTCTGGGGTATTGTGGAAGAGTGCAGGGTTGGACCCTGCGGTCAAATATTAAAATGATATGAATCCGGTACAGGGGTCAGTGCACCCAAATATTGTGCCTTTGGTGGCAGCAAGTGCCTTCACACCGTAACCCCTCTGTGGTATTGTGGAAGAGTGCAGTGGTGGACCCTGCGGTCCAATATTAAAATAATATGAATCTGGTATAGGCATCAGTGGAGGTGCACCCAAATATTGTGCCTTTGGTGGTAGCAAGTGTCTTCACACCGTAACCCCTCTGTGGTATTGTGGAAGAGTGCAGGGTTGGACCCTGCAGTCAAATATTAAAATGATATGAATCTGGTAGAGGCGTCAGTGGCAGTGCAGCCAAATATTTTAACTTTGGTGGCAGCAAGTGCCTTCACACCGTAACCCCTCTGTGGTATTGAGGAAGAGTGCAGTGGTGGACCCTGCGGTCCAATATTAAAATGATATGAATCTGGTATAGGCGTCAGTGGCAGTGCACCCAAATATTGTGTCTTTGGTGGCAGCAAGTGCCTTCACACCGTACTCCCTCTGAGGTATTGTGGAAGAGTGCAGTGGTGAAAGGTTTTGGTAATGTAAAAGAGATCCCCGATCTATTCAGTTACATCAGCAGCTATAACAAAACCGGGTCAGCAATGTTTAGCCACTTGTACTGCGCTACTGTATATGGTGAGAATCGACGCACACCAGTAGCAACAGGAAGCAAACAGAACAGGCAGGGAATACACAGAGAGAATAGTCAAATGGCAGGCAAAGTCGGCAACAGATCGGGTCCTCAGAACAAGCAGGGTCAGTAACAAGTATACCAACTGACTCGGTAAGCTAGCGATGCGGGAATAAAGGCTGAGACACACTGAGGGTGTAGCGACGCACAGCGTAGCGAAGAGAAGTAAACATTTTGCAGGCTTGACTTCACTCCGCCTCGCAGTGTGTCTACACTGCATTACGTTTGCTTCTCACCACACTGGACAGGAATCCACTAACTAAATTAAAATGAACACACAAAACCGTTTTATTTTCACAAAGCACATGTTATATAGGCAAAAAAAAGTTTCTACTGAATAAAATACATCAAAAATTACTGTTAATTTAATAGCAATAGTATAAAAATATAAAAAAAGGTAACCCCTGATTATATATATTATAGGGACACGGAGTGCTGTGTATAGAGTAGGGATGCATTGATACCACACACAGACATATACTGTACGTATATATCAACACGCAGACCTATATATACGTATATATCAACACGCAGATATATATATACACACACCCACAGACCTCAGACCATATATACACATACACACATGGGGGGGTGACATGTGGACAATCTCAACTAAATGCGCCCCCCCCCCCATTTGGCTGATCCCTCCAGAAGAAATGTTGAACCCGACAGAGCAGAGAATATATATATTATTCTCTGCTCTATCGGGTTCAACATTTCTTCTGGAGGGATCAGCCAAATGGGGGTGGGGCAGGCAATTAGTTGCCAAAATGTGTGTGTAATACAAGTCTGGATATATATATTTATAAGAATATAGATATATATCTTATCTGCCCTTACCTTCCCCTATAAATTTGCTAAAAAAAAACACTGCCTGAGACCCTGCGCAGCCCACATGCCACCCCCTCTACCTGGCTGAATGTATCTAATATATATAATTAAATACATTCAGCAAGGTAGAGAAAGAAAAAAAGTTTTATTTTATGTTTCCGGGGACATTTAAAAATGTCCTCGGATTTTTTTGTTTTAGAAATGTGTCGCCTTACCTTAGCCTGGTGGTCAGTGGGGACTCCCTGGATCCTGGTTGTAGGGGGGGTCTGCCGTGGCCGCAGGTGCAGTGGCTCCCTCCCTGCACCGCCTGTCTCTGCCACATGCACCCGGGCGGCTAGCCCGCACAGTCGCAGCTCTGTCATCCAGTGGCCGCATGCACCTCAAGGGGATCCTTGGGAGGCCCCGGCAGGTTGCCCTCTACAGTGCCTGATTAGAGGGCCGTGTCTGCCTGATGTTTTAGTAACAAGAATGTTTTATCCCATAGGCTTCAATGTTAAAAATATTCCCGTTTTAATTCAATATCTAATAAACCGTTGCTTATAATATTCTGCAGTAAAGAGTCTCTTTAATCCTAGATTTTTTAAGCATTTTTTTATACTTTTTTTTAAAAAAAAAATTTTTAGAACTTTTGGCGAACGTCCCAAAAAGTTCGAAGTTCGCGAACTTTCAAATGGCCGATGTTCAATTCGAACTCCAAACAGATCCGAACCGAACGCTCATCCCTACTGTTCAGGTCTGGGTCACATGTCCAATTAACCAGACCTGCTCCCTATTTAAATGCCAGTAGCACAGAGGATTATTGACCTGGTATGAGTTCTGATGGTGACTTATGTTCCTGTATTCTCTGTATCCTGGTCCCTGTGTTGCTGCTTAGCATCCATGTATATTTTCTGGTATTGACCTTGGCTTTCTCTGACTACCCATTTCGCCTGTTTCCTGTATCTTGTTGACTGATCTGTTGCCAACCTCTGCGAATGTTTCTTGTTTTATGTGTTTGGCTTGTCTTAGTATAGAGGCCAGTTTAAGGGCCTTTATTTTCAGTTTAGGATTCCTGTCTGTCTTGTTTAACCCTCACTCTTCCCACTCCTCTGGCTCTGTCTGTCATTCTTTGTGAGGTTTTCATCAATTAGAGGCCAGATTAAGGACCTTCCCGACCTTAGTGATTCCTTTAGTTTTCTTCCATGCCCTCCAATCCCTCGTGTTACAGTCTTGTTTATTTCCTGTCTGGAATCTGCATGGTGTATTAAGCCAGCTGCTAACCTGCCTCAAGGGCTAAAGCCCTCCTTGAATCAAGTAGGCATGGATGGCCTAAGTTGGCGGTCAGCATGACACATATCCTGCGTGTAATACTTAATTTTACTGTATTTCCATTTGTTTGCAATACTGTACATTTTAGGTTTCTCCACCTTGTGGACTTCAAAGGCACCATCAGGTTCCAATATCGAGATATCTCAGTCTGCAGTTCTGAAGGACAAAAGTAAATTAAATTCGTACACTGCAAACTAATTTTTAGCCCTTTGGGCTTAATGCCTAAGGTGCTAAAACTGTTTAAAATTGGCCGAAGAATGCTCTGACATATCTGGTTTTCAGCAGTCGATGCAGGGAACTGTTAGCTACAGCTGAAACTGCTGTAACTCCATTTGGCCAGGAGATGGCGCCATCTGCCTGGCATATAGATTATTGCAGTAAAAAATACACTGGGAATATTCCCAAATATTTCTTACCGTGTAATTAATTTTAAAAAACCACTGGATCCTGACAATTATTTTTTTTAAATCACTTTGTAGTGAAGGGGTTAAGGATGTGGGTGTTAGAAGCGAAAGAAGAAAGAAGAAGAATCCCATTTCATATTAATTTCTTTGCCCAGATTACGTTTAGTGATTAGACCATGCAATTATCCTGACACGTCTCCACAAAGGGACTTAGCGGTGCAACACTAATTTAATTATGAACTCACGGCAGACTGCACGATGTGCTGTAATGTTTATTTCTGTATGTTAATTAGTCAATTTTGCGCACTTAAATAAATTCTGGAAATCTATATTTGTAGCCAGATACATCAAGCCTGAGGAACATCAAGCAGGTTTCTTCTCTGTTAACACATTTATATTTGGGAGTACTCCCTCTTGATTAAATGTAGAATCCTGTGCTTTTTTTCTCATTTCTCACCTTTATATAATTCTGCATTATTTTGAGTATAGTTCCTAAAAGAAAAGAAATATTCCATTTATCAAGATTTACCTTAGAGCTCATCTTATTTCTCGGGGGAATGCTTTACCCTTGTAGGGGTTATTCAGAGAGTACCGAAATGTTGCTGACATTTCGGTGCTCTCTCGTTCCCTGCAATTCGGGCAATAAAATTCCCCGACCCTGCGGTGAATTCAGCATTTACCGTAGGGGCCCAGGAGTGCAGGGAACAGATCCAAAAATCTGCCGCAAAAATCCCTACAATACGCTGAAAAAACGCAATACGATCCGAAGTATCGGAGCACTTCAAACCGCCACAAAAAACAAGCCGAACGTATCTGGAAAAAGTCAACGATCCGCCAAACACATTGCCGACCAGCCGCTGGAAAAAGCCAACTAGCCAAAGAATGGGGTAAAAAAAAAAATACAAAACAATTGAAAGTGTCAGAATTGAAATGCTGTTTGCGAAAAAAATGCTGAATGTGAATGTCTGGAATTAACATATAGGGTCCTAGGAATAATGATTAAAAGGCCTGTTACAGAAAAAAAAATATTTAAAAAAATCTGAAAATATATTTTGCCGAAAAAATGCCTAAAAGATCCAAAAAATAAAGAGACTCTTTGCTGCACATTAAAAGAATAAACGGTTTATTAGATATTGAATAAAATCAGGAATATTTTTAACATTGAAGCCTATGGGATTCGCCTGAATAAACCTGCTGAATGAAACCACCGAACAGCAGGGCACTTCGGCAACTTTTCACTGCTGTTTGTTGTTCTCAATTGATTAACCATTGCTTCTCTATAGGGGATTTCACTGCTGTTGAACAGGCACCGTATTTGCTGAAAATTCGTCAAAATTTGGCGAACTGCCTGCTTTCTGAATAGACGAATGGCCATGAAAATGCACCGTACGGGGAAATTCACTATTCGGTGCAAATTCGGGGCCAGATTGACTCTCTCTGAATTACCCTGTGTGACACTAGGCTTAAAGTAAACCGTATCAGATGGAAAAAATCACAGAAATATATGTAACTACACCATTCCAAATTGATTGCTTTTATTTGTGTTTCACATCAATGGATAGCGTACAGGTCTATTCAAAGAAAGGTGAAACTCAGGAGAATGACTGGAGAAATGAAAATTTTAGGTCAAAATAGTCTCCCATTTATCTCACTTTCCAAATCGGCTATTTGGCCTACATTGTTCTCTTCTCCTGCTAGTTCTCCTGGTTTTCACCTTTCTCTGAATAACCCTGATGGTTACATTTCCCGAAAGAAGACTCATTTGAACTGTTGATGAAAAAATATGCACAAGCAGATTTATCAAACTGATTCACTTTTAACTTATCTATTCCAATACAATTGCTTTATCATTGGCTGGCCTCGGAATAAAACAGGGAGCAGGCTGATACCAGCAGGGGCGCCACACTCCACCGGAGGTATTGGCTCCTGAAATCCATAGGACTCCATACAGCCCAACGTGTCACTGCCACAAACTCTCACTTGCGGTATTGTGCAGGAGCTGCAGATGAAGCATGGAGGGACACTGGGAACTATTTACCAATCTCCTGCTGCTCATAGTAGGACGACGTGGTGGATCGCTATGCCCTCTCCACCGTGGGATGGGGGGTGAGTATACTGGCTCCAGAACAGAAGAACAAGTAACCATGGAAAAGCTCATTCTTCTACTCCCAGGTGTAAATTAACGCCACTTACATGTGGTATTGGCAGGGTGACCATATCAGCCATGTTTAAAAAGACATATGTAATATATTTATACTGATGGGCAGTGCATGAAAAATGCCACCCCATGCATGTAGAATCCATACGCTGTAGGTAAAAAATCGAAAAGGAGTCCCAGGTGATGTGACTTGATTTCCTTCGAGCAGCATATGAACTATACATGGTGCTGGGCCGGCTTTTTTCCCTGTGCTCCCCTCTGCATGAAATAATAATATGGGTCCCTTTAGACATGGCCGGAATGGTCACCCTCGGTATAGGAGACCTTAATTTACAGTAACGAGGTGCCTTGTTCGAAACTGCATTCAAAGCTTGCAACAAGCGTGAAATAGCACCCCCAGACAATAAGAAAACGTATAGACGATATGTATAACTGCTCCAGCAGTCATCTTAACATTGAGAAGGAAATAGGGACTAAAGTATTCCCAGATTCAATTTGTGTCCAAAAAGGAAAAACAAAATCATAGTTCAGTAGTAGAAAGAAAAAATCTTGTCAATCACGTTAAAACCTTTAATAAATCTTTATTGCTTCTGTTGGTCCAAAAGGTGGGAAAAAAAATGGAAATCAATTCCAGGGGGAATAAAATATTTAAATTAGCAAGTGTGTAATACTGACCTTATATCCCTTAACCTGGGCATGACAGCTTCACTTTAATTGACAGGTAAACTCATGCTTTGCTTCTCAGCATTACATCTCAGTAACTGGCATGTCGGCTTTATGTTGTTCCTCCCTAACAACTAAGACGGTAATCCCTGTACACAGCACAGCTATCCTAACCTTCCCATCCTTAAAGTGGTCGGCTCGGCACAGTTACCTATTACCAGAACTCACAGGAGGAAACATATACCATAAATCGAGATAGTATTGAACCAGACAGAGTAAATAATATGAAAACCCAGCAAGGGTTAACGACAGAATAGGTTACCAGAATATCAAGAATAGAAATGCCAGAATTGGTAATGAGAATGATAGTCGGCCTTATGTTAGCATTGTTCGCCATAAGGAATGTCAGCCGTGTGCCAGTATCGTTCACCAGAAGGAATGTCAGCCGTATGCCAGTATCAGTATTCAGGGTGGTAGTTAGCTTAATGCCTGTATCATTCATGTAATAAAGGCAAAGCCAGCTGTATGCCAGTATCGTTCGCCAGAAGGAATGTCAGCCATATGCCAGTATCAGTATTCAGGGTGGTAGTCAGCCGAATTCCTGTATCGTTCACCAGAAGGAGTGTCCACTGAATTGCCTGTATCATTCAACAGAAGGAATGTCAGCCGTATGCCAGTATCATTCGCCAGAAGGAATGTCAGCCATATGTCAGTATCGGTATTCATGGTGGTAGTCAGCCGAATGCCTGTATCGTTCGCCAGAAGGATTGTCAGCCAAATTGCCTGTATCATTCGACAGAAGGAATGGCAGCCATATGCCAGTATCATTCGCCAGAAGGAATGTCAGTCGTATGCCAGTATCAGTATTCAGGGTGGTAGTCAGCTGAATGCATGTATCGTTCACCAGAAGCAATGCCAGCCATATGCCAGTATCGTTCGCCAGAAGGAATGTCAGCCATATGTCAGTATTGTTCACCAGAAAGAATGTCAGCCATATGCCAGCATCGTTCGCCAGAAGGAATGTAAGTCGTATACCAGTATCATTCGCCAGAAGGAATGTCAGCAATATGCCAGTTACAGTATTCAGGGTGGTAGTCAGCCGAAAGCCTGTATCATTCGCCAGAAGGAATGTCAGCTGTATACCAGTATCATTCGCCATAAGGAATGTCAGCCATATGCCAGTATCAGTATTCAGGGTGGTAGTCACTGTCAGCTGAATGCCTGTATCATTCGCCAGATGGAGTGTCAGTCGAATGCCTGTATCGTACACTAGAAGGAATATCAGCCATATGCCTGTATCGTTCGCCAGAAGGAATGTCAGCTGTATACCAGTATCATTCACCAGAAGGAATGTCAGCCATATGCCAGTATCAGTATTCAGGGTGGTAGTCAGATGAATGCCTGTATCGTTCACCAGAAGCAAATATCAGCTGTATGCCAGTATCGTATGCCAGAAGGAATGTCAGCCATATGCCAGTATCGTTCGCCAGAAGGAATGTCAGCCGTATGCCAGTATCGTTCACAAGAAGGAATGTCAGCCGTATGCCAGATTCGGTACCAGAATAGCTGTGAATCATATGTCAGAGTCGGTAATCAGAGTGGGTAGTCACAGGGGTAGCCAAGGAGTTAAACGCCAGGCGGGTAGTCGGACAAGCAATGGTCATACACAGGGTCAAATGCAATGACCAGAATAGCACTGAGAGGATGGGAAAACCACATCAGGGCAAAGAGTGGATTTCAAGTGCCTGGTTTTAAACCCGGCAGGTGCCGCATCATCATGCCATGCCCCGCTGGCATGCCTGACCCGTGACCGCAAGGAGCTTCCATATCAGTCGGCGCCCGGCCAGCGAACAGCGAGGAACACACAGCCGGGCGCTGGCTACTGAAGATGTCGTGGGACGTGGCATTACCAAATTGAAAACCACTGTATTTGAAACAAGTTGCACTGACATTTTAAACTCACTCCTACATTGTGTATTTTGCATCATAAATTGTAATTGTCATGGAATAAAGTAAAGCTTTAATTATATCTAATTTTTTATTGCATGTTGAGGTGTGGGAAATCTCTTCAAACCCTGTGAGGCTCTGAGGCTCTAAGGGATCACTTGACAGATCAGCACTTTTGCTTCGGTCACTCAGCCGGCTGGGTAACATATCAAAAGAACTGACAGCATCCTTCTGACCCGGCCCTTTGATTTGACGTAAACTGCTCAATTTTCTAGATAATGTTTTATAGCCTCTGTGGACACTATCCTTTGTTTTTGTGTGACATTTTTTATGATTGATTGTTTCATGTTTTTTATTATGATATAAAAGTACAGAATTACACTTTTGGTAAATTATTTATTTGTGCTGGAACTTTATGCATGAATAAATTAAACGGTGCCTATAATTGGTGAGTGCTGAAAAAAATGAAGAAATATAATGACAAATAGAGATGTGCATTCGTTTTGGAAAAATTCGGAATTTAGAACAAAATTTGATAATTCGTAGTTCTGAAGTACTTCCGAATAACAAATTGATAGGATACAAATTCAAAACGAAACGGTATATAACAAATTTATTTCGTTTTACACTGTGTCATCATCATAAAAGAAAAATTAGAATAATTGATATCACTATCGAATTTGAAATGAATTATCAAATGGATATCAACTATTAAATTTGAAACGAACTATCAAATTGATATCAATTATTGAATTTGAAATGAACTATCAAATTGATATCAACTATCATATTGATCTTAACTTACAATACAAGTAATAGTCAGCAAAGGACTTTATGAAACAAATTAATTTTGTTTCACTGTTTAATTTGACTCAAATACTAAATCTGTGACACAGCTTAAAATTTAACTCTAGCTTTTTTTTTATTTTAACAGCAAAATTTGATTAATTGGGGTTTTATTTAGTGATCCAAAATTCAAATTGATATAAACTATCGAATTGATATATGAAGTTCGAATCGATTGGAAATTTCAATTCTATTTGAAATTTCAAATCGATCCAAAACTAAACGAAATGAAATACGAAAAGAAATTAGTTACGAAATTCCGAAAACAAAATTATTTAAAAACGTAGCGAAACTACACTAAACTAAACATTATTTCAGGCATGCACATCCATAATGACAAATAATATTTTTTTTTCCATAAATGCTTTTTTTTTGTTCAAGTTATTTCTCCCTAAGATAAATAATATGTGGCAGTATACAGAACTAGAGAGAGGCTATATAACTGCAATCTCTAAAGCAAATGGTCCCAAGCAGGTCTTTAGTGTTGCACCCCAATTTGTTGCTATTAATTACTCCTAATCTGGGTCAAAGTTTATTTCTAAAACTAGACCAATGAAGGTTGAAATAAGTGGCTTTTAGGTAGAATCTATTATGGCCTTCATGTTAACCCGTTCATTGCCGGGATCAAGATAACTCTGCATTATTTACACAAAAGTAACTAAATTTCTGTTGAGGAGAAGCAGGAAACTGACATAATTTTCAATCATTTCATCGATGGGTGTGATCTTTTAACCCCTTCCCGCCTGAGATTGAGATAACTTGGGACTTCAAAGGCACCATCAGGTCCTGATATCAAGTTATCTCGATCTGCAGCTCTGAATAACAAAACGAAATTGCTTTGTTGCAAACGAATTTCATGTGCTTTTGGTCTGCAGAACGTGTACCCAAAGTTTTAGCTATGTGTACATAATACCCGAGGTGCTAAAACTGTTTAAAATTGGCTGAAGAATGCCCAGACAGATTGGGCTTTCAGCTGCCGATACAGGGAACCACAAGCTACATCTGAAATTAGTTTGACTCCATTTGGCCAGTAGATGGCGCAATCTGCCTGCCAAATAGTTTATTACAGTAAGGAATACACTGGGAATATTCCCAAATATTTCTTACTGTATAATTAATTTAAAATTACTCTTCAAAAAACCACTGGTTCCTGAAAATGTTTATTTGGAAAATCGCTTGGTAGTGAAGTGGTTAAAAATGTAACACAATGGGCAAAGTTGATATACACAATGCAAAAGGGTCACGTCTTTGAAGGAAGTGGACAGAGTGGACCGTCATAATTTCTCCTGCAAAAAATTATTTTATCCATTTTGCAAACTTTTACATTTATTTATTTATTTATTTATTTATAAAGGATTTTACCAGGAAGGATACATTGAGATTTCTCTCGTTTTCAAGTATGTCCTGGGTACATGTATTAGATCATGCAGAATGTGTAGGACAAGTTCTTCTATTAACCTCCCTGGCGGTCCGATTTTGAATTTTTTTTATGTCGAAACAATATTTTTTTTTCACCCCCCTGGCGGTATTCCCGAGAGTGATTCTGTGTTAAATTTCAGTCCCGAAAACCATAACCCCGAGCCATACTCGGGCTGATACATACCTGTTGCTGCGTTCCCTCGATGCCCTCCTGCAGTCACCTCCGTTCGATCGAGGCATCCTGCTTCCGAGTTCCCTTCTCGCGGGAACATTGAGGGAACACAGGGACAGGTATGTATCAGCCTGAGTGTGGCTCGGGGTTACCATTTTCAGCAATGAAATTTAACCCGGAGCCACACACCGGAATACCGCCAGGGAGGTTAAGACCGATTGATGCTGTCCACTTTCCTCTCACTGGGGTCTGAAGGACAGGATGGATATCTCCCCATAAATGCTAGATGTCTAGTCCACGTCCTGTCAGATGAATTATTTAGGAAATAAATATTATCTAAAAGTAAAAAAAAAAAAAATGGGCTAAAAATACCATTTTATTTTGTTGGCAGCGGGCTTATATTTCACAGGGCAGTGAGCAGTTACATATTTTTTGGCCGGATTCCCGAAACATATTATTGAATTACAAGCAAATATTCTATTCTGGTTTTATCCATTAGCAGCTTCTATGTGGGAGCGTCCTGCCTTAATATGAACCTGTCTCGCTGCCAGTTTTAACTTCACACTACAGATAGCGGAAATAAATATTAAGGTAACAATAATTGCAAGTCAAAGTCTTGATTCATATAAGCCATTAACCCTGTCACTACCAATCACTTTTTGTTGAAAAAACTCATAACATTTATTTGAAACATAGGATGCAAAATTAACAATCAAATTATATAAATATATGGTATAATGGCAAATTTACATTTATTGCAAAATAGTCAAAATGTTAATGTAAATTTGCTCGTTTTTAATTTTCCATGTATCTATTTATCGCTTCCAGAAATATTTTAGGAATTAAAAATGACATTATTTTTGTTCAAACGTCCATAGGTATCAAAATGATACACATTACAAAAGTTACAAAAGTTTTCCTTTTTTTTTAGATGATTTTCTTAGCTATTTTTATTTAAATTTGCAATTACTTGTGGTTACCAATGCACCCGCGGGGACTTCCAGCTCTCACATTTCTTGCATTTTGAGGAATAGTGAATTTATGCCATAGTGTAGTGTTTCCTCTATAATAGCACATGTGAATTTCTTTAACCCCTTCAGGGCCAAGGGTCTTTAAAGTCAATGCATTTATGACAGAACAGTTCCATCATTGGTCCTTAAGTGGTTAAAGGCGAACCCTAAGTATACTGTATATCCATCTATAACCAAACTAGGTTATTCACTGGCCACGTTGTAAGAACGGTGAAGACTACAGTAGAGCTTCCCTAATTAGTAAATTTACCATTTTTGATCTATCGTAGTTCCTCCAAAGTTCACTGGACTAAAGCTACCATTTCTTTAACTAAAACAATGGTGCTGATTGGTTAACTCCTTATATCGTTAAAAACACTGGTCAAAAAATTTGAGGCCCTATTACATACTTAACGCTAACGTTAGCGCTCAGCTGAGTGAGCATTAACGCTAGGTTTAGTGGCCCTAGCCGACCATATTACATTCCAAACTCTAATGGGTTAAAAAAAATCTGTTAGCGATTCAGAACTTGGCTTTTCAGCGTGAGCTTACTGTACTTTGTGCTTCCTATGCTCAACATGAGGAGCACAAAGAGTTAATTCGCGTTAGGATTACAAAGTCCTAACGCCAAGTATGTCCCACTGCAGTTAACTGAAAAGATAACCACAGCTAGGAGCTGGTGCTGACTGATACCACTTCTGATTGATTAGTTATCACCAGCTACAAATCCACCCAAAAATCACATACTCACCTCTCATCCTGAGGCGAGAACAGATCCGCCTCTTCTGGCCACCGGGAGCAGAGTGAGACTGGGGGGAAAGTCCCCAGTGTCCCTCCGTGAATCACTCCACCGACCTGCAGGATCTCGCAAGAGGTGAGATCCTGCACGTCATGTGACCGGCTGTCGAAGCTTTAAAGGAGTCCTTTGGACTTCATGGAGGGGATGCTCACGGCGGCGCTTAGCGCTACCTCGAGTTTCCTCAGGCTTAGCTCTGAATTAGGGTGCAGGCTGCTGAATTAGTGCCTGCCTTGTAATATGGAGCTAAAACAGAGACGCTAAGGAGAAACCTGCAGGTGCAGGTTTTCCTCCTTAGCGTCCCCATTTTAGCAGGTAGTATGCCATAGATGTTTTATTTTTGTTTTTTATGGTTTCCTATCCCTTTCTCTATAATCTCACACCAATCATATTCTGCAGAGCACCAGAAAGAACCAGAAAGAACCTACCACTCATATGAACAGGAAAGATAAGGAGCAGAAAGCTGAGCCTCCTACAGTATCCTAATTAACTTTTTGTAGTTAAAAAATATGTATATTGTTTCAAAGTCTAACGTGCTTAATTTTACAGACTTCATTTTTCAAGGCTTATTTTAAAAAATACTAGAATGTCCCTTTAAGCCAGTGTTTTCCAAACCTGTCCTTGGGATCCTCAACCAGGCCTGATCTTGCAGATCAAAGCAGACTGAATTCTGCAATCACTGAGCAGCAAATCATATCACCTGTGCTGTGCTTCAGATATCTGGCAATCCTGACGAGGTGGAGGGTCCTCCTGAGGACAGGTTTGGGAAACACTGCTTTAAGCCCTGGTCTAGAACCTATGGAAGGAAAGGCTAGAGTTAATACCCATATCAGAAGCGAGTATGCGCAATCTTCAAAAGTACCTGCTGATGCTTTGGTATTGATTATACTTGATATGGTCTAATTCTGGAGAAACACAAAGAAAGTTTATTTGCAAATGGGCTTCAGAGCATATCCCTGAAAGCTCAACACATGAGACAGGACAGCCGATGTGTAGAAATACTTTGAGAAGCTTTGAGATCTGTTTATCCTGCACCGAAACACGGAGCCAAAGCTATAATGTACATGTACTAGCCCAATGTGACCAGAAGAGGGAGCCTTCAGCCTCCCAAAAAAGGCTTACCTACAGTGAACATATACAGCGGGATACCTCTAGGTATATTTACTTTGTGGGTAAATGAAAGGCATTTCCCATAAAGCCACAGGGTTCTGCCAATGTGTTTATGTAAAATCACGTGGTAGTGAAGGGGTTAATGAAGTTTCTATTCTAAAAATATTTTGGATGAAATGATTTTGTCTTTTTTTTCCTCTAATTTGTATTAATTTTGAAATCTGAAACGCATCTTCACACTCTTGATTTACTTCCTAATACGCTTTAGTGATCGGCTGGCAAGCAGCGCTTTCAGAAGCGTTTGAATTTTTTTTGTAGCTTTATGTACATGATTTTGTTATTGATTTAATACGACACCTGGAGAAATGGAAATTAGGCTTGTGCACCGATTTCTTTTTCGGTTCGATTCGATTTTTCGGATTTTTAAACTTTTCGATTCGGCTCGTTTCGACCGATTTCTGTTTCGATTCGGTTCGGCTCGACTCGTTTTTCGTGTACTTTTTTTCGGAATTTCGACCATTTTTCGGATTTTCGTGTCACTTAGCTCGTTTTTGTATCGACTTTTCGTATTTTCGGAAATTTTCATTTTTCGAAATTGTAAATGGTTTCGGAATATCGACCATTTTTCGTATTTTCGTGTCACTTAGCTCGTTTTTTGTATCGACTTTTTGTATTTTCGGAAATTTTTGTTTTTTCGGAACGTCTGTTCTCCTCGTTTCAAAGCAATAAATTTCGATTTGACACATTTCAAGTACATTCGAAAATTCCAAAAATATTTCGTTTCGGCTCGGAAAACTTTTTGGATCTGCCATTTTCGGATCTAAAAATTTTGGAAAATCGGCCGCATCTGAAAACAAAATTCCGAAATTCCGAAACCCGAAACGCACATCCCTAATGGAAATCAACAATCGAAACACGGCACCCTTTTAATATCAAACTGTCGGTATGCAGTGAACTGCAGGTCAACTGACTTACCATATTTGGGAGTTTTGATACATTTTAGAATGTTCTGTAGAAGAAAAGTATCTGTTGGTTTTCTATTTCATAGAGCTAGTAGATGCAGGTTTATCTTTAGGGGGAAAACTTTCCGCAGAGAGAACAAACCCCGCCGTCACCTGTAAAAGCTTTTTTTTTCAAATGTCCACACTTTTTTAGGAACTTTGTTATCGAAATAACTTAAGCCTATCCATTTGATGAAAGAGCCGTGTACAGATATATTGTAGGACTGGAGAGATTTTCTTAAAGAAGGATTCCTGTGACAGATTGCTGCTGGCTTAAATGCCAAAAAAAAGGACACATTATTTGTCTGTCTGCGTTCATTCTACAGACTGAATGATGGGTACATCAACCATTGCTGAGAATCTGGGAAGCCTGCTAAGTGTGAGTCGGGTAGCTACCTATATATTGTACCCCAACACTGTCAGAATTGTACATTGCGGAAAATTAAGAGAGAATTATTTTTAAAAACCTGTTTGTCCATAAACTTTGGGGGCACATTCTCTGCAGCCCAAAAGCAAACAAATTTTGTTTGCTTTTGGCTGCAGAGCTGCAGATCGAGATATCTCGATATCAGCGCACCGGATGGTGCCTTTTGAAGCCCTAGATATCTCAATCTCAGCAGTGAAGGGGTTAAGCACCTTATGCCGTGTACATTTTGACAGAAATATCCACCTCTGTATATATGGTTACCACTGGCATACGCAGCCCATTACATTAGGGTGTGCACCCATGGAACATTTATTAATTGAAAACTTATGTTTAGACGATTTTGCACAAAATGTACATTTTTCATTAGAAATAACAAGCCTGTACCAGAGATACAGTCAGTTTCCGAGCTATTCATCATGAACCAGAAAAGGGTCGTCTAAAATGTCAATGTAAGAAGTGAAAGAAGACCACTTTACCCAACATTAGGGTGTGCCTGTGTGTCACGTTTAGACTGCGGGTGGTGTAGCAGGTTGGGGTTGTGAGCCCAGGATGCAGTGATGAAGGCAAATTCAGATAGCAATGAGTGTTTATTGCAGGTAAACACAGTGGCATCAAATCAGACAGGGTACAGGCAATGGAGTTGTCAGGGTTCAGCAAGAGGGTTCGGTACACGGCAAGGCTGGCAGAGAATAGTCGGTGGTATAGCAGGGGTTCGGTACACGGCAAGGCTGGCAGAGAATAGTCGGTGGTACAGCAGGGGTTCGGTACACGGCAAGGCTAGCAGAGAATAGTCGGTGGTATAGCAGGGGTTCGGTACACGGCAAGGCTTCGATGGGGGGCAGAGGGGGAGCAGGATGGGAGGGTTACCGGTGAGTGAAGCAATGAGAGTCCAGATAAATAGCAGAAGGTCCTTGGGGTCTTGGCAGAGAGGGTTCAGGAGATGATCAGGCGGTTCCAGGGAGCTTTGAATAAACAGGTATCGCAGTCAGTAACTTCAATGTGGAAGTGAAGTCTGGGGGGCGTAGCTTCCTGATATACAGGGATAATTAGGGGAAGGTGAGGTCAGGTGAGATTCTAGGGCTAGGATGCTGGGAACATGCAGGTTTAGGAACGTGCATTGTTCATGATGCAGGGTTGGCGTGGGTGACAGGGGCCAGAGGGTGGCGATCCTGACACTGTGCACACCCTGCACACCGCCGTGCAGTGGCAGAAGTACCAGGGTCGCAGCGATCGCACTTGCGACCAGGCCCTAGCATTCCACCACTGGAGGGGGGCCCAGGCAGCCCGCAGATTCTGGCAATCACCCCCGGAATCTGGGAGCAGCGCCGCCGGCATGCAGCTTGGCTGGAACCACATGACCAGAGCATGAGATTATGGAGTTCACATGAACTCCACGATCTCGCGAGAATGCAGCTACGCTGGTCAGATGGTTCACGGCGAGTGGCCAAGCTGCATGTCAGAGGCCGCACGGGAGATGAATGGCTGCAGACAGGAGGTGAGAGCTGGAGGCAAATACATCCATGTGAGCTGGGGGAAAATACATCCATGTGAGCTGGGGGCAATATATCCATGTGAGCTGTGGCAAATATATATATCTATGTATGAACTGGGGCAATATATCCATGTGTGAGCTGGGGGCAATATAACCATGTGTGAGCTGGGGGCAATATAACCATGTGTGAGCTGGGGGCAATATAAATATATATCCATGTGAGCTGGGGGCAATATATCATGTGATCTGGGGCAATATATCCATGTGAGCTGGGGCAATATATATATCTACGTGAGCTGGGGGCAATACTATCTTTTTTATATTGCAGGAAAAAAAAGTAAAAATATAGAACTTTTTTGGGAGGGGGGGCCCTTCATGGATTCTTGCACCGGGGCCCTCAGGTTTCTAGTTACGCCACTGCCCCTGTGCACACCTATGATGGTTACCATTAGTAGACGGATTACAGAGGCTCACAGGTGAGTGTTGCACAGCTCACAATTGTCTGGTAAACCATGGAGGGCCGGGCTGACACTATCTATGGAGAAATTTATGCTGTTTTTGTGTGAGGAACAGAAAAAAATCCCTCAAACAATAGAATCACAAAACACTAATCTGCCTTTCAAAAGCAACAATGTGTCTTCCCATCATGTAGAATTTTATACAATGCAGTGGCAGGTGGCACCATCTTAAAATCATACCATTGTACATACTGGAATTTCTTGCTCCTAACTTTCTTGGGAAAAAGCTAATTTTAATAATAATAGGAGGGTGATCGTGCCAGAAATCAGCTTTAATTAGGCACATTTGCGTACACCCTCGTTTTTCTTTCCTAGTTTTTAGATCTTGGCTAAATACAGAGATAAGTGGGGGGGGTTAAACTTGATTCATTAAGAGAACATGAAATGATGCAAAAATTGGACTCTGTGAAAGCTTTGCCGTTTTCAGTGAAATTGTTAGTATTTCGCACTCACAAAGTTGGAGACAGTGCGTATTTTTTTATCGCCTTTAGAGCTCTTTCTATGAAGGTTTGCTTTAAATCTTAGCATCAACAGCTGCTCAGTAGGAAAGCGCTGCAATACAATCCCAGCCATTCTAGGGTGGATTTGGACATGTTGCACTTTGGGATTGCTGGAGAAGAAATGGTCTTTCTGCAGTGGGACCTTGTCTCAGAATTCAAATATTAACGTAGCACTGTTATGTGTGTTTCTTTTTTTATTTAACCCCTTCACACCCATGATCGTGTATACACAAACAGCAGTAGCAGGTGAAGCAGCCTGAGATCATGATAACACGATCTGGGGCTTTACTGCATTATAGCAAATTAAATTCATTTATTGCAAGCAAATCATTAGTGCAGCATCATTGTTCACATTTTATTTGAAATGTGAACAACAGTGCTGAATTAATAAAATAAAAACAAAAAAACTTTTTTATTTTTATTTATTATATTAACTTTATTTTATACTTTTTGACATGTTCAAGTTTGAAAACACTGGAAAGGTCATGTTCTGGCCTTTCCATTGATAACAAACATTAACCTCTAGCTGCCACAGTTCTGGAGATACGGAGGTCCAAAGGACCCTTCTATCTCCACCATAGGGTTTCCATAGGAAACTCCTTGGTAGCTAGGGGTTAATTCTCACACTGAGGTCATCGCGTCATGTGCGATGATGTCAGTGGGCGGGGAGAGGCCCCGGAGGCTTGGCTGACATCCAAGATGTTAGCCAGCTCTGGGAGAGGTCCGTGATATGGTGCCAGATTGCGGACCGGCACCTCGGGTTACAGAGTGGCATCACTAGAATGGGCAGACTCTTTCCAGCAGTGCCTCTTTTTTACTTTAATTTCCTGAGATGGCATCTTCTCCAGAATAGGACGTTAACATGGAGACGGCAAGATAAAATCTGCAAGTGCATATCTCCATGTTAGCATCCACTATGGAAAAGGGCCCTCTATTTATAGACCTGTTTTCATTATGTGTGGTTGGGTGACATTGCTAAGATTTTACTTCCTTTGGTCTCCTCAGTTGAAGTGTCACTTTATGGGTAATTTTCAGTACATTGTACAACCTCTTTCTATTCCACCTCTGAACTAATGCTCTCTCCATCCCATCAGAAAAACATATGTAGCCTCCAATTACCCTTTATAAAGTTGTATTGTTTCCATTTAATCTGCAGAGCCTTGTAGAGCCTGTTTCCCCTCTCGAACCTAGTGGTGCCTTCTTATCCTACATAGAAGCTTATGTAGACATTTTCTGATCTATGGATCCTTTGTTACTTTCTATCTCCATCTCTAATCTCATGAAGTGGTATCCGCTGTCTTCTTTCTATCATTTGTGCCTCTTATATTTTCTCTTTCTGCTCCTTCCTCTTTTCCCTTATCACGTACAGCTTAACCAAGCCAGGATCGAGCTGCTACGGCCTGGTTAAGCTGCACATGATAGCTCTATTCTGCGCTCTTCAAAGCACATCACAATTCACAAAGACAATTTTCAGATAGCTATTACAGCTCGGTAACCGGACAGTAATCTTTGCCCTGTGTACAGATAATAAGACAGCATTCTGTGGATGGAAAAAGAAAATCAAAGCTGAATATTGTGTCCGTTAAAGTATTCCTCCTTAGAAGAGGTGAAAATAGAACATGTAAAGGTTGAAATAATATCGATCTACACTATATCTTTGAAGAATGTGATACAAGGAACATTATCGTTCACTAGACACATGAGATGTGAAACTTAACCCGTGGCATTCAAGTATTTTGGTGTCATTTTCTGCAATGAACACATGCGTTATGTGCCACCACAATCAGGGAATCCTGTCTCTGGATACTGTATGAATGTCACAGCACGACATCATCTGAAGACAAAGAGGGATATACCTACCTTCCAACATCAAGGCCAATCCAGGATCGACAGAGCCAAATGCGTACGTTGTGAAACAGGTTTGTGTAGCCATGTACCAAACTCAACAAAAGATACACACACACAATACCAAAGAAAAGAAGAAAAATAGTGGATCTCATCGCCCGAAGGCATGTCACCACTACAGAAGAGGCCAAAAGACTGTAATAAACCTAAAATTTCTCAATAATTGTCTTATATGACTCCTTTATTTCAAACTTTTAACATATAAACAGTTAACATACATTTATAACCACCTGTAGTGATTGTGGATGAATTGTGTCACAAATCATCATATTTAATTATGTATTGAGTGTTATATCAAAGAGGGAACACTAGGGGCAGTGTGAGGCTTGTTGCCCTGTGTGGCTAGCTGACATCATTAAGCCAGCCTACTCTAGAGTGGTTACCTCATGGTGACTCCCACTCGGAATAAAGGTGTATACATTGTTGGTGGGAGGGATGCCACTCTGGTGGGGGAGACAAGACTGTAGTCCAACCTTGTTTTGATTCAACCAGGAGTTCCAGGAAGAGATCAGCCTTTTTTATGATTTGTCTTGGACCTTGAGAGCACATGGCTTTCTGTTAATCCTTTTTATTTTTAAGTAAATCCTTTATACCCATCACTGTGTGTTTGTGTCGTCACTCGCTACTCAATCACACGCTATCGGCTGGTATTACCTATATTTTTTTAATGATTTTTTCATTACACCACCATAAATTTAACCATGAGAAAGTGCCTACCCTGCCTAGATTGGGGTATATTGATCAGGTCATTTATACCTATAGAGCTTATAATAACTGCAGTTCAACACATATGGGTTCCACATAAAAAAGAACCATTAGAACCTAAGGTCCATAAGTCCCTTTCAATGGGCTGTTATCACATATCAATAATTGAGACAAATGATTTTGTGACACATATCAGATGCCCTAATATATATAAATAGATGCCCTATATATGTGGCAACATCTTTTGTCCCAATTATAGATATATGTGATAAACGTCCATTGCAAGGGACTTAGTCCATATATTTTTCCATAAAACCAATGCCAGGACCCAGAGAGTTCTTCTTTTTTCTTTAATAAGGCAGTAATTTGTTTCTACTGTACTAGCCCTATTTGACAGGCAGGATCCAGGTTTTTAGACACTAAGTCCCAGCTGTTTTAGCACCTTGGCTTTTATGCCTGATGTTATAAAACATTTGCAACACATTCTGGAGCCCATTTGCAAACAAATTTTCTTTGCAATCATTCCTTTGCATTGCACCAGATTTAACCCCTTCGCTGCAGATGACTTGTGGGACACGTCCTCATTGACTACCGTATATGCGGAGGACGTGTCCCACACGTCATCCGCTCAACGGGAGCCCGGATACTCACCTCTCTCCTCCCGGGTCCCGCGGCGGTCTGACTTCCCCTAAGTCAGACGCATCATTTAAGGGCTGCCCCACATAAATGACGTCCTCGCGCCATGCGCGATGACGTCATTTTCGGGCGACCCCTGGACATCGCACGGAAGGGAGGGGGGATCCTTTCGAATCCCTCTCCCTCCCGATCGAGAGGTCGCAGCCGCTCAAACCAGGCACTGCTTAAAAGGGGAGAGTCTCCCCTTTTAAGCAGTGCCTGGTTTTAACCCCTCACATACCGGGCTACGATACAGCGCCATCCGGCGCTGCGTAGCAGCCTAGCTCTGGTGGGGGCTCCACCTCCAGGTCCCCCCTTGCTACCTAATGTCATCGCACATGGTGCAATGACATCAGTTAGCCAGGGAACCCCTAGCTGCCCAGGGATTTCCCAAGGAAATCCCCTGGTGGAGATAGGTGGTTCCTTTGAACCCCCATATCTCCTGAACCATGGCAGCTAGGGGGTCATGTAGGGTATCATTTGATAGGCCTGAGCATGGTACAAAGTGGTACAAAGTAAAAACAAATTTAAAAAATGAAACATGTTTTTTTTGTGTGTTGTTTTTATTAATGCAGCAATATTGTTCACATTTCAATTATAATGTGAACAATGATGCTGCACTAATGATTTTTTTCTATGGGGTGTGTTTGATAAAAATCACTTGATTCCCCCCAAAAAATGTAAAAAGTCCCCATTTCTAATTTTTGTACAAGCGCACCCCATAGAAAATATAACCGCATACACTCATGTGAAAAAATACGAAAAAAGACACTTTACACGTTGTAGATGATTAAAAATTCAAATTCTATTGCATTTTTTGTTATAATAAATAGGCAGGACATGATATATACATATAATAATGATATATTATGAATCTGCCGAGTCTTCCGGGAAAGAACGATATATAACATGTCTGGGTCATATAATAAAACGTGGCTTCAAATCGCGTTTAAACATGATGAGCGAAAGCAGTAAAAATGAGCTCAGCACACAGGCGTGAAACGCCTCAGCAGTGAAGGGGTTAAACAAAATCTAATATACATGATAGTGAGGTAGTTTAAGTTATGAGTGACAGACACTAAATATAAAATTTAAAATACCTGAGATTAAGAAATAAAGGTCCGATAAATATCTCTCAGTTATTATATTTTTTAAATAAGTATGCACTCGCTTTAGAAGTTAGCTACAATTTTATTTAATCAGTGATTGCTGGGGGAAAAGGCACAGATGTGGTTAAGGTTTTCATGTTTATGTCAAATTCTGACCCTTCAGTCTCACTGTCGCAGCTGAAAACGAGACTCCTCAAACTAGACGTTTTTCCAATCTTCTATTGTCCAGTTTTGGTGAGCTTGTGCAAATTGTAACCTCAGTTTGCTGTTCTTAGCTGAGAGGAGTGGCAACTGGTTTGGTCTGCTGCTGCTGTAGCCCATCTGCCCAGCAGTTGAATAGGTGTACCTAATAAAGTGGCCATTGAGCATCTCCCTGCATCACCTCTTCCCTTGATAGACTGCAGGACTTCTCACGCGCAGCCCCCATTCTCTGGAACGCTCTCCCTTGTACGGTCAGACTCTCCCCTAACTTCTCTTCCTTCAAACGTTCCTATTTAGGGAAGCCTACCACCCAACTCACTGACGCAACCAGTCCATCACTCTCACCTTGCAGTCCTCTCCTCCTGTTTCCAACCCCAACCCTTCTAGATTGTGAGTTCCTACGGGAATAGGGCCTCATCCCCTCCTGTACTGTTTGTCAAATGTTGTTCAATGTATTGTAACCCTGTCTATACTGTGCTTATTGTACAGCGCTGCGGAATATGCTGGCGCTTTATAAATAAAGAATAATAATAATAGAGAATTTCTGAAAAGTTAGTAATAATTTTATTATTTCTATTTCCTAGTTTCCTATAGCGTATGTTGTAGAACAGGGATGAGCAGCTTTGACTGTACAGAGGTTTTGGAACTACATCTCACCATGATGCTGATCCCACATAGTAATTGGCCGGGCAACCTCTGAGATGTAATGCCAAAACAAGTTCAAGTAATTGAATTTGAGCAAGCATGGGATAGGCATAAGGCTATCCTAAACAAAAGATAAATCCAGGTAAAGTATCCATGTAATTGGGCAGACTAGATGGGCCGAAAGGTTCTTATCTGCCGACATTTTTCTATGTTTCTATGTTTCTATCTGGAGGGCCTAGAATGTTGAAGGTCCTCAAGCCCTGTTAGAATGTTTTAAGTCAAAAACCTCACAGTAATAACCACCTGCAATCCTCTCTGACAAATTCCCTCTTGTAGAGGCCAGAGATTCGTACAGAGTAACAAAATATTGTTTGATTATATTTGTTAATGTATGTAACAAGCAAAACATCAATTAAATGTTTCAATGAATTGTGTCCATTAATGCTTAAGAGCCTACAGAATCTTCACAAACACAGTGCGTAAATCATGTAAATTAAGATATTTATTTACAAACATAATTAGCAGCCCAGATGAGTGTGGCTTGTACTGTTAATCCCTTGTGATTTTATTAGGAAAAAGAGCCAAACTGACTTTTATATGATTCATATTTACATCTTTGACAAGTATATGGAGTGGGTGGTAAGGATGGAGTGTTTCATTTCAGGTTTGATTCCCAGAGGGCGATCTTGAATAGAATTACATTAAATAGGTAGTAAAATTAATTGTTACTCCTATAAAACTCTTCACCTCAAGAACCAATGAATTTTCCCCCTGCATAATCACACTCTGGTTCAGGCTGTAAGGATTTTTGTTAATTATTTACCATTTTATTGTCAATAGGATCCTACAAGCTAAAAAAACATTTATACATGTTTGGTATATTTTTTTTTCATACAGGGTTATTCAAAGAGATCCGAATGGCTGGAGAAAGGTAACCGGATGCTGAAAATCAGCGTTTGGTTACCTTTCTTGGCCATTCGGCTATCCAGAGAGCAGGCAATACTCCAAATCCTGGCGAATTGCCTGCACATTCGGTGCCTGTTCGAGGGCAGTGAAATCCCCATAGAGAAGCACTGCTTCGGCTATTCAGAGAACACAAACCAGCAGTGAAAGGTTCCCGAAATGCCCTGCCATTCGGTGGTTTCATTCGGCAGGTTTATTTAGTCGAATCCCATAGGCTTCAATATTAAAAATATTCCCGTTTTAATTCAATATCTAATAAACCGTTCATTATAAAATTCTGCAGTAAAGAGTCTCTTTATTTATAGATTTTTGGGATATTTTAAGCATTATTCTGAATATTTTTTTAAACAAAAGTCAGATTTTTAAAAAAAACTAATTTAAGTTTACTTCTTTTTTCTGTAACAGCCCTTTTTATTATCATTCATTGGACCTCATATGTAAATTTCAGATATTTTCGCTCAGTAGTTTCTTTGCAAACAGCGTTTCACTTTTGAAACATTCATGCAAACTGTTTTTCTAATTTATTCACTTCACTCGTCTGCAGTCTCGGCTTTTTCCGGCGGCTTCGCTGTCTGTGATCGGCTCCTGCTCGGATTTTTCCGGCGTCTTCGGCGGGTTAATCCAGATGTTTTTGCGGGTTTCGGCGTGCATTCGCCGGGTTTTTGCGGTGACTTTTCGTCGGGTTTCCGGCAGCTTTTCCCTGCACTTCGACAGCCCTGTGGTGCTTGCTGAATACACCGCAGGGTCGCCGAAATGGGATTGCCGAATTGGCCCGAATTGAAGACAACGAAAAGTCACCGAACATGCGGTGACTTTTCGATTCTCTTTGAATAACCCTGTATATATATATTGCTGTTTATACTGTATTTATTGTCTTCCCCTAATAGCAGGTTTAGCTGTAGTTACCCCTTGAAAAACTGCTTGAGTGTCTGGAGGGGGACATCTTGGAATCACAATTTTGAAACCTGGACACCATCTAGTGTCTATAACTTTTCATCCCAACAACAATTCTGCAATGTATACACAAATTGTCACGGGGCATATGCATAGTATGCATGTGCGATTCCAAGATGCAGTGATGGTTATGAAGCCAGGCAGATTGCAGGGCACAGCTAGGTGTTTTTATTAAAGGGTAAAGCAAAACAAATAAGAGAATGAACTGACCAGAGGAACCTGGGCAGAATGGGAATAGGGCTTAGTAGAAAACAGCACACCAATGTACATACGAAAAAAGGGGAGACACGGGAAAAGGGCTGACTGAAGTAACAGATATGAGAACTGAGATTTGTTCTGCCAAAAGACATGGAGCAACAAGGAGCACACAAGAGGACTGGCTAAACACAAAACTAATGACACAGGCGAAGCAAGACAGGAGTAATAAGACACAGGCAAAAATGACAGGACAGGAATAGGGTTGACACAGAAAGAAGAAACAGAACTACTAAGTAACTTGGTGAAAGCGGCAGGGCTTCCATTCAGGGAGAAGGCGATAACTGTGGTGAGGATCCAAAGCAAGGGTCTTGGCAGGTGGCAAGCAATAACGTAAATCTGAGTCTGTGGCAAAGAGGTCTTGGCAGGCAGCTGGCAAATAGAATAGACAAGTCCATAGCAAGGGGTCTGATACACAGGTAATCCAGAATCAAGGTAAGGCACAAGGAACAATGGTAGACAGGACCATTGGTTAAGTTAGGGTTCTCGATGGGTTTCTCGGTAGGGTTCTCTGTGCGTTTCTTGGTAAGGTTCTCGGTAGGGTTTCTCTTGGGTTTCTTGGCAGGATCACAAGAGGATAGACTTGGCTGGAATACAAGGGAATCTTGAGGATGGAGAACAGGGAGCTTCAGGTAGTCAGAACTGGTACGATGCACAGCCAGATTTCAATGTTGAAGCCCTGATGAGAGGGTGTATCTCGTTTTTAAGGAGGCCTCATTAGGTGGGATGGAGCAAACCTGAGGCTCCATAATCTATGCAGGACATCAAGGTAGGGCATTCAGGAACCTGCATATAGCATAAGGCCGAAGAAAATCCTTGAACAAGAGTCATGCATGTGCATGGCAGGAAAGGAGATGCCAGGGGTCACGGCGAAGGTCATGACACAAAGAAATGCATGAATTTAAATTATTTTGATCTTTTCACTCTCAGAATAACAATCAATAATATAAATAGATAGTTTACTTAACCTCTTAATGCCGGGCAGCGCTGGGAGGCAGACGGTCTTAAATGTTACAGGGCGGCATAGCGTGTCCTGCGTCTCTTCGGAAACTCCCCTGGCCCGCCACCTCTCCCTGCATTCGATTGACTGCAGATGGGACTGCCTGAACTCAGAGTTCAGGCGCAACCGCTGCTGTGAAGTTAGCGGAAAATGTGCAATACCTATGCAATTTTTTGATCAATAAATTTAACCCCTTGATTCACTTTATTTTTTACCTTTACGGCTGTATTTTGGTGTTAGATAAAATACTAAAAGAGTTGTTTTATGCCAAAGGTCATACACAGTTATATATTTTCTTTGTTTTATAAATATGTAAAGAGATGCTGAATTTTTTTATAAAATAACTACTTCGTATAACTAAATAAACAATTACAGCTATATAGTATACGCCACAACATATTAAACACTTTACTACCAAATTAATTTCCACAAAACCAATTTCGGAACCCAGTAGCTTTACGTCAAATCATTTTGCAGTAGTTCTACAGTGAAAAAATACATTTTCATACTGGATGCACTATTTAATAGACAGTTGGTGCCATCTGCTGGCCAAAAATCTCTACTACATCTCTATAGTACAGCTTGGCTTCGTTTCTCCTTGCAGTAAAAAATTGAACTCCAAGCTGATCAAAGTGTTGTAGTGCCTTGGCTGTCATGCCCGAGGTGCTAAAACCTTTGAAGCACATTGTGGAGCCCTTTTGCTTATTATTTTCCCTTTGTAAGCAAAATTCCTTTGCTTTACTCCAGTATTAGGCAAAATCAAGCATACGCAATATCAGGCCAGCAGCAAGTTCTTTTAAAGACTGACTATACTTGATCATGGTAGTGGAGTGCTTACAAATTTTTGGGGGGCATTTTAGGTTGTATGATAGTTCCCTTTTAAGTGACTCAAGTATTCTTATCAGGATAAGATATACTTTTAGTTTTCTTCCCTTTTTAACATATGGAACATTAAAATACATTTAGACATTTGTTTGTGTGTGCTCTACAGGTTTTGTGCCATTCAGCTTTTTAGTAAGCAATTTAGAGGGAAAGTTCCATGTAATCAATCAATGCCCAATTCCAAGCACTGCATTTTCAGCTTTGTGGGTTTTTGAGTGTATACATGAAAGCAAAATCAATAAAATGACATTATTTCTAATTATATACAGCGGCTCAAAGGTCAGCAAGTTGCATAATTTGTTGCTCGCAACAAAATCTCATTGTACTTTTTAAACAGCCCTTTTGGATAGTTTGAGAATGTTATTACAAAATTAATTCTAGTATTTTTTCTTAAAAAATAGTTAACTCATTGACTGACAGCAAAAACCCAAAAATAAGTAAATATTTGAAAAAAATTATAATAATAAATATATATATATAGTTTATAAATGTCAACTCACAGACCAGGAAGCCACTGTGCTGTAAGAAGCAGGGAAGTTGGTGTCAGTGTAAAGCACTGTGCTATGGATTTCCAATACCTAACACAGTACCTCTAGAAGTGCTGACAGCCCCATTGGTAGCAGGGTGTGACAGACTCAGCTGTCACTGGGGCAGTTGGAGGAGTCTGGAGGCTAGCCTCCTTCCCACTGATTTGGGACCAAGGTGCTACCTGGGGTTTGCCAAATGGACTGCCCAGAGAATCCAGGATTTATACTAACTGTGTTTGTGTATTATTCCCTCTGTATTACTATCCTGTCTCGGTATAGTATACAGTGCTGTATTAGCCATCCTCTCTCTGTATAGTATACATCCCTCCGTTGTAAGAATATATTCCTTTGTTTTCAAATGCTCTGCTCCCACCCCATTTCCTTTCTCCGAAGAACTAGCAGGCAGTTTAAGATAAGGTTGCCTGTGTAAACGATCCATTGTTTTGAATGTACTTTCCCATTGTCCTGTTACTGGATCTGTTGATAGTATCTGTAATTTATTCATGAAGGGAGTTGTCCCTCAACTGTTCAAAGCTGTATGTTTTAAAATAAACAGTCAGTCTTGTTTCTTACTCTAAAATACTGGTCGTGGCTGGTTATTTTAGGGAGGTTTTGGGCTGAGAATCCTGGATGTCAGGGTCCAGCTTGGAGAAACTAGAGTTTGACAGAGGCACACAGTCGGTGTGCTAGGTGGTCTGTCACACAGGGCTTTCCAAGAAAGTTTTAATTTTAATATACGTTTACGTATATAGTCCTGAAATCACCAGTATATGAGATACTCAAACCTCTACGCCTGTCTCCAACAATCATTACACCATCAAAGTCATTTAGATTGTGGTTGATTTCCATTGGAATTTTTGATCTGAACAACATGAGAACTCTTTGACCATGTTTGCATGCTTGTTTGAGGTTGCTGCCACATCTGTCACAATCCTCTGCGGACACCTTAGCGGTTTACCCTTTACTCACCTCACTGAGTCACTTCTATTGTGCTAGATGCTATATGAAGACTAAGTTGTGGATATTGTATCCAGCTGGCCCACATTTGTTTATCCCAATACAGTCTGCTCATGACTTCTTCTCGGCCAGATCATTGTTTGCCCTTTTCCTGCTGCCTTCTGTGTAAGTCAGGACAGAGGGCACCATGCACCCAGTGCATCCAGTAACCTGAGCTTCCACTGACCCATTCATCCAGTGAATTGTGTATCCCATGTCCCGTGCATCCAGCAACCTGAGAGTCATGTGACCGGTGTATCCAGTGTCCCATGCTTCCAGTGACACCATGAATTCAGTGACCTGTGTATCCAATGACCCATGCATCCAAAGATACTATAAACCAGTGACTCAGGAATTAAGTTTCCCATGCATCCAGTGATCTGTGTATCCTGCAGCCTTAATTCCTGTTCTCTGCTATTTGTGTAGCTATTTTTCATATTGTCTTAACTGTGTTCTACCCTTTCTCTTGATGTTCTGCTTTGATCCTTGGTTTCACTTGATTGGATAATATATATATTGGTTACCTTTCTATACATGTTTATCTTTATTGCTCTGCACTTTGGAGTCCATCTTTAAATGGATATTGCTGCAACATGTCAGCACCGCTTCCTGATCCTGACAACATCTCTGGCTGATTGGATATTTTAATTAAAAAGCAAGTGATTAGTACTAGTTAATAAAATGTCTGCTGAGTGTATATGGGAAGGGGTGGCTCTATAATTGAGCAAAATAGGCAGTTGTCTAAGGCCTCACTCTCAATAGGGCCTCAGATGATAGAAATGTGTACAATATTGATAAGCATTTATACAAATTATATCATATTCATCATAGCATTCTGCACAAATACACCTCGATGTTCACAAGCTTCTGTCCACTAAGATAGCCATGTTCATGTTCCTAATTACAATTATTGGGTTAATTCCTAGGTGCGAGTTGCATAATTAAAGGGGCCTCGTCTTTCAGCTGGGCCTAAAGCTTCTGTAACTCTATAGTCATTTCTGTATTTGGAGCAATAATAAAACATGAGATGGAAGAATGGAGGCACCGAAAGAGAGAGTGTGTGTGCACGTGTGTGTGTGTGTGTTTTTTGTAAAGCACTCTTACGAATATGGTGAATGAATACAAATATCTACTGAACAGAACTTTACCAATTTCTTTAGGTCAATTCATCTCCCTCCAAAAACCTTACATTTTTAATAGGGATGCACCGATACTGATACTAGTATCGGTATCAGTGCTGATACCGTCATTTGGACGGGTACTTTGTACTCATGCAAATGCCCTGATACTGCCCCCGATACAGTGAAGCCAGCGCTGGGCCAACTTGCCGATATCCGAGGGGCTGGGTAAGCTGGCTGAATGCATTAAAAGCATTTGGCCAGCGTTCCCCTCTGGCCGGCAACGTTAACGAGTGGCTGCAGGGCTGTGGAGGCTGTGACGCCGCCACCTGCCGAGATCTCGCGAGAGTCGCGAGATCTGGTGGGAGCACGTCACAGCGTGTCACCACCCTGCGACCACTCAGTAACGCGCCTAGCCGGAGGGGAACACTGGCCAAATGCTTTTAATGCTTCCGGCCAGCTGCCTCAATTTACCCCTGTCTGTGGGTAAGTCTGGTCTGAGGTCTGTATATTTGTATCGGGTCTAAGGTCTGTATATGTGTATTTGGTCTGAGGTCTGTATATATCAGTGTTTCCCAAATCTGTCCTCGGGGCCCTCAACCAGGCCAGATTTTGCAGATCACCTTGGAGAAATACAGACTGAATCCTGCAATCACTGAGCAGCAAATCATATCACCTGTGCTGTGCTTCAGATATCCTGCAAACCTGGCGAGGCAGAGGGTCCTGAGGACAGGTTTGGGAAGCACTGGTATATATGTATCTTAGTGGGTAAATCTGGTCTAAGGTCTGATAACTCTGTATATGTGTATTTGGTCTGGGGTCTGTACATATGTATCTGAGTAGGTATATCTGGTCTGAGGTCTGCAAGTATATATGTATCTCCGTGGGTATACATATATGAGGTCTGGGTGGGTATACATATATCTGAGGTGTGGTGTCTATGTGGTCGGGGTGTGTGCAGGCTGCGCAATGGGTAAATGGGGTGTCCGGCCATACATTTCAATATTAACATAAACGGGACAGACTTTCAGCAACATCCTAAATTATTTATTGGAACGTAATCACATGACTTTAAATAAAAGTTTCGGTACTTGCTATCAGTGAGTACCTGAATAAAGTATTGGTACTTGTACTCGTTCCTAAAAAAGTGGTATCGATGCATCCCTAATTTGTACAAAAATACCAAATCTATCCAGAGTCATTTAGCAGATAGATGCTGTTCTCCCAATTGTTTCCGTTAACATTTATCTTTTTGCTTGCACCTTTCACTATGAGCTAGGTATTACTTTTTCGGCAAAACTTGTATATCTTTTACGACTTTCTCCCGAGAAGCAAATCTTTATAGAATAAAAGTGCTGACAGGTAATTTAAAAGGTTAAAGTAGAATGCAGCTTTAATTTACTGCACGCTCGGGCCATTCATTTTACTACAATGAAAAGGTCACCGGTCTACTTGTTGGCTTGTCATAAGACGGATGGGTACAAAATTTACTGTGACTGTGGGGTAAGACAAATTTACCAATATTTGTGCCTTGGACATTTGATTTCAATGTCATTTATATTCAATGAGTGCATGGATCGGGGTCTATTTGATTTTCCTAAGGCATTCAAAAAATGCAGACCTTTAAAAAATAAATTGCTTTAAAAAATAAGAAAAAAATCCATCTAAATCACTGAAAAAGTACTGGGTTGTACATTAAATATTGTAAATGTGTAGGGCTTCCATGGCTCAGGAGTGAAGAACGATAACTAAATATTGTAATGTATGTATTTATTTTAGTAATTGCATGTTTATTGTGATTTGTTACTGGATTCACCTCATTAGAACTGTTTCAGTGATATAATCAGTGTATATTAAGCTAGAATAAACATATCAACCCTGGATTAAATACAGGGCAGATGTATGGGCGTGCAGAATATACGGTGTGGGTTTATTTTGTTGGGGTTATAAAATTTGCCTGGTTTTACAAGTTATTGCAAATTAGATTTTAAGTTCTTCAACATTGCTTCAAGGTTAAAGAGGACACAGACCCTCTCAATAAAGATTTTAATAGGCATTAAATAAAAACGTTTGGTCAGATTGAAAGCCTTAAAGCTTGATTTATACGGCACAGTATTAACCTGTTCAGTAGGAAGCATTGTTTTGTTTTCTAGATTGTATTAAAATTTGTATATAATCTAGTTTCCTCTGTAATGGCACCATCGGGCTAAAACCTTCTTTTTGACCTGAAAGGGGAGCCACCATAGGTCATTAGGCCATTAATGCCGTTGCCCATTTCCATTGTTCAGAACATATTTCTGTTCTTCTTAAGCGATGAGAGTAATAATCCAATACGAAGACCTCGTGCTCGAAGTACCTTGAAAGATATAACCTCCCGATGAGGCCTGAGCCAAAACAGGCCAAAATAATGGGGTTGCTATATTTCTCTATTTGTATAGGAAGCACTAACATAGAGTAATGTAGGTTTTTTTTATCTTTTAGTTGAATATAGTGTAGTTCATTCCTCTGTAATGCTGCACACACTGTTCCTCTCTCCTTCTGTAACCTAATCTCAATCTTCCTTCCCCAGTTCTAAACGCTACACTTACAGGTCTATTCAATAAAGGTGAAACTTTGGGAGAATTGGCAGGAGAAGTGAAAATTCTAGGTAAATAGCCAAACCAGAAAATTTCTCCCATTTATCTCACTTTCCTTTTTTTCAATATAAAGATTTTTATTGAGTACCGTTAAAAATTTTGAAGTACAAAATATGAAAGGACAATAACGGCCACGCAGGGCCTGTCAACGCTATATATCACATATGTGCAGTTAGATTGTTATCAACATTGTACGGTACTTTTTACATGGTAAATAAACAATAAAAAACAAATATAAAACAAATATAGTGGTTAATATAGTAGTGAAATAAACGTAGATAAAAAACTAAAAGATAAAAAAAAAAAAAAAAAAAAAAAAAAAAAAAAAAGGGAGGGAAAAAGAAAAAGAAAAGGGAAACAGAGAGTAAAACATGCGGTTCGGCTGGTTGAAATAATTTTAAGAGGGGGTGTAAAAGGATTTTTGTTGCTAGGGGTTTGAAGAGTTTTTAAGGGGATGAAGAGGATCCCTTGGAGGATCTATAAGATATCCAACCTTCCCAAGTAGCCTGATACTGTGGAAGGGTGTTATGGGCCGAAGCGAACATTTCCTCGTATTTACAGATACTATCTAAACGGGTCAGGACTTCTGAGAGTGAGGGGGCGGAGGTCGAGTTCCAGTGACTAGCCAACACTAACTTGGCGACCCCGAAAATAGCCGACATCAACCCTCTGGGTGGTATTTGGATGGTGATGGGGATGAAGTGTAACAGGTACGTTTCAGGCTGCAGAGGAATATCCAATGAGGTGCATAATTTGGTCAGGCCATGGATATCAGCCCAGTAAGAGCTAATTTTCGGGCAGGACCAAAAAACGTGTAACAGAGAACCCTTCTCTGTTGAACAACGCCAGCATACGTTGGCACCCTTAGAGATATGATGCAGTCGAGCAGGGGTAAGGTACCAGCGGTATAATAATTTAAGATGTGCTTCTCTCATGCCTGTGCTTTTAGATAGGCGATACACTGATGATGTGGCATAAAACCAGTCCTCTCGTGAGAATGATAAATTTAGGTCCTTCTCCCATCTCAACATATATGGCAGTTTGCATTCCGTATTAGGAGACACTAAGCAACGGTAACATAGAGACAACGGTTTCCTTAAGTTTTTTTTACCCAAGCATAGCCTGTGGAAAGCTGTCATTTCTTTGCCTGGTATCGCCCTGGTCCTGTGCGCCAACAATATATGTTTAATACGAAGATAGGTAAAAATTTCTTTGGAGGAAATACCAAATTCTTGTACTAGGTCAGGGAACAGTTTAATAGAGGTTGGAGTGAGAAGGTGTTGGACAAGGGTCACTCCCTGAAGCGTCCAGGAGGCAAGGTTCAGGTCAGGGGATAATCTACTTAAAAAACTAAGAGGTGCAAAACTGAGCAGTGAAAGCGGTTTCAATAATGGTCTACCCCAATGGCGCCAGGTCAGGACCGAGAGATAAGAGGAGGGAAGTATCCCTTCCAGTTTACTTCTAGGGAGAGGGTCATACCACATAAAGTCATGTATAGAATTAGGAGCGATAACGGCATTTTCCAGGCGTAGCCATACAGGAGGTTCTGAGGAGTGCAGCGCGGCCAATAATTGGGCTAATAGGGAAGCTCTATAATATCTTAACAGGTCAGGGAAGCCAAGGCCGCCCAACTCTCTCGGAGTTGTAATTGTAGTAGCCGAAACTCTAGGGGGCTTGCGTTTCCAGATGTGGGCAAATAACATTTTCTGCAGACGTAGGAGGATATGTGCTGGGAGAAAGATCGGAACATTGCGAAAATAGTAAAGGATTTGCGGGAGGATTGACATTTTTAAGGAGGCCATGCGGCCCAGCCAGGACAGATCCACTGAGTGCCATGATTGCAGTTGTTTTTCAATGGATTGCAGGAGAGGGAGATAATTATGCTTAACGATGGAGCTCCTATTTTTTGTTAGGAAAATACCTAAGTATTTAATAGAGTCCGAACGCCAGTCAAACGAGTATTGAGTTTTAAGATCACCCAGCGAGGGACCAGGAATATGCAAAGGGAGGGCCTGAGTCTTACCAACATTATTTTTATAGTAGGATAGCCGACCATATGTCTCCAGTAAATTAAAAAGAGGAGGGAGTGAGGTGTCTGGGGTGGATAAATATAGGAGGATATCATCTGCAAATAGAGCGAGTTTCTGTTCGCCTGCCGGTGTAGGCAGACCTGATATAAATGTGTTCAACCTAATATGAGATGCTAACGGCTCCAGTGCCAAGACAAAAATTAGTGGGGATAAAGGACAACCTTGACGAGTGCCGTTCGTAATTGGAAAAGTAGGGGATGAAAATCCCATGCTTAACACCTTTGCCGAGGGGGTGGAATACAGAGCCATAACACTTTGGATAAATGAGGCGGGAAATTGAAAGGCCTCCAGCGTTTGGCGCATAAAGCCCCAGTGCATGCGATCAAACGCTTTTTCTGCGTCTAAAGACAGTAGGAGCCCCGGGGTTCCAGAACGGTTAGCTAAGTCTATTATGTCAAACAGGCGACGTGTATTATCACAAGTCTGCCTCCCCTGTACAAATCCTGTCTGATCCGGATGAATCAATTTAGGGAGCAGGGGCGCAACGCGCGAGGCCAATAATTTTGCATAAAGTTTTATATCAACATTCAGTAGGGATATGGGGCGAAAATTCGCACAATGAGTGGGGGGTTTGCCGGGTTTAGGGAGAGTGACTACGGTGGCCAGGAGCATCTCTGGGGGAACTTGGCCAGTGGTTTTAATATGATTAAATAAGGCTGTCAGAGTAGGGACCAGGAGGGAGGCGAAATTTTGGTAGTAGAGATTAGATAAGCCATCAGGGCCGGGTGCTTTACCCTTCGGGAGAGCCCGGATTGCTTTGTAGACGTCCTCCTCAGAGAAAGGAGTTAGTAAGTCAGCTTGCTGATGGGGCAGTAATGTCGGCAATTGCGCTTCTGCTAAGAAGGTAGAAATTTCTGCCGAGCAGGGCGGTGAAATGGCCGAGTCAAGTTTAAGATTGTAAAGAGAGCTATAGTAGTTGGCAAATTCTGAGACAATCAGCGCTGGGTTGCGCACTATTTGTCCCCCTAATCCTTCAATATGGGTGATTTTAGTTTGAACGCGTCTTGCCCTGAGTTTAGAGGCCAGTAACTTTCCCGCCTTGTTACCTGAGTATAGGAAGTGTAATTTAATTTGCGTAGGGATCGTTCCATAGCCTGTAGGTTTAAGTGCTCCAACTCTTTCCGCAAGGAAAGCAATTGGGATGCAATCGATGGGGTCGGCTTATTCTTATTTTGGGATTCTAAGGAGGAGATTTGTTGTAAGAGAGTTGATGTTTTAAGAGTATACTGTTTCTTTCTATAAGCCCCCTGTTTAATGAAATGACCTCTGATAACCGCTTTGTGGGCTGACCACACAGAGGAGATCGCAACCTCCTCCGAGGTGTTCAATCTGAAGTAGTCCTCAAGAACCGACGCCGCCCCATCCCTCCCAGCCGGGTCCACAATCAAGGAATCATTTAGACGCCACGAGCCCATACCTCGAGCCGGAAAATGAGCCCGGAAGGACAGAATCAAGGGGGCATGGTCAGACCATGTCATGGGTCCGATGTGAGCATCTAAGAGGTGGTGGACCATAGTCCGGTGTATGAGGCATAAATCGATTCTGCTATAGGAGGAATGCACCTGGGAATAGAAAGTGTAATCCCTAGTCTGGGGGTGGGAGATGCGCCAGACATCATACAGGTCAACAGAGTGCAGAAAATCAGTGAAGCGTCGGCCAAGAGACTTCGCTTTTTGAGAGGGGAGGCGGCTTCCAGAGGACTGGCAGTCAACCATGGGGCAGGGGTCATATTAAAGTCGCCACAGATATACACCGCGCCTTGGCTAAGGGACTGAATTTGTTTATGGGCTTTCCTGAGGAACTGCAACTGGTTAACATTCGGGAAGTACAAATTAACAATAGTCACCGGAACATCATTTAAAGAGCCAATCAATATCAACATTCTCCCCTCCTTGTCCTGGTGTTGAGATGCAACCTGAAACAACCAGTCTCTATGGAAGAGGATGGAGACCCCTCTCGATTTGGTTGGAGACATAGAGTGATAAGCTTCAGGGTACATCTGAGACCGAAGACGGGGGGCATCGTGAGACCGAAAATGTGTCTCCTGTAAGCACACTACCGCAGGTTTATATTTATGCAAATCTCGGAAAAGACAGTGTCTTTTGAAAGGAACATTCAGACCTCTAACGTTTAAGGAGAAAAATTTCAGTTCAGGGGAACCCATCAATCATATATTGGGAAACATCCGTTTGTAAGCGTTCCCATCCCCTCCCAACCCCCAATGTAGACAGTCCCCCATGAGGAAGAAGCGTTCGTCCAGGGGACCATACAGCAGGAAAACTGGAGGGAGTACTGGACCAGACGAACCGAAAGAAAAATAAAAATAAAAATAAAAAGGGAGGACAAAATAAGAAAAAAGAAATTGAGAAATTCAGTAACAAAAAAAAACACTGCGAGCCCGCAGTGTAAAGAGGTGTAACTCGCCGTGATGAAAAAAAAAGCGAGGTAAAGTCTCAGGGTAGTAAACACCCACCGGGGGGTATCCCTGGCGTACCAGAGAAGAACGCAAACAAAAATATCCAGAGCAATAAGCTCGTGTCAGATATGAGCCACCAACAGGGGGGTGAGGGAGCTCGGTTCTCTATGAAGTAGAGGGTCTCTCCAACATTTAAGAAGAAGTAGAAAGCAGTCGGGACAGCTGGGCAGAGGAGAACGATATCAAAACAGGCCCAGACATAGGGCGCCGATCATTTTGGCTTGACGCGGTGCCACTCTGGCGAAACTTTAAGTGGAGATGTAGTTACCACGCGAGGGGGGTGTACTCCTTCACAAACCCCCATTCCTGCAGGAGCAGCATGCCCGACGGGATGTTGGTGATAGCATGTAGCCTCCCTTCTCTCCATATAAGCAATTTGGTCGGGAAACCCCACCTGTAAGCCACCTCGTGGTTCCTCAGGAGCTTCGTCAAGGGGAGGAATTCGCGCCTCTTTGCCAGGGTCATCGCTGATAGATCCGCAAACAGTAGCAAGTTAGCATACGGAGTAGGCAGGGCCGGGCCTTTCCTAGCCGCAGACATTAAGGACTCCTTAATATGATAAAAGTGAACTCGGACGATAACATCTCGGGGGACATCCGGTGAAAGATGTTTCGCTTTGGGCAGTCGATGAGCGCGGTCTAGGAGTAAGTCCTGGAGAGAGGCCGATGGGAGTAAAAGTTGAAAGACCTCCATGAGATATGCCGGGAGATCAGCCAGGCCCACTGCCTCCGGGACTCCACGGATCCGCATGTTGTTTCTGCGTGAGCGGTCCTCTAAGTCAGCAACTTTGGTGGCCAGCGCATCATGTGCGATTTGTAAATTCTGGTGTCTGTCCACAAGATCATTATGAGCCAGACAAATATCGTCAGATTTGGTCTCAAGGTTGTCAGTACGCTCACCTAGATCCTGAACATCGTGGCGCAGCTCCTGCAGCGCCTCTTTGAAGTCAGCCTGGAGGGTAGTGCGGAGTCCCTGGAGCATATCATGCATTGCCCTCTCAGATGCTGGGGACGTGTTAGAGAGGAGGTCCGCATCCTGTTCCTCCAAGTCCAGGCCAGAGAGAGAGGAGCCCGAAATCGGGGAGCCGCCATCTTGGATTTTGCGGCCTTTCTCAGATCGGCTGGTCCGGGTCCCTTCAAGCTGCCGCTGGGCCTTTGGAGGTGCCATCCTGCCTCCGGATGGTGTTAGGACCCCGAGGGAAGTAATTTGAAGTTGGGGTGCCCCTTGTAAGTGCCGCTGGAATGGAAAAACCGAGCGCCGCACACAGAGCTCTCAGAACATGCGGCTGCTCGTGTCGCCGGCTAGCCATTTATCTCACTTTCCAAATCGGCTATTTGGTCTAGATTGTTCTCTTCTCCTGCCAATTCTCCTGAGGTTCACCTTTACTGAATAGACCTGCAGGTGAACCCTTACTACTGCTGTGAACAAGGAAGGAAAGAGAAAATTGGTATATTAGAATGTTTAATTAAGTTCTGATAACTAGACTTGTGCACCGATTTTTTTTTCGGTTCGATTCGGTTCGGTTCGTTCGTACTTTGTAAATTTTAATTTCGGCCGATTTCCGGTTCGGTTCGTTTAGTTTTCGTTTCTGTTTCGTATCGACTTTTTGTTTGGTAATTTTGGAAATTTTCGTGTTTTCGGAACGTCTGTTCTCGTTTCAAAGTGTCTATTGGTTTTGACGTAAACTAATGGTTTTTCGGATCCGATATTTCTGTCGATACGATAATTCTGTCGATACGATAATTCTGCCATTGAGATTTCTCATGTTTTACAAGAAGGATACATTGAGATGGGAATGATACAAAATTACAGAATCAGCGATATAACCAAAAAATATGTTGTCCGAAATTACTGAAATGGAACCGAAATCCGGAATGGAGCCGAAAATACAAATGGAACGAAAATGATTTTCGATTTTACACATTTCTAGTCCATTCGAAAATTCCGACCAAATTTTCGTTTCGTTTTGTAAATTTTCCGTTTTCGGAAAGTTCGGATCTGAACATTTTCGTAAAATCGGCTGAATCCGAATGCACGAATCGGGAAATTTCGTGAAAATTCTGAAATTCCGAAACCCGAAACGCACATCCCTACTGATAACAAATGGTGCCCTCGTGGTAATCAGGACTTTACGAATACTATTCTGAAACTAAGGGGCTTATTCGGAAAGCACCTGTGTTGGGTGATGTTGAAAACTTTGAGCTCAGCTGCTTTTGGCTGATATTTTTTTCGAAATATCCACTGATTCAATAGAGAAAAAATCAGCCAAAGCCAATATTTGAAAAATGTCTTCCTTGGCACTGGGCTGCACCACCTCAGGGCTTCAAAAATGCGTAAGTCTGTGCAGTTTTCTTATTTACGCACCTACGCAACTAGAATTTCATAGAATGCGCAAATTGCACATCGCACGGAACTTGCGTACCTTTTTACCGACATACCGTAGCTCCTGGCAGAACTATGGATTGGAGCTGCATACGCGGCAGCAATCCTTTGGCTGCTTCTCTCAGGACGTATTGCTTCACACAATGTTAACTAGAGGTGTGCATTCGTTTCATAATGAATTGGAATTCATAACAAATTTCGTTAATTCGTATTCCGGAAATAGCGAAATGATTTCATCCAAAAACAAAATGAAACGAAACAGTAGATATCGAAATTTGCTTTGTTTCACAAGAGAACCCATTGATTGAATGAGCAGGATTGATGATTGATTATACTTTGTTACCTTATTTATCCAAAATTGTAATCAATATCAAATATCAAATCGATCTTAACCTACATATATGCATAACAGCAAACAACTTTATGAAACAAATTGAATTTGTTCCACTGAGCCACCCTGTCTCCAGTCCAATCTCTATCCATTCCGTAGTGATCTGAAATTCAAATCAATATCAACTATCGAATCAAAAGGTAATGAAATTATGATATTCCGAAATTTCAAAACAAAACGAATCGGAATAGGAAACTGGAATTAAATTAATTTAAAATGAAATAAAACAAATTTTCCAGCCGTGCACACGTCTAACAATAACTACCAAAATGGGCATACGGGGGCTGACACTGCAGACAGCCTAACCACTAACCACTTAAAAAAACCTAAAGTATTCAGGGTGGGTAGAATGTCTCTTTATGCCAGTGTTTCCCAAACCTCTCCTCAGGACCCTCTGCCTCGCCAGGTTTGTCAGATATCTGAAGCACAGCACAGGTGATATGATTTGCTGCTCAGTGATTGCATGATTCAGTCTGTATTTCCCCAAAGGTGATTTGCAAAATCTGGCCTGGTTGAGGGAGAGGTTTGGGAAACACTGCTCTAAGCGATGATCTATTTTTTTTAAATTTAACATTATGCTGGCCTGTTTTAACCTCCCTGGCGGTATTCCCGAGTGTGACTCGGGGTTAAATTTCACTACCGTGAACGGCAACCCCGAGCCACACTCGGGCTGGATGCATACTCACCTTCTCCTGGCTCCCTCGCTTTCCCCCGCAGTGTGATCGCGGGGACTTGCTTCCTGGTTTCGCTCTCTGCGAGTCACACGATGCAGGGGGCGGGACCAGCAGCAAACTTAGAAAAATATCATTTTACACTGTAGAATCCAAAGTGCAATGTTTATGAAGGACAGGATAAGAAATAGACCATACATCCTCTCACCCTTGTTTTCAGACAGATTTCAGTGTTTTTTGTTGTATTTTATTGAATATCATTTATTTGCATTATTTCGGATAATTATTTTTGGGATAATAAATTATTATGTCGTGTTTCAAACTTTATCGGACTCAGTGTATTTACTATTTTTTTTTATTTATTTATAAAGGATTTTACCAGTAAGGACTCTTGATTTCACGGATTTCAGTGCGTGATTCCTAATTATTACAGGCTAACTATGTACAAAAACACGTTTCCCTTAAAAAAAAATTGAGACGCTTCTAGACACGAAATTTTGAAAAAATTAGACCGCCAGGGAGGTTAAAGAAGAGCGTTGTTAGCAGAGCATAAATAAATGAGCAGCTCAATAAATCCATCCAAGGTACACATGTAAAAACTATTTGAATGCTAATACTTGAACATAAAATAACCGCTTCTTTTAATCCAGTACAAACACAGAGCGCGTGCTGGATATCCGCAGTCCCTCTCCAGCGACTGAGCAATTATTTTCCACATGGTTTCACATTATTCTAACGTATTATTGGCTTAATAAACACAGACTGCATTATCTTTAATTATATAATGAAGAACACTGGAGAAGTTTTATTTTAACAAAGGATTCTTATGCGCTTTACATTTCAAAGAAAAATTATTAATCTTCCAACCCTACAATTCTTTCATTAATTCGAAGGATCGCAATTATTTAAAGTGTTTTGAGAATCTGCAACTCTGCCATAGTTATCACAGTTATTAAAACCAGTACGGAGGAGCATCCATGGAACTTGGAACACACTGTACTCTTTCCAAACAACTTGATGTTCTTCTTTGGTTCACTGAGAAGACTTTAAAGAATATATTAATTAGAAGTGGTGCATAAAAAGACGACCAGGGCACATCTAAATACATATTTCTCTTAAGAACTCCCTACACATTCAATGAAGATATGCATGATTTTCTGTGTTTTTTTTTTGCGTATTTGGTTACTGTTTATAAAACAGGAAATGTTCTCTTTACTCCAGATATTGTATATAAAATATGATTAGAACCAATAATGATGTGCAAACTATTGCTATACATGTGTATATGTTACGGTTAAAATCCGAAGTGCAGGTAATCCTATGATTAGACGGATAATCTGGACATTACCCAAGCGCCGTTAGCAAAAGTCCGATTTGAAATTAAAGTTCGGACTTTATCTGGATAATCTGCAAAGTATCTAAATGCCTCTGGGTACTCTGGTTGTCTGCTGCGTTTTACCCAGGTAAAACGCTCATTACCCTAGTGTTGCTGGATAAAATGCGATGTGCAATGAAACATCGGACTTTATCCGGGTAAACTGCAAAGTATCCAAACACCTCTGGGTACTCCGGTTTTCTTGGGTTTTCAGCAGGTTACATTGGACTGAATTCCGAGGATTACCTGGGTAAAGCTGCAAACTATTATCTGGCAGATAACAAAATTGTGTTTCTTGTTTTTTTTAACAAAATTGTATCCAGTCACATACCACACTAAATAACCGTCATGTTACTCTGTGCATTAATTGTCTGAAAATTAATTTATAAAGATTAAAGATATTATATAGGAGACTTCCGGGAGGCGGGCCTATGTGATGGCCGCATCTTAACTGAGCTCCGCACTCGAGGGCTTCCATCGGCAATCATCCGAGGCATCCGAGCCTGACGCGGCGCTGAGGATCACCCGACAATCCCCCTCATCATCCCCGGAGGTCCATAGGCCGGAATTTGGCCGTTCCATGCCCGCAAGCCGTTGCGGGGGTGCGACCTGTATTGGGCCCGGACCGGAGCCCATTGTTATGATTGAGCGGATCGCCGCCAGACATCGAGGTGGGTGACGATTCTCCTGCTCCCCACTGAGTGACTTCCCAGGCGCTGGGGCATCCCACCACTCACCCCGCACTGAGACCTGCTGGCCGGGCGCTACGCACGCGGCCTTCCTGGCGGCCGCTTCCTGTGGATGCTGCCCTCGCTTCTAAAGCGCGCGGAGGGCTCCATATTGGTTCCGGGCCAAAAATTCTTCCCCTACACATGCTCCGACAGCATTGAACAGGAGAGCGCACAATCCTTCACCTGCACCCACACAGGCTCAGAGAGGACCGCAAATCTATTTTTTCCTCTTACCCTATATCTTTTAATTTTTCTGGTGACTCCCGCTGGGACCACTACCCACTCAATTTTTGCAGCACACGAGGCCACTACCTTTAACCCTTCACTGTTCAAAAACAAACGAAAACTTTTTTGGTGAACTCGCCAGCCATACCTGATTACTTTGTGGTGAGAGAGTTTTTTTTCTTTTTTTCCCTCTTCGGTGCCTCCACCGGACCCACTATCACCCCCCCGCGCAATTTTTGCAACACATATTCCAGTGATCAATTTCTCTGCTTCATACTTTTTTTTTTTTTTTTTTTTGGTGGACCATACTAGGCCCACTATCTTTTACTTGTCGCTTTTTCAGCGGTTCGGGGAACGCGCTGCGAGCACTCGAACTTAAGATCAGGAGACACCACGCTACCCCGGAAATATACCAAAATTTTCCCAGGACTGTACACGCAAACTGCCACAGTGTCACAATTTTTGTTCTGGACCTAATCTCCGATACTACCTTCCACCATGGACAAATTTATTGCTTCCACATCTAAATCCTCTAAACGTCACACGACGAAGGGACAGGGAAAGAGTGCCCCCGCACAGACCAGGTCTCCAACTCGGTCAACCTCGGATCTTGGAAGCGCTCCATCTAGTCCACAATTGGCTATCACATCGACACCTACTACCACCGCTCAAATGGCTGAGTTTACAGCAATGCTTTCGCCACTACTAGATGAAAAACTGGGCCGTCTCTCAACATCCCTCGAACTAGCGCTTTCCCAACTTACCTCTCAAGCCCAACGTTTAACGGAGGTGGAAGACAGAGTGTCCTCATTGGAGGATGGACTCACTCCTCTTCAAACAACCGTGGAATCTCACGACTCCTTGCTCTCCACCTTACTGGAAAAAATTGATGATTTGGAGAACAGAAGCCGCAGAAACAACTTGCGCATTGTGGGACTCCCCGAGACCGTGAAGGGCCCACAACTTCAACACTTTGTTAGCACTTGGCTTCCGGCAGCCTTGGGCATCACTGACAACGTACCCCTGATATAGTAGAACGAGTTCACAGGCTAGGCCTGATCTCTCCCCATCGCTAAACCGCCCTCGTACGGTCATATTCAAGCTACTCAACTTCAGAGATAAAATCACCATGCTACAGGCATACAGAAAGGCTGGCTCCCTGGACTATCAAGGAACTACATTACGTCTTTTCCAGGACTTTTCAGCATCCTTAGCTGCCCGCCGCAGAGCGTTTGCTCCTATCTGTACAAAGTTGGCGGCGGCCAACATCAGATTCACCCTCCAATATCCAGCGCGTCTTCGGGTGCACCTTCACGGACAGGTTGCATTCTATGACACACCGTCCAGCGCCTCAGCAATTGTTGGAGACGACTCAGATCCTCCGCGACGCCATCGCTCCACGCCTTCTCCATGAGGGCTGTAACAGAGTTGTTAGTGATGTACCACAATGATCGAAATTTTTCCCCTTTTGTTCGATTTTACTAACTCTCCGGTGCTGGACTCCACGGACAGGACTAGATCCAACCACGGTCCGAACCGTATGTTTACCACTCACCACCCGGATCCTTTTGGTTAATCTTGGTTATATTGTTTATGGTTCTTCTGTTGGTTTTCTGGTTCATTTTGTTTCTTCCAGATGCAGGCACCCCTATGTTCCTGTTGGGTGCTTAATGTTTAAAATGTTTCTGATTAGCCTTTTGAATCATAGGCAGGAGGTAACACTGGTCGCTAATGTATATGGGGCTGTGGAGCAGATGCTGGGACGGTTCCCGGCCCCACTTAACAAATTGTTCTCGACGGTTAAGCTTAGAACCCGCTATTGGTATCCCCCATGACCCACGAGACTATGTCTGAAAATACCCTTCCTATAGAACCACAGATTTTTACACGCAAATCGTTGAAACTGGTGTCCTGGAATGTGGAAGGCCTTAATTCGCCTATCAAAAGGAAAAAAGTACTACAATACTTGAAAAAGTTAGATCCTGACATAATTTTCCTACAGGAAACGCACTGGACTTCCCCAAACCAGTCACTACGCGCCCCCTGGATAGGCTTCCAGACATCATCCGTCCACACGCAGAAATCGCGTGGTACCACTATCCTTCTCCACAAACGTCTCCCATACTCTGACTTGCTTGAGATTAATGACCCAGAAGGCAGATATACCTTTCTCGCCCTGACAGTGGGACAAGAACCCCTACAACTACTTAACATCTATGCTCCCAATAGCCCCAATCTCACTTTCTTTAAGTCACTGTTACCATTACTCCATTTACACGACTCTTCCCGTAGGATTGTGGGGGGTGATTTCAACGAGGTCCCAGACCCTATCTTAGACCGAGCACCCAGTCGTACGATGGCTAGAGGACGTGCTCAACACACAGGCCCGACCTTCCTCAGGTCCCATTTTGACCTGGATGACGTATGGCGCTCCCACCACCCTACGGGCAGGGATTTCACATTCTACTCCGACCCGCACAAATCCTTTTCCCGCCTAGACCTTTTTCTGGTCTCAAGCTTACTTTCCAACCGTGCCCTACGGACAGACATTGGCCCAATAATTCTCACGGACCACGCGCATATCACACTAGAAATCATATTGGAAACCCCGGTGCCCTATTCTAGGAACTGGCGCTTTCCTTCGCATCTCATGACCTCCGGTCTCTTCACCTCTCACGTTGAACTGGCATGGAATAATTACACAGACGATAACATTGAGCATGTCGACGACGTCAACCTTTTTTGGTCTGCGTCGAAGGCAGTGCTTCGGGGTCAAATAATGGAATATGCCGCCCGCACAAAAAAAGAGACTTCTAGACACCTCTCCGATGCCCACTCAGAGCTCCTTAGCAGCTATAGAGCTTATCTCTTAGACTCAACCTCCACGACCCTCCAAAAATACAAAAATGACAAGATGCGATACGACTCCCTGGCCACAGAACAGGCACACCGTACATGCCAACGTCAAAAACAGGCTCTGTTCCGCTTTGGCAACAAACAAGGTCGACTTCTTGCTAATTTGGTACGCTCCCAGACCCAGACTAGACCCTTAATTTCAAAACTCAAGACCTCGGACGGAACCATTCTTACCAAACCTAATGACATAGTGGATCACTTTCGTACCTACTTTGCGGACTTCTATAAGGCAGGCCCCGATGACTGTGCCGCCCAACTAAATCTTTTTCATACAGCCCAAGTGCCTAAACTCTCCCCAGGAGAACGCGACACACTCTCAGTACCCATCACACACGCCGAAATCAAAGCGACAATATCCTCACTTAAAAACGGAAAAACACCGGGCCCAGATGGCTTTGGGGCGGAATATTACAAACTCCTTTCTGGCCTGGTGATTCCCCACTTAGTTACGCTGTATAACAATATCCTGGGGGGTGGGACCCCACCCCCGACCTTTAATGAGGCGCGGGTGGTGGTTCTCCCCAAACCGGGAAAGGACCCAACATTGGTTACCTCCTATCGTCCCATTGCACTACTAAATACTGACCTCAAAAATACTGTCCTCCATCATGGCCCGCCGTCTTCAAAAACCTCTTGCACGCCTCATAGGGCCTCAACAAACAGGATTCCTTAACGGCCGCCATTCCACTACCAATATACGCAAAGCCATAGCGGCAATATGGTCATCTTCCCTCACGCCACAATCCTCAAACCTCTTACTGAGCTGTGACGCAGATAAGGCGTTCGATAGGATCTCATGGAATTATTTAATCAGATTTATTAAGTTTCATCATTTTGGTAAGACATTCTTAACACTTTTTCGTGCACTCTATCTTACGCCTTCCACTATGATCACAGCAAATGGACTCAACTCCGCCCCCTTTAACCTAGAACGAGGAACTAGGCAAGGATGTCCTCTGTCCCCGTTATTATTTAACCTGGCCCTAGAACCTCTAATACGTATCATTGAGATGTCCCAAACAATATCAGGAATTCATTTGTCCCCCACAGTAGTATTAAAAGTTGTAGCCTTTGCAGACGACTTGTTGATCTTCCTTTCAGACCCCGCCTCCGCGATCCCTCCCCTATTGAAGTTGTTTGACTCCTTCCACGTAGCCTCCGGCTTCCAAATCAACTACGCCAAGACAGTAGCTCTACCTCTAGGCCCCAAACCACAGGGTTCATGGCTCCAGAGCTTTCCCTTCTCCTGGGCACCCTCGCCGTATATTAAATACCTGGGTACTATTCTACCAGTTGACCTCTCCCGCTTATACAAACTCAACATAGACCCTCACTTAGCCCAAACAAAAACACTTTTGGAGGCCTGGAGCTCACTTCCACTTTCTTACTTGGGGCGGGCCTCACTTCTTAAAATGACCTTATTTCCCAAATTACTATACACTGTACAAGTATTGCCTCTCCTACTGAAACCTAATGATCTTCAGTTATTCAACAGGCTGTACGCGTCCTTTATTTGGCAAGATAAGCGGGCACGTATACCACTCCTTAGCCTTCAGCAACCAATAGCGAGGGGAGGTATCAACTTCCCCAATTTACTAGATTATAACCTAGCAGCACTATATCGTTACGTATCGGATTGGCTGAATGATACTTCCCGCTTCACAGCCTTACATGTGGAACAAGCGCTACTTCCTGCCTCCTCTTTACTAGCATTTCTTCACCAACACTCTCCCGCCATCCCCCTCCCCTACGCGATAACCCTTTGCTCTCCACGACGAAATTAGCTTGGGTCAGAATTCGTAAACGCCTCCAATTGTCCTGGCAAACATCCCTTTGGTCCCCTATCTTGCACAACCCTCACTTTCAAAATGCCTCCCCTGCTCCTATCTTTCGAACCCTGGCTCAGCGAGGTTTTAGACTTCTACACCATTACCTAGATGGAGCATCAGGTCTGCCTTATTCTTACACAGCTTTGACAGAACGCATTGCCCCATTAACTATACACCCTGTTTATTACTTACAACTCAGACAGTTCCTTCTCGCACAATTGCACACCTTATCTCCCACTGATTTAACTAACCCGTTAGACACGCAATTACTCGTACATAGTTCATCTCCTCCCTCGACTTCAACCATTTACACACTTCTACAACATTCACTCCCCACCTCGAAACCCTGGAGGGCTATCTCTCGATGGGCCACTACTTTTCCAAACCTTACCCCCTACGACCTGGTGTCGGCTACTCTGGTATCAAGACGCACTCTCCATCCGCCAATTATTGGGACATGTTTTATAGGATACTCCACCGAGCCTACATGGCGCCGGATAGAATGGCCCGTTCAGGACTATTACCTAATGCCAACTGTTTAAAATGCAATTTTTCCCCAGCCGACCTCCATCATTGTCTCTGGTCGTGCCCCTTTATTCAATTATTTTGGGACACCGTACGCCGATTCGGCTCTCTGGTTCTCCGAATCGAGATTCCCTTCACGCCTAACTGGGCTATTTTCAACTTACCAACTTCACAGACCCCTCAACCCCTCTCTAGATGCCACCGGTTTTGGTTAGGGCTAGCAGCGACGGGCAAAAAGGCCATATTATCTCAATGGATATCCTGACCCCTCCTCATTCCGCATGATGTACGACAGAATTTATTCCATATTCTTGGCTGACTGGTCTGAGGCTTCACTACATCAGACTGAGAAAACTCAACAATTCTTTACCCACTGGTCCCCTTTTATTTGTGCCTTACCACCTGAGGTCAAAACCTCCCTACGAAACACGTTCTGCGATGCCCCATGGTATTCCCTACAAATGCTGCGGAACACCCCTCCGATCCCCTCAGATACCTCTGACCACTTGTTAGTTAACTTTCTTGCCTCCACTTCCCGGGATACCCTAACCCAGCCGTCCACCTCTGAGCTTTAAATGCTGACGTTATCATGACACTTCGGTACTGGTTTGTGATGTAATACTTTAATTAACACCGGAAGCTGTGATTTTTTTTTTGATTTTTTTTTGCATTGTTACAGATTGTACATGATATGAAAAGGAAAAAAAAGAAAGAAAAAAAAAACTGTTACCCCTTTTTCTGTAAATTCATCTTGATCTGAGACGAATAAAAATATGTTTAAAAAAAAAAAAGATATTATATAAAGAGTAACCTAATGGTTATTATGTTTTATAAATGATATATAATCACATATGACACATAATAAAGATCATGTAACTCTTTAACATTCATATAAGAAACATATCCTGTTACTCTATATATTCATTATATCCTTAACCACTTCAATGCGGAGGACGCGCTCAGCGCGTGTAAATTATTGAAAATACATATTTTATTGCATTTTTTGTTATAATATACAGACATGACATAACGTATACATATAATAATGACATATTATGAATCTACCGAGTCTGATGGAAAGAACGATATATAATATGTCTGGGTCATATACTAAAATAAGCCTTCAAAACACGTTTAAACATGATGAGCAAAACCGGTAAAAATGACCTCAGCACAGAGGTGTGAAAAGCCTCAGCAGCAAAAGGGTTAATACATTTTAATGTTTGTCGTTTGCCATTTTCGTTGATAATATCCATAGATATTGGCAAAATTCACTTTTACTCAAGGTGGGTTGGATGTTCTGCAGATTACCCAAGTGAAGCTGTGGATAGTCCTCAGATCACCCAGGTAAAGCTTCAGACTTTTATCTGAATGATAACAAAATTCAGTTTTAACCAAACGGGGTTGGATAGTCTGCAGATCATCCGGGTAAAGTGTGAATTTTTCAAGTTCTTCCAGACTGTTACCCAAGGGCAGTTGGTTAGTTCTAAGGTCAGTGATTGCAGGATTCAGTCTGCATTTCCCCCAAGGTGATCTACAAATTCTGGCCTGTTAGAGGGTCCTGAGGACAGGTTTGGGAAGCACTGCCATAGACTATAATGGCTCTGGGAAGTTTACAACAGCTCTGGTTAACACCAACCTTGGAATAGGGCCCTCAAATGGTATCCCATGGGAATGGCGTGAGGAAAAGACAGAAAAAAAGAGGCCTAAAAATGTTGCAGAAAAAAAATGACCGTTAAATTTGGATGCAGTTGAAAACAACACCTGCTCCAATTCAGACACCTTCGATTTTGATTACTACCAAAACGCGTCTCGGTGTTATTTTGAATAAATCTTTTTCCAGAAAACGCCTGCCTACCAGTTTTCTATTGGGGTTTCGGTTGTACCATAAGAAACGACCGTATGCTGAATAAGGAGAGCTTCCCTTAGGCTCTGAACCACGTGAGTGAAACCATATGTAATTTATAGCTTTTGTGGTTTATTCGACCTACACCATGTCGATATTTGCCTTTTAAAGAAATCATCACGGACATCCTGTTGGGGAAAGGGCTGAGGATGGCCGTAAAGAGTCCATCTACTTTCATAATAGAGCCAGGGTGGCTCTCTGGTTTTGAGTTTTTTGCACATTTCTCTAGATAGATATTTTGATAAAACAGTGTTGCACTAAAAATAAATTTTATTGTGTCTCTTTTAGAGGTGATACTATCAATATTGACTTAATATAGGACTACTGTTGAGTGCATAGAAAAGGTAACCTATGCCAATTGAGCGCTGCACTTATTGGTTCCTTTCTTCGATTTTGATGCCTAAAACTTCAGTTACAGTCAGAAGTTTGATTTCTAGGGTCAGGATTAGGGATGGAAATAAGGATTGGGGATAGAAATTAGGGTTAGGTTTAGAAATTAGGGTCAGGATGTTAGAAACTAGGTCAGGATTAGGGATGAGCCAAACACTCCCCGAGTTCGGTTCGAGCCCGAACCCGAACTTCCCATTTGTTCGGGACCGAACCCGAACCCCCATGCAAGTCAATGGGGCTGAAAATTCAGTTTTTTAAAGTGCCCTCCAAGAGGGCATATATGCTACATATTTGCCATAAAAGGTGTATGGGGGTCCGGGTAGTGCCCTGGGGGACAGGAAACAAGGACAAAAAGTTTTAAAAAAACGTTTTTAAAGGGACAGTGAGTTTTCCATGAAATAAGGGTTAAAAATAAAAACGAAAAATTCCTTCCAATATCGTGCCTAGGAGGTCCCCATAACCTGCCTGTGAAGTGGCGGATTTCTAGGATGTATAGAAAGCACTTAAAAAAAAATAAATGACGTTTCATATGACAGACATTTTAGGACGCGCAGAAAAAGTTTAGTGTTTTTTTGGGCTAAATTATTGTGAAACTTATGCAGGCTTTGGATGTTAGTAACAATAGGTGCTTTAAAATTGGGCTTTTAGCGTCGGCAACAGTGCCATCACACCGTAACCCCTCTGAGGATATGAATCTGATACAGGCGTCAATGGCAGTGCACCCAGATATTATGCCTTTAGTGCCAGGCATGCAGTAACCCCTCTGTGGTATTGTGGAAGAGTGCAGGGGTAGACCATGCGGTCCTATATTGAAAAGTGTTTTTTTTTATCTGTTAATGGGCGTCAGTGCACCCAGATATTGTGCCTTTAATGCCAGGCCATCAAGTATCATCATACAGTGATGTGGTATTGTGGATATGAATCTGATACAGGCGTCAATGGCAGTGCACCCAGATATTGTGCCTTTAGTGCCAGGCATGCAAGTACTATCATACAGTAACCCCTCTGTGGTATTGTGGAAGAGTGCAGGGGTGGACCATGTGGTCCTTTATTGAAAAGTTTTTGATCTGGTAATGGGCGTCAGTGCACCCAGATATTGTGCCTTTGGTGCCAGGCCAGCAAGTATCATCATACTGTAACCCCTCTGTGGTATTGTGGAAGAGTGCAGGGGTGGACCATGTGGTCCTATATTGAAAAGATATGCATCTGGTTAAGGCATCAGTGCACCCAGATATTGTGCCTTTGGTGCCAGGCCAGCAAGTATCATCATACAGTAACCCCTCTGTAGTATTGTGGAAGAGTGCAGGGGTGGACCATGTGGTCCTATATTGAAAAGTTTTTTATCTGTTAATGGGCGTCAGTGCACCCAGATATTGTGCCTTTAGTGCCAGGCATGCAAGTACTATCATACAGTAACCCCTCTGTGGTATTGTGGAAGAGTGCAGGGGTGGACCATGTGGTCCTATATCGAAAAGATATGCATCTGGTTAAGGCGTCAGTGCACCCAGATATTGTGCCTTTGGTGCCAGGCCAGCAAGTATCATCATACAGTAACTCCTCTGTAGTATTGTGGAAGAGTGCAGGGGTGGACCATGTGGTCCTATATTGAAAAGTTTTTTATCTGTTAATGGGCGTCAGTGCACCCAGATATTGTGCCTTTAATGCCAGGCCATCAAGTATCATCATACAGTAACCCCTCTGTAGTATTGTGGAAGAGTGCAGGGGTGGACCATGTAGTCCTATATTGAAAAGTGTTTTTTTTTATCTGTTAATGGGCATCAGTGCACCCAGATATTGTGCCTTTAATGCCAGGCCATCAAGTATCATCATACAGTAACCCCTCTGTGGTATTGTGGAAGAGTGCAGGGGTGGACCATGTGGTCCTTTATTGAAAAGTTTTTGATCTGGTAATGGGCGTCAGTGCACCCAGATATTGTGCCTTTGGTGCCAGGCCAGCAAGTATCATCATACAGTAACCCCTCTGTGGTATTGTGGAAGAGTGCAGGGGCGGACCATGTGGTCCTATATTGAAAAGTTTTTTGTTTTTTTTAATGGGCGTCAGTGCAGCCAGATATTGTGCCTTTCATGGCAGCAAGTGCCTTCACACCGTAACCCTTTTGTGGTATTGTGGAAGAGTTCAATGCTGGAGGTTTTGTGAATGCAGAAGAGGACATCCCCTATCTATTCCATTACTTCAGCATCAGTGGATTGATAGCTGCTGATCCAGGACTGATTCATTTTTATAAATGTCAGCCGGTCTACAGAGTCAGTGGACAGACACACTCTTTTGTCTGTGACAAAACCTCCAGCGGCACTGAACGTCCTTTTCGGAAAGCACGCTATATGAAGGGCAACCTAGTAGCTGCATAGCATATTGGCTAAGTTCTGGCCAGTGATCCAATCTCAACACCCAGTAAGCCAGTGGATCATCTGCTGGAAAGGTATCCAGGTCTGCCCTTGCCCCTAGGTAGTCCTGCACCATATGGTGAAGACGCTGGCAATGGGTGCCTACATTTGACGTCCCTGGGCGTCGAGGACTAAAAAAAAATAAAAATGCATCAGTCAAGCGGCCCTGGCCTTCACCACTATTCCTCTGATCACCTGCAGCCTCAGAAGCACGTGTGTCAGCACTTGGTAATCTAACAGTGCCTGGAAAGGTGTTACACAAGTTTTGCTTTAGAGCGTCCTCAAGTTTTGTCATCCTGTGCTCCCTCTGCGTGGGCAGGATGAGCTCTGCAACTTTCCCCTTGTATCGTGGATCAAGAAGGGCTGCCAACCAGTAATGATCCCTCTCCTTGATAGCACGAATCCTGGGGTCCTTTAGCAGGCTTTGCATCATTAGGGAGCCCATGCAGCGTAGGTTGGAGGTGGCATTAGCTGCCGAGTCTTCCTGGTCAATGAGGATGACCGTATCGTGCACTTCCTCCTCCAGGCCACGCACAAGCCCTTCTGTTTCTGGGCACACAAAACCCTGCCTTGAGGAATCCCCACCTTCAATGTCCCCACTACTTAAATAGTCCTCCTCCTCCTCATCCTCCTCCTGTCTGATCTGAGTAGGACCCGCTGGAATGCTGTCTGCGGAAAGACTGGGGCCTTGAGAGCTAGGGAAGGCCTCCTCTTCCTCCCGCTGCTCTGCCTCTAGAGCCACATCTATAATTCCCCGCAGAGTGTGCTCCAGCAGGAACACTAAAGGAACTGTGTCACTGATGCATGCACTGTCCCTGCTCACCATCCTCGTTGCCTCCTCAAATGGTGACAGTACAGTGCATGCATCCTTGATCATCAGCCACTGCGGGGGGGGAAAAAAACAAGTTGACCTGAACCTGTCCTTGTGCCATACTCACACAGGTACTCATTGATGGCCCTCTGCTGCTTGTGCAGACGCTGCAGAATTGCTAATGTCGAATTCCACCTGGTGGGCATGTCACAGATCAGACAGTTTGTGGGAAGGTGGAATTCTCTTAGAATTTCTGCCAGGCGAACGCTTGCTGGGAATGACCGTCTGAAGTGGTTGCAGACCTTTCTGGCCTGGATGAGAAGCTCTGGCCCTGGGTACTTGGTTAGGAAACGCTGTACCACCAGATTTAGGACATGTGCTAGGCATGGTACATTCGTCAATTTACCCTTGCGTAGGGCGGAGAGAAGGTTGCTGCCATTATCACAGACGATCATTCCCAGCTCAAGCTGGCGTGGTGTTAACCATCTCTGCACCTGCCCCTGCAGAGCTGACAAAATTTCTGACCCGGTGTGGCTCCTGTCCCCTAAACAAACCAGCTCAAGCACAGTATGGCATCTTTTTGCTTGAGCCATTGCGTACACCCTGTCAGGCGTGGGTTTAACTGCTACTTCGCCAGAGACAGAGAAGGAGGAGAAGGAGGAGGAGGAAGAGGTGGTGGTGGTGGAGCAGACAGACCTCATACAAGCAGCTTTCTGGAGGCGTGGTGGATGAACAAGCTCCAGCACAGAGCCCCATCTTGGATCCCTCCCAGCTGCAATCAGAGTTACCCAGTGTGCCGTGAAGGAAATGTAACAACCCTGTCCATGCTTGCTGGACCACGTGTCTAAAGTGACATGCACCTTGCTGCTGACTGCCTTTCCCAATGACTGGATAACATTGTCTTCCACGTGCTGGTATAGTGCTGGAATGGCCTTACGTGAAAAGTAATGGCGTTTTGGAACCTGCCACTGTGGTACAACGCATTCAGCAAATTCACAGAAGGGAGCAGAGTCCACCAGCTGGAAAGGCAGCAGCTGCAATGCGAGTAATTTTGCTAAGCTGGCATTTAGACGCTGTGCTTGGGGATGGTTGGGACTATATTTTTTCTTTCGCTGCAGCAGCTGCGGCAACGTAATCTAACTGCGTAAATCTTCAGCTACTGGGATGATGTCACATTGTGAGGAAGGACCTGCTGGTACATCCATTACTGTAGCATCATCCCTGTCGGTGGAGGTTGTAGGCAATTGCATGGCAGGACATACAGTGTGGGTAGAGACAGATGAGGAGGAGGAGGACCTACGCAAAGTTTTGCCCCAACGGGATTTGTGGCACTTGTTCATATGTCGCTTCAAGCATGTGGTACCCAAGTGTCCGGTGTTTATCCCACGCTTCAGCCTCCTCTGACATAGATTACAAATAGCAACGGTGGGGTCTGCTGCACAGTTCTTAAAGAACTCCCAGACAGCAGAGTTCCTGCATGTGTTCTTTGAGACCACAGCGCTCTGCACCGGAGCAGCTCTGACATGTGATGCCTTGGACTGGCTAGTGCTACGGTTGGTCACAGAGGATGTTGTGCCTCGTGTTTGCTGTGCCTCCTCCTCCTCCCCCTACTCCTCACTTGATTCCTCAGTTCAATCTGGCACCCAGGTGGAGTCAGTGACCTCAAAATCATCAATGTCATCTTCACCCCCTATCTCCTCGTCACTGGAGCCAACTTGGCAGTATGCTGCAGCTGCTGGGGCAAAATGAGTGCCAGTGATTTGTGTGTCATCACTGGCACCCCCTTCCTCTAGGTTAAATATACTCCCTTGCTCAACCTCAGAGATTGAATCAGAGCACTGCACTTGCTGCGCATCCTCAAGCAGCATGTCACTCTCATTGTAGTCAAAAAATTCAGCTGACTCCTCCGTGTGTGATAGCGAGGCTACGGCAGGAGTAGCTGTGGACATGGAGGCTGCATTAGATGCTTTGGCAGCTGAGGTGGACTGTAAAGCACTAGAAGCCTGGCTGGCAGAGGACTCGGAGGATGAGGATGGCCTGGTTAGCCAATCCACCAAGTCTTCTGTATGTTGCTGCTGCTTAAGATAGCCAGCACCAGTTAGAAAGGACAAGCGTGCCCCTGCAGAGATTGAATCAGAGCACTGCACTTGCTGCGCATCCTCAAGCAGCATGTCACTCTCATTGTAGTCAAAAAATTCAGCTGACTCCTCCGTGTGTGATAGCGAGGCTGCGGCAGGAGTAGCTGTGGACATGGAGGCTGCATTAGATGCTTTGGCAGCTGAGGTGGACTGTAAAGCACTAGAAGCCTGGCTGGCAGAGGACTCGGAGGATGAGGATGGCCTGGTTAGCCAATCCACCAAGTCTTCTGTATGTTGCTGCTGCTTAAGATAGCCAGCACCAGTTAGAAAGGACAAGCGTGCCCCTGCAGAGGATGCACCACGTCCACCACGACCAGAGACACAGCCTCCCGACACAGGGGCTGCTTGCCCTCTTATCTGTGGCTGGGAGCGTCTGCCTGTCCTTTTTGTTCTTTCAGACATGGTGAGTGATATATAGATTAATATATACAGAACTCTGATTCAACTCTGGTATATAGATTTAAATAACTCTGGTATAACTGAGTGTGACACACTGATAGCTGGCAGCCAGTGACAAGAGACAGATCACCTTAATTCCCAAGTGTTTTAAAGAAATTAGTGAGCCCCAAAATACAGCGTGGTACTTTTTGTATGACGAGACACAGATCACCTTAATTCCCAAGTGTTTTAAAGAAATTAGTGAGCCCCAAAATACAGCGTGGTACTTTTTGTATGACGAGACACAGATCACCTTAATTCCCAAGTGTTTTAAAGAAATTAGTGATCCCCAAAATACAGCGTGGTACTTTTTGTATGACGAGACACAGATCACCTTAATTCCCAAGTGTTTTAAAGAAATTAGTGAGCCCCAAAATACAGCGTGGTACTGTTTGTATGACGAGACACAGATCACCTTAATTCACAAGTGTTTTAAAGAAATTAGTGAGCCCCAAAAATAATTGCTGGTTGTGTGACGAGACCCAGAAGATCACCTCAATTCACAAATGTTTTAAAGAAAGTTGTAAACCCCCAAAAAATTGCTGGCACAGTGACAAGACACACATCACCTAAATTCCCTGATATTTGGTAAAAATTACACCCAAAAAGACTTGCTGGCACAGTGGTGAGTTGTGACAAGACCCAGAAGATCACCTTAATTCACAAATGTTTTAAATAAAGTTGTAAACACCAAACAAACTTGCTGGCACAGTGACAAGACACACATCACCTAAATTCCCTGATATTTGGTATAAATGAGACCCAAAAAGACTTGCTGGCATAGTGTGACAAGACCCCGAAAATCACCTCAATTCACAAATGTTTTAAATAAAGTTGTAAACCCCAAAAAAACTTGCTGGCACAGTGACAAGACATACATCACCTAAATTCCCTGATATTTGGTATAAATGAGACCCAAAAAGACTTGCTGGCACAGTGTGACAAGACCCAGAAAATCACCTCAATACACAAATGTTTTAAATAAAGTTGTAAACCCCAAAAAAACTTGCTGGCACAGTGACAAGACACACATCACCTAAATTCCCTGATATTTGGTCGAAATGAGACCCCCCAGACCCCCCCCAGTAGCGTGGCAGACCGGCAGTAACAACACACACAACTATCTTCTTTGAAATCTCCTCTGAAATGCGAGCAGAAAGCGCTGCGTTGAAACCTTATATAGTGTGCTGCGGGACTTAGCTCTGTGAGCCCATGATTGGGCAAAGTCAGGACTCTGAGCGGTGATTGGCATAGTGTTCAACCAGTCTTGCACCAGACCTGTGGTCAGGTGCAAGGCTGTAGCCAATTACGAGCTTCAGGCAGTGGGAAAATGCATTGTGGTCCATTGTGGTCGAACATGCGGCGAACACCCGGAAATGTTCGGGGTTTGCGATCTGCTCGAACAGTCTAAGTTCGGGTCGAACCCCGAACCGGCCGAACCCGAACAGCTCATCCCTAGTCAGGATTAGTAATAAGAAATTAGAAATGGGGTTAGAAACTAGTGTCAGGGTTATAAATTAATATTAGGGATAGAAATTAGCATCAGGGTTGGGGTTAGAAACTAGGGTCACGATTAGGGATAGAAATTAGGGTTAGAAATTAGTGTCAGGGTTGGACATTAGGGTTAAAAACTAGGGTCAAGAATGGTGATAGAAATTAGGATTAGGGTTAGAAATTATTGTCAGGGTTAGAAATTAGGGTTAGGGATGGAAATTAGCATCAGGGTTTGGGTTAGAAACTAGGGTCACGATTAGGGATAGAAATTAGTGTCAGGGTTGGACATTAGAGTTAGGGTTAGAAACAAGGTCACGAATAGGGATAGAAATTAGGATTAGGGTTAGAAATTATTGTCAGGGTTAGATATTAGGGTTATGGATAGAAATTAGCATCAGGGTTCTGGTTAGAAACGAGGGTCACGATTAGGGATAGAAATTAGGGTTAGAAATTAGTGTCAGAGTTGGGCATTAGCATTAGGGTTAGGGTTAGAAACTAGGGTCACGATTAGGATTAGGGTTAGAATTTAATTGTCAGGGTTAGAATTAGGGTTATGGATGGAAATTAGCATCAGGGTTCGGGTTAGAAATAGGGTCACGATTAGGGATAGAAATTAGTGTCAGGGGTGGAATTATGGAGAAGGGATCAGATAGGGATAGAAATTAGATTAGGTTAGAAATCATTGTCAGGGTTAGATATTAGGTTAGGATAGAAATTAGCATCAGGGTTCTGGTTAGAAACGAGGGTCACGATTAGAATAGAAATTAGGGTTAGAAATTAGTGTCAGAGTTGGGCATTAGCATTAGGGTTAGAAACTAGGGTCACGATTAGGATTAGGGTTAGAACTTTTTGTCAGGGTTAGAAATTAGGGTTAGGGTTAGAAATTAGTGTCAGGGCTAGGGATAGAAACTAGAGTCATGATTAGGGATAGAGATTACTGTTAGAAATCAGGGTCAGGTTCACCAAGTCTCCTCTCATGCAGAAAAGACCACAAGTACTTAGACAAAATATACACTAGTTTGCCAAAAGTATTCGCTCACCCATCCATATGCGAGTCAAGGCAGGTGAGCGAATACTTTTGGCAATATAGTGTACTTTATCTCACTGTATCTAGTGCCACCTGTGTTTATTGTTAACCTGGAAAAAGCCTTCTGACACAAGTTACAACCAACAGGTTGGTCATCTCCTTGAAGGAAGCTGTGGGGCACTCAGAGAAAAGGACCATAAGTCAAAAGTTGGGAATCACGTGTATAGAGTTGCATAATTGTTGTGGTTAAACACACAACAGCATTCCTGGCGATTTTTCCATCAAAATAAGAAATACATACAAGGGATTATTCAAAAAGAGCCAGTGTGTGCTGGTTTTGCCATGAGAATAAACACCAGCATTTCACAAAACTAAAATCCAAAGAGTGACAGGAGCACCTTTGCAGCGCAGCTTTTAAAGCTCTGGATTTTAATTTTGTGAAATCTTAGTGCTTTCCACCTGTATTTTCAGCACTTTATGAATAAACACTATATTGTTGTTTCAAGCAAAAATGTGAAACACATATGTTACAGTTATACTTATAGAACGTTCAAATAAAAGCTCTAATCTATAGTGGTTTTTCAGAGAGAGCCGGTCTGGCCCTGAAATGTCACTGAACAGGGAATTTCCCCAAATATTGGCAAACTGCCAGCCAGTACGGTACCTGTTCGACGACAGTGAAATCCCCCATAGAGAAGCAATGGTTAATCTATTCAGAGAATACCGAACAGCAGTGAAAAGTTGCCAAAATGTCCTGCCGTTCGGTGGTTTCATTAGGCAGGTTTCTTCAGGCGAATCCCATAGGCTTCAATTTTAAAAATATTCCAGTTTTAATTCAATATCTAAAAAACCGTTTATTATTTTAATCTGCAGTAAAGAGTCTCTTTATTTATAGATTTTTTAGTATCTTTTAGGCAGTTTTCAGCAAAAAAATGTTATCGTTTTTTAATTTTTTTTTAACAGACCTTTTTATTATCATTCATAGGACCTTATATGTAGATTCCAGCCATTTTCGTTGAGTAGTTTTTTTGCAAATCCCGTTTCAATTTTGAAACTTTCAAGCATACTTTCAGTTTTACAGGTTTTCGGCAGGATTGCGGCAGGTTTGCGGCGGGTTTTCCCTGCACTCCGGGGACCCTCCGGTGAAAGCTGAATTCACCGCAGGGTGGGGAACTTTGATTCCCCAAAGTGCAGGGAAGTGCGGGGAACGAGAGAGCACTGAAATGGTGGCAACATTTCAGTGCTCTCTGAATAACCCCTTATTGCGGTTGCTGCTAACATAGGAATATTCGCTGGTCCAGAAGCAGGAAAAAAAATTAACGTTCTTCAACAAAATATTTTAAAATTTCTTATTGACTCTAGTTGTAATAAGAATTTCTCTAGATTGACATTATCTTAGCTGAATCTAATTGTCACTGCGTGCACTGCTACAAAAAGACATCAAATCATTTTTTTTATACAAGTATTGACTACCGAGATATAAAAGAAATATATTACATTACAGCTCGGCGCCGTGCCTCAGTAAAATTGATGGAGCATTAGACCATGTTATCAGTATTTTCATGAATTTCTCTGACTGGAAGAAATTACAATGCATTGTTGGATGGAATTGAAATTAGTTTGAGATTATTGTTACACGTTTTATCTCTGTATCTTCAGGCAGTCAGCAAAAGAGAAAATTGTACAATTAAAGTATTTAGCATAAAAAAGTCAGAATTTGGGATAGTGGCAAATCTTTTTCTTTTTCTTTTTTAAAGTTGTCGATTTTATGTTTTTCAGGCCTTGTGTTTCCTTCAATATCCGTCAACTTTTTGAAAAATGTCAAACTCACGGCCCCCCCTGATGTTGATACTTACAATTCCCAGAAATTCTTCAATGCAATAGATGGCCAGGGAATAATGGGAGTTGTAGTTCTGCAACATCTGGGGGTTTGAAAGCCCTGATCTAGAGATTGTGTCCTCAGACTCCCGACTGTAAACCCCCCTACACATACACAAGTTCTGTTTGTTGCGAATTTGGACAGAACACTGACTAGTAGTATGTCCCGCTTGCCCCGGCCTCCTCAGCGGACCTAGTCTTCAGCCCACCCAGCCGCTGACGCTCAACGCATGTAATTTGCTGCAATGGGACGGCCTGAGTTCAGGCCGCCTCTGACAACCAAGTGGCTTGTGCCGGCTGCTGGGCGGGGCTGAGGTGGCCCATAGACGTCAACTATGTACTAGTGCCTTGTTATGGGAGGACGGTAAAACAGAATGTAATTACCCAGTACAAGGTGCTTGCTCATTGCCTCTATGGATAGACTGACAGGAAGAGAAGTTTTGCTAAGGAGGAAATGGGGCTGGGCCAAACTATCTATGTGGGTTAGACAGTTAGAGTGGACTAATCCCTTTTAACTAAAAACATAGTGGAAAACAAATGAGGAATCTGGTTCCAAGATAAACAACAGAACCTTTTACTTCAGTTACAGAAGCAGACAAGTACAGTTCTTTTATTTTGCCTCCAGATACACATACAATGGCAAGAAAAAGTATGTGAACCCTTTGGGATTACGTGGAGTTTTGCATGAATTGGTCATAAAATGTGCTCTGATCTTCATCTAAGTCACAACAATTTGAAAAACACAGTCTGCTTAAAATAATACAACACAAACATTATATGTTTTCATGTGTTTATTGAACATAACATGTAAACATTCACAGTGCAGGGTGGAAAAAGTATGTGAACCCCTAGCCTAATGACTTCTCCAAGAGCTAATTGGAGCCAGGAGTGAGCCAACCTTGAGTCCAATCAGTGTGATATTATTGGATGTGTTGCTGAAAGCTGTCCTGCCCTTTAAAAACACACATCAGTTTTGGGTTTACTGGTTTCAAAAAGCACTGCCTGATGTGAACCATGCCTCACAGAAACGTGCTCTCAGAAGACCTATGATCAAGAATTGTTGACTTGCATGAAGCTGGAAAGGGTTACAAAAGTATCTCCAAAAGCCTTGATGTTCATGTGTCCACGGTAAGACAGACTGTCTACAAATGGAGAAAGTTCAGCACTGTTGCTACTCTCCCTAGGCGTGGTCGTCCTGTAAAGATGACTGCAAGAGCACAGCGCAGAATGCTTAATGAGGTAAAGAAGAATCCTAGAGTGTCAGCTAAAGACTTAGGCTAAGGTCAGACGAAAGCATTTTTAACGTGCGTTTAACCGCACGAAATCACGGCCGTGCTAGCAGCAAATGACGTCCAATGCCGGGTAACATACGAAGAACGGCCGCACGAAAGTCCGTCCGCACAACGTCAAACCGCTACTACTGACGTACAGAGTGCGCTGCGTCCGCATAGCGGCGTGTTTGCGTGATTGGGAGACGTCAGACGCTGCACACGTCCGGCCAACATAACGTCCGGACGCAAAAAGGGTTTTATTGATGATCCATACAAAATCACGGACGAAAATGCGCATCGTATGACCGGTATCGCGTATTCCGTGAAAAAATACGTCCATTCGTTCGAACGCACTTTTTCACGGACAACGTGAAAAATGCGTTCGTCTGACCCTAGCCTTACAGAAATCTCTGGCCCATGCTAACATTTTTATTGACACATCTACAATAAGGAAAACATTAAAAAAGAATGGAGTACATGGGAGGACACCACGGAGGAACCATTGCTGTCCAAAAAGAATATTGCAGCACGTTTGAAGTTTGCAAAAGAGCACCTGGATGTTCCACAGCACTACTGGCAAAATATTCTGTGGACAGATGAAACCAAAATTGAGTTGTTTGGAAAAAACACACAACACTATGTGTGGAGAAAAAAAGGCACAGCACACCAACATCAAAACCTCATCCCCACTGTAAAACATGGCAGAGGGAGCATCATGGTTTGGGGCTGATTTGGTGCCTCAGGGCCTGGACGGATTGTTGTCATTGATGGAAAAATTAATTCCAGAGTTTATCAAGACATTTTGCAGGAAAACGTAAGACCATCTGTCCACCAACTGAAGCTCTGCAGAGGATGGGTGATGCAACAGGAAAATGACCCAAAGTATACAAGTAATTCAACAAAAGAATGGCTTCAACAAAACAAAATACGCCTTCTGGAGTGGCCCAGTCAGAGTCCTGACCTCAACCCGATTGAAATGCTGTGGCATGACCATAAGAGAGCGATTCACACCAGGCATCCCAAGAATATTGCTACACTGAAACAGTTTTGTGAAGAGAAGTGGTCCAAAATTTCTCCAGATCATTGTGCAGGTCTGATCTGCAACTACAGGAAACGTTTGGTTGAGGTTATTGCTGCCAAAGGAGGGTCAACCAGTTATTAAGTCCAAAGGTTCACATACTTTTTCCACCCTGCACTGTGAGTGTTTACATGTTCTGTTCAATAAAAACATGAAAACATATAATGTTTGTGTTGTATTATTTTAAGCAGACTGTCAGGGTTATCCAAAGAGATCCGAATTGCTTGAGAAAGGTAACAGAACGCTGAAAATCAGCGTTCGGTTACCTTTCCTGGCCATTCGGCTATCCAGAGAGCAGGCAATTCGCCAAATCCTGGCAAATTGCCTGCACATATGGTGCCTGTTCGGTGCCTGTTCGAGAGCAGTGAAAACCCCATGAAAAAGCACTGCTTCGGCTATTCAGAGAACACAAACCAGCAGTGAAAGGTTCCCCTAATGCCCTGCCATTCGGTGGTTTAATTCAGCAAGTTAATTCAGGAGAATCCCATAGGCTTCAATGTTAAAAATATTCCCGTTTGGGGGGGCGTGGCCGGACGTCGAGCAGGACGGACGTGAGGTGGATGAGCTCCTGCAGTTTTTTCACTTTAAGTTATTTTTTATACTTTCTGGGGCGAGATCGAGCGCCTGCTTGCCCACCTGAGCGGACCCGGAACGCGGAGGAGGCGGGGTGTGTGCCTGCAGCGTTCGGGCGTTGTGGTGGTGCCGCTGGATCCCCCTGGGCCTGCTGTGTGAGTGGAGCCTGAGTGGAGGTGCCGGTGCTGCGGGGACCAGCACTTCCGGTATCGAGCGGAGGACTCCTTCGGACCTGGCCGCTTGGGGTACAGCATCGCTGGCCTTTGGGGGTAAGCTGACGGACGGGGGGTTACTACATCCCCCCCCTCCCCTGCTGCACGTGGCGCTCTGCCTTTACCATCTGGTCCCACCACATTCCGGCTCACGGCGAGGCGGCCCGCACCTGCGGCCCCCGGAACATCTGGGGAAGTGGGACGCAGCCCACAGGCACCCCCCCACGAGGAGTGAAGTCAGCGATCGGAGCCGCTGTGAGGCTCGAGGGCAGAGTCGATCCCACCCGACCTTCCCTTGGATAGAGGGTCTCGGAGCTGGCCCATTTGGCACCCCACTCTGAATCCGACAGTGGTCCCCATCCTCTCTCAGCAGTACCTGTATACCCTTAAAACGTTGAAAAAAAAAAAGGAAAAAAAGGAATAGAAAAACAATAAAAAAAAAAATTATAGGTACAAGAAACATAATTCACCGTGACATCCTGGAGGGCTAATTGGTGCTGGGACCGCCTCTATCAGTCTTAGCCAGTTCACATTAATGAGCGACCGCATGGATATGTAGCTCGTGCGGCCAGCGCTGAATTCTTCTCAATCCAACGGCTACTAACAGATAACCGAGGCATATTTCCTGCGGCTCTAAAATGGCACCCCCCAAGGCACAGCGAGTGTTGGAGCCCCCGAAGTCGGCTCGGAAGGAACGTAATAAGGAGGCGCAGGATAGCGGATCCCCGCGGCAGGCACTGGCCCATGACCCGGACGGGTCGCCCACGGCGCCACCGGACCTCTCTGACTCGCTGCCACCCTCAGAGAGCAGATTACACGCCATGCTGCAAGACTTGTGCTCAACCATACAGGCGGACATCAGGGGAGCGCTGCAGGAGTTGAGCCGTGACGTTCAGGACTTGGGAGAACGCACTGATTCGTTGGAAACCAAGGCGGATGACTTATGCTTAGCCCACAATGATCTGGTAGACCGACATCTGGCCTTGCAAGCGGCCCATGAATCTCTGGCACTTAAAGTGGCTGACGTAGAAGACCGCTCCCGGCGTAATAATATAAGAATCAGAGGTATCGCAGAAGCAGTCACTCTAGCGGACTTACATCCATACCTCCTGGAACTGTTTCAAGTTTTGCTGCCGGAGGCTACACCAAATGACCTACTTCTGGATCGAGCGCATCGCTTACCGAGAGCAAAAAACCTACCATTGTCGGTGGCTCGTGATGTCATTATCCGGGTACATTTTTTCCACATCAAGGAAGCTCTGATGTCAGCGTCACGGAAGTCCATGCCTTTAGCTGCCCCTTATGCTGCCCCTTATGCTGCTTGCCCCTTATGCGGCTTGGGAAGCCTTCTAAGTGAAGTCTTCAAAGTGAGCACTTACAGGAGATCTTCTGGTGAGTGATTTAGATTTTTGTTTCAAACAGATCTTTTCTATTCATCTTAAGGTTTCAAGTTAGGTCTGGTGAGTAAATTAGGTTAGGCTGGTGACTCATTTTCATACTGATTAGCATACAATTGGAATCAATTGGGTGGTATTTGCCTCAGGTTTAGCTTGTCCACTCCTTGCTGGGGAGGTGTTCATAGGTGATTATATAAAGCTTGTGGAATATTAGCTTGGTCTAATTGAGCTTGGGAAGCCTTCTAAGTGAAGTCTTCAAAGTGAGCACTTACAGGAGATCTTCTGGTGAGTGATTTAGATTTTTGTTTCAAACAGATCTTTTCTATTCATCTTAAGGTTTCAAGTTAGGTCTGGTGAGTAAATTAGGTTAGACTGGTGACTCATTTTCATACTGATTAGCATACAATTGGAATCAATTGGGTGGTATTTGCTTCAGGTTTAGCTTGTCCACTCCTTGCTGGGGGAGGTGTTCTTAGGTGATTATATAAAGCTTGTGGAATATTAGCTTGGTCTAATTGAGCTTGGGAAGCCTTCTAAGTGAAGTCTTCAAAGTGAGCACTTACAGGAGATCTTCTGGAGATACTCTGGAGGTAGTCTGAGGTTAGACAGGAGGTAGAAAACCTACAAAAAGGTAAGATTTGCTGGTTTTATATCCATTCTTTTATAATGGCAGGCTTGGTCCAGTGTAAGAACTGTCATGCATTTGTTTTTAGATCCAATTTTTGGAGGTTTGGAGTGTGCCTGATATGTAGGCAGCTCTCTTTATTGCAGCAGGAAATTGCCTGTTTGAAGTCTGAGATTTGTAAATTATCTGTTAGAGAAACTCAGGCTATGACTGTTACTAAGCCACTGCCACAGAGGCCTCCTAGGAGCGGCAGATGGACTACTGTAGGATCTGGTAGACTTAGAGTTGTGGATAGAAGGCATGTCCCACAATCTGTGGCTCTTCTTAATTCTTTTGAGGCACTTTCAGAGTGTAGTGATAAGACGGATGTAGGCTCAGACACCATAGTTGAGGAACCACCATCCACTATGCCTAAGGTATGCAGCACTGCAACCAAGGACAAAAATGAAAAGGTGGGACTTGATAGAAGGCAATTGTTGCTGGGTGATTCTATCATAAGAGGTGTTGAGCTGGAGAGTAGTGGTTTGGTGAGATGTCTTCCTGGGGCTACTGCTCGTAGAGACAAGAGACGTATTCTCAATATTGTCAAAGAAGCAAAGCAACAAGGGGAAGTGGACGTTCTAGTCCATCTAGGGACAAATGACTTGGCTAGCAATGAGGTTTCTGAGATTAAGGAAGATTTTTGTGTTCTTGGAGGTGAAATACAGCAGATTGCGTCCACTGTGTCATTCTCTGAAGTTTTGCCTGTGCATAACATTCAAGATAGGCAGATATGCAATAGGGAATTCAATTTGTGGCTTCGGGAATGGTGTCGGGAGCAAGGATTTGGCTTTGTGTCCCATGATAGCTCTAATTGGAGCAGAAAGGAACTGTGTAAAAAAGATGGTTTGCATCTTACTCATAGGGGAACATATGTTCTCAGTGAGAAGTTCAAAGGTTTCGCAAAGAAATATTTAAACTAGGAGGGGGGGACAAAAGGGTAAAAAACAATCTGCCCGATTGCCCTCCAAAACTAAATCGGAGGGTGCAAGCAACATGCGATGTAAAAAATGACAAGCTCAGAGTCGTGTCTACAAATGTTCGCAGTTTAGTCAATAAAATCAATGAACTAGAGGCAATGATGGCAGCTGAAAAAGTAGATTTAGTGGCGGTTACTGAGACATGGTTCAGTGAGAAAAATAACTGGGACATAACAATTCCGGGGTACACTTTATATAGAAAAGACAGAGAAGGTAGGAAAGGAGGAGGAGTGGCCCTGTATGTGAAAAACAATATAAAAACGAACCAAATAAAAGTGAGCGAGGTGAACATAGAGTCAGTTTGGGTTACGCTAACATTTGGCAATCATACAGTAGCTCGTGTAGGTGTGATCTATAGACCCCCTGGACAAGCAGAAGAACTAGATAATCTGCTGGTTGAGGAAATAGCCAAAATGGCAATGAAGGGGGAAGTTATTATCATGGGGGACTTTATTCTTTCTGATGTGAACTGGAAAACCAAAACAGCTGGGTGCACCAGGAGTACAAATATTCTAAACTCCCTACTGGGATTATCTCTAACACAAGTAGTTGAGGAGCCGACCCGTAAAGAGGCCATATTGGATTTAATACTCACAAATGGAGGTTTGTATCAGACGTTGTTGTAGGTGAAAATTTGGGATCTAGTGATCACCAGTCAGTATGGTTTAATATAACAACAGGGATGGAGCCGCACCACACAAGAACGAAAGTTTTAGACTTTAAAAAAACAGATTTTTCTAAAATGAGATTTTGTGTGAAGGAGTCATTATCAGACTGGAGGAGTTTAAAGGGAGTCCAGGAGAAATGGGATTATTTAAAGGAAGCATTATTGAAGGCCACAGGAAATTGCATTCGGCTTGTTAGCAAAAACAAAAAAGGGAAGAAACCACTGTGGTACTCTGCAGAAGTGGCCAAAATAGTGAAGAACAAAAAGATAGCATTCAATAATTATAAAACAACGCAGAGTGAAGAAGATAGGCAAACCTATAAGATTAGGCAGAAAGAGGCAAAGCAATTTATAAGAGCTTCCAAAGCACACGCAGAAGAGAAAATAGCTCAGTCAGTAAAAAAGGGGGACAAAACATTTTTTAGATACATAAATGAGAAAAGAAAAGTAAAACAAGGATTAGTTAGATTAAAAACAAAGGAAGGAAGGTATGTAGACGAGGATAAAGTTCTCGCTGACTGCCTCAATGAATATTTTTGTTCAGTCTTTGCAGAAGAAAAGGAAGGAAAGGGACCTCAGTTAGGAGAGAACACTAAAGAGACATTTACATATCAGTTTACAGAGGAGGAGGTTCTACAGCAGCTGTCTAAAGTAAAGACAAATAAGTCAATGGGGCCTGATGGGATCCACCCTAAATTATTAAAAGAGCTCAGTGATGTAATAGCAAAACCATTAACAGATTTATTTAACCAATCCTTGTTAACGGGAGTCGTCCCAGAAGACTGGAAATTAGCAAATGTTGTGCCCATTTACAAGAAGGGTAGTAGGGAGGAATCGGGGAACTATAGGCCAGTTAGTCTTACGTCAGTAGTGGGGAAATTAATGGAAACCATGTTAAAGGAAAGGATTGTTGAACATCTAAAAACACATAGATTACAGGATCAGAAACAACATGGGTTTACCTCAGGGAGATCATGCCAAACTAATTTTATTGATTTTTTTGATTGGGTAACAAAAATAATAGACACAGGTGGTGCAGTAGACATTGCTTATTTAGATTTCAGTAAGGCTTTTGATACTGTTCCGCATAGAAAGCTTATCAATAAATTGCAATCTTTGAGTTTAGATTCCAATATTGTTGACTGGATTAGGCAATGGCTGAGTGACAGACAACAGAGGGTTGTGATAAATGGAGTTTATTCGGCACAAGGTCTTGTTACCAGTGGGGTACCTCAGGGGTCAGTACTTGGACCCATTCTCTTTAATATTTATATTAGTGATATTGCAGAAGGTATTAATGGAAAAGTATGTCTTTTTGCTGATGACACAAAGATTTGCAACAGGGTTGACGTTCCTGGAGGGATCAGCCAAATGACAAATGATTTAGGTAAACTAAAAAAATGGTCGGAGTTGTGGCAATTGAGTTTTAATGTGGATAAGTGCAAGATAATGCACCTGGGACGTAAAAACCCAAGGGCTGAATATAAAATATTTGATACAGTCCTAACCTCAACATCTGAGGAAAGGGATTTAGGGGTTATTATTTCAGAGGATTTAAGGGTAAGTAGTCAATGTAATAGAGCAGCAGGAAATGCTAGCAGAATGCTTGGTTGTGTAGGGAGAGGTATTAGCAGTAGGAAAAGGGAAGTGCTCATGCCACTGTACAGAGCACTGGTGAGACCTCACTTGGAGTACTGTGTGCAGTACTGGAGACCGTATCTCCAGAAGGATATAGACATCTTAGAGAGAGTTCAGAGAAGGGCTACTAAAATGGTGTACGGCTTGAAGGAGAAAAGTTACCAGGAAAGGCTTAATGATCTTAACATGTACAGCTTGGAAAAAAGACGAGACAGAGGAGATATGATAGAAACATTTAAATACGTAAAGGGAATCCACAAGGTAGAGGAAGGGAGTATATTTAAAAGGAAACAAAATAGCAAAACAAGAGAACATAGTCTTAGATTAGAGGGGCAAAGGTTTAAAAGTAACATCAGGAAGCATTATTTTACTGAGAGGGTGGTGGATACATGGAACAGTCTTCCAGTAGAAGTGGTAGAGGCCAAAACAGTAATTGAATTTAAGCAAGCATGGGATAGGCATAAGGCTATCCTAAACAAAAGATAAATCCAGGTTAAGTATCCATGTAATTGGGCAGACTAGATGGGCCGAAAGGTTCTTATCTGCCGACATTTTTCTATGTTTCTATGTTTCTATCTCTTTTTTCGCTGACCTATCGGCTCTGACCATGTCTAAACGACGAGAGTTTTCATCCCTCACCAAGCGTCTTCGCAATCATAAGTTGGCGTACAGATGGGGGTTGCCAATGAAGCTCTTGATATGGAAGGATGGTATACTAAATGTTGTTCCTGATGTCGCCACTGGATTACAATTCTTGAAGGACTGGAACATTCTGGCTGATTTCTCACCTCCGCGTGAACCTTCCTCATCACCGATTAAGGTCTCACCGGAATGGCATAGAGTCCGACCTAAATGATGGGTGTCTCCTTTCCTGTGCCGCGTGGAGGACGTGGTTCCTCCTCACGATCGCCTCGGGACTCTGTTTTTTGGTTCAGCGCTGAGTTCTTGCGTTGAGCTCTGTGTAGCAGACGTCCCCTCGTCCCCCGGTTGAGTCTCCTTAGCTGATATTTTCCGCTTCTTATTGCCACTAGGAATGACTCATTCTTGCTGTATCTTTGGGATACAGCAGCATTTGGTTTGTTTGTCTTATGTTTTTGCCTTTTTCAGTTTTTTTCCCTTTTCTTTTTCGTTCTTTTTCTCTTTTTTATTTTTATTTAATTATTTGACTGTTGATATGCTCTTATGGCCCTGGCCTTCATATTCCTCATGTCTCCTCGATAGTACTTTTCATTCGGCTATGCATATTATAACGTTGTGGTTATTTATTCATGAGTAAACCTCAGTTCAGTATTTTTTCAATGAATGTTAGGGGGCTGAATGTTCCGTTTAAAAGACATGCTCTGTTTCGGGATTTACATAAAACTAAGCCAGCGATAGTCTGTGTGCAGGAGACGCATTTTAGCACAGTGCGCACCCCCCATTTGCGATCCGCTATGTACCCTGTTTCCTTTCATTCTACTGCCCAGACGAAGTCTAGGGGTGTCTCGGTTCTCTTTCACAAAGACTGGGTCTTTAAATGCACAAACCAATATACAGACCCACTGGGCCGTCTTTGATCTTGGTGGGCACTATGAATGAACTTCCAATTACGGTTGCAAATCTGTACTTGCCTAATGTCAACCCGGTATGTTTTCTTAAAAAAGCTTATAGTAAGATTAAGAAGTTGATGGAGGGGTATCTTTTCATGTTTCGTGATTTTAATTGTGTGCCGAACACGGCTTTGGATACACGCCCAGGCCAGAACCGTGCTCAGCCTCGTAAACAGCTCCCCTCTAGCCGTCACCTAACTGACTTTTTACGATCCTCTGACTTATATGACGCATGGAGAATTAGCAACCCCTCAACTAGGGACTTCACTTTTTTCTCACCAGTTCACTCATCTTATAGCCGCATTGACCTATGTCTGATACAAGGCTCTACAGTCCCTCGTCTCCTGGCAGCTCGTATCGGCTCTATAACATGGTCTGATCATGCTCCTATAACGATGGACTTTGAGGCTGACTATCCTGCTAGGGAGATGGGGAACTGGCGTCTAAACGACTCGCTTATAGTTAGTGGCGCCGATGTGTCTGATACATCGGCGGTGTTACAGGAATACTTTACATTAAATGTGACGGAAGACGTCACCATATCATCGGCCTGGTTGGCGCATAAAGCAGTGGTGAGGGGCCATTTGATTCAGAGAGGGGCTACACGGAAAAAGGCGTTCAATACCCAGATGACTTCAGTACAGCGGCAAATATCTGACTTGGAATCCCAACATAAATCTAACCCCACACCTGACCTCTTGTCGCGACTGACGACCCTTCGACGGGATCTGATCCAGATGACGTTACAGTCCTCTGAACGGGCCATACGACGCTTAAATCTCACCCAATATACCCAGGGCAACAAAGCTGGCCGGTTACTGGCATCTAAATTGAAATCTAAAAGACTACAAACCAAAATTCCTTACCTATTAGATAATGGAGGGGATAGGATTTACAACCCGTTAAAAATCTCAGAGGAATTTGCCAACTTCTACGCCTCTTTATATAACCTAAAATCAGATCCTGCGACTCACGACCCGGACCCAGATGAGATAACTCAATTCCTCCAGGAAGTAGAACTCCCCTCCCTATCCCGATCACAAGCGGCAGAGTTGCTGGTTCCGTTCACAGAGGAAGAGGTGCGTAAGGCCATTAAAGCTCTTCCAAAGAATAAAGCCTCTGGGCCGGACGGTTTTTCTAATTTATATTATCAAACCTTCGCAGACATTCTAATACCAACCCTTATGGGACTTTTCAACCATATCAAATCCACAGGTGTAATACCCCCGGAAATGCTTCAAGCTACTATTATAACATTACCTAAACCTGGCAAATCCCCGACCAGCTGTGCGAACTTTCGTCCTATATCCTTATTAAATGTGGATGCTAAGCTATACGCTAAACTGTTGGCGTCTAGAATGGCTCCTTTGCTGCCATTCTTGATATCAGCGGAACAGACCGGGTTTGTAACTGGCAGACAGACATGTGACAACACCCGACGTTTCTATAATATAATCAATATCGCCTATAGAACCAATACAACTGGGCTTCTCCTGGCACTGGATGCCGAGAAGGCATTTGACCGCCTACATTGGGGCTATATGCGTAAGGCACTAGAAGCCTTTGGTTTCCCTGCCCTATTTATTGATAGTATCATGAGCCTGTATTCCCTTCCAACGGCAAAGGTCCTGGCATCTGGGTTTCTTTCCTCCTCGTTCTCTATTACCAATGGCACCAGGCAGGGATGTCCACTCTCCCCACTCATCTTTGTTTTGGCTTTGGAGCCCTTGGCCTCACGGATCAGGCGGGACACTTCCATCTCTGGCATCTCTACACCAGATGGAATTCATAAATTAGCTTTGTTCGCGGATGATATTTTGATTTTTCTTACCTCCCCTGAAACTTCTTTACCATCTCTGATGCGTCAGCTGACTTCCTATAGCCTAGTCTCCTATTATAAAAACAATGTGAGCAAGACGCAGGCACTGCCGCTTCATGTTGATGATCTCTCACTCTCCACCTTAAGGGCCTTGTATCCATTCGACTGGAGAACGACCTCTTTGAAATATTTAGGTATTTCTCTTACCAAATCCAGGGGTACTATCCTCAAATTTAATTATAACCCCCTCATGGCTTCTATCTCCTCCCAACTGTCCTCCTGGCTTGATCTGGAGGTCTCTTGGATGGGACGTATGGCAGCTCTGAAGATGTGTATTTTACCCCAGATTCTTTATTTTTTCAGGAACATCCCAGTTTTTATCCCGGCACATATGTTGCTACGCATGCAAAAAATGCTGCAGGCACACATATGGAAAGGGAGGCCTCCACGCATTCCAGCTTCCACAATTACCGCGACTAGACGTAGGGGGGGGCTAGGCTTTATAAACGTTACAGCATACTACAGAGCGGCTCTATTGGCTCAGCTCCTGTCCTCCATGCCCCAGTGAAACACTCCTTTATGGTTACGGATGGAGAATGCATACATTGATCCTTTTCGAGTTCACGACCTGATGTGGTTTGAGAAGCTCCCACACCACACATTGGAGGGTATCTTGCCCTCCACTTCCCTTTCCCTTATGTCATGGCGGCTATGGGGTAGACGACTTGTACGACCTTTCTCATTGCTCAGCTTAGCTCCATTGCGCTTCCTCTGTCGCACTATCCAAGACCTGAACCTTGACCGTTGGTTCCAATTAGGTCTTACACATATTCATCAGCTTTTTACATCCTCTTCCATTAAAACCTTCCCGGACATAGCGCGCGAGTTTGCCCTTCCCACTAGCGAATGTTTCAAGTACCTTAGGGTAAAACATGCACTGACTCAACGGGGTATTTCCTCCTTTGCAGCGACGGAGATTACGGCCTTCCACAGATTGTGCTTAGGTAAAAGAGTTACGAAAAAGCCTTTGTCTTTATGTTATGATAGTTTGTTGTCTGCGAACCCCAATAAGAAACTACCGTATATGATTAGATGGGACAAAGATCTGTCGTTAGAGTCTTCTAAGGAAGACTGGTTCTACGCCACGGAAACGGTCTATAAATATACCAGGAGCACTAACCTGCGGGAGGCACATCTTAAACTCTTATATAGATGGTACATGACCCCGAATCGTGTGGCTCATATATCCGGGCATTCCAGTGTATGCTGGCGCTGTGGCACCAGTGTCGGTTCTATCCTTCACATCTTTTGGCAATGTCCGCTGCTAGCTACCTTCTGGGGGAAAGTTTGTAGACTGATATCTCACTGTACCGGAATATCTATGCCCCTGTGCCCTAAACAATACCTCTTACATATGCTTCCAATTACTATCCAACAGCGGCATAGAGGCATCATATCGATTATACTTAGCGTAGCTAAATCTACTATAGCACGTCATTGGCTTTCTCAAGATAGTCCCTCAATGAGAGAAGTCATGTTATCATTGGAGAATGTTTATCTGTACGAAGACATGTACCACAGGGCTGTAAACTCTTTCAGCGTGTTTCAAGACATATGGGAAGGATGGGAACTCTTTGTAAAGTCTGGAAACTTGATATAATTTTTTTTATATAACTGATATAAAGGAGATATTTGAGGATACAGCATAAATATTGCCGTCTGTGGACCTCACTAAGCATATGCATAAGGATTTTATTTCAGATTTTTCCTTTTTTTTTTTTTTTTTTTTTCTCTCTCTTTCTTTTTTTTTTCCCCGTAATTCTGTGTACTCTTAGGATTTGTGTGTTCGGTTATGTTTTAAAGTGTTATAAATTTTATTGTGTTTTAGTTTAACTTGGGAAAGTTTGGTTCCACCGATTGCTTGTATTGCAAATCTTATGTTATTGCTAGAATTGATAACTGCAGGATCCTGCGTGATCCCCCTTTTTCATTATCCCAATCTTGGTGATTTCTGGCATCTGTTTCTTCTGTGTGAACCTCAATAAAAAAAATTTATATACAAAAAAAATATTCCCGTTTTAATTCAATATTTCTCATAAACCGTTCATTATAAAATTCTGCAGTAAAGAGTCTCTTTATTTATAGATTTTTTAGGATACTTTAAGCATTTTTCAGATTTTTTTTTTTTTTTTAAAAGTCAGATTTTTTTTTGTTTAAGTTTTCTTCTTTTTTCTGTAACAGCCCTCTTTATTATCATTCCCTGGACCTCATATGCAAATTTCAGGCATTTTCGCTCAGTAGTTTCTTTGCAAACAGCTTTTCACTTTCACATTCATACAAACTGTTTTGCTAATTTATTCACCTCCCTCTGTCTGCGGTCTCGGCTTTTTTCTCGCTTTTTCCAGCGGCTTCGCTGCGTGTGATCGGCTCCTGCTCGGGTTTTTCCGGCGTCTTCGATGGGTTAATCCAGATGTTTTTGCAGGTTTTCGGCGTGCATTCGCCGGGTTTTGCGGTGAGTTTTCGTCAGGTTTGCGGTGGCTTTTCCCTGCAATTCGGGGACTCTGTGGTGCTTGCGTAACACACCGCAGGGTCACCGAAATGGGATCGGCAACAGGAACCGAATTGAAGAGAAAGAAAAGTCACCGAACGTGCGGTGACTTTTCGAATCTCTTTGGATAAATCCTGTGTGGTTTTCAAATTGTTGTGACTTAGATGAAGATCAGAGCACATTTTATGACCAATTCATGCAAAACTCCACATAATCCCAAAGGGTTCACATACTTTTTCTTGCCACTGTATGCCTGTAAGTGTATTGATTTTTTAAGTTACATGTTCTTAACTTTAAACTTTCTAAAGTTTATTATATGCTTGAATTGCACTGATGTATTATTTATTTTATTTATTTTATTTATAAAGGATTTTACCAGGAAGGATACATTGAGATTTCTCTCGTTTTCAAGCATGTCCTGGGTTCAAGAACATTGAAGTGTTACAGTTACAGAAATACAAAGTAATACAATGCAAGATATTAAAAAAACAACACAAATATACAGATTAACAGAAAAAATATGTAGGAAATATAGTCATTATGTTACATGTTTACAGGTGCATTCTGTATTGAGGTATGTTAGTAAGGAGCTCTTGAGTGACTTAAGACTGGGGGAAGATTTGATGGTGTCTGGGAGGTTATTCCATAATTGTGGTGCTCTGTAGGAAAATGAGGACCGAGCCACTGTCTTTTTGTATTGTGGTATAGCAAGTAAGGCGCTGGTCCTGGATCGGAGGTTATAGGATGAGGGAGCTGCTGGGGGAAGCAGTCTATTCAGGTAGGGTGGCAGCTTCCCAGAGATGCTCTTAAACACCAGGCTGTATGTTTTATGTATGATTTAAATATGAGCACTCTGTGTAGAGAGGTTCAATATTGTATTTATTTGCAATGTGTCACATGTAAGTACATATTGTAATCCGAGTTATCTTAGTTCAGAGTTTTACAGAACAATTTACAGAAATAAACTCAGTTTTGGAATAAAACGCAAAGCTATTTCTGTTTGTTTTGTTAACTGGCTGTCAGCTAAGGATAGCAGGACAGCACACAATGGTTAGCATAAATGTTAATATTTCACTGCGTTTTTCTCCATTTTTACTTTATAGTAAGCACAGCCAATTTGCCTGTAAATACATCAGCTATTATATATGGCAGGAGGAGGGGGGGTGGTTACTGTTTCCAGTAAGGTCAACTATTCTTTTGTTTTTCAAAGTCTTAAAGGGACATCACCAGATAGTAGATCAGTAGTCTTTTAAGCTCTGTCTTTTCTCATTTAGCTATCATCTCTTAACTCAGGTAGCGTGGACATCACAATACACCCCCTGCTGCCATAGCTAAAAATTCACTCCTCCACACCACTGAGTGTTAAATACTGTAGAACATCTGCAAAATAAAAAACAGAAAATGTACGCACGTATAATATTTGCATATGTATTTACTAACCAATCACATGTCAGGGTTCAAATTGTTTGATGACTGTTGAACTGGCAGTCAGTTGGCAGTTGGCCACTCTGTGAGCAATGGTTATTTCAGCAGCTCTGCTATATTATAATAAAACCAGCTTCACGTTTATCTTTATTTCTGTGTCCGAGAGTCATTTGCACAAACGCCTCAGCAGCACAAAAACCAAACATTACAGCACAGATTTTGGTAAATGTGGCATCATGAGAAAAATCCACAAAATTGAAACAGGAGATAAAAATCTAATTTTATTTTTCCGTTTTACATGCAATTACTCCAAACAAAGATAAATTGACAGCAGCATGTGTTTTATAATGTGGTTTTGTTGGTAATGCACACGTAATCAAATCACAGCTTATGTTAGTTGTAGTGTCCCTTTAAAACTCACTTTTATTGCAGCAGTGTGGTTTCCCTGATGTTGGTTGGACATAAAATACTGCAGTGCCTTCTCAAGCCATAGGTGTCATGTGGCCACGTAAGGCTGGACATTCAAGTGAGCGTCCAGTCAATCCAATAATGATGATGAGGAGAGATGCACTCCTAATGAACACAAAAAAGAATAAAATAAAAATTTAATTTTATTCTTAATTATCATTATTTTATTATATTCTGTTTATCCCTGATGAAGTCTAACCTTAACCGAAACGCGATGGATTACTGTTTTTATTTCTATTTCACTACACAATAAATTCTGCTTCCTTGGCGTTTCCTGCTGTGGTGACAATTACAGGGCTGAGGTTCCAGGAGGTTGCAGATGTGGAGTAACGACAATCGATATTGATGTGTCTTAAAATAATTTATATCCTGTGAGTGTTATTTGTTAACATGAGACAGGTGTGGTTCTTAATTCTGATTGGCTGAATCTCGAAAAAAGACTGCGTGCACAAAGATTTTTGCGCGCGACGGTACTGCACGTGCATTTGGGTGCATCTTGTTTGCGCGCGCTATTGATCGGCGGATGAAAAAACGCGCGAGAATTGTAATTCCAACGGTGATTTGCGCACGCAAAACTTTAAAGCTTGGCGCAAAGATTTTCATCTTGCGCAAGGATTTTTGCGTTAAGAATGTAATGTGGCCCTAAATAAATAAATAAATATGGACTTTCTCAAGCTTTAAGGGGCTTGAGAAAGGCCATATAATGGCAAAAGGTTGCTAATTTCCCAATAATAATAATAATATGCTGTCAGAGCCTGAGTGGAGTGCCTGGATTTTCTCCTTTACTGTATCTATCCAGTCCAATAGCTTTCAATGAGGTCCAATCCCGAACACAGCTTCTGGGATGTTCAAATCCACCACACTGAGAGATCTGAAGGGGTGAAGGCACTTAGGTTACTGATTACTCACATTAAGGCTAGGGTCAAACGAACGCATATTTAGTATCGACCGTCAAAAAGTGCATCCAAACGCATTGACAGTTTTTTTTACGGTGGACGCGAAAGCGGTCAAACGATGCGCATTTTCGTGCGTGTTTTTTTTAAAGATCGTCAATAAAACACTTTTTGTATCTGGACTAGGGATGGTTCGGATTCGAACTCGAACACAAACCGAACTCAATGCAGGTCAATGGGACTCGAAAGTTCGATTTTTAGAGTGCCCTGCAAGAGGGCATATATGCTAGATATTTGCCATAAAAGGTGTATGGGGGTCTGGTTAGTGCCCTGGGGGACCAGAAACAAGGACAAAAAGTTTTTAAAAAAAAACGTTTTTAAAGGGACAGTGAGTTTTCCATGAAATAAGGGCTAAAAATAAAAACAAAAAATTCCTTCAAATATCATGCCTAGGAGGTCCCCATAACCTGCCCGTGAAGTGGCGGAATTGTAGGATGTATAGAAACATTTAAAAACCAAAAAATGACGTTTCAAATGACGGTAAACGCTTTTCTTTTAATCTATTCATAAACAACTGCTTGGGGCGGCAGTCTGTATTAAAAAAGGAGACATTTTAGCACACACAGAACAAGTTTAGTGACTTTTTGGCTAAATTATGGTGAAACTTATGCAGGCTTTGGATGAAAGTAACAATAGGTGCTTTAAAATTGGACCTTTAGCATCGGCAACAGTAACCTCTCTGTGGTATTGTGGAAGAGTGCAGGGTTGGACCCTGCGGTCAAATGTTAAAATGATATAAATCTGGTAATATAGCCGTCCGTGGCAGTGCACCCAAATAATGTGCCTTTCATGGCGCAAGTGCCTTCACACCGTAACCCTTTTGTGGTATTGTGGAAGAGTGCGGGGTTGGACCCTGCGGTTCAAAAAATTAAAATGATATAACTCTGGCACAGGTGTCAGTGCAGCCAAATATAGTGCCTTTCATGGCAGCAAGTGCCTTCACACCGTAACCCTTTTGTGGTATTGTGGAAGAGTGCAGGGTTAGACCCCTGCGGTTCAAAAAATAAAATGATATAAATCTGGCACAGGTCTCAGTGCAGCCAAATATTGTGCCTGTCATGGCAGCAAGTGCCTTCACACCGTAACCCTTTTGTGGTATTGTGGAAGAGTTCAGTGGTGGAGGTTTTGTGAATGCAGAAGACATCCCCAATCTATTCCGTTACGTCAGCATCAGGGGATTGATAGCTGCTGATCCAGGACTGATTCATTTTTATAAATGTCAGCCGGTCTACAGAGTCGGTGGACAGACGCACTCTTTTGTCTGTGACAAAACCTCCAGCGGCACAGAAAGTCCTTTCAGAAAGCACGCTGGATGAAGGGCAACCTAGTAGCTGCATAGCATATTGGCTAAGTTCTGGCCAGTGAACCAATCTCAACACCCAGTAAGCCAGTGGAACATCTGCTGGAAAGGTATCCACATCTGCCCTTGCCCCTAGGTAGTCCTGCACCATACGGTGAAGACGCTGGCGATGGGTGCCTACATTTGACGTCCCTGGGCGTCATGGACTAAAAAAATGTAAAAAGGCATCAGTCAAGCGGCCCCGGCCTTCACCACTATTCCTCTGATCATCCGCAGCCTCAGAAGCACGTGTGTCATCATCACTTGGTAACCTACCAGTGCCTGGAAAGGTGTTACACAAGTGTCGCTTTAGAGCGTCCTCAAGTTTTTCATCCTGTGCTCCCTCTGTGCGGGCAGGATGAGCTCTGCAACTTTACCCTTGTATCGTGGATCAAGAAGGCTTGTCAACCAGTAATGATCCCTCTCCTTGATAGCACGAATCCTAGGGTCCTTTACCAGGCTTTGCATGATAAGGGAGCCCATGCAGCGTAGGTTGGAGGTGGCATTAGCTTCCGAGTCTTCCTGGTCAATGAGGAGGATGACCCCATCGTGCACTTCCTCCTCCCAGCCACATACTAGTACTTGTGTTTCTGGGCACACGAAACCATCCCTTGAGGAATCCCTACCTTCAATGCCCCCACTACTTAAATATTCCTCCTCCTCCTCATCCTCCGCCTGTCTGATCTGAGGAGGACCTGCTGGAATGCTGTCTGCGGAAAGACTGGGACCTTCAGAGCTAGGGAAGGCCTCCTCTTCCTCCCGCTGCTCTTCCTCTAGAGCCACAACTATAATTCCCCGCAGAGTGTGCTCCAACAGGAACACTAAAGGAATTGTATAAAACAAGCAGGTCAGTGCCACAAATCACGTCCACCACCAATCTCCCGAAAGCTTGACCAAACACAGTGGTCTTCCCTATACCAGGTGAATGAAAAAAACATATACGTATCTTGATCAGCGCAATAAAAATTGCTATCAGGATCTTGATGTCTCTCATAGATCAGCAGACCATATTTTGGTACATAAAACAAAATATAAAAGTACACAATGGTGAAGTATATCAAATATATACTATAAATAAAATGCAATGAATGATGTTTCACTCACAAACATAGAGCCTAGCACTGGCTCTAAGTGGAACTGCACGTTTGGGTTGTTTTTTCTTCTATATTGTTCACAGGTGACCCACACCTTACAAGGCTGTTTCCCTTCACATATCAAGGAACCATATAAGGCAAGAAAAGACAGCGCAACTCTCCTTGTGCAGAATGAAAATATAAGTGTATATATGCTTTTCAGCCAATTTTTCACTTACACTTGTTGGAGCTTCAATAGCTCTAAGGTTTGCGCATATGGATTTTTTCAGGCACGGGCAAATCCACAAACCACCAAAAAGACATAGGCTGGATCTTCTTTTCGAAAGAAAATTTAATAAAATAAAAACATGTAAAACAAATGGATAACACAGGACGCGTTTCATCGCACTAGGCGACTTCCTCAGGAATTCCTAAAGGAATTGTGTCACTGATGCATGCACTGTCCCTGCTCACCATCCTCGTTGCCTCCTCAAATGGTGACAGTTTAGTGCATGCATCCTTGATCATCAGCCACTGCGGGGGGGGGACCAAGTTGACCTGAACCTGTCCTTGTGCCATACTCACACAGGTACTCGTTGATGGCCCTCTGCTGCTTGTGCAGACGCTGCAGCATTGCTAATGTCAAGTTCCACCTGGTGGGCATGTCACAGATCAGACGGTTTTTGGGAAGGCGGAATTCTCTTTGAATTTCTGCCAGGCGAACACTTGCTGGGAATGACCGTCTGAAGTGGCTGCAGACTTTTCTGGCCTAGCTGAGAAGCTCTGCCAGCCCTGGGTACCTGGTTAGGAAACACTGTACCACCATATTTAGGACGTGTGCTAGGCATGGTACATGCGTCAACTTACCCAGGCGTAGGGCGGAGAGAAGGTTGCTGCCATTATCACAATTGACCATTCCCAGCTGAAGCTGGCGTGGTGTTAACCATCTCTGCACCTGCCCCTGCAGAGCTGACAGAATTTCTGGCCTGGTGTGGCTCCTGTCCCCTAAACAAACCAGCTCAAGCACAGTATGGCATCTTTTTGCTTGAGCCATTGCGTAGACCCTGTCACGCGTCGGTTTAACTGTCACTTCGCCAGAGACAGAGAAAGAGGAGGAGGAAGAGGGAGAGGTGTTGGTGGAGCAGACAGACCTCATACAAGCAGCTTTCTGGAGGAGTGGTGGATGAACAAGCTCCAGCACAGAGCCCCGTCTTGATCCCTCCCAGCTGCAATCAGAGTTACCCAGTGTGCCGTGAAGGAAATGTAACGACCCTGTCCATGCTTGCTGGACCACGTGTCTAAAGTCACATGCACCTTGCTGCTGACTGCCTTTCCCAATGACTCAATAACATTGTCTTCCACGTGCTGGTATAGTGCTGGAATGGCCTTCCATGAAAAGTAATGGCATTTTAGAACCTGCCACTGTGGTACAGCACATTCAGCAAATTCACGGAAGGAAGCAGAGTCCACCAGCTGGAAAGACAGCAGCTGTAATGCGAGTAATTTTGCTAAGCTGGCATTTAGACGCTGTGCTTGGGGATAGATGGGACTATATTTTTTCTTACGCTGCGGCAGCTGGGGCAACGTAATCTGACTGCGTAAATCTTCAGCTGATGGGATGCTGTCACATTGTGAGGAAGGACCTGGTACATCCATTACTGTAGCATCCTCCCTGTCAGTGGAGGTTGGAGTCAATGACATGGCAGGACATATAGTGGGAGTAGAGACAGGAGAGGAGGACCTACGCAAAGTTTTGCGCCAACGGGATGCATGACAGGTGGTCATATGTCACTTCAAGCACGTGGTACCCAAGCGTCCTGTGTCTTTCCCATGCTTGAGCCTCATCTGACATAGATTACGAATAGCAACGGTGGGGTCTGCTGCACATTTCTTAAAGAACTCCCAGACAGTAGAATTCCTGGATGTGTGCTTTAACACAACAGCGCTCTGCATCTGAGCAGCTCTGACATCTGATTCCTTGGACTGGCTAGTGCTACGGTTGGTCATAGAGGACTTGTGTTTGTTGTGCCTCCTCCACCTCACTTGACTCCTCTGTTTGATCAGGCACCCAGGTGGAGTCAATGACCTCATCATCATTGTCATCACCCCCTATCTCCTCGTAACAGGAGCCAACTTGGCAGTATGCTGCAGCTGCTGGGGCAAAATGAGTGCCAGTTATTTGTGTGTCACTGGCACCCCCTTCCTCTAGGTTCATTATACTCTCTTACTCAACCTCAGAGATTGAATCAGAGCACTGTAGTTGCTGCGCATCCTCAAGCAGCATGTCACTGTCATTGTAGTCAAACAATTCAGCTGACTCCTCCGTGTGTGATAGTGAGGCTATGGCAGGAGTAGCTGTGGACATGGAGGCTGCATTAGATGCTTTGGCAGCTGAGGTGGACTGTAAACCACTACAAGCCTGGCTGGCAGAGGACTTGGAGGATGAGGATGGCCTGGTTAGCCAATCCACCAAATCCTCTGTATGTTGCGGCTGCTTAAGGCGGCCAGCACCAGTTAGAAAGGACAAGCATGCCCCTGCAGAGGATGCACCACGTCCACGACGACCAGAGGCACAGCCTCCCGACACAGAGGCTGCTTGCCCTCTTATCTGTGTCTGGGAGCATCTGCCGGTCCTTTTTGGTCTTTCTGACATGGTGAGTGATATACTGTATAGATTAAAGATATACAGAACTCTGATTCAACTCTGGTATAAAGATTAAAGATTTCCAGAACTCTGGTATAACTCAGTGAGACCCCTTGATAGCTGGCAGTGAGAACACACAGATTACGACAATTCCCAGATATTTTGTAGAAGCGAGATCCCCAAAATACTTGGTGGCAGTGAGAATACACAGATTACCACAATTCCCAGAGATTTTGTAGAAATTACTGACCCCAAAATAGTTGCTGGGAGTGAGAACACACAGATTACCACAATTCCCAGATATTATTGTAATAATTACTGACCCAAAATAGATGCTGGGAGTGAGAACACACAGATTACCACAATTCCCAGATATTTTGTAGAAATTACTGACCCCAAAATAGTCGCTGGGAGAACACCGATTGCCACAATTCCCAGATATTTTGTAGAAATTACTGACCCCAAAAATAGTTGCTGGGAGAACAAAGATTACCACAATTCCCAGATATTTTGTAGAAATTACTGACCCCCAAAATACTTGGTGGCAGTGAGAACACACAGATTACCACAATTCCCAGATATTTTGTAGAAATTACTGACCCCCAAAATAGTTGCTGGGAGTGAGAACACACAGATTACCACAATTCCCAGATATTTTGTAGAAATTACTGTCCCCCAAAATAGTTGCTGGGAGTGAGAACACACAGATTACCACAATTTCCAGATATTTTGTAAAAATTACTGACCCCCAAAATAGTTGCTGGGAGAACACACAGATTACCACAATTCCCAGATATTTTGTAGAAATTACTGACCCCCCAAAATACTTGGTGGCAGTGAGAACACACAGATTAGAACAATTCCCAGATATTTTGTAGCAATGAGACCCCCCAGTAGCTGGTGGCAGACTGGCAGTGAGAACAAACACAACAACAATCTCCTCTCAAACACGTGCTGAAGCGCTGTGTGAAGTCTTATATTGTGTGCTGCGGGATTTAGCTCTGTGAGCCCATGATTGGGCAAAATTTGCCCAATCAGGACTCTGAGCCGTGATTGGCATAGTCTTGAACTTGTCTTGCACCTGACCTGTGGTCAGGTGCAAGCTGTAGCCAATTACAAGCTTCAGGCCCGTGGAAAAGTGCATTGTGGTCCATTGTGGTGCATTGTGGGCGAACATGCGGCGAACACGCGGAAATGTTCGTAGTTTGCGAACATGCGAACGGGCGATGTTCGAATCGAACTCCAAACCGAACAGCTCATCCGTAGTCTGGACATTATGTAGGCTGGACATTAGTAGCGTCTGATGTCTCATAATCACGCACACACGCCGCTATGCCGACGCAGCGCACTCTGTACGTCAGTACTAGCTGCTCTACGTTCTCGAAAAAATGCGTTTGTTTGCCGCTTGCGTTGCGCGGCCGGACTTTCGTGCGTCCCTACTTCATATATTGACCGCCATTTCCTGTCATTTGCTGCTACTACGGCCGTGATTAAGTGCACCTAAACGCACGTTAAAAATGCGTTAGTCTGACCCTAGCCTAAATGGAGGGGTCAGAGTGCAGTTCCTCTGTTAAGATAACCCTTAGGATTGTTACATTTCCTCACTCCTGGTTGGATTCACATCAATTTATACAGCACGTGAGATGACTGATGTCTTTCCTGCAGATTCGTTATTCAGATGGGTTTCACAATTTCTAGTGCTGGAAACAATAAGCATGAAACAGGACAGTTTGTGTTGTTGCCTTCTATGTTTTGAACACAGGGAGCACATCGTAGACCACAAGATGACAGATGCTATATTGAATAAAACAGTACTTTCTGCCAAATCAAAGCGTTAGGCATATTTATAAAGCACACGGTGAAGGTACTGCGCAATTTATATCTCTGTGGGATTGATAGCACAATCTACCAGCAGCGTTGCTATGTAAATACATTCATCAACATAAAATAAAAAATTAGAAAGGATAAAGAGAAATAATTCCTGTCCAACAAACAAATTATCTTAAATATCTTTGCTTTATTTTTTTTTCATGTTTGTCACGAGATGAAATAAATAATCAAATTCAGTCCCTTTTTCTTCTCCCACCTCTCCATGTAACTCCAACTTGCTTTTCATACCCTATGGGGGTTATTCAGCTCTCTCGTTCCCCGCCATTCGGGGAATCAAAGTTCCCACCCTGCGGTGAATTCAGCATTCACCGCAGGGTCCCCAGACTACAGGAAAAACCCGCCGAACACCTGCCGAAAACCCACCGAAAAGCTGGCAGAACTGCAACAAAAAACACGAACACGCCGGAAAAAGGCGACAAGCCGCTGAACACAGCATAGACCAGCATAGAAAAGCCGACAAGCTGACGAACAGGGTAGAAAAAAATAAAACAACTATATGCTTGAAAGTGTCAAAATTGTAACGCTGTTTGCAAAAAAACTCCTGAACGTAAATGCCTGGAATTTTTCATATAAGATCCTATGAATGATAATAAAAAGGACTGTTACAGAAAAAAGAAAAAACGCTTTTAAAAAAAAAAAAATTAAAATTAATTTTGCCGAAAAAATCCCTAAAAGATTCTAAAAAAAATCAATAAATAAAGAGACTTTTTACTTCAGATTAAAATAATAAACAGTTTATTAGATATTGTATAAAAACAGGAATATTTTTAACATTGAAGCCTATGGGATACACCTGAATAAACCTGCCGAATGAAACCACCGAACCGCAGGACACTTTGGCAACTTTTCATTGCTGTTCGGTGTTCTCTGAATAGATTAACCATTGCTTCTCTATGGGGGATTTCACTGCCTTCGAACAGGCACTATACTTGCAAAATCTGGCGAACTGCCTGTTCTCTGAATAGCCGAATGGCCCCGAAATGGCACCGTACGGGGAAATTCCCTTATGTAATCCGTTCAGTTAACTTTGGGTGCTTATAAATATAGTGGGTTAGGATTTTTTTTGCAGATATCTCTATGATTGCCTTTCCAGTATTTAGGATTTGCTTTTGTGTTATTTTTCTTCTTTCGGCCTCTAAGATCTATAAACCTATATCGGTCCCACTGTCTCAAGTTATAAATAATGTTCCCTCTTTGCAGATTACTGTATCGCCCGCATACATTTTCCCTCGCTCTCTGTCCAGCAGGAATCGATATGTGCTGGAAATAAATTCTGCTGTGTTCTCTCCTCTCTACGAAGATGGTTGATACATATTGATGTTTTCATTTCATACTGGATTTGCGGATTTGAACAATCAGGGAATTGAGGTCTTTAAGAATCTGGTCATTTCTGCAATGAGGTAAAGCAGACATATATAAAGAGCCTTCTTACAGCCCTACTCTATTGGTGACTACTGTATAGCCTGATATATTTTCGGAGACCATATTGTGGTTGGTTATCAGTTCTGTGCACACGTTTGTCCATTAACCCCTTAAGGACGGGAGTAATTTTACAACTTTGGCGCTCTTTCGAAGTGAAGTTTGCTGAAGTTTTTGCTCATCATGTTTAATCGCGGTTTTAAGTCACATATTATTATACCACCCAGACAAATTATATATCGTTCTTTCTGGCAGACTCGGAAGATTAATAATATATCATAATTATATATAAAAGTCATGTCCTGCCAGAATGCTATAACAAAATATATAAAAAAAATGTGAATTTTCAATAAAATTTCAATCATCTACAGTGTATAAAGTGTTTTTTTTTCACATTTTATTATCCGATCCTTTGCGGTTATATTCTATGGGGTAGACTTGGGAACCCTTTTTTTTATTTTTTTGGGGTGGGGGGGAAATTACGTGATTTTAGCTAAACCCCTCAAAAAAAAATCATTGGTGAAGCATCATTGTTCACATTATAATTGAAATGTGAACAATAGTGCTGCATCAAAAAAAAAAGCACGTTTTTATTTTTTTAATTAATTAATTAATTGTTTTTTTATTTTTATTTTTATACACTTTTATTTAACTTTTTTCATTGTCATGTTTGATATCGTTGGAAAGGCCATGCTCAGACCTTTCCATCGATATCAGGCATGAGCCCCTAGCTGCCACCGATCAGGAGATAAAGGGGTTCAAAGAACCCCCCTATCTCCTGCAAGGGATTTCCATAGGAAATCCCTTTGCAGCTAGGGGCTTCCCCAGTTAACTGACATCATCGCGCATGGCCGGTCGCGACCTGGCAACTCATGGGTTAACCCCAATACATCGCTGGAAAGGTCAGGCTGTGACCCTTCCAGTGATGCTGGCCACAGCCTTGTAGCCCCCGGCGATGGGGAAATAGAGGGATCCGAAGGATCCCTCCCCTCCAGGCGCTTCCCCTGCTCCGGCGGGGGGGGGACGCCTGAAACTGACGTCATCGCACTCCCGGCGCGATGACGTCAGTGCGCCGGAGGAGGAAACCCTGCCGATCTGACTCCATGGGAGTCAGAGCAGCGAGGGAGCCGCCGGAGGAGGTGAGTATCTCCCGGGGGGGCTGAAAACGCCGAGGACGTACATTTACATCCTGCGGCGCCAAAGCCCGCCTAATGCAGGGCGTAAATGTACGTCCTGCGGCGTTAAGGGGTTAAGTTATTTTCTCTTTCCAGGTGTTCTCTTTTTACTTTTTTCATGGTTATATTTATTTAGAAGAATTAAGTTATCAGATATAATACCAACAAGGTGTCATGAAGTACAAAGACCCTGATGGTCAACTGGTTGGGTAATAAATGACTCATAGGTCACATTATTAAAACTTAAAGAGATTCCGTGGCTCATTATTATTGCACAAATAAACAGAGTTATGACTCATGGCTTCCCTAACATAATATGTATGTGTGGGTGTTCAGCCAACATCTCAAAATCATCTAAGAGCAGATTACTAATGGAAGCTCTCCAAGATACAATGAGAACAATAGTTCTGTAATTAAGCCCTTCTCTCTTCTCTTTTTCTTCCAGTTTATCATTATTCTTACCTATTAATGATCAAATAAACAGATTTGTAAAATGAAGCCTCGGCTTCAGTCGCAACTTCTTTGTGATGTTCACTTCCATTCCCTTTTCTTATGGGTCTTGGTGTTTTTGTTTTTCAATAATTCTATAGTTGTTCTTGCAATTGCTTTCTTTTACCCGTTATTTAAAAACTATCCTTGGAGATTAAACAGTGGGTAGCAAAAGTCTACACACCCTCTGTTAAAATGTCAGGTTTCTGTGATGCAAAAAAATGAGACAAAGATAAATCATTTCAGAACTTCTTCCACCTTTAATGTGACCTACAAACTGTACCTAATTGAAAAGCAAACGGGAATCTTTTAGGTGGAGGGAAATAAAAATTAAAAACTAGAATAATATGATTGTATAAGTGTGTACACCCTCTTATATGATATAACTGAGTTCATAATTAAGCAATCACATGCAAAATCATGTTAAATAGGAGTCAGTACACACCTGCCATCATTTAAAGAGCCTCTGATTAACCCCAAATTTCAGCAGTTCTAGTACAGTAGGTCTTTCGTGCCATTTTCTTAGTCGCATCCTACAGCAAAAGCCATGGTTCGCAGTGAGTGAGAGCAGTAACACCAAATTTAACACACCTGCTCCCCATTCTCACACCTGAGACCTTGTAACACTAATGAGTCACATGACACCTGGACAGGAAAATGGCTAATTGTGCCCAATTTGAACATTTTCATTTAAGAGTGTACTCACTTTTGTTGCCAGCGGTTTAGACATTAATGGCTGTGTGTTGAGTTATGTTGAGGGACAGCAAATTTACACTGTTATACAAGCTGTACACTCACTACTTTACATTGTAGCAAAGTGTCATTTCTTCAGTGTTGTCACATGAAAAGATATAATAAAATATTTACAAAAATGTGAGGGTTGCACTCACGTCTGTGAGATACTGTATATACACATATAAAGCTGTTACTGTCTACATGTGCACAGCAAGCAAATTTGTTTCGGATCATTTTGTTCCTTTTTTTGGATCATTTTCGTTTAGTTCATTTTTTGTTTCGACTTGTTCACTCTGTTACCGCGATTTTCGGATGATTCCTTAATTCTGACAGAACTGCTTTCTAAACACGAATCGGGTAAATTTTGTCGGGATTTTGATTCGGAACGAAACGCACCTGTCTATTGAGTATTTATAAATCCCTGAACTTGCTCCCGATGTGGGAAATGTGAAGGTGAGTAATGGCAGTGGCATTGTTTACTTTATATCTGAAAAATGGATCATGATGCTGTCTTAGAACAGAAAAAGAGGAAAAATATTTAATTTTTTTCTATTATTTTTTTATTTTTGCACACTACATGGTCATGTTTGGCATGATTGGAAAAGTCAGACCCTGACTTGTCCAATGACACGTCACATGACCTCTTGGAGCATATAGAATGGTGAAACAAGGGTCCATAAGGCCTTTCATCACAGTGGTGCTGCGGCTTGTATTTTATATGAAACAGTGAGTAATAACACATTTTGTGCTATCACCTCCACACTTTTAAAAAAATAGCAACGCTGCTACTGTAACAAAAAATATATGTACTGTATATTTATATTTTTTTATCCTTGCAATTTAAATAGTCATGTTTGATATCAGTAGAAAGGCCGACTCTGAATAAAAACAGCAAATGTGACTGCACACTGAATAATAAATATATGTATCTGCTACTCCACTTAGTGCTCCACCCTCTAGCGCAGAAACCAACAAGAATAAATTAAAAAATATATGTAGATGTATCTAAAAAATAAAAAAAATAGATACGTAGTGCAGAACGCTTTAACTCATACACAAAATAAAATTGGCCCCTAATGGTCCACACTCACAGGATAAAGGCACATCAAAGGTTACTGCTCCACGAGTACCTAGTTAAAAAAGATATTTTTAAAAAATCTCTAAAGGAGAGAAGAAAAACGTTGGATATTAATAAACTATTTAGTATAACGAAACATATTATGATTAAGGAGACTAAAACACGGTGGGAAATTACTTCGTTAGAGTAATATATTCAATCTAGAGTTATACCCAGGGGTCTGAGGATGGGCAAAGTGTTGGCTTATGGACAGGAGGATGAACAGTTGGTATCTGAATGGCAGTCAGCATTTGACGAATGGTCTTTAAAAATGATTCAGTCTCTAATAGAGTACCAGAAAAGGACTTTGGTTAAATGGAAGATAATATTGGGTTGAAAAACAAATGATATCTGCTACTGAACCATAAATATCTCAAGACAAGTTTGAATTTTTAAAATATAATAAAATATATATATATATATATATATAATATAAAAAAATGTGGATGAGAGCGTCTCTAAAAGGAAAGTGAATAAATATAAGAGATCAGAAGGATTATATGGAAGGAAAGGCTCATTATCTACATAAAAAAATAATCAATCGCCGAATGATTCCCTCAGGAAGAGCAATGCAAGAAGCTGCGGGAGGTATAGAATAATAGGTCCAAAATTAGATACAATTTCAAATAAATAATGTATATTTCTGGGGCTTATTACTGGTTTTCCATCATTTGATTGAATCTGTGGCAAACCCGAGAACCACGTCAGTTCCGGTGCACTCCTGCCACTTCCGGTGATATGAAATCCGCTGCTTGGTTCCTAAGCCAAACGATGCACATTGTCACTGCTGACATGTCTGCTGTGAAATGTGTGACATAGCGCGTGCATGCGCATTATGTGGCTTTAGTACCAAACAGCTGATTTCACCTCATTCGAAGTGACGTGGGTGCACTGGAACTGATGTGGGTCTCGCTTTGCCACGGGTTAGATCAAATGATGGAACACCGGCCTGAACTTTTCTCAATAAAGGGTAATTTATCAGAATTCAGCTGTGTTCAGATGATATTTTGATAACAATATCAATTGAAACGCACCGGTATTTTTTTTTTAAACTATACCGACAGAATTAAACTGAGCCCTTAGGCTGGGGTCAGATGAGCACATTATGTGTGCCCATACTGACGTGCCTCCCGCATGGGCGTCCGCAGAAATTTTTCATGGGGGGGGGATTTTAATGGCATCCATATTCTGCCCATTTGACAATGTCATGAAGGGGACAGTCATAAAATAAAGTGTAGTAATACAGAGGCTGCGAAACATGATGCAAGTCTAGTAGAAGAAGAAAGGTGTAAGTGTCTGATCTGAGTGTTGCATTTTCTAGTCTGTTAACGCCATTCAATGCACCACACTAGTCAGACACCCAGTATCAAGGCACTAAAGGAAGTGTTTTTTTTAAGGCTATCTCCAGGCTAGCCTTCAGAAATTTTGGGGCCCCTTACTGACCCTCAGAATAGGGCCCCCCCTCTCCCCATAGGAAATAAATTTTTAATGTGAATCGTGATCACATTACAGAGTGTTAGTCCCAATATCTTAAAATCACACATATTGTTCGCACAACAGCACATTTAACATAAAAAAGTATCTATCTGGTTCAAATAAGTTAAGACAGTAAAAAATTCAATTTCTTATTAAAAAAAATATGAATCAAGATCGGATTACAGAGTGTTGCTCCCAATACCTTTAAAACCACACAAAATGTGTATTCGTGCAAACAATGTAGCATAAAAGTATAATTAAATAATTCCACTGGCAAAGCACCACAGCAACAGAACTCTCAGTAATGTGCAGTGCGTTATGAGCATATCAGAGCACCACAGCAACAGAACTCTCAGTAATGTGCAGTGCGTATGAGCATATCAGAGCACCAAAGCAACAGAACTCTCAGTAATGTGCAGTGCGTATGAGCATATCAGAGCACCACAGCAACAGAACTCTCAGTAATGTGCAGTGCGTATGAGCATATCAGAGCACCAAAGCAACAGAACGCTCAGTAATGTGCAGTGCGTATGAGCATATCAGAGCACCACAGCAATAGACCTCCAACAGTAAAGGCAGGGAGTATGAACGTACACAGGATCCACAGCAATAGACCTCTAACAGTAAAGGCAATGGACCACATTACATACTTGGTGCTAACGTTTGCACTCACCCGAGTGAGCATTAACGTTAGCCCAAGTATTTAACGCATATTTCAATCCAAACGCTAATGGATTAAGTAACCCGTTTGCGTTTGGTACCTTGTGCTTTTCAGTGCGAGGTTACTGAGCTTTCGCTCCCTATACTTAACATGGGGAGCGCAAAGTGTTAATCAGCGTTAGGATTACAAAGTCCCAGCGCTGATTAACATTCAGCTCTAATTAGTGGAAAGTTAACCACAGGCAGAACCTGGTGTTAACGGATTCCGCTTCTGCAGAATCCGTTAACACCATCCAAAAAAATTAAAAAAGTGAGCAGATACTCACCTCCTGTCCCGCGGCGAGGACCGCCTCCTCTGGCCGGTGGGAGCAGGTTAAGACTGGGGAAAAAAGTCCCTGCAGTATCCCACTGAGTATCACTGCACTCACCGTCCGGATCTCGCAAGGCGAGATCCGGCTGCTCATGTGACTGCCGGCGTCTGCTTCAATGGAGTCCTATGGACTCCATTGAGAGGATGCGCGCAGCTGCGCTTAATGCTGCCGCGAGCATCCCGGGTGTTAACGCGCAGTAACAATGCAAGCAGCATTTTTTGCGCCTGTGTTGTAATCTAGCATTAAAACGCGGGCGCAAGGGGGAAAACTGCGGGCGCAGTTTTTCCTCCCTAGCGCCCACGTTTTAACTCTAGGAATGTAGCGTTACATCCAGAGGGATGGATGGATAGACAGTGGGATGGACGGACTGGTATGGATGGACAGATAGACAGACAGGGATGGATGGAGGGATGGATGGACAGATAGACAGACAGGGATGGATGGAGGGATGGATGGACAGATAGACAGACAGGGATGGATGGATGGACAGATAGACAGGGATGGATGGACAGTGGATGGATGGATGGATGGATGGATGGATTGACTGACCTCTCCCCAGCCCCCTGTGTTCTCTCTATCACCCCCCCCCAGCCCACAGTGTACATTCTGTCACCTCTCTAGCCCCCCTCTTCTACCCTTCCCAGTGCAGCATCTGTTACCTGCCTCTGTCCAGATCCAGCATGTGCAGGGTGTCAGGGCAGCTGCTCCTCAGCATTGCTTCTCTCCTTCTCCCATCCACAGGCACGTGCTTGTGGTGTGGTGCTGTGTGAGGAAGGGGCAGGGCAGGCAGTGTGCAGACTCCAGAGCCAGGGGAAGCAAGGGGCAGCCATGATGGTGGAAGGGCTGCTCCCCCTCCTCTCCCAGACCCACGGCTGTCACATGGAGAGGCGGGGCTTGTGCCGGCGGGGGCGGTTTTCTCAGCACAGCTTTGATCTCTCCCCACAGAGACACAGCGCTGGATGAGCACACAGAGGCAGGATGATACAAAGGCTGGCCCTGAGTGGTGTCACCCTCCAAGAGGGTGTCACCCAGTGTGGGCCTGGGGCCCCCTCCCCACGTGACTCGGCGGCCATCTTGCTGCTCACAGGGCAGCCAGGCCCAAGTAGGCCGCAGTACCTCCTTCAGAGGCGTGCGGCCTAAAGTAATCAAAGCTACCGATGGCGGGCCCCCCCAGTCGGCCGGGCCCCTTACTGCAGCATGGGCTGTAATGCCCTGATGGCGGCCCTGGCTATCTCTGTATACACAGAGCCAGCTCTGTATACACAAACCATGACCCCCCCCCCATAGATACTGGCACACACACCAGGCTTTTCACTCCAAATATATAAATTATATATACACACACACATACATCAGCCCCCCTTCCTACACACACATATGTATATATAAACATATACACATACATTTATACACACTCACCTTCCCTGCATACACATACACACACACACATCTCTCCTCTCCTCAACCTGTAGGCGGACAAAAACAGATTCACTTTCAAGACGGCGCCGGACCGGGCACAAGTAAGGATTGTCAGAACACGAGTCTCTTCAGGAAAGGCAAACTTTATTGTGTCGTCACACAAGTGCCCACACAGGATTGAATCGCAAAGAGTGAGCCCCCCCTTTCACCCGTGCAAGGGATCTTATACCCAAAAATACGTAATTAGGTACATCCCAGTTAGCCCACCTCCCAATGACACTTTATTCCACCCCACGTGGGTTAATACCTCCCTTTGGCTAATACAAAGACATTTCATTAATTGGCTGTAAATTGGCAAACTTTGTGTTAGTTTCAGTAAATCAAAATTAATTGCTCTTACTGTTCCGGGCTGCGCCCTCCTCCCTTGCGCCTACAATCACTTGTTACAGATGGCACCTGGCCTGATCTCTACTCCTTTGTCTTTCTGCGGGCCCCAACGACCTTGGAGGATCTACTTCGCTTTTCTCCTCCGTGCCAGGAACAGCAGAGATCTTTCATCAAGCTTTAATTGCTTTTCTGCTAATCTAAACGCATTCCTAAATTTCTACGTATACCTCATTCTAGTTTCAGCTACAAACCTGTCTAGTTATATACAAGTGAACCAATATTCTGAACAAGATGGCCGCCTGTGTACAATGGCGGCCGTCTTCCAGCCTATTTCCACTTCATTCCCTCTCCTCTTAGATTGTAAGCTCTGGAGCAGGGTCCCCGCTCCTCTTAGATTGGAAGCTCTTGAGCAGGGTTCCCTCTTCTCTTCAATTATAAGTTCTGGAGCAGGGTCCACGCTCCTCTTAGATTGGAAGCTCTTGAGCAGGGTTCCCTCTTCTCTTCAATTATAAGTTCTGGAGCAGGGTCCCCTCTCCTCTTAGATTGTAAGATCATCCCCACTGCCCAGGCAAGACCCTGCCTAGAGCCCCTGTATACTGTCAATATTGCCCTGATCTGTACCTCATGCAAACTCTGTGAGCTTAACACAGGCCCCCACCTGATTACTATTAATCATTTTGTGTCCCTCCTCCCCAGACAGTTAAACTAGACCTCAGATCAGACTCTCATTAATAAAGACACTGGCATCAAGCTTAATAAAAATGTATTTATTTGACAATCATTACCTTTTTTCCTGTGTCCAGCATTCTATCCAGTGGCCCATAGGAGCAGCTGCACCTGCATCTCAGCCCTGCCTCTCCCAGCATGCAAAGTGAGTGGGAGCACGTGGTGGATTGGAGGTGGAGTGGGGATGTGATGCTCGTGCAGCCTAGTGGAGAGCCCAGGAACTGCAGTGAATAAATTATCATAATTTAAGCCTGTTGATCGGGGGGCAAGTGCGCCCCCTTGCCCCATGCTGTGGAAGCCCATGGCCTCCCGGCGTCCATCGCAGTGTTGTGACACTTCGAAGGAGCCAGCCACACACTGTAGCGTGTACACAAGTTACTTTTGCTACAGCGGATATGCTGCAGCCATGCTGAAAGCCTCCCTGTCAAAGTGCTACGACGCGCGTTCAACAGGACTGCAAAGTGCCATCCTCCATAGTGAGGTAGGTAGCCAAACATGCGCCAGAGTGGAAGGAACATTCAGTCTCACAGACATTCCTTCCACTCTCAGAAATGCTCGTCTGACCCCGGCCTTAGGTTTTAATTAGATAAGGGTTTAGTTACAAGGTGTGATCACACATTCCATAAGCCTGCCACAAACATCATACATTTATATAAAATTCTATTTTTCTTTCACTTAAAGTAGCTCCGTCCACAAGTTTGACTGTGTAATGTTTCTATAAAGAGCTCAGGTTTGATATATCCTAGTTCTTAAATTTTTTCTCCTGCATAACAAACTATTTGTATACTTTATGACAAAAGCAAATTTCCGAAGGACCTGGCTATTGGAAATGTAATATTCACAGCTTGATTTACTCAAACTAAAGTTTCACAAATGTATTGGAAATAAGCCTCTTGGGCTCACAAGCTTATATCTGTCAAAGTGATAACACATGTCTGGTTTCTGATTTAACCTGTTTCCCTCTAAATTCATTATAAATATATTTATTCTAAAGCAGAGATGATGGAGACACCAGACAATTAGCTAAAGGTTAAATGAATACATTATTCAATCCCTGAAGCTATTAACAGTCTTGGATTAATTTTAATATAGAATATAAACTTTTTTTATACTGACTTCAAAATGTAACCAAAGGGCAGACCGTGTATCTGTGTGCATCTTAAATCTTTTAATGAGCTATTTTAGGACTGAATTGGGAATGTGTCTCCTGTTTTGTAAATGACCTTACAAGCTTTGAAAAGGAGAATATCTTGGCTCGCGTCCAGCCCTGACATTTGTATTTGATAGGGTGTGGTAATTTTTCATTGGGCTATACACTAATCTTGATGGTAAGCATGAAAATCTGTAAGAGCAGGTTTTCCTTTACCGTCTCCATGTTAACGTCATATGCCTGGGAAGGTGCTATCTCAACAACTTGCTTTGGAATGCAGTGCTAACCTCCCTGATACCCACAGTAGCGCTTCCGCACCACCGTGAGTAACAGCTCCTGGAGCCCATACGACTCCATGGAGGCTTGCTCTTCTGGGTCATGGGCTCTACATGATTTTAACCCCTTAACGCTGGGTGGGTGGTGCCCGGCAGGTGGGGCTTAATGCTGTGGGGCATACTAGTATGTCCCACTTGCCAGCCTCCTCATTGGGCCTCAACGTTGGCCCACCCAGCCACTGACATGCAATGCACATCATTGGCTACAGTCAGACAGCCTGAGTTTAGGCCGTCCCACAGCAACCAGGGGTGAGCTGCTGGGTGGGGCCAATGCAGGCCATAGAAGTCAATGGGTTATCCTAGTACACCCTGCGTCTTCTAAGCCCACTCACCGCAGGGGCAGCATGGTATGCGCTGTGGCAGCAAAGGGTTAAATGCCAGTTTGTATGTAGTTGTATTATAATGCAACATTGAGATCAAACATCTTGGGGTTAAAATGTACATTATCATAGATATATGAAAGGAGCTCATCCAATGAGCTTTACCTCCCTTCACTTGTGGCATCAGACTGAGAACTATTTCATTTTATATATCAGGCTAATTATTATTATTAGTCTTTATTTATAAAGCGCCAGCATATTACGCAGCGCTCTACAATGGGCACAGTATAGACAAGGTTATAATACATTGAACAACATTTTGACAAACCAGTATAGGAAAAAACGAGGGCCCTATTCCCGTGAGAACTTACAAACTAGAAAGGTTGGGGTTGGAAACAGGAGGAGAGGACTGCTAGGTGAGAGTGATGGACTGCAAGGTGAGAGTGATGGACTGGTTGCGTCAGTGAGTTGGGTGGTAGGCTTCCCTAAATAGAAATGTCTTAAGGGAGTGTTTGAAGGAAGGGAAACTAGGGGAAAGTCTGACAGTACGAGGGAGAGTGTTCCAGAGGATGGGGCTGCATGTGAGAAATCCTACAGTCCATCATGAGAAGAGGTGATGCGGGGAGAAGCTAGGCACAGGTCACGGTTTGATCTTAGGGAGCGGGCTGGGGTGTATTTGGTGATTTAATGAGGACAGGTAGTGGGGAGCTGAGTTAGTGAGAGCTTTGTAGATCAGGGTAAGGATTTAGAATTAAATTCTGCAGTGAATGTGGAGCCAGTGAAGGGACTTGCAGAGAGGAGCGGCAGAGACAGCGCAGCAGGTGAGATGGATGAGCCTGGCAGAGGCATTTAGAATGTATTGTAGGTGGGAGAGGCGGGAGAGGCGGGAGAGAGGGAGGCCAGCTAGAAGATTATTACAATCCCACTTACTAGGCCAGCATGGAAATCCCTTTCTAGATATCGTTTTTGCGATCCTCAAGCTTTTTTGCCTTCTCCGTGACTCATCACTTGGGTATATTCATAGTCATAGTTCAGAGACACAGTAGTTTATCTAAATTGTGAGTCAACACAACAACATAACTAACTATTCAGGAAATAAAGCCATGAACAACAAGGAGAATTTTCCATTTTTCCTCATGTTACTCAGTACCACAAGTAGCATATTTAATAGAACCAGAGACTTATCTCTGGACAGACAACGTTAGCTTTAGAAAACATTCATCTGAGAATGAGAAAAAAAATAAAGCACTTTATTCTGCCATCATACAAATAGATGTTTTGACAGAAGGAGTATCAATACATCTTTTGTTGCCTGTGGTGAATAGAGTATATTATTTCGTATGCCAGAGTAAAATAGCTATGGGTAGCAAACAATCATGCGCAGCGCTTGTCTGAGCCGCTGTGAGAATTCAATACGATATTATAAATGGGAACCGGAAAGAAATAAAAAAAAAACTCTAAAATTACTGCACAACAAATGAAGCAAAAAAAAAATCGAATAAACTATCTTTATGAAATGTACTTTGGACACTTGTTCTAGGGCTGAAAGGTTATGTAAAAAAATAACAGTATTTTGTGCAGTTTCAATGGTTTCGTACATCTTCATTGTAGTTTTTCTAAAAGTGTCCTGTAATTGATTTTTTAAAGAGAAAATCAAATAATTTCTTCCTATAATTATTAGAGGCATGGGGTGATGGCACATTCAATAGCTAATCTATTGTTTTACCCTAGTTTTAATATAAAATGGATATGGCTGGAAACACAGATTACAGATATTTTTTTATATCTGATTAAAGTCAGATCCTCAGAATCTTGTATAGCTGTATTATAATTACGCAAATTGAAAAAAGTAAGTTAGTAAATATTAGAAATCTAGTTAATGTTTATTAAATTGACACACTAAAACTAGACGAATTGCCCATTTTGTAGTCCAAGACTGGTCATAGAGCTCCTGGCACCTACAATGAAAAGCTTTGTTGCTGGCATCTTCCCTACGGCCCTGACCTGTCACCCAGGCAGCAGAGTTTCCTCTGGCGCCATTGTCACATAGTATCTCCAAACAATACGCTAGACGAATTTTGATGCACCTTGCTGGAGCCATTCTCCATGGTGACTGATTGACCTCCCAGCAAGTGCCCACGACACAGAGGAAGTGTGGTCTCCAAATAAGCGTCCTACTTGAAACAGCTTTGCTCTCTGGACAGTGCTTAGTTTTTCTACCCCTAGTGGTTACCTCACTTCCAAGACTTCTTCTGTGATTATCCTGTGTACCGATCCCATGCTCTTGTCTTCTGGATTCCATTTGTCTGCTGCCTGGAATATATCGTTAACTGTACTGTCGCCTGACCTTGACCTTCTCTATTTACTACACCACCAGCCTATACCCAGCAAGAGGTCTCATAGCCTGAGTGTCCCTCTCCTTTCATTGCTGGGCCCCTATGTCCTGCTGTGAAGCTTATTTACTTTGATACTACTGCATCCCGACGCCATCCAAGGTACGTCATAACATATATATTTCATGAAGACATAATTTGAAAAAGTTGATATAGTGGGAGTGGAGGCTGATGTCCCTGTCATGCAGCCATGCTAATCTCAGCCGTCACTCCTGCTAATATATGTTCCACTTTCATTATAGTTCAATAATGCTGCTAGTGTTCAGCGACATTCTGATGTGGTCATTCTTGTTCTGCATCATTTCAGTGAAGCAGTTTTTTCTCCAAGTAATGTGTTAATGATGCATGATGCCTTGTAGGCATGTGCCATTGCACACCTACTTTCAGATGCACACCTCCTTCTAGGCCCAATCAGGTATCACCTTCGGGTATTAAAAGGTATTCAGATATTTCATTATACTCTTCCATGTATAATTGCCTGTCTTGGTCCATTGCCCTTCCATATCCTGTTTGGATATCCTGGTTTGACCTTTGGCTTGTTTTGTGTTCCTCTCCAGTCCGTGACCTTGACTGTTGTTGTGCATATTATTTATCCTGTCCCAGACTTCAGCTTGTCTCTAACTATTCACTATCTAGCCCTGCCATCTTAAGGATCCTCTTTTTACCCAGGCTTTGTATGTTCCACAACTACATTGAATTCCCTAACTGCACTTTTCACCATTCTTGCTGCCGTAGTTCCTGCTGAAGTTGCTCAACATAGTTCTCAGTGTATGTTCCTTTGGGGTTTCTGCTGTGGTCCTCACCATTAGGGATGGGCTGCCTGTTCGAATCGCTTCGAAGTTCGATTCGTACATCGGCTGTTCGAAAATTTGCAAAAAGTTCGGGGAAAAACAAAATTTACAAAAAAATTCCAAAAAATGCTTAAAAGATCCTAAAAAAATCTAAAAATAAGGAGACTTTTTACTGCAGAATATAATAATAAACGGTTAATTAGATATTGAATTAAAACAGGAATATTTCCCACTCATTGTTGGTCAAACATTTCCCATTCATTGTTGGTCAAACAATTCCCACTCGTTGTTGGTCAAACATTTCCCACTCATTGTTGCTCAAACATTTCCCATTCATTCTTGGTCAAACATATCCCACTCGTTGGTGATAAAACATTTCCCAAGGCTTCAAATCGCGTTTAAAAATGAGCAAAAGCGGTAAAAATGAGTTTACATTCCGTTACATTTCGGCGACTTTTCGGACCTCTCTGAATAACCCTGATAATTTGCAAATCATGGTTTGGAAAACATGTCCTAGCAAGCTGGAATATTACTGCAAGCTGAGTATCATTTGAAAAGCAGTCCCATAATCAAGTAAAATAGGTATATTATATTATCCCATTGTACAGCTGTCAGCTATGTGATCACATTGTATTTAAGTTAATAATAAGCACATGTTATAAAACGCTTAGTGATATTCCCTGTTTCTGTCATGTGTGCTTTGTCTTCTCGCATCTTAAAGCACAATGAGATGTCACATACCTCGTTTATTTTTTGTTTGAGTAAATAATTATTAGTGAAATCAGATTAGCCTTGACATGTTTCTCAGGATTTAAACAGAACTGCATCTCTGTGCCAGCCATAACAGACAACCAAACCATTACGTGTCTTGCGTGACTTCAGTGACATTTCTGACGACAGACAGGATTGGGGTCTTTAATGATTCTTTACTTATAATAGATCTATAAACAATGAGCGGATTTATTAGTTTTCACTGAAATAGTACGTTGCTACAGCTCAGCTTTTTACGATGGGATAATAAGCAAACAGTGAGAAAAATTAATTAACCATATGATGATACTACCAAGTTATATTATTAATCAAAAGAAAACTATGGTGCAACATTGATATAAAATATGAGCGGTGCAGGAGATAAACATAATGTGGAGCAAATACACAAAACATGGTTGCTGTGACATATTCAACATGTAATCCACGGGATATGCTGAATATATTGGCCAACACCACAAATTGAGTATGGTAGTGCTGTCCATCTAAGGAATATCTGGCAGCTGTCTAAGCCTTATGACAGATACCACTTGGTGTGCCCCATCATGGTGGTCTTTAATTCCATCCTGACAAAGAGTATTTATGTCTGTGGAAGAGAACACCCTTGCAAAATGTTGTCATATCCCACTTAGCTACGTAAACAAATGCAACATTTCTATACTTTTTGTATGAACTTTCCATTATTTTCCATTATTCATTTTAGTGCAAGACTCTGCAGTCCTTCCACTGTATGCTAATTTCAGGGATGCCTTAAGAACTTCATGGGCTTGGAAGATTTTAGTGGGCCTATTTTTGGAATAGCATGAAATGAAAACATGTTTCAGACAAGTATAAACAACTGGGCAGATGGGGATATATAACAGGCAGATATGTATATACAGATGGGAAGATATATATATATATATGTGTATTAGTTTTGTGGTTTTATATATATATCAGCACAACAACTCCAGCCACAACCTTCCAGCTTTTCCTTGCAAGTAGTAACATGGTACATGGTACAACAACCCCAGTTACAGCCTTTCAACTTTTCTCTGTACCAAGTATGGTATTCTTCAATCAACATGATTTGCCCCTTCAATTACTCCACTTTGTCCCTGCTTTTCTGTTATTACTGTTCATATTTTATGTATGCATATATTTTTGCCCTGAGCTTTTTTTACCTTTTTTTTTTACCCAACCTCACAATTTGCTCTTCAGTCTGTCACCTCTCATGTCATAAATTTCCTCAATGCACTGGATATTTAAATCACTATTTTCTAATCCACAGCACAACTCCCCCAGCCATAACCTTCCAACTCTTCTTTGCGATTACTTCCCTCCCACCCAGTTCTCATACTAAATATATAGCTCTCACTTCTGATTGCTTTCTTTTTTCGCTCTGATTAACTTTCAGGCCCAATCTTTTGGTCTTCCATTATGCAGTTGCTTGCTATAGTCTGGTAAACAACTTTACACACGTCCTGCTCCTTCTGGTGTCACGTACCTCTAATTTGTTTAGATTATAAACTCACACGGGATGTCTGGCAGAGCACCTATATGAAATTTGTGGTTTTCCAGCAGGCAGGGAATTCTGCACCCTATGTACCATTATGTCTCATGTCTGTATTTCCCAATTGTAAAGCGCTGCAGAATCTGTTGGCGGGAAAGTAAATACTGAAACTAACTATCCAGACCGATATCTAGGTGCCAGCAGACCACTGTCTATTGTTTCCGTGTTCTTGTCCTCGAACAAATATTTCTGAAAATCTTAATACATCATAGAGACTGCACAGAATAGAAAATAGTTGTGCTCTGCTGATTTATATGGCGTGTGTTGGGGGTTTTCCCGATGACAGATAATGATCTGACTAATGAAATATTAAGAAAGACACATATGAGGAGATGGGATCTGCTCACTGAATTAGTATATTGAATGACTCAAAAGAAGAATGTAGGATGTTTATTCATTTTGAAAGATATTACATTAGAGAACCAGTTAGCGGCCATGCGTATGTTCTCTTATGTGTCTTCTTTCATGAAAATCAATATCAAAGAGCCCCGCGAGATGAGAGCAACGGGAATTATTCACTTTGAATTCACTCTTAAAATGTGTAAATGATATGTTTTAGAAAATGGGTATACTCAAGGTAATTCTCTTTCCCATGTTGTCTATCGTCAAAAGTCCTGTCAGTGGCATTAATGTCTTCTAAATTGATGGTTACTAATAACATTTATTTCCATTCACATGAATTCTATTCCTTTTCTCAAAATAATATTGCTAAAATAAATTATATCTCTTGCGCAAACAGCCAAGCTCTGTGTGTAGTATGTGCTATAAGGATAAAGTACAAGCTTTCAAATATGCCACATTTTTTAAATTTAGCATTTCAAAATCTGGTTCTTTGCCATCCTTCGATTTGGGATGTGTTTCATTGCTTTATTATTTTAGATGACAACTTTGATTCCTTCTTTTCTGTTAAGACGTGGCTTCCATTGCTTGCAGAGCCGATCATCTTGTAGTCCTTAAGACTAAGGAATTTCCTTCTTCAATTCAAAATTCTGTTTCCCACCAAGAACTTCCCCACATACATCCACAATTTTAATTGTACTTTTTTCATTCTACTTCTTCATATTGCTTTCAAACTATGGCAGAATTTCAGAAACTCATTAGCAACCTTGGCCCTCGAGATGTGTTGGAACTACATTTCCTGCGAAGCTCAGTATCTCATTAGCTTGGCTAAGCCTCACTGGAAATGTAATTTCAAAACAACTGGAGTGTCAACGTTCCTAACCCCTGCACTAAACGTGACAAACCTTGGGTTCTTTTCAAGTCTCAGATATTGCGTGATCACCAGGAGGTTGGATACTTGAGTCAGTGTCCAGCGAACTCAATGGCTTTCAATGCGAGCGCATTGAGTGCCACTTGCAAGGAAAGTGTCCCGCTTCCCGGAACTAATCCATGAAGCTGAGATCAGGCCTCCCTGATAGTAACTTTTGGGCAGAGCTAATGCTTCACACTTAGAGCTCTGAATCACACCTCTGAGACCTCCCCAGAGGGTGTAGTAGGTGAAGATGCTCACATAACAGTGACCACTCAAACTGCATTGAGTGGTCAGGTTGCCTAATGTTCTGAAGGACAAGGGATACCATGAAACCTCAAATCCTCAGAAATCCAATAAGAAGTATATTATTTAAATTTTTGATACCCAAACCTCAATTTAGTCCTATGATAATGCTGTAATAATTCATAGCACATTTTAATTAAAGTAGGCAGGTATTAAGAAAACGAAGGTTGGTGGAGATCAGTATGATAGCCAGCCATCACTTGAGGAGTTATCTCAACTATCAATTTATGTAATTTCCATGGCAGGTATCAGCATCACAATCGTCCATTGACATTAGAGATGTGTATTCGTTTCGGAAAAATTCGGAATTCGGAACAAAATTCCATAATTCGTATTTCGGTAGTACTTCCGAATAAAGAATCGATAAGATCCGAATTCAAAACGAAGCGGTATATAACGAATTTATTTAATTTTACACTGTGTCATCATCATAAAATAAAAATTTTAATAATTATTTTTGTGTTCCTGAATTCGAATCGATATCAACTATCGAATTGATCTTAAATTAAAATACATACAATACAATAATGCAGTAAGCAAACAACTTTTTGAAACAAATTAATTTCGTTTTACAGTTTCACAAGCACCTGTCCCTGTTAAATTGACTCATATACTGAATGCTTAATTTAACCTTAGCTTGTCTTTTAACAACAAAATTTGATTAATTGGGGTCTTATTTAGTGATCAGAAATTCGAATTGATATCAACTATCGAATTTGAAATGAACTATCAAATTGATAACAACTATCGAATTGATCTTAACTTACAATACAAGTAATGGTAAGCAAAGGACTTTATGAAACAAATTAATTTTGTTTCACAGTTTAATTTGACTCAAATACTAAATCTGTGACACAGCTTAATATTTAACCCTAGCTTACCTTTTAACAGCAAAATTTGATTAATTGGGGTTTTATTTAGTGATCCAAAATTCGAATTGATATCAACTATCGAATTGATATATGAAATTCGAATCGAATTGAAATTTCAAATCGATACAAAATTTCAAAACGATCCAAAACTAAACGAAATTAAATACGAAACGAAATTAGTTCCGAAATGCTTGCTGAATACATTGCAGCGTCGGCGAAATAGAGTCGCCGAATCGCCCCGAAGTGCGGGGAACTAAAGGTCACCGAACGTGCGGTGACTTTTCGGATCTCTCTGAATAACCCGGAAAGTGAACTAAGACATGATTTTAATCCCAAAATGGATGATGCTTCCATTTTTGTTCTTAACAAATTTCCACCAAATCAAAATGTCAAATGCTGTTTGGTGTTCTCTGAATAGATCAACCATTGCTTCTCTATGGGGGATTTCACTGCTTCTGAAGAGCACTGTGTTTCACTTGCAATTCGCCAATTCTTGGCGAATTGCCAACTTTTGAATAGCCGAATGGTTACAAAATTGCACCATATGGGGAAATTCACTGTTCGGTGCCATTGCGGGGCCAGTTCTGCTCTCTTTGAATAACCCCTATAGTGTCATGTTTACAGAAAAGGGTATTAGTAAAACTTCTGAGTCAAAGTTCTCTAAGTTAAGCAATTATAATGGAAACTATTGGAAATGTGCTTGGAAATTGTTATATTTTTAGAACTTTGCCCCATATTCTGAACATACTCTGACAGTAAAAATACACGGATCAACATAAGTTCAGAAACATATAAAATTATGCTCCTGAGAGTTTTCATAAATGCAGAATTTGAACAGTTTTACGTGTACCTAATTACTTATACTGTTTGCAATTAATTCATCAATTGTCAAAACTCACTATTTTGTTTCCTCCTGCTGGCAGCATTAATTTGCCATCGATGACCCTGTTAGCAGCACAAACAGACAGAATGAAATCAGAGGGTTTCTTTACTGTTTTTAGCCTTTTGGCTCTAAACTATCATTATTTCTACAATTACGTGACATAAAATAATTTCTTAGAAATTATATTCACCAAGCATTGAGAAGCTGTAAGTTACCTTAAAACTTGAAAATGTCTGTTGGAACAACCAACTGCTTAATTTAATTTGACTTGTTTCCCAAAACTCACTGACTCTTCTACTGTTATCGGATAGTTTGAGAGATTTAATTAAGAGCATACCTGCATTTTGAGTCCTGTAAAGAATTTCAGCTCCACTAAGCACTGACGCCTCTACTCGCTAATGGGAATTTTAGCGATTCAATTCAAATTTATTGGTCAGTCGATTTTGGGGGGAAAAAATATCTAGATCTGAAAGGGGTTTATAAATGGATGTTCAGGCAGGGAAACAGAAAATCTGACTGAAACCCTAATTGGAAACAATGGATTTTCAAATAGATATGCTCAGTAGCAAAAATTAATATGATGCTGCTGCTCAAAAATATGTTTTTGGGGCACTTTAAGAGCCTGTATTTTTCGAGAACGGCATCAGATTTCGATTTTTCAGCTGAGGCTGAGTTTTTGATTCAATATTCCAAATCTAAAGCATGCCCGTCACTTGTATATACAAATATAAATAACTCACACTACAGGTAAGTATTCAATCAGTAGGAAGGTAACTAAGGAAATGAAAAATAAAAAGAAATGCCTCAGATGATAAATCTGAGGCATCCTATAGAGCATATAGGTAAGCCAATAAAGCATGTAAAAATGCGATTAGATGGGCTAAACTAGAAAATGAAAAAGAAATAGCCAAAGAGAGCAAGATCAACCCTTAAAGATTCTTTAGGTACATAAATTCTAATAAACCCAAGAGTGAAAATGTAGGTTGACTAAAATCTCAGTCAGGGTTATTGTTAACTGAAGATCGAGATAAGGCAGAAATTTTGAATGATTATTTTTCTTCAGTATTTATCAAAGAGAAACCTATAACAGGAGACATGAAATTCATTGATAAAAACTTACTAATACAAAGTAACTGGTTGACTCAGGACAAGGTTTTGCAGCAATTAAACAATGTGAATGTGAATAAAGCCCCAGGGCCAGATGGAATTCACCCGCGAGTACTGAGAGAGCTATGTGTTGAAATATGTAAACCTCTGTTCTTAATCTTTCAAGATTCTTTTCTTTCAGGAATCGTACCAGAGGATTGGAGAAAAGCTGACGTGGTCCCTATATTTAAGAAAGGTTTAAAATTTGTGCCTGGGAATTATAGACCTGTGAGCTTAACATCTGTGGCTGGGAAAGTATTTGAGGGGTTACTAAGGGATAATATTCAGGAATTTATTGGGAGGTATAATGTAATTGGCAAAAATCAGCATGGTTTCATTAAACACAGATCATGTTAGACTAACCTAATTACGTTCTATGAGGAAGTAAGTAGAAGTATAGATCAGGGGGTCGCAGTGGATGTGATTTACTTAGATTTTGCCAAAGCTTTCGACACACTTCCACACAAAAGGTTACTATTTAAATTAAGAAAAATTGGTCTAGATGAAAATACTTGTTCTTGGATAGAAAACTGGCTAAAAGATAGGGTACAGAGAGTGGTCATAAATGGTACATTTTCAAGATGGACACCAGTGGTAAGCGGTGTCCCTCAGGGGTCTGTTATAGTACCAATACTATTCAATTTATTTATAAATGACCTTGAGATAGGCAATGAAAGCCATGTATCAGTGTTTGCAGATGACACAAAACTAGGAAAAGTAATACAATGTGAGCAGGATGTTACATCGCTGCAGAGGGATTTAGATAAATTGGGGGACTGGGCACTTAAATGGCAGATGAAATTTAATCTAGATAAATGCAAAGTTATGCACTTTGGAGTGAAGAACACACAAGCAACTTATACCCTAAATAGTACGGAGTTAGGGAAATCCAAGCAGGAGAAGGATTTGGGAACTTCAAACTAAGTAACAATGTGCAATGTCAAACAGCAGCCGCCAAGGCCAGCAAAGTATTGGCATGCATTAACCCCTTAGTGACCGGGCGGTTTTACACAAATCCGTCCTTTAGTGACCGCTGCTGTTTTTACGTTTCTGCGCTGTTAGTGTTTAGGTGAAATTTTCCTCTTTCTCGTTTATTCAACCCACACATATTATACACCCTTTTTCCCGCCATTAAATGGACTTTCTAGAAATACCATTATTTCCATCATATTGAATAATTTACTATAAAAAAATATGAAATATGATGAAAAAAATGGTAAAAACACACTTTTTCGTAATTTAATCCCCAAAAGCTACAACCACCAATAAAGACCCCGGCTAAATAGTTTCAAAATTTTATCCGAGAATAGAAATACCCATTTTTACATGTTTTTGCCTTTTAACCCTTTCACTGCTGAGCCAGTTCACCTATGTGCGCTGCGCTCATTCTGACCATTTTGTGCTAATTATTTTGAGATGACAGCCTAGGTCCTATTTAATTAAACCCCCCCAGACAATTTTTTTTTAAAAAAAAAAACACTTTTTTATTTTATTTAATTTTTTTATTATTATTATTATTATTTTTTTTTATTTATTTTTTTTTAAACCAAACCTGGTCATGTTTGGTATCATTGGAAAGGCCTTTCAAATGATGTCAAATATGACCATCTAGCTGCCATGGATCGGAGATAAAGGATCATTAGGATCCCCTTATCTCTACATGGCAGCTAGATGGTTAACTGGCCCACTGACATCCTCACACATATGGTGAGGTTGTCAGTGGGTGGGGGACCTGGAGGCTAGGCTGACATCCAAGATGTCAGCCCCCCTCCAGGTTTGAATCGCGTTTTGGCGCCAATTCGCGCTAAAACGCGATCCGGCGGCGAAACGGTTAATGCTATACACCGCTGAAAAGGGGATACTCTCCCCTTTTCAGCGGTGCAAATAGCATCTCCCCAGCTTCAATGGTTGGGGAGATAGAGGGCGCCGAAGGAGCCCCCTCTCCCCTCCATTGATTTGAATGGGGGCACCTTCTGATGACGTCACCACACAGCGTGGCGACGTCATCAGCCTCACCTGCCCATGTAAATCACATGGGCAGGCTTCCTCCCTGCCAGATCACCGAGGGATCCAGCGAGGGAGGTGAGCATCGGGTGGGAGGGGGATTTGGCACCGCTGACGTACCCTGTACGTCCGCGGGTCTAAGGGAGACCTGTGGACAGGACGTACAGGGTACGTCAGGGGTCCTTAAGGGGTTAAAAGGGGAGTTCACTCTCGGGATGAAAACATAATTTTGCCTCTGTATAAATCAATGGTCAGACCACACCTGTCTTAAAAAAAGATATTATAGCGCTAGAGAAAGTGCAGAAACGGGCAACTAAATTAATAAGGGGAATGGAAGGGTTAAGTTATGAGGAAAGACTAACAAGCTTAAACCTGTTTAGTTTAGAGAAACGGTGCCTTAGAGGGGATCTGATAACCTTAAATAAATATATACGGGGCCATTATCAACCATTGTCTGATAACCTATTCATTAACAGGACTATACACAGGACAAGGGGTCATCCATTTAGACTGGAAGAAAGAAAATGCAGCCTAAAGCATAGGAAGGGTTATTTTACGGTGAGAACAATAAAGCTGTGGAATTCTCTGCCTGTTGAGGTGGTTGGATCAGAGACCGTACAGACTTTTAAAAAGTGACTGGATGACTTCCTGCAGACACAGAATATTAAGGGTTATAATATTTAATATGTGGGTAAAAGCTTCTTGATCCAAGGAGAAATCTGTCTGCCATTCGGGGGTCTAGAAGGAATTTTTTCCCAGTATGTTGCATATTGGCAAGCAATTCAGACTGGGTTTTTTGCCTTCTTTTGGATCAACAGCAGTAGGTGATGTGGGAGAGGCTGAACTCGATGGACGCATGTCTTTTTTCAGGCTATGTAACTATGTAAACTCAAAGAAAAAAACATTGTCGCTCTCACTTGCGACCCGGGCCCTGGCATTCCAACACTGGAGGAGGGACCAAGGCATTGGTGGCTCTTTAACCATTTAAGGAACAAGGGTCTTTAAAGTCAATGCATTTATGACTGAACAGTTCTGTCATTGGTCCTTAAGGGGTTAACTAGGCAGCAGAAGTCTTGTTATTTTTCATCTGGCTATCCATCATGAGTCTGACACTTCCTGGTGTCTCATTGCAGCATCTGGTCCCTCACGTGTGATCGCTCAAGTGTGATGTGTCAATATCTTTCTCTTGAAACAAAATAGATATCCCGCACACTGTTTTCATAAAATAGTCATAAAAAGGGTGCTCATCTGCAAGAAGGACTCCCCAAGGTCCTATAAATGTGTAACCAAACCACAATAAATCAAGATGGCACAACCATGAAATAATATGGTATAATAAAAAAATATCTTTAATAAATAAAAAAATATATAATGCCAGTAACAAAAGGACTAGTATCACAAAGCAAATTTTACATATAGTTACAGCACACAACATATAGTAAGGTAAAAATAAACACAAGAAAAAACAAATAGCTGTACCATATGAAATATGTAATATTAGGGCACAGCACAATGCAAAAAGCAGCCAAAACATAAAGTGGGTCAGTACAAACAGACTCCTGATAGCCAAAACAAGGTACCCCAACATTTTGGCGAGCTATCTAGTATCCCTATCATATATCTATTAGCTATGGAATTTAATGCTGTGGTAATATTAATATATTAGGGATACTAGACGATAGGTTATAGCATTATTAGATTTTGAAACCAGCAGTTTTTGGATAGTGCAGGAGCCATGTATTTAGGTATTTTTGCAAAATACCTTTTTGGAAACATTGCAAAATGTTTTTAGTAAAAATTAAAAAGTCTATCGCGGGGGAGGGCCCCTTCATGGATTCTTGCACTGGGACCCTGAGGTTTCTAGTTACGCCTCTGTCCTCGGGTGTTGTGGTTGATGGGTGTGCCACTAAAAACCGATTGGCATTTATCTGAGAGCCCTGTCCGGCATGGGAAAATGTGAGTGGATCCTTTGCACATATTAAGAGACTTTTTATGTAAGAGGCTTCACCATATTGTCCTTCTTCTCTTTTTTATTATTGAGTTGTTTTGTATTGCCGTACAAGAACTTGCGTTAATGTTTTATCTTGAAGATTTCAATGTAGTGTGTGTTATCTTTATCTGTATATAATCATCACCAGTGCACTTTACCTTTTGGATTTTTGTATGTAGTGCATGTAGGGACTGCTCTGGTGTGGTAGATAGTGATGTGATTAGCTTTTTTAATTCATATCAAATTATTTTCATACTGTTTTGTAGCGCTTCCCTCTTTACGATGAGAGAATTTTTTCATTTGAATCAGCTGCTATTTTGAAAAAATATCAATTATAATTACAGTTACAGGTTTAAAGCGCTAACAAGTTCTGTAGCGCTGTACAATGGGTGAGACAGAATAACAAATAAACATACAAGTTAAACGCACAGAACAGTAGGAGAGGGGACCCTGCTTAAGAGCTTACAATCTAAGAGGAGAGGGGTGACACATCTAGGTAAAGGGTAAATAGAGAACATGAAGTAGCAGTGTGCATGTGGGCTGGGTGGGAAGATGGTGCAAGAAATTTACAGTGGGGGATTATGGCATGAGATGATAGGCTTTTCTAAAGTAATGTGTTTTCAGAGAATTCTTGAAGGACTGGAGAGACAGGGATAGTCTAATGTTGCGGGGGAGGGAGTTCTATAGAAAAGGGGCAGCACGGGAGAAAGTTTTGAAGGCGAAAGTTGGGGGTGCGAGTCCGAAGAGACGATAACATCAGACCATTGGCAGAGCGAAGTGCTCGGGACAGGATGCACCTGCTAATAAGGCATGAGATGTAGGTAGGGGCACGGTTATGGAGAGCTTTCTACATGAGCACCAGTATTTTGAATTGGATTCTAAGGGAAACAGGGAGCCGGTGTAGAGATTGACAGAGGGGCGGGGTGCGGGAGGTGAGGTGGATGAACCTGGCACAGGCATTCATAACAGACTGCAGAGGGAGAATCAGTGGAAACTCACTTTTTTTTCGAAACACCAGCTGAAAGAATTTAAATCGAGCCATAATTTTGAAAACCACTTCAAATTTTGGTGAATTTTAGATTTAATTTCTTATCCACCACATCTATATTGCCCTGAATTTTAACAAAATCACTCTCAACTTGATGCAGACCTCTTGAGTGCTAAATGCAAACCTTAGAAATGTGTCCTGTATCATGATTCATCTGAATTTTGAGTGATATTTCTATTCTGACGAAGAACGACTCAATGAGCCAGCACTGGCAGGAATCAACAGATAAATAAATCTCGTGGAGATGGATTCCTCAACATTTTGTTGGATTAAATGTAGTGCACCCAAATTGTATGATACCAAGAGAACCACCTGCTTCTGATCCCTTCCCTTGTCTGTGCGATTTGGACAAGAAGTAAGGGTCACTCTGTACCACCTATACAACCAATCAACCAATGAAAACACATGGAAGTTGAGGGGTTAAAAATCAATGTTGGAGGGCACTGAGATACTATATGTTGCCTGTGTTTATCTCTATCAAAAACGAGCTGAGTGTTTTCTTTGTCCCAGAAAAAAACAGGAAATCATGCATACTGCACATTAGTCATTTTTAATAACTTCCTTATTCTAAAAAATTACAGTCAATCAAAATACCTAAAGTGACTAAATTTAGCCAATTATTCCTATGTTACTAAAGGGCAGAGAATGAATAAGGCTGCAATGGAAAATGTACATAGAGAACAACAATTTTCTCTTTAGACATTTATTCGAATCAGGTTGAAATTGAATGACTTTTTACGGCTCTGGTATAGATTTTTTCACACATACACATGAATATCGACAAGGGCCATGTGTTAACTTATGATATCTCCGTGTGATAGTGCGTTAACTACTAAATCACATTATGAAGCATACAGGTCACAGGTTAAAGGGACCTTCTAGGCATTTCATAATAACTTCAGCTTACTAGAATAATTTGGCTTTAATGGAAGAATCATGATCTTTGATTGTAAGCTCTTGAGCAGGGTCCTCTCTCCCACTGTTCTATGTGTTTAACTTAACTGTGTATAAATGTTTGTTGTTATGTCCCACCCGTTTTGTACAGCTTTTCGGAATTTGGTGGTACTTAATAAATATTTCCAACTGTCCTTGCAGTCTCAATACATCAAACATGATACGTTCCTTAGCTTTCATTGTGGTTTGTCCCACAAGGGCACTTCAGCACATAAATCACATAAGAGGAATCACATGTGTAATATTCTAGCCTGGGACGGGTCCATGTGTGCCGCATATGAAATGTTAAAGGTATTACTGTCATCCGCACGAGGGGTCAAGTCCTGGAAAAAAAAGTGAGGGAACTCACCCACGAATTCCACAACCCCTATTACCTGAAGAAAAAATATATATATCATGAGTATAGCCGGACGAGCCGGTGATACCATTTTTATTGGGTTAACTTTACATTTAAAAGACAAGCTTTCAAGAGTGTAAACTGGAAACTATACTGATCAGTGAAAGGTATCACTACGTACAGGTATACTCGCGATTTTGGCAACTGGACTAACGCGTTTTATATATAATCTATATATATATCCAGGTCCAGACCCCCCAGAATTATATACACAGCACTGGACCACCAGAATAATATACACGGCACTGGTTATATGGATATATTTTCCCAGTTCACATGGATATAATTGCCCCAGCTCTCATGGATGATGCCCCCAGCTCTCATGGATAATGCCCCCAGCTCTCATGGATATATGCCCCCAGGTCTCATGGATATATGCCCCCAGGTCTCATGGATAATGCCACAGGTCTCATGGATATTGCCCCCAGGTCTCATGGATAATGCCCCCAGGTCTCATGGATAATGCCCCCAGGTCTCATGGATAATGCCCCAGGTCTCATGGATAATGCCCCCAGGTCTCATGGATATTGCCCCCAGGTCTCATGGATAGTGCCCCCAGGTCTCATGGATATTGCCCCCAGGTCTCATGGATACTGCCCCCAGGTCTCATGGATATATGCCCCAGCTCTCATGGATAATGCTCCCAGGTCTCATGGATAATGCCCCCAGGTCTCATGGATAGTGCCCCCAGGTCTCATGGATATATGCCCCCAGGTCTCATGGATAATGCCCCAGGTCTCATGGATATTGCCCCCAGGTCTCATGGATAATGCCCCCAGGTCTCATGGATAATGCCCCCAGGTCTCATGGATAGTGCCCCCAGGTCTCATGGATAATGCCCCCAGGTCTCATGGATATTGCCCCCAGGTCTCATGGATAGTGCCCCCAGGTCTCATGGATATTGCCCCCAGGTCTCATGGATATATGCCCCAGCTCTCATGGATAATGCCCCCAGGTCTCATGGATATTGCCCCCAGGTCTCATGGATAATGCCCCCAGGTCTCATGGATAATGCCCCCAGGTCTCATGGATATTGCCCCCAGGTCTCATGGATAATGCCCCCAGGTCTCATGGATAATCCCAGGTCTCATGGATATTGCCCCCAGGTCTCATGGATAATGCCCCCAGGTCTCATGGATATAGCCCCCAGGTCTCATGGATAATGCCCCCAGGTCTCATGGATATATGCCCCAGCTCTCATGGATAATGCCCCCAGGTCTCATGGATATTGCCCCCAGGTCTCATGGATAATGCCCCAGGTCTCATGGATAATGCCCCCAGGTCTCATGGATATTGCCCCCAGGTCTCATGGATAATGCCCCAGGTCTCATGGATATAGCCCCCAGGTCTCATGAATAATGCCCCCAGGTCTCATGGATAATGCCCCAGGTCTCATGGATAGTGCCCCCAGGTCTCATGGATAATGCCCCCAGGTCTCATGGATAGTGCCCCCAGGACAGGTCTCATGGATATTGCCCCCAGGACAGGTCTCATGGAATGCCCCCAGCGTTTCATGGATAGTGCCCCAGGACAGGTCTCATGGAATGCCCCCAGCGTTTCATGGATAGTGCCCCAGGACAGGTCTCATGGAATGCCCCCAGCGTTTCATGGATAGTGCCCCCAGGACAGGTCTCATGGAATGCCCACCAGCGTTTCATGGATAGTGCCCCCAGCTCACCTCTCTGCGCCCGGCGGCCGCGTGCTTCCTGTTAGAACGGCCGCTGACAGGAAGTGCAGCCGCTCGCCTGGGATCGATGAAACAGCCAGGCGAGCGCTCCACTTCCTGTCAGCGGGCCGTTCTAACAGGAAGCACGCGGCTGCCGGCAATGTGCGGCAGCCGTCTGCTCCAGCCTTTCCAGCTTGGGCCACAGCGGGAACGCTGCTTTCCCGCAGCATTCCCGCAGCGTTCCCGCTGTGGGAGAAGTGCAGGAACGCCGTTCCCGTGCGTTCCTGCTCGACTCGAGCCCTGGATATTGCCCCAGCTCATGGATAATGCCCCCAGCTCATGGATATTGCCCCCAGCTCATGGATACTGCCCCAGCTCATGGATATTGCCCCCAGCTCATGGATATTGCCCCAGCTCATGGATAATGCCCCCAGCTCATGGATATTGCCCCAAGCTCATGGATATGCCCCAGCTCATGGATAATGCCCCCAGCTCATGGATTTGCCCCAGCTCATGGATAATGTCCCCAGCTCATGGATATTGCCCCAGCTCATGGATAATGCCCCAGCTCATGGATATGGCCCCCAGCTCATGGAAATGCCCCAGCTCATGGAAATGCCCCAGCACATGGAAATGCCCCCCAGCTCATGGAAATGCCCCAGCTCATGGAAATGCCCCAGCACATGGAAATGCCCCCCAGCTCATGGAAATGCCCCAGCACATGGATATGCCCCCCAGCTCATGGAAATGCCCCCCAGCTCATGGAAATGCCCCAGCTCATGGAAATGCCCCAGCTCATGGATATGCCCCCAGCTCATGGAAATGCCCCAGCTCATGGAAATGCCCCAGCTCATGGAAATGCCCCCCAGCTCATGGATATGCCCCCCCGCTCATGGAAATGCCCCAGCTCATGGAAATGCCCCAGCTCATAGATATGCCCCCCAGCTCATGGAAATGTCCCCCAGCTCATGGAAATGCCCCCCAGCTCATGGATATGCCCCCCAGGTCATGGATACTGCCCCCCAGCTCATGGAAACTGCTCCCCAGCTCATGGATTTGCCCCCCCAGCTCATGGATTTGCCCCCCAGCTCATGGATATGCCCCCCAGCTCATGGAATGCCCCCCAGCATTACATGGATAGTGCCCCCAGCTCACCTCTCTGCGCCCGGCAGCCGCGTGCTTCCTGTTAGAACGGCCGCTGACAGGAAGTGCAGCCGCTCGCCTGGGATCGAAGAAACAGCCAGGCAAGCAGCTCCACTTCCTGTCAGCGTTCCCGCTGTGGGAGAAGTGCGGGAACGCCGTTCCCACACGTTCCCGCTCGACTCGAGCCCTGATCCGCACCTGCTCTAGGTTTGCCCAATTATCATGCGCCCTTTTACCTGTATTGTCGAGAAGATTGTACGGCCATGGTGGCGGTACTTGCCCAGGTTCATGGAGGTGTTATCAGGCCGACTGCATTCCTCTCAAGGGTGTTGCCTCTCCCAGTACAAGGTATTCCAGCATTTGTAAGCGCTGTAGCAGCATGTGCCATGGCTGTAGAAGCCGCACAAGCCATAACCTTATCACATAACACTGTTTTGCACACGCCACACCATGTCCTGAAAGTACTCAACAATCTCACAGCACAACATGTGACAGCACAACGCCTCTCTGGTTATGAGATAATTCTTACATCCACACATAATCTGACTGTCAAATACTCATCACCAACCTCAGGTCCGATACATGCACTAAACAGCCTACTTAGATTACGTAACATACCAGAAGATGGAACATGACTGCTTGCCTCTCATACACGCAGTAACCTCCCCACGTATAGATCTAATGTCTACACCAATGGAGGGTGACCAAATACACCACGTATTTGTTGATGGCTCATGCCGTAGGCCCACAGACAATGCATACATAACAGGGTATGCAGTGGTAGAATTACCAGATATAATGCATGACTCTGGGAGATTGCCACAAGGTTCAGCACAAGCAGCAGAATTGATAGCACTGACAAAAGCATGTAGATTGTTCAAGGATGAGGAAGTAACAATATATACAGATTCAAGGTATGCTTTTGGAGTGGTGCATGATTTTGGTGTGTTGTGGACGAGAAGAGGTTTTCAGACGGCTGACGGTAAGGCAATAGCACACTCAGATCTTATCACTGACTTACTCAAGGCCATACAATTACCTGGTAAGTTAGCAATAGTGAAATGCAAAGGTCATGCCACTGACGGTTCTTTTCAAGCGAAAGGGAACCAGTTTGCTGATATCATATCCAAGGAAGCTGCAGAAACTAACGACATGACAGACATCACACAGGCACACTTCTTCCTTGCTCCGCCAACACTTCCCAATGACACATTACTTCTAGAATTACAGGCAGGATCTTTCTTTCTGGCAGTCACAGGGAATGACAACAGATTCCTCATGATTGTTTTCAAAAGATGGGGTGATTAGTTTACCCAAAGCTGCAGCACCCATTTTCATAGCACAATTTCATGGTATTGGCCTCTGTGGGATTAAACGTACATGTGCAGAACTGGCCAAATGTTTTTTATTTTCAGACATGTCATCCATGGTAGAGGCCCAGATAAGTCATTGCCTAACCTGTGCCCATAATGGTACACAAGGTTAACAAGTAGGATTACATGAACACCTAATCCCAGCTCAGGGTCCTTTTCAGGAACTACAGCTAGATTTCACCCATATGCCCACAGCTAGAGGTGGAGTTAAATATCTGCTTGTTAAAGTAGATAGGTTCAGTAAATGGCCTGAGGCCTTTGCTGTTACCAGAGAAGATGCACGTACAACAGCTTAGATATTGTGTATAAGATATAAGGAAATCATTCCTAGGTTCGGTTGTCCTGTAACAATAGATTCTGATAAAGGCCCTGCTTTTACCTCAAGACTTGTTCAACAAGTGATTAACTTAATGTCAATACAATGGAAGTTCCACATACCGTACCACCCGCAAAGTTCCGGCCTCATAGAACGTCTAAATCGTACCCTCAAGGACAAGATAAGGTAGGCCATGCAAGGTACTTTCACTAATTGGCCTGATTATCTGCCAGCCATATTGGCAGAGATCAGAATGACTCCAATGGCTAAGACTAATTTGTCGCCATTCGAGATTCTGATGGGACATCCTTTTCCCACTCCGTGGGCCAAAGGAGGGCCGCCGGTAATGTTGCCTGGTGATCTGGAACAGATCCAGGAACATTACGTGGCCCAGCTGATAAAGAAACTGAATAGTGTTTATGGTGATGTATCATTATCTTCTGTTTTTCCTTCTAGTGAACCAACGCATCCCTTTCGGACAGGAGATCAAGTCCTGGTAAAGGAGCTGCATCGGCACAAATCCCTGGATCGACCATATGATCTTCCAACGACGGTAGTGGCTATTACCCGAACTGCAGTCCTGACGAGTGATTCACCCGCCTGGATACACGCATCTCGAGTAAAGGCCGCACCACTGAGGATTCAACTATGGCATTCACAGAAGGAATCCTCACCAAGAAGGAATGATCACCAAGATCTGTGCTGTCGGCTTCCTGTTAATCACACTGCTTTATTTGCTAGCTGAGATGTTCTTTCTATCCATGATGCCTGCTTTTGGTGTTGCTGGCTTGTATACTAAACTTAACCTGCTTGCTACAGAAGTAGATGCTGCATTTAATGCTACCCGAGGTGCCCTACAGTTGCTTTCGTCACAGCAGGAACAGATTAGGTTGGTAACCCTTCAGAATCGAATGGCCCTTGACTACCTGTTGGCCGCAGAGGGCAGGGTTTGTACCAGGATAGGCTCCTCCTTCTGTTCCTTTATCCCTGATAATTCAGGCGCAATCCATCATGAGTTAGACACCCTGGAAGAAGTCAAATCCCATATCCGGGAAAAGGCACGTGGTCTCTTAGATGGCTGGGATTGGTCCCTAGGTATTGGTTCCTGGCTAGGTTCCATGGGTAAGAGTATCCTTGCAGGTCTGTTAATGGTATTGGTGAGTATCTTTGCCATATACCTGATTTATAAGTTGTTAGGTTGTCTTTTCGACCGCTGTGCCCAGCAACAGAATAGCAAGGGTGAATTAATACGTTTTATATGACGTGTTGTCACTGATGTGACAAATGGGAGAGCTGTTAGGTATTCTACTAAAGCTTGCTTCATCATAATTATACCCTACGTAATGTCTTAATTGGATGCCATTACTAATAACAGTTGGTTTATAGACATTATGTAGGCCTCTTGCTCTCTTGCTCGAACCTGTTTTAAACATTGCTCTTCTGATCTGCTCTCAGCTGAATTTTGTTTTTCTGCCCTTTGATCCGCTATGCGCTTCTACATGTTTGCTTAACATCCTCTAACCCGGCAGAACTAACAGAAATATCGATTTGGTCTCTCTCGACCAGAACTCGCATAGGTTGCTCTAACCACGGTTGAGGGACACGGTTTAATCAATAACTGCTCAATTGAACATTACATGAGGTGGGACCTTAATTGATGAATAACCAAAGATCAGCCCTTTATATACCTTACATATAGCTTAATGTATGATATGTATCTCTGTGATTTGCAAGCTGCATCTCGCCCGTTATTTACCCTCCCTTCTTTATTTTGTATCCTCCCCCATGAAATACATAACAGCTCTACGCAAAGGATGAATCAATAGAATATTGCACAAGACTATATGCGTCTGTGGTCTTTATTCTCCGGTTAACCGTACCCGTGACAAGGACCAGAGGGACAAGAGAGGTGTTGCAGTTATTTAGTTCAGACTCTTACAACAATTAGGGATTTTCATACCTTATGGGGGGTAGCAAGTGATCCCCTTTGTACACTGCATTGCAAGAGGAACAGAGGCTCTTGGGACAGCTCAAAAAAGGCACATTCTGTGTTTAAATTGTTCCTTATTCATTGCAGTGATCAAGGGGATCACTTGTTGCTACACCCACGTAAGGTATGAAAATACCTATTTCTGATTGCTACATGTCTTTTTTGAGAAAGCATTTTACCAGGAAGGATACATTGAGGTTTCAATCTTTTTCAAGTACGTCCTGGGTGGTGAGTATGTACCATTAGGTGTCATGCCCAAATACACTTACTGGAGGGGTGCTCTTGCCGGGACTCAAACCTGTGTCTCCACAGTCATAGAGCAGTGATATTACCTCTACTCCACCCAGCCTGTACTGTGATTCCACTTCTGTGATTTATGTGTTGAAGTGCCCTTGCAGGAGAATCCACAAAGAAAGCTAAGGAGCGTATCTCAGTCTAAATGTAAATCTACTATTGGAACGAAACGTATTGATCTGCGAGTGGAGGAACATTTTGTGATTTGTGCTCCTGGAGTATCACAGCTTAGGTTTCAGATCGTAGATCACATTCCCTCACTGAGAAGAAGGGGCGATAGAACTAGATTACTGAAACAAAACGAAAAATGATGGATACATACAGGGTTATTCAGAGAGCGGTGAAAAGCAGGAGAATGACTGGATAATGGAAAATTCTAGGTCAAAATAGCCAAACCAGAAAAACTCTCCCATTTATCTCACTTTCCAAATCGGCTATTAGGTCTAGATTGTTCATTCTCCTGGCAATTCTCCTGATTTTCACCTCTCTCTGAATAACCCTTATAGATTAGATACATTGTTGCTTAACCACTTGGCTGCTAAGGACGCGCTCAGCGCGTCCTGCCAAGTGTACCTCCTGTGCTCTGGACGCGCTGAGCGCGTCCTAGCACAGGAGGCAGCAATCAGCCGGGATTCCGGCCGATTGCTGGCCCCCCTGGTGCGGGCTGACATCTTGCATGTCATCCCGGCACTCCGGGACCCTGGGGGGGGGAGATGTCATTGCGGCGGCGCGATGACATCTATTTCAGGCGCCCCCCCCCCCGCGAGTGCGGAGGAGGTGCCTGAAAGGGAGGTGGGAGGTCCTTCGGACCTCTCTCCCTCCCGATCGCTGGGGTCCAGCGGCTAAAGGCAGGCACGGTTTGGAAGGGAACAGCCTGCCCTTCCAAACTGTGCCTGCCTTTAACCCCTTGGGTGCCGGATCACGACTCGGTGCCGAAAAACGCCGAATCGTGATCCTCTCCTGGAGCTGGCCGACATCTTGGATGATGGCCAACCTTCTGGGAACTCCCCCTCACGACTGGCATCACCGTGCATAGCACAATGACGTCAGTCCTGGAGTTAACACCTAGTTGCCACCAATGGTGGAGATAGGGGTTCCAATGAATCCCCTATCTCCCGATCCGTGGAAGCTAGGGGTTAATGTTTGGTATTGTTGGATCAGCCAGAGCATGGCCTTGCCAACGATACCAAACATGACCATGTAAAAGTTAAATTAAAAAATAAAATAAAAAAATATTTAAAAAAATAAACAGGTTTTTTTTTGTTTGATTTGTTAATGCAGCAATATTGTTCTCAATTCAATTATAATGTGAACAATGATGCTGCACTAACGATTTTTGTATGCTGTGCGTTTGTTAAAAATAGCGAAATGTTCCCCAAAAAAATGTAATGAGTCCCCATTTCAAATTTTTTTAACAAGCACACCCCATAGAAAATATAACCGCAAACGATCGCATGTTAAAATGTGACAAAAAACACTGTACACATTGTAAATTATTGAAAATTCTAATTTTATTGCATTTTTTGTTATAATATACAGACAGGACATGACGTATACATATAATAATGATATATTATGAATCTGCCGAGTCTGCCGGAAAGAACGATATATAATATGTCTGGGTCATATATTAAAATAAGGCTTCAAAACGCGGTTAAACATGATGAGCGAAACCGGTAAAAATGACCTCAGCACAGAGGCGTGAAATGCCTTAGCAGTGAATGGGTTAAAGGCTTAAAAAGGGAGTTTGATCTACAAGTTTATTTCTGATTAGCGTTTGTTTCTTCTTTAAACATTAAATTCTTTTCATATATAATCTTTATCTTCAATGTTATTCATATATACTTTTGTTTCTATCTCTTTAGAATGATGATATGTGTCCCTCAGTACTGAGGAACGACGGAATCGGAGTGACGATGCTTAAGGATTTTCCCTGATTGAGCAAGAAGCAGAAAGTTGGGTGAGTTCCCGGTGTTCCCAGTTTGTTGCTGGAATTGGGTTTCAGGGCAGATATGTTAAGCAAGAAGTAGAAAGCTGGGAGGAGTTCCCTTTGTTCCCAGTCTGTTGCTGGGATTGGACTCAGGGCAGATAACAGAAGGGGGAGGGGTAGAGGTAGTAAAAACGGGAGTGCAAGAGTCTGAAGATCTCTTCTAACCTTTTTTCTTTACCCATCCTACCCACCCTATTTTTTAGGTTACTGCCTGAATACTGAGTCGAAAAGGTCACGCAGAGATCAGTTGGATCACGGATAGGGGCAAATGAAGTGGTGATTCTACCAGTCATTACAAGACCCCCCGTGGGTTCCCATATGGAGTCATACCATGTTGCAGGAAGCCGGTTGGTGGTTGTGCGGCCAAAGATGGTGGATTGCTTTAGATATGGGCTTGGTTAGTTGAGGTGCAGTCAGGTAATTTCACCATGTTACATGAAGCCAGCTGGTGGTTTTGCGGCCAAAGCTAGGGGGACTGTTTTTGATAAAAGACATGGTTGGCTGAGGTGCAGTGAAATAATTTCACCATGTTACATGAAGCCAGCTGGTGGTTTTGCGGCCAAAGCTGGGGGAATGTTTTGACAGTTACTTCGGCTGGTGGTTTTGCGGCCAAAGCCGGGGAGATTGCTTTTTGATTAAAGACATGGTTAGTTGAGGTGCAGTCAGATAATTTCACCATGTTACATGAAGCCAGCTGGTGGTTTTGCGGCCAAAGCTGGGGGATTGTATTGGCATTTACTTCGGCTGGTGGTTTTGCGGCCAGAGCCAGGGAGATTGCTTTTTGGTTAAAGACATGGTTAGTTGAGTTTTTGGCAAGAATATAATGTTACCATGTTACATGAAGCCAGCTGGTGGTTTTCTAAGTTACGGCCAAAGCTGAGGGATTGTCTTACTGTGAGGCGGCTGGTGGTTTTGCGGCCAGAGCCGGGGTATGATAACGATTGACATGGTTTAGTTGAAGATGGCCAATAGTATAGTTGGCCATGTTACATAACACTGGTTGGTGGTTTTGCAGCCAGAACCGGGGGATTGTTTTCATAATGAACATGGTTATATCGATCTACGGTGAAATATGCGGCCCTGGTACGTGGAGAGAAGATAGAGGGGGAGGGTCTGTAGGTTAGGGGGTCTAGGTGGTGGGTTTTCGGCCAAACTCAGGTGCCTCCTGGTTTGCAGATCCTCTCGGCCTGCTTTCTGCTATAAAGAGAGCAGCGTGGGGTCGCGCTAGCTTAGCCACGTGGGGCCGGCCACTATTTCTGGGCAATGCTTGTGGTGCATTGCGGTTGCCAGTGTCATCTGGCTGGATTTCTGGTACCAGTGTTATCTGGTGTTACCTATTTTGAGAAAGCGAGGATCGCTTATAATTCTGCCATAAAGGCAATGATTCTGGCCTTAATTAATAAAAGACGTGACCTTTTCAAACCGTTAAAACTTTGTTGTGTGTTTTTATTTATGGGGAGTTGGGGGCAGGGGGCGAGGGGTGGTTGTTTGGTTTGGGAGGGAACTGAGGTAACTTAAGAAAGAGGAAGTTGTAAAAGAGAAATAAGGGTAAAATTCTTAATCTTATGACTTACTTACTTATTGTCCTTTATGCCTATTGGCATGTAGGGCAGCAACAAAGGTACGCCACTCCTGTTCGTTACAAGAACATAAGGTGCCTGTTCAAGGGCAGTGAATCCCGAGAGAGAAGCAATGCTTTGGCTATTCAGAGAACAAAAACCAGCAGTGAAAGGTTCCCGAAATACCCTGTCATTCGGTGGGTTAATTCGGCAGGTTTATTCAGGCGAATCCCACAGGCTTCAATGTTAAAAATATTCTTGTTTTAATTCAATATCTAACAAACCGTTGATAATAATATTCTGCAGTAAAGAGTCTCTTTATTTATAGATTTTTTAGGATATTTTAAGCATCTTAAGTGTTTTTTTTTTTTTTTAAATTTCCGATTTTTTTTTAAAAAAAATTAAGTTTACTTATTTTTTCTGTAACAGTTCTTTTTAATATGTTTCATTGGACATCATATGTGAATTTCAGACGTTTTCGCTCAGTAGTTTGTTTGCAAACAGCGTTTCACTTTTCAAACATTCAAGTGTACTGTTTCTTTAATTTATTCACTGCATTCGTCTGCGGTGTCGGCTTTTTACGGGGGCAGCGCTGCGTGGGATCGACTCGTGCTCGGGTTTTTCCAGCGTTTTTGGTGGGTTAATCCAGATATTTTTGCGGGTTTTGGTGTGCGTTCACCCTCGCTTCACAGTGAGTTTTTGGTGGGTTTGCGGCGACTTTTCCCTGCATTTCGACAACCCTGTGGTGCTTGCTGAATACACCGCAGGGTTGCCGGAATGGGATCGCCGAATCGAACCGAATTGAAGAGAACGAAATGTCACCGAACGTGCGGTGTGTTTTCGATTCTCTTTGAATAACCCTGATAGTGTTGAGTTCTCTGTCCACTATTCGATGTCAGGTGCGCTTTGGTCTTCCTCTCTTTCCTTTTCCTTCTGGTGTCCAATGGAGGGCAGTTCTGGTGATGTCCGCATGCTCTTTTCTGATGACAAGCCCAATCCATCTCCATCATCTTCTTGTGATGATAGTCTCCATACATTATTATCTACTCTGAATGAGGAGTTGTTGGCTGCAGATGGTTTTGGGCCAGAAGATTCGCAAGATTCTTTGGAGGTTCTTTATGTGGAGGTCTCATTTTCTGTCATTCTCCAGCTTTCTGAACCATACAGCAGGGTGGAAAGTACGCAACTCTGGTACAGTCTCAGTTTGGTATTGGTGCTGTACTGAGGAGATTTCCATATGTTGTTTAACATCTGAAAGACGTTTTGTGGCTTTGCTGAGGCGGCTCATGATGTCTCTGCCTGTTCCTACATCAGGCCTGATAATGGTGCCCAGGTAGGTGAACTCTTCTGTTGTATGTATATCTACACCATCAATTTGGATTGATAAATGGTTTGGAATATTAAGTATCATCACCTCTGTTTTTTTCTGGCTGATCTTCAGGCCTATCTGCAGTGCAAATGAGTCGGGTCTCAATCTTATGAGGGCTCCATATGGTGAAACGTCCGTGCAGTCCTGCGGTTATAAATTTATTGGTATACTCACTCATTTATTGTAATATTTATCTATTCATTGTAATGTTGACATATTCACTATTCAATATTGTAATGTGCAATGCATTATAAGAGAATGAACAATGTACCGTTAGTCATTAACCCTCTCTGTTCTTATTATACATATGTATTGATTTCTGTTACCCCCTCCCAAATTGAATACAGTAATTGGTTGGGAGCAATGCCGGAACTACCGCCATAGCGACCCACGCGGGCGCTATGGGGCCCGCAGCCGAGTGGGGCCTGGTGAAGAGGAGCGGGCCCTGGCTGACCTGTCGGGCTCAAGGGCCCCTGTGGGTTGAGGGGGCCCGGATGCTATGCAGGGGGGTGCCCGGTCCTGAATAGTGTGAGAGTCCGTGTTGAAGGGGAGGCGGCTGCGTGCGTGCGCAGGTCACGCGGTCCGGCCAGTCAGGTGTACTGAGTCTCTGTACCACCTGACTGGCCGGACCGCGTGACCTGCACACACACGCACACGTGCAGCCGCCCGCTCTTTCCACTGATTCTCACGCTATTCAGGACTGGGCACCCCCCTGCATGGCATCCGCCCCCCCTCCCTGCATGGAATCAAAGCCACGGGGCTCTGCGGCCTGGAGGGACCCCCTGCTGTCTACGGGCCCCCCACACCCATCAAAGAAAGGACACAGCCGGTAAATAATAAAGAATTCTGATACACTCACACACACTGCGCATTGCTGGGCTTTTATTGCTGTGGATTCTGATATGCTCACACATATTGCACATTGCTGGGGTTTTATTGTTGTGGATTCTGATACACTCACACACACTCCGCATTGCTGGGGGTTTTATTGCTGTGGATTCTGATACACACTGCGCATTGCTGGGGGTTTATTGCTGTGGATTCTGATACGCTGACACACACTGCACATTGCTGGGGTTTTTATTGCTGTGGATTCTGATACGCTGACACACACCGCACATTGCTGGGAGTTTTATTGCAGTGGATTCTGATACACACTGCGCACTGCACATTGCTGGGAGTTTTATTGCTGTGGATTCTGATACGCTGACACACACTGCACATTACTGGGGGTTTTATTGCTGTGGATTCTGATACGCTGACACACACTGCACATTGCTGGGGGTATTATTGCTGTGGATTCTGATACGCTGACACACACCGCACATTGCTGGGAGTTTTATTGCTGTGGATTCTGATACATTCATACACACCGCACATTGCTGGGAGTTTTATTGTTGTGGATTCTGTGCCCATACACCCATCCACTAAGTGCCTGTGTTGCAAGAAAAGTCTGTATTGCAGTGCAGTTAGCTGGCTTTTTTTTGCAACGCTGGCACGGATTGGATAATCCCCTAGCATTTGGGAGTACCACAGCAATGAAACTCACAGTTTTGCGGAGTATGTATGAGCTCCACAGCAATAAAACTCACAGTAATGAGCAGTGTGTATGAGCTCACAGCAATGAAACTCATAGTAATGCGCAGTGTATGAGCTCCACAGCAATAAAACTCCACTATCCACTAAGTACTCTTTGGCATAATATTGGGGGACTCCAATGAGAGGGTGTTTGACCTTGGGAACACCCCCACCTGGTGGTAATAGCAGGACCAGGTGAACATACCTGTGTTGCCAGAGCTGATATTTTTAAATGCTTTTTTGAAGTGTATTTGGACGCAGCAGCAGCATTTTTTTTCTTTGTTCTGAGGCCTGCCTGTCACTGAGTCCCTCAAAAACATGCAAATGACGTTTGCAATTTCAAATTTTTTGCATCCTGGGTCTGTTTTAACACAGGACCCCCTTACCAATGCCATGCCGTACTAGATGGTTTTTTTTTAACAAAGGTCAGGTTTATGCAACAGGCCACAGACATTCCTGTACAGCTGTTTCTGGCTTATTGTGCCCTCATCAGCAGGAGATAGGCCATGACCAGTTGCAGTTTGATATTTTACTCCCAGTGCAAATCAATACTCATTTAAGTTGTGGTAGAGGGCAAAAAATGAGACTAAAAGCATCCACACTGCAAATAATAAAGATTACTATTGCAGATGTTATTTACACATCACAGCAATTCAGAGAACTGCTTCACAGAGCTCATATGCTACATTCCCCATATGCAGCATGGAACTCTGGGTAAGACATGCAAATGACGTTTGCAATTTCTTATTTTTTTGCATACTGGGTCTGATATAACACAGATCCCTCTTACCAGTGCCATGTCATACTAGATGGGTTTTTTAACAAAGATCTGGTTTATGCAACAGGTCACAGCCACTCCTGTGTACAGTTGTTTTGGGCTTTTTGTGCCCTCAAAAGACACCTAGACAGCCCAAATATATGGAGCAGCCCCTAAAGAGACACTTGCATATCCTGAATATATGGAAGAATCTATAAAAAGCCATCCACACCCACAAATATATATTAAATAGAAAAAAAATAAGAACTCTGACTTGTGCTAATGTCACTAGACCGCCTTGGGTCTACGATGTTGGTCCCTGTACACAGTATGATATCTACCTCTCCGATCCTTAGGTGGTCAGCAAAGCTAACTATATTCAGGGAACAGAACGACACGTACCCAGCAAGGGTTAACAGATACCAAAATACAATGAGATACATGGTCGGGATAACAGGGGTCTTAGTACAAGGAGAGGTAGTCAGCCGTATGCCAATATCGATACACAGAGCGGGTTCGTCAGGAATAGCCAAGTTGGTACACAGAGCGGGTTTGTCAGGAATAGCCAAGATGGTAAACAGAGCGGGTTTGTCAGGAATAGCCATGGTATAAATACACAGAGCATCCAAATATTATGTAGAAAGCACTGAGGGATATGAGAACCACGTCAGGGCAATGAGTCTGCCTGTGCAGACTGGCTTCAAACTTGGTGGTGCCACGTCATCACGCCACGACCTGCCCCTTGGCCACCCATGTGACTGGCGTGGCTGTTCATGTCACTCGGCGCCCAGCCAGCGAGCAGCGAGGATGGTGCTGCCGGGTGCCAGGTCCAATCTTCGACGTGGGATGTGACAGCTTAGCATTATAATCAGCTTTGTCTACATATTTTCACATTTTGTCTCCAGAGAAATTATAAGAGGTCTAATCTCTACATGGTCCTGTCTCTATAAATTGGGATTTATGAACCACCACCCTCCTTTAAAATAATTTATTAACCAGGAAGGGGCTTCTGCCGTGTTCACCTACTGGCCGCAGAAAAAGTTACTGAGTTGGAAATGAACAAGGGACTTTTTTTATGTGGTTTTTTTCTGGTGCTGTTTAAATTTTCCTTGAATGATCTCAATTTAACCCTTTCGCTGCTGAGGCTTTTCACACCTCTGTGCTGAGGTCATTTTTACCAGTTTTGCTCATCATGTTTAAACGTGTTTTGAAGGCTTATTTTAGTATATGACCCAGACATATTATATATCGTTCTTTCCGTCAGACTCGGTAGATTCATAATATGTCATTATTATATGTATACGTTATGTCATGTCTGTATATTATAACAAAAAATGCAATAAAATATGTATTTTCAATAATTTACAACGTGTAAAGTGTTTTTTTTCACATTTTAACATGCGAGCAATTGCGGTTATATTTTGTATGGGGTGCGCTTGTTAAAAAAATTAGAGATGGGGTCTCGTTACATTTTTTTTTGGGGAAAATTACACGATTTTTAACAAACGCACCGCATACAAAAATCGTTAGTGCAGCATCATTGTTCACATTATAATTGAAATGGGAACAATATTGCTGCATTAACGAACCAAAAAAAAGAAAAAAAAAATGTTTATTTTTTTTTATAATTTTTTTTAAAATATATATATATATATTTTTTTTTTTTTTTTAAAAAACTTTTGTCACAGTAGTGTTTGGTATCGTTGGAACGGCCATGCTCTGGCTGATCCAACCATACCAAACTTTAACCCCTAGCTGCCACGGATCGGGAGATAGGGAGTTCATTGGAACTCCCTATCTCCACCGTTGGTGGCAGTTAGGGGTTAACTCTAGGACTGGCGTCATCGTGCTATGCACGATGACGCCAGTCCTCAGGGGGAGTTCCCGGAGGCTTGACCGACATCCAAGATGTCGGCCAGCTCCGGGAAAGGATCACGAACCGGCGCTTTTCAGCGCCGATTCGCGATCCAGCTCCCCAGGAGTTAATGCCAGGCACCATTTGGAAGGGCAGGCTGTGCCCTTCCAAATGGTGCCTGGGTTAACCCCCGCAACGCCGCCGATCGGGAGGGAGAGACCTCCCCCCCTCCCTTTCAGGCGCCTCCTCCGCACATGCGGGGGGGCGCCTGAATTAGGTGTCATCGCGCTGCCGCGATGACACCTAATTTCATCGGCGGCGGTTCCGGATGCTGGGCTGACATCGAGGATGTCAGCCCGCACTGGGGGGGCCAGCGATCGGCCGGAACCCGGCCGAACGCTGACCCCAAAGGGAGGACGCGCTCAGCGCGTCCTCCGCACAGCAGGAGCCATGCGGAGGACGCGCTCAGCGCGTCCTCCGCATGGAAGTGGTTAACTTGCGATTTGGTTAAAAGGTTGTGGTGGGCAGAAGAGGGGATTTAACCCTTGGCAGCCAGCACTATACTGTAAGGTGTTTTACTTTGCAGAAAGTATGCATTGTAATATACTTGAATACTGCGCAGTTGCAGAGTAAACTATTATCTGGTAAGATGCCGACTAGTTACCATGTCAACCGCTGAGGATGCAGCTGATTATATTTATCAAATATTGGTACGCTCCTGTGATGAGAAAGGTAGCCATAGCAGCAACAATGCGCTTCCAAGGCAACTAATACTTTATTATTATTACTGTTATTCCTGTTTTCAGACTAATTAGGCTGGGCTGAATGATATGATGTGCTTTGCCAGATAAACCTCTCGAGAGGTGTATTTATAACAGATAAAGACATTAGTAATATTCCTCCACGTCTGAACTCCACTGAAGCATTCATTTTATCGGTTCATTATGTTTTCCACGAGCTGATAACATGCACGAACTGTATGATGACTTCTGCTAGGTAACCTGATCTACAGACAGTGGCGCCGCCAAGGATGTTATGTGGGCCAACATCATGGCTGGACCCCTGTTGTCCCTCTTGACTGGTATGAACTAAGGACCACATTACGATCCTAGCGTTAAAACGTGGGCGCAAGGGAGGAAAGACTGCACTCGCAGTTTTTCCCCCCTTGCGCTTGCGTTTTAACGCTAGATTACAATGCAGGCGCAAAAAATGCTGCCTGCATTGTTACCGGGCAGTACGGCCCGCTATGCTCGCGGCAGCACTGAGCGCAGCCGCGAGCATCCACTCGATGGAGTCCATAGGACTCCATTGAGTTTCCCCCTGCTGGTCACATGACCAGCCGGATCTCGCCTCGGGAGATCTGGCTGGTCGGCATACGCAGGGAGAGACTGGGGGGAATTTTTACCCCAGTCTTTCCCTGCTCCCGCGGGACGGAGGAGGCGGACGGAGCCGCCGTCCTCGCCACGGGACAGGAGGTGAGTATCTGACTTGTTTTTTATTTTTTTTGGATGGTGTTAACGGATTCTGCAGGAGCGGAATCCGTTAACACCAAGTCCTGGCTCTGGTTAACTTTCTGCTAACCAGAGCCGGATGTTAATCAGCATTAGGACTTCGTAATCCTAACGCTGATTAACACTTTGCACTCCCCATGTTAAGTATAGGGAGCACAAAATACAGTAGCCTCGCGCTGAAAAGCGCAAGGTACCAAACGCAAACGGGTTACTTAACCCGTTTGCGTTTGGATCGTAATATGCGGTATCCACTGCGGCTAACGTTAATGCTTAGTGAGCGTTAATGTTTGCGTCAAGTATGTAATGTGGCCCTAAGTGAGGTAATCAGGGATTGGCAAGTAGAAAATGCCCGTAGCAGAGGCATATGTTAATGGCTACAGGACTCATATATCAGCTCAGAATTATGTCCTCTGGGGCTCTGTCTTAAGAAATCTTCGCTGAAGATGGATGAGTAGCTTAATCTAAACTCCTAAACAGAAAAAAAACTAATTTAGTGGAACCAAGATAATTAGATTTTTTGGATGAATCGATTAGTCCAAACCGAAATTTGTAGTCCTGCACATGTCTCCCCCATGGATGGGTTGCCGGGAAGGACCCTGAGGCTTGGGGTGCAGCGCCCCCCCCCCGGTGGCCGGGAGTGGTAACTGTATGTCTTCTGATACCGCCAAAATGTCCTGGTGTGCGTGTGGCCATCTGATGCTGCTTTGATGAGTAAAAGTTGTATTTTGGACATGTCTAGTATTTTTATCTCAGAATGACGCAGTACATCCTCCATCAAAACTCATGCCGGAAGTACATGAACAAAGAAGCCCAGGACAATGCCACTTAAATATGATGCAGAATGTTCCCAAAGTGAAACGCTTCAGGCAGTACAGGTTGGTCCCCATATCCAGAATTATGAACTATGGAAAACAACCAAACTCCAGAATTGTTGGAGCCTTACAAATGTCAGACTTACCTCTCTGACACTCTGAATCATGGATCTCAAACTCTGGCCCCCCTGCTGATGTTTCTGAACTACACTCCCATGATTCCCTGGCCATCTATTGCATTCAAAGAAATCTGGGACTTGTAGGCAAAAACGTCTGGGAGGTCGTGAGTTTGAGATCCCTGCAGTCTGTATAGTAACTTCTGCTCACAGATGTTCCTCGGATGGCTACACCATGGTGAGATGCTGCATGATGGGAGACTCTGCTCAGCTTCAATGTAAGAAATGCTGCATAGAGACATGTTGACTCTTTGCAGCATGTCCTTCAAAGCAGGCAGCACAGCTCTCCCGGCATGTAGAGACTCTGGTGCTGCCACGTTCCCTTTCTCCTCTGACATCGTATTCTCCTCTGAAATCCAAATGAATCGGCAATTCAGAATGCTCAGGGTTGACCTGTTGTAATGGCTCCTACATAGAGTATTTTAGCCATTACTTTGCAGCAAGCAGCCGCTAGTGCCAAGCATGGCTTGCAGCTCTGTTGGGGTCGTGGCTCTTAAGCTAAAGATTGGTGATGTTCTATTTACTGGATGGGATAGAATAGGACTCTAGATTGGTACACCTTGGGCAGGGATCTTCAACTTCGGCCCTCCAGTTGTTTTGGAACCAGGGCCGGCCCGACGATGGAACAGGGTGGAGCAATTGTTCCAAGTGACCAAAAATCTAGGAGCAGTATTACAATGTTGGTGCTAACTTAACCACAGCTGTTGTTAACTTAACAGCTCCATAGGCTATAATGGCTCTGGTAAGTTAACAACAGCTCTGGTTAAGTTAGCACCAACTATGTAATATGGCCCTAGAGTGGCAAATTTTTGCTCCGCCGCTGCACTATTTTTTCATTAGCGCCAGCGGCAGCATCTAATTTGGACCTCGGAGCACGCACATGACTACTGTATGTGGCACCAACTGACCATGCCCACACGCATGCGTCTACATGGGCCAATGCGAGATTGAGACGCGTGTCATGTGGGTGGCGGATCCTCAGCCTGCAGGCGCTTGTTTTTGTCTCCCACAGGGCCTGGGACCAGCCTGCCACCAGACCAGGTAAGTGCCTGACTGCCATGACATGATTTATCACCCTGTAGGGGCCAGGGAAGTATTGCATTCTGTGTCAGTGTCGTCGCAGCAACAAACCAATACACCTCCCGGCATGTGTACATATTCTCTGGGATTCCATCAGATCCCTCTCCTTCTACATCATCAGGAACCAAAGGGTTAATGTAAATGTATCCCCTTTCATCGTTCTGCATCTCTCCTGTATCCCCCTCTGTCGCTCTGTGTCTCTCCTGTATGCCCCTCTGTTTGACCCCCAGCAGACCCCATATTCTTCTCCCCCTCAGAGTCAGCCTATTCCCTTCTTTGTTAGCCCCAGCAGGCCCCCCCCCCCCGGGCCTGCATCATCAGATGAATGGGGGTGGGGGTAGCAGAAAGTGAGGGACCTGCTGGGTCCTAATAAATAATGGAATAGGCTGACTCTGAGGGGAGAGGAATGTGAGGCCTGCTGGGGGGGGCAAAAGAATTTGAGGGGCCTGCTAGGGATGTAATAAGGCTGTGCAGCCCTGGGATACGCTCATACACAACGCATATTACTGTGAGGCTTATTGCTGTGGAGCTATGTGACACCCTCAAACACGCCGCACATTACTGTATAGCTCTGCGATACCCTCAAACACACTGCACGTTACTGTATAGCTCTGCGATACCCTCACGCACACCACACATTACTGTGGAGCTCTGTGATACCCTCAAACACACAGCACATTACTGGGGCTGGTATGAAATTATTTCCAGGGCTGTTTTTTATCCCCAGTCCGACCCTATAGCCATCTGAAGCAAGGATGTGCCATCAGGGTCGGCAGCCTTTAAGTGGGCTCACCTGTCATTAAATCACAGGCTAGTACTGAATGAATATAATAAAAAATAATAAAAAATTTAACAAACTGGGGAGCACTGAGAGCAGCCAGATCCTGGGGAGCACTGAGAGCAGCCAAATCCTGGGGATCCCTAAGAGCATCCAGATCCTGGGGAGCACTGAGAGCAGCACGTAATGGATGTTGGTATATTTTGGGGGACGTGTTGGGGGTAGCAATTCAGCCTTCGCTCCAGGCAGCACAATATCTTAGGCCAGCCCTGATTGGAACTACATCTCCCAAGAAGGGTTCATCCAAGATTATGAATGGCAGTGCATCATGGGATATGTAGTTCCAAAATATCTGGAGGGCCATGATTGCTGGCCTAGGGTTTGTTTTGTTTTTACATTTCTTCAATAGGTTTGAGCATTTATTTAGTAATTTACATGAGAACACTCAATGTGGTAATTATAGGGTTTCAAAACAAGCAAGAAAGAAATTAGCATTTTTTCTCTCTATCTGTAGGAGCTTCACATAAAAGGATCGTATTCCTTTTTTCATTTTCTCTACATTCATCTACTTATGGAAATATAAAGCTTATGATTTATTCATACATCTTCCTGCCGTGTCAGTGTGGAAAATGGCTGAAGAGCTGAAGAGCTTTCTATATCCAGAACGCTTTGAAAAATCATCTTCCCTCTCCGAAAGGTCCCTATCGGATGTACTTTGATTTCCGACCACGCCGCCCTCTGAACACGAAAAATTTGCTGGAATAATAAATTCTATGGAAGTCATTACTGTACATTTACCATATTAATCAGCCGTATGCCAGACTTTCATTTTTTAACTTTCATGGACAGGTAAGCCCATAAGTGTAAAAACACATGCTCAGTCAGGATTAAAGGGACATTCTAGTGGTCCTGCTGTCAGGACATATCAATAATCATTTTAATAGAATACATGTATCATTTCACCGGTGGCTACTCTGTTCGAATGGCACTTGCTTGCTACATTTTTATTCAATTAGACTCATACAGTTATCACAGAAACACAATAGTTCAGTCAAGCTTTTAATTTGGTTAAAAACCCCAGCGCGGTACGATAATCGACATTCCTTTTGATCTAGCAGTCAATTGGTTTCACTTAAATGAATTTAATAAGAGATGGAGTATTGATGCTGTTCTCCGTTGGAGTGTTTTACCCAACTGAGGTTTAAATTCTCAATCCAAAAATACACAAAAGAAAAAATAGAAAAGTAGTGAGACATAAAATAACAATTGACAACAGTGTAGTAAAAGTACCTTTTCAGCTGGTAAAATGCCATATTTATTTGGAGAAAATACACGGTTAAATTACATACAGGGTTATTCAGAGAGCGTGAAAAGCTGGAGAATGGCTGGAGAATTCTAGGTCAAAATAGCCGATTTGGAAAGTGAGATGAATGGGAGAATTTTTCTGGTTTGGCTATTTTGACCTAGAATTTTTCATTCTCCAGTCATTCTCCTGCTTTTCACGCTCTCTGAATAAACCTGATAGTTACCAAGAAGGCGGCGAAAATGAAATGTAAAAAAATCAAAAAACAATGGATTCCTTGGCAATGTCAGCCGCTCATCTATTTTATTACTGTAATATCTATAGTGGCTACTTTGACCTGTTCTGGTACAGTTTCCACGCCTTCTATTCGATTTTTAGGACTCCATTACAAATCTAGCTATAAAACATTTTAATTTGAAATATTGTCATTGATAGTATGCCATTTAGTTTTCCTAGTATAGCGCATAAGCAAAATGAGCACAAGCAAGGTTCCGGACACAATTCAAATGACCCAGGTCAGGGGTCAGCAAATATGGCCTTCCCAATATATTAGTGGGCAACCAGAGGTTTCACATTGTAGCAGAAAAGTGCTGTATCTGAGGGCTGGACACCAGGATACATAATTTAGATATTATTTCAGATTGTAGAACCAGAACTAGGGGATTGGTTATGCCAGAGGTTCCCAAACGCGGTCCTCAAGTACCCCTAACAGGCCAGGATTTAAGGATTGCCTTGGGGAAATGCAGACTGAATCCTGCAATCACTGAGCAGCAAATCATATCACCTGTGCTGTGCCTCAGATATCTGGAAAACCTGACCTGTTGGGGGGACTTGAGGACTGCGGTTGGGAACCACTGGGTTATGCCAACAAATTCAAAGGTATACATATATGCATCTGGCAGGTTGTTTCCATGTTTTGTTTCCCCATTCTTTTTCATAGGACTATCATTAAACTCTGTGGGGCCCTATACCCCTTTTGATGAAAAAAGGGAGTTGGTCGGTATGGTAAAAATAATTTGCCATTTTCCTTACCAACTCCCTTTTACCTCACCTTTTCCGACCCAGCCGCTGTATTAGTGGCTACTTCAGAATAGTATAAATGTTCAGACAGATTCCTCCAGTGGTGCTAAGCGCCACTATGAGTATCAGCTCTTGGAGCCCATAGGACACCATGGAACCCAGCGCATCTCTGCCGCAAGATCACACCAGCGACATCACACAGAAGCCGTTGAAGGAGCATGGAGGGACATTGGGAACTATTTTCCACCAGTCTCCCGTTCCTCCCAGCGAGAGGAAGCGGCGGATAGCGTCGTCCTTTCCACCGTGGGATCAGAGATTAATATGGTATTTTTTAATGAATAAATGATTTTGCAAAAACAGTTGAACTTGATGGATATTGGTCTTTTTTCAACCTATATTACTATGTTGGAACCTGTTCATTACCCTTTGGAAATTAGAGGTGATGATTCTCTCATTCAGTCATTGGATCCCTGTATTCACTACATTTTCCTTAATTCTCTGGATTTATCTTGACAAATATACAGGTAACGTGACAATACCTGTGCTCCTATGTCTACATATATGCTGCGTAATGAGTGACGTGATCTGATTACCTGTCCTATGGACTATACATCTGTTAAACAGTTTACTTTGATAGGAAATTGCCTGTTTACATAGGTTATTAAGAAAAAGTGTCACATTGTTGGATGTTGAACACTGTAATTATAGGTAGATAGGCATATGGCTGTTTTTGGACATAATGTATACAGAACAATTAATTTCATTTTGTACAGAACATTTTATTGATTAATGAAATAATTTTTCAGTGATTGATGCCCTTTCAGTGGTTTTCATGGCTGTACTGGCTGTGTTATTATCTGTATATATTTATCTATTCTTCTGTTCGCATCTTTGGTGGAGATTGTGGTCTTTGAAATGCGAATAGAATTTTTGTTTCTTTTGTTTGCACTCTGAAAGAGTTTCAGTGCGTCTTCGATCTTTAGGTAAATGATTAACATATTATTATGGAAAAGTATTAATGGTGTACCTAGTGTGTATGGAATGGTAAATAAGAAATGGACAACAAGAACGGAAAAAATGGCCCCATTGCCTTTATATAAATTGCTGCTGTACAAATACATTATTGTCCAGTCATGGAAATATGTGTATGGAGCAAATAAAAAGAAAAACTGAAAAACCTGGACTAACAGGGTTATTCAGAGAGAGGTGAAAAGAAGGAGAATGGCTGGAGAATGGAAAATTCTAGGTCAAAATATTAAATTTGGTAAGTGAGATAAATGGGAGAATGTTTCTGGTTTGGCTATTTTTTTTTTTTTTTTATTATTCAAAATTTTATTTTGAAAGAAAGTCAGCGGTACAATCAGCTAGGTGAAAGAAATGAAAGCAATACCATAGAATCAACATACAAGTATTCAGCAAGCAGTAAAACAATATTCAAATAGGAAAGTGGGGGGGGGAGACATACCAAAAAGTGCTCCAGGGGAGGAGGGAAAAAAAAAAAAAGGGGAGGGAGGTGGCAAAGGCCATAAATGTGACTTTCCTGGCTCTCTCCTAAAGTAGGAGGCCATGGAAATGTGCAGGTCACAAGGCCGGGAAACTCTGGGGCCAGGTATGGTGGGCAGAGCCATGGTGGCCACCACAATGGCACACCCAGAGTTGACCCAAGCGCCAAAAGAAAAAGTAATAAAATAGAAAAAAAAAAAAAAAAAAGGGGGGGGAAGGGGCGTCTGCAGCACTAGGTGGCGTGTGAAAACAAGGGGAAAGGGGGGAAAAACGGGGGGATGGAGTGGTCAAGGGGACATACATATGGGAATATTACGCAGCAGGCCTGGGAGCGTGTTGAAAACAATAACATGTCTGATGGTATCAGTAGTAGTCCAAAAAGAACTCCAAAAGGCATAGGTCCTCTTAAAACAAGCGTCCTCAGAAAATATAAGTCATCGGGGGGTATCAAAGCCGAGATCAAAAATGAGGGAGAGTTGCAGTCCAGGACATGAGGCGAGGTACCTCAGCCCGTGTCTATAAACGGAAGTGGGGCCATAGCAGGCAGCATCCCGCAAGGTAATCCAGGTGTTACGGCTCTACCCGACTCAAGTTCTGCAGCCAGCAGAGGGGTAAGGGACACTGTGTCCACCCATAAGGCAAAGTGGACATCGCGCCTCAGCATCTTCTCTCTTAGCATGCTGCGGCATCCGACTGTCATCAGTCCGTCGCCATCGAATACACCATCCAGGCCCTGCCAGGCCCCAATCGCTCCTCGACCTCCACTGCCAGGATTCCGGAGCAGGACCACATGGTATGGCACTGCGCACCTCCGCGCTGTCCCAACCAGCATTCGGGGGAAAAGTCCCCGCAGGGCCCGGGTCGAACCTCGAACTCCGCCGCCAGATCTCCTTCGGAAAACTGTTCGGTATAGCCGCTTGCGCTTCCGCGTCTTCCTGGCCGCCAGCCGGATGAAACCGTCCATCTCCGCACGTCGAGGGGGCACCAATGCCACTGCCATCCGGGGTGCAGCGAGCGCAGTCCCACTTCCAGTGCAGTAAGTCGGATTCGCTCTGGGGGCACGGATCCTCCGAACCGAGGCCACATGCTGGCCGCCGTCCTCGCCGCCTCTCTCCTCAGCTGCAGTATCAACAGGACATATTGCTGTAAGGCACGAGGACATGTCCGCCTCTACCTCAGTCGTCAGGTGTGTCCTCGGTGTTCGGAAGCCCCGTAGCACGGCCTGCAGTCTGCGCCAGACCCCTCTAGTGAGCTGGGCATCCGGATCCTCCCCATCTAGGATAAGCAAGCAGGCATCGAGGCCGCACATAGCGGCCCCCGCATCACTGGTGAGGGGAGGGGGTTTAGCACATCTTCGACCCACGGGTCCGTCTGCCACCCCCACAGACCTGTAATCCAAGGCGGCCAGGAGATGGGGGCCCTCCATCTCCATATTCTGCTGCACTGACCTGGGTCCGGGGAATGCAGCCAGCACCGCGTGGTCACTAGGCTCTTCACAGGGGTTAGGCCTCAAGATGGCTGCCGTCTTCTCGGGATAGCCACCCAGCTACAGCGACCAGGGTTGTCTCTCGTCCGGAGGGGGGGACTAAACGGCCTCCGGACAATTCAGAACCGGTGGCCAGCAACTCAGACCCAGGTTCAGCAAAAAATAGGCACATAAACGTTAGCTAAAGGTCTCTTAAAAGGAGCAGACGCGAGGAGCTCCAGCAAAACACGTCCACTCCTGTGAACAGCCGGCCACGCCCCTTCTGGTTTGGCTATTTTGACCTAGAATTTTCCATTCTCCAGCTTTTCACCTCTCTCTGAATAACCCTGATAAGGAGAGCGATAAGAAAATTCCCCAATTCCCAATCAATCCAATATATGGCCTTGTGGCTACTTACCATCTTGAAAGAGGAGACATGAAATTAGGAGATTTTCCTAGCATCTTCACAAAGCTGGTACTTGGAGAAGTGGACATGGAATTTCCAAAGGATAAACAAACATTCACATAAATTATATTCTACCTGGTCTCTCAGGAGACGTAGCAGGTTCTCTCTGAAGTCCATAGTCAACAGTTGCACTGAAATCTTCTGTCTACCGTGCAAACTAACAGGGTAATCCAAAGAGATTCGAAAAGTCACCGCACGTTCGGTGACTTTTCGTTCTCTTCAATTCGGTTCCTTTTGCCGATCCCATTTTGGTGACCCTGCGGTGTATTCAGCAAACACCACGGGGTCCCCGAATTGCAGGGAAAGGCTGCCGCAAACCTGACGAAAACGAACCGCAAAACCCAGCGAATGCACGCTGAAAACCCCCAAAAACATCTGGATTAACCTGCCGAAAACCACGGAAAAAGCCCAAGCAGGAGCCGATCACACACAGCCGAAGCAGCCGAGACCGCAGACGAGGCAGTGAATAAATTAGCAAAATAGTTTGTGTGAATTTGTGAAAATGAAACGCTGTTTGCAAAGAAACTACTGAGCGAAAATGTCTGAAATTTTCACAGGAGGTCCAGGGAATGATAATAAAAAGGACTGTTACAGAAAAAATAAGTAAACTTAAAAAAAAAAGCAAAAAAAAATCTGACTTTTTAAAAAAAAAAAAGAAAACAGAAAAATGCTTAAAATATCATAAAAAATCTATAAATAAAGAGACTCTTTACTGTAGAATTTTATAATGAACGGTTTATTAGATATTGAATTAAAACCGGAATATTTTTAACATTGAAGCCTATGGGATTTTCCTGAATAAACTTGCCGAATTAAACCACCGAATGGCAGGGCAACCTTTCACTGCTGGTTTGTGTTCTCTGAATAGCCGAAGCAGTGCTTTTTTATGGGGATTTCACTGCCCTCGAACAGGGACCGATCAGGTACCGTATGTGCAGGCAATTCGCCAGGATTTGGCGAATTGCCTGCTCTCTGGATAGCCGAATGGCCAGGAAAGGTAACTGAACACTGATTTTCAGCGTTCGGTTACCTTTCTCAAGCAATTCGGATCTTTGGATAACCCTGTTTTTTTTTTTTTGTTCTGGTCTCTTTCAACTGCAGACCTATTGGTAAAAACTCCTGTACGCATCTTGGTGGTCTTGCACATTGTACTCTTGTTTAGTTGTTTCCTCTGTGTGCTGCAGAGTGCACTTCCACGGCAATATAATCCACGCACTCTCTCGTCTCTTCACATGCTTCTGTTTTAATCAAGTACAGTCTTGTTGGCCTCCAGGTATGCCTTCTGGAACCTCTCACATTTGTGATGTCATCAGCTATTTGGTCTTCAACAAGTTAAATATGTTCAACTCCAGTCTGAACGGTGTCTTCAGCGTTGGATTTTTTAGTCTACTGGAGTCCAAGATCTGGCCACCTGTTGTCCTGTTTATCCCTTTAACACAAGCTTCAGCTTGCAAAGTAGAAGATGATGATCACTGCTTTCTACTGTATCTGCTTCTCCATACCCTCTGATATCTCTTCTGATCGATACCAGTATGGTCAATTTGGCCACTGTTCTCTTATCTGGAGATTTCAAGTTGAACTTGTGTATTGTCTTGTGTTGGAAGACAATCCCCCCTATCACCAGTCAGTTCTCTTGCATAGTTTCTATAACCAACACACGCTTGAGGCCATTGCATGATTCATGGCCTTCGCTATCTGACTAAAGCTCTATCTTGGTCTCATCTGTCCACAAGACGTTTTCCCAGAAGGATTTTGGCTTACTCAAGTACATTTTGGCAAACTGTAGTCTTGCTTTTTTATGTCTCTGTGTCAGGTGTGGGGTCATCCTGGGTCTCCTGCCATAGCGTTTCATTTCATTTAAATGTAGACGGATAGTTTGCGCTGACACTGATGCTCCCTGAGCCTGCAGGACAGCTTGAATGTCTTTGGAACTTGTTTGGGGCTGCTTATCCACCATCCGGACTATCCTACATTGCAACCTTTCATAAATTTTTCTCTTCCGTCCACCCACAGAGAGAATAGCTACAGTGCCGTGGGTTGCAAACTTCTTGATAATGTTGCGCACTGTGGACAAAGGCAAATCTAGATCTCTGGAGATTACCTTGAGATTGTTGATATTTTTCCACAATTTTGCTTCTCAAGTCCTCAGACAGTTCTCTTATTTCTGTTGTCCATGCTTAGTGTGGCACACACAGACACACAATGCAAAGACTAAGTGAACTCCTCTCCTTTTTATCTGCTTTCAGGTGTGATTTGTTTATTGCCCACACCTGTTACTTGCCCCAGGTGAGTTTACAGGAGCATCACATGCTTGAAACAATGTTATTTATCCACACAATTTTGAAAGGGTGCCAAGAATTTTGTCCAGCCCATTTTTGGAGTTTTGTGTGACATTATGTCTAATTTGCTTTTTTTGTTTTGTTCCAATACACACAAAGGGTATAGCATGTGTATAGCAAAACATGTGTTACTGCAATACTATTCTGTGAGAAATACTTGATTTTCTGGAAAAATGTCTGTGGTGCCAACTATTTCGGCCATGACTGTATTTATATATAATAATTCCTGCATACATTTGTGAAACAGCAGTAGCAATAATCACAATAGACCCTCATCCAGTCCAAAGTGCCTTTGAAGCATCCACTGCTATCCTCAGGCAGTACAGGTGCTTGTTTAAAAATGACATTTTAGAAACATTGCTTATTTTTAAATCAAAATTTGGAATATATACCACCCTGTCCTCTAAATAACCAAACCAACATGATAGAATAAAATGAGGGAATAAAATTGTGTGTCAGCACAGAGACACCAAATGAAAGATGAGAAAAACAAGATGTAAACACTAGTGCTGGGACTTTGCAAAAATTAGAGGCGAATAGAAGGAAATTCGTTTAATCTCTAATTTATTATATATATAGTGATATAGCCACTGGACACGAATATCATTGCTGCAGATTTCTGCTTTATTGTGCAGCCATTGCAGGGTACAATTTCACGATTACAAAATAAATACCTACTCCTGGATGAAGAGGCTGACTTCACACTGGAACAGACCTGTCTAACATGGTGGACGGCTAAGCCTTTTGCCAACCTATGAAAGTAAAATCTTTTTACCTTCCTCCTGGGCCCAGAATTAGGCTTTCCTCCCCCTCTGCACCCTGAACACAAGACTGCACACTGAGGGAACCACACACACCTCCTAAAAAGGGCAGAGCAATCCTAATTAGTCATCAACTGTTAATAAACCCTTTAGGGAAAAAGGGAGTCCTCTATCCGCCCGCTGATAAACCTATGGTTTACCTATGGTTTATCACCCTGCCCCTAATCTCTCTCTCTCTCTAAGTGCTGACACCCCGTGGGTAAGCACCCCCTCCCTGTCACAGGTGTTCCACCCACAGGTTCTATATAACCTTGAACTTCAGGGAGCTCCAGAAAGGACTCAGTGCTCAGTAAGTGAGTTAATCCCATAAAAGCAGTAATTAGGTTGGCATGACAGGATTTGCCAAAAGGTGGAATACATTGATGGCAGGTTTAAGCAATTTATGGCCATTCATTGTGAACTAAATTTCCACCATTTTCAACAGAGTTTAGGGTTAAAAACCTCGCAAAAAGTCTTGACTGGGATAAGAACTGCTTTGATCCTGAAGGGGGCAAGAATTGTTGTAAGCTTTTAGGCTAGGGTCAGACTAACACATTTTTCACGGCTACCGTCAAAAAGTGCGTCCGAACGCATGGACGCACGTTTTGACGGAATACGCGATAGCGGTCATACGGCGAGCAATTACGGCCGTGATTTTTGACAGAGCTATAAAAAACAAATGGACGTGATGTTGGCCGGACATGTGCAGCGTCTGATGTCTCCTAATCACACACACACGTCGCTATGCCGACGCAGCACACTCTTTGCGTCAGTACTAGCGGTTCGACTTTATAGAAAAAATGTGTTCGTTTGCTGCTTGCGTTGCGCGGCCGAACTTTCTGGCGGCTGTACTTTGTATGTTGGTCGTCATTGGACGTCATTTGCTGCTACCGCGACCATAATAAAGTGCGACTAAACGCACGTTCACACTGCGTTTGTCTGACCCCAGCCTTAAATGGTTAAATCTGGTAAAATCTCTATGTTTAAATGTATTAAGCTGCTGTTGCTGTTCCTTTTTAATTTTTTTGCATATGATATTTGGTGTGCTCTCTTCTTCATTTGTTGTATCTTGTATTATATTGTCTTGAGATGCACCCACACTGAGTGCTTAGTAAAGGTTGAGATCTACCCTCCCCGTGTATTTATATACAGTCAGGTCCAGAAATATTGGGACATCGACACAATTCTAACATCTTTGGCTCTATACACCACCACAATGGAGTTGGAATGAAACAAACACAATGTGCTTTAACTGCAGACGGTCAGCTTTAATTTGAGGGTATGTACATCCAACTCAGGTGACCGGTGTAGGACTTACAGCAGTTTGCAGATGTGTCTCCCACTTGTTAAGGGACCAAAGGTAATGGGACAGAATAATAATCATATATCAAACTTTCCCTTCTTAATACTTGGTTGCAAATCCTTTGCAGTCAATCACAGCCTGAAGTCTGGAACGCACAGACATCACCAGACGCTGGGTTTCATCCCTGGTGATGCTCTGCCAGGCCTCTACTGCAACTGTCTTCAGTTCCTGCTTGTTCTTGGGGCATTTTCCCTTCAGTTTTGTCTTCAGCAAGTGAAATGCATGCTCAATGGGATTCAGGTCAGGTGATTGACTTGGCCATTGCATAACATTCCACTTCTGTCCCTTCAAAAACTCTTTGGTTGCTTTTGCAGTATGATTGGGTCATTGTCCATCTGCACTGTGATGCGCCGTCCAATGAGTTCTTTTGACTGAATTTGCATTTGACTGAATGTGAGCAGATAATATTGCCCAAAACACTTCAGAATTCATCCTGCTGCTTTTGTCAGCAGTCACATCATCAATAAATACAAGAGAACCAGTTCCATTGGCAGCCATACATGCCCACGCCATGACACTACCACCACCATGATTCACTGATGAGGTGGTATGCTTAGGGTCATGAGCAGTTCCTTTCCTTCTCAATACTCTTCTCTTCCCATCACTCTGGTACAAGTTGATCTTGGTCTCATCTGTCCATAGGTTCTTGTTCCAAAATTGTGAAGGCTTTGTTAATTGTTGTTTGGCAAACTCTAATCTGGCCTTCCTGTTTTTGAGGCTCACCAATGGTTTACATCTTGCGGTGAATCCTCTGTATTCACTCTGGTGAAGCCTTCTCTTGATTGTTGACTTTGACACCCATACACTTACCTCCTGGAGAGTGTTCTTGATCTGGCCAACTGTTGTGAAGGGTGTTTTCTTCACCAGGGAAAGAATTCTTCGGTCATCCACCACAGTTGTTTTCCGTGGTCTCCCGGGTCTTTTGGTGTTGCTGAGCTCACCGGTGCATTCCTTCTTTTTGAGAATGTTCCAAACTGTTGTTTTGGCCATGCCTAATGTTCTTGCTATCTCTCTGATGGGTTTGTTTAGTTTCTTCAGCCTAATGATGGCTTGCTTCACTGATAGTGACAGCTCTTTGGATCTCATCTTGAGAGTTGACAGCAATAGATTCCAAATGCAAATATCACACTTGAAATGAACTCTAGGCCTTTTATCTGCACATTGTAATTGGGGTAATGAGGGAATATCACACACCTGGCCATGGAACAGCTGAGAAGCCAATTGTCCCATTACCTTTGGTCCCTTAACAAGTGGGAGGCACATCTGCAAACTGCTGTAAGTCCTACACCGGTCACCTGAGTTGGATGTACATACCCTCAAATTAAAGCTGACCGTCTGCAGTTAAAGCACATTGTGTAACTTTGTTTCATTCCAACTCCATTGTGGTGGTGTATAGAGCCAAAGATGTTAGAATTGTGTCGATGTCCCAATATTTCTGGACCTGACTGTATATATATATATATATATACAGTATATACAAGGGTTGTGGTGGAGGACAAAAAGTGAGATAAAAAGCCACCACACTATAATAAGTGTGTTTATTATTGCTGAAGCCACATGCACATCACAGCAATATTTATGTACAATTGAAATGGATACACTCCAGGGCTTAATTAAAAGTGTCTTTTATTCAAAATTGCATGAAAAAAAATGACCGTTTCGACCCTAAGAAGGTCAAAGCATCGAAATTGTATGCAATTTTGGTGCTTTGTGTTTCGCCACAACTCACCGCTTTTCGGTAATTCCATTTCACAGAAAATACGGCGAATTCACTATTTGGCGAATGGTCACCGCATTTTGCTGAAAACGGAGTCGCCGAAGCAGTTATCAGACGTTGTTGAAAATCGCCGAATTGTACGGATTACCGCTGTCCGCTGAATAGTGCCGAACTGGCATCACCGAACTGTAAAAAAACAGGTCTCCTGTTCTCCTAATTGCAGTATAAATCCATAATAATGTAGTAAAAATATGTCTAAATAATAAAAAAATCCTTTAAAAAATAGTAAAAAGCGTCTGTTGCAAAATAAAAAAATCTTTTAAAAACTTAAGAGAAACAAAAATGTTGTCTAAAGAAATACAGGTGGTCTAAAAAATAAACAAATAATTTTTTTCTGAAAATGAAAAGAATAGCCTGTCTTTAAACTATTTTTTTTAAAAAAATATTACGTTTTTACATTGAAACCCTATGGGATTGGCCTGTTTAAACCTATTGAAATGAAATACCGAAAATCAGGCCATTTCTCTAGCATTTTGGTACAGTTCGGGACTCTGTGAATAGAAGTCACAATAATCTTATAAGGGGCAATTTCGATGCTGCCGAATTGCGGCGTATTGCACTGTATTTTGCTGTCAATTCACCAGTATTTGGTGTTTGACAGCTTAGTGAATAGACAAAGTGACCTGAAATTGCACTGAATGGTGATATTCACCGTCTGATGCAATTTGTGGCAAATTCGGAGGTTCATGAATAACCTCTATAGGTTTAAATATTTTAAAAAACACTGTTAATGTTGCACCAGGCTTACAGGGTTATTCAAAGAGCTCCGAATTGCTTGAGAAAGGTAACCGAACGCTGAAAATCAGCGTTCGGTTACCTTTCCTGGCCATCCGGCTATCCAGAGAGCAGGCAGTTCGCCAAATCCTGGTGAATTGCCTGAACATACGGTGCCTGTTCAATGCCTGTTCGAGGGCAGTGAAATCCCCATAAAAAAGCACTGCTTCGGCTATTCGGAGAACACAAACCAGCAGTGAAAGGTTCCCCTAATGTCCTGTCATTCGGTGGTTTAATTCGGCAAGTTTATTCAGGAGAATCCCATAGGCTTCAATGTTAAAAATATTCCCGTTTTAATTCAATATCTAATATACCGTTCATTATAAAATTCTGCAGTAAAGAGTCTCTTTATTTCTAGATTTTTTAGGATACTTTAAGCATTTTTCTGATTTTTTTTTTATTTTTTTTTAAAAGTCCGATTTTTTTTTTGATTTTTTTTTAAGTTTACTTCTTTTTTCTGTAACAGCCCTCTTTATTATCATTCCCTGGACCTCATATGCAAATTTCAGACATTTTCGCTCAGAAGCTTCTTTGCAAACAGCTTTTCACTTTCATACATTCATACAAACGGTTTTGCTAATTTATTCACCGCCTCATCTGCGGTCTCAGCTGCTTCGGCTGTGTGTGATCGGCTCCTGTTCGGCTGCTTCGCTGCGTGTGATCGGCTCCTGCTCGGGTTTTTCGATGGTTAATCCAGATGTTTTTGAGGGTTTTCGGCGTGCATTCAGTTAGTGTTCGTCAGGTTTGCGGCAGCTTTTCCCTGCAATTCGGGGACCCTGTGGTGCTTGCTGAATACACCGCAGGGTCACCGAAATGGGATCGGCAAAACGAACCGAATTGAAGAGAATGAAAAGTCACCGAACGTGCGGTGACTTTTCGAATCTCTTTGAATAACCCTTTCTTTGGTAACTATTGGACACAGAACCTTTCTTGGTGAATTACTGAAGTTCAGGATTGTAGTTATGCACTCGGTCAAAGTAATGAATTGGATATTTGCAGTATGAATATGTTATGAAGGGATGCAGACTAGGGATGAGCGGTTCGGGTTCGGACAGTTCGGAGTTCGGCCCGAACTTAGCCTGTTCGGGTAGATCGTAAACTCCGAACATTTCCGGGTGTTCGGCGCATGTTCGAGTCCACAATGCATCACAATGGCCCACAATGCATTTTCCCACTGGCCTGAAGCTCGTAATTGGCTACAGCCTTGCACCTGACCACAGGTCTGGTGCAGGTTCTACAGTATGGCAACAGTATGCCAATCACCGCTCAGAGTCCTGATTGGGCAAATTTGAGCACACTATATAACGTTTCCATGCGCCGATTCTGCACGGATTTCAGAGGAAATTTCAGAGGAGATTGTTGTGTGTTGTTACTGCCGGTCTGCCACGCTACTGGGGGGGTCTCATTTCTACAAAATATCAGGGAATTGATATGTGTGTCTTGTCACTGTGCCAGCAAGTTTTTTTGGGGTCACTAATTTCTTTAAAACATTTGTGAATTGAGGTGATCTTCTGTGTCTTGTCACACAGCCAGCAAGTTTTTTTGGGGCTCACTAATTTCTTTAAAACATTTGTGAATTGAGGTGATGTGTGTCTTGTCACACAGCCAGTACCACGCAGTATTTTGGGGCTCACTAATTTCTTTAAAACATTTGTGAATTGAGGTGATCTGTGTTTTGTCACACAGCCAGTACCACGCAGTATTTTTGGGGTCACTAATTTCTACAAAATATTTGGGAATTGTTATAATCCGTCTGTTCTCACTGGCTGCCACCCATCAAGGGGTCTCACTGATTTATAAGGTTTCACTGCCACCCATCAAAGGGTCTCACTGATTTATAGGAGGTTTCACTGCCACCCACCAAAGGGTCTCACTGATTTATAGGAGGTTTCACTGCCACCCATCAAAGGGTCTCACTGATTTATAGGAGGTTTCACTGCCACCCATCAAAGGGTCTCACTGATTTATAGGAGGTTTCACTGCCACCCATCAAGGGGTCTCACTGATTTATAAGAGGTTTCACTGCCACCCATCAAAGGGTCTCACTGATTTATACCAGAGTTCTGGAAATCTTTAATCTTTATACCAGAGTTGAATCAGAGTTCTGTATATATTTAATCTATATATATCACTCACCATGTCTGAAAGAACAAAAAGGACAGGCAGACGCTCCCAGACACAGATAAGAGGGCAAGCAGCCCCTGTGTCGGGAGGCTGTGCCTCTGGTCATGGTGGATGTGGTGCATCCTCTGCAGGGGCACGCTTGTCCTTTATAACTGGTGCTGGCCGTCTTCTTAACCTGCAGCAACATACAGAGGATTTGGTGGATTGGCTAGCCAGGCCATCCTCATCCTCCCAGTCCTCTGCCAGCCAGGCTTCTAGTGCTTTACAGTCCACCTCAGCTGCCAAAGCATCTAATGCAGCCTCCATGTCCACAGCTACTCCTGCCATAGCCTCGCTATCACACACGGAGGAGTCAGCTGAATTGTTAGACTACAATGACAGTGACATGCTGCTTGAGGATGCGCAGCAAGTACAGTACTCTGATTCAATCTCTGAGGTTAAGCAAGGGAGTATAATCAACCTAGAGGAAGGGGGTGCCAGTGATGACACACAAATAACTGGCACTCATGTTGCCCCAGCAGCTGCAGCATACTGCCAAGTTGGCTCCAGTGACGAGGAGATAGGGTGTGAAGATGACATTGATGATGAGGTCACTGACTCCACCTGGGTGCCAGATCGAACTGAGGAATCAAGTGAGGAGGAGGTAGGAGGAGGAGGCACAGCAAACACGAGGCACAACATCCTCTGTGACCAACCGTAGCACTAGCCAGTCCAAGGCATCACATGTCAGAGCTGCTCCGGTGCAGAGCGCTGTTGTCTCAAAGAACACATGCAGGAACTCTGCTGTCTGGGAGTTCTTTAAGAAATGTGCAGGAGACCCCACCGTTGCTATTTGTAGTCTATGTCAGAGGAGGCTGAAGCGTGTGATAAACACCGGACACTTGGGTACCACGTGCTTGAGGCAACATATGACCACCCGCCACGCATCCCGTTGGCGCAAAACTTTGCGTAGGTCCTCCTCCTCCTCATCTGTCTCTACCCCCACTGTATGTCCTGCCATGTCATTGCCTACAACCTCCACTGACAGGGATGATGCTACAGTAATGGATGTACCAGGTCCTTCCTCACAATGTGACATCATCCCAGCAGCTGAAGATTTACGCAGTCAGATTACATTGCCGCAGCTGCTGCAGCGTAAGAAAAAATATAGTTCCAACCATCCCCAAGCACAGCGTCTAATTGCCAGCTTAGCAAAATTACTCACATTGCTGCTGCTGCCTTTCCAGCTGGTGGACTCTGCTCCCTTCCATGAATTTGCTGAATGTGCTGTACCACAGTGGCAGGTTCCAAAACGCCATTACTTTTCACGCAAGGCTATTTCAGCTGTCAGGATCGGGTAACCCCGCTTGCAGACTGTAAGCCAACAGACCCTGACCAACCGGTCCTTAGAAATGGCCAGGTTATGGTCAGTAATACCGAGAATGATGAACACAAATAAAGTGGTGGAGTGCAAAGAAAAACAACCTGCGGAATCAAGTAACCCACAATGCTCTAGCTAGCCGGTCCTTAATAATGGCCGGGTTAAGCAGGGCAAACCAACAAAACACACATAGGCAGGGGTTAAAGGGGGAAATAGTGGTCCGTTATACTATGCCAGAAATCAGGGCACCAGAATACAGGGAAGTCGAGACAAGCCAGGATCGTATAAACCAGGAAATAAGTCAGAATAGGAAGGCACTAGGAGTAACAGGAACCACGCTAGGGCAACTTGCTAAGAGAAAGGAAGCCCTTTAAATAGAGCCACAGCACTACCTATTGGTGCTCAGAGGAGACGCCCTGCTCTGCTATAGGATAGCTGGTCATGTGCTGCGATTGGTTGTCCTTCCTGCATGTTGCATCTGATTCCCGGGCAGCACCATTCCCTGTCCTGTAGTACACAGTACCCTGGAATAAGGCTTTCTGGATATCAGTTGCTGTGACGGCCGCAACATTTCCCCGGACATGGGGCGAAGGTGCAACATTTCCCCAGACATGGGGCGAAGGTGCAACATTTCCCCAGACATGGGGCGAAGGTGCAACATTTCCCCAGACATGGGGCGAAGGTGCAACATTTCCTCAGACATGGGGCAAAGGTGCAACATTGGGAAAAGAAGAAAACCCGAAGGTTATAGTGTGAGGGCGCTATAGAGTTAGATCAAGTAGCAAAGCAATATACTTTTAAGCAGCTCACTAGTTGAGTGTATCCTTCACTCCAAAACTAGAATGCAGAAAGAAATCACTATACAGTGAAATAGGAGCGCTAAAGGTTAAACAAAGATCACATGTATCTCAATATATATAAAATGAGAAGACAAGACAAAAAGAAGGTCTATTTTTCTTTCTTTCCCTTGTTCTTATTTCTTTCAGTGGAATAGTAAATCTGTTAAATGTCATCGACTTCTAAAAGAGACAAAAAGAGAATCTCATTGCATAGTATCAGTATACACCAAAAGATCAGAAAAAAATTAGATTTTCCACTCACAAACAGGGAGTCTGCGAGACTCCAAATGTATGCCTTTAAGCCTCTTCTGGGGGGCTCCACCCATCAACAGGAAAAGAAATTCACAATCCTTATTCTTACAGGCTTGATAGTAGCTTTAGACCGGAAGTATACTTATGATCTCGAGAAAGAAATCAATAATAGTGTAATACTGTAGATTAATTGAGAATAAAAAATCCAGAGAGGATTACACTCACGTGTTACAGAGCCTCTATTGAAAGTGGCTCTGTATAGGCGCCTGGGACCGCTAATCAGAGGGGGTCCATCCTCGATACTGGATTTCTGCTGGAACACAGCTCCACCATAGAACAGTGCAACCCAATGCACAGAGATGTAGCAGGTATAGAGGTAATGGCAAAAGTAAAAAATGAAAAAAATAATAATAAATAAAAATGGCCAAAATAAAGAGCAATAAAAATTTATTAAATAACAAAACACCAAAATAGGTGTATAAAGTGCGAGACGCGTTTCACCTGCTGCTGCAGGCTTCCACAGTCAAAAAATTATAATAAAAAGTGCCCCAGGAGCCATCTTACCCCTTATATAGTCTGTATCCATGTAAAAAAACGCATGTATTCGGCGTGCGGGTCACCTGCGTTCCACCTTGAATAATCGATGATATTTTGATTGTGTGGAAGGGTGATGAGGATAGTCTTTCACAGTTTATAGCCCACCTCAATCAGAACCTATTGGGAATTAAATTGGATTCAGTTATCAGTAAACAACAGGTCAATTTTTTAGACCTCAATATCTATGTAGAAGGGGGAATTATTAAGACCAAGACCTATTTTAAAGAGGTTAATGTAAACAGCTATATACCCATTGAAAGCGACCATTATTCACCTTGGTTAAAGGCGATACCGAAAAGTCAGATGTTGCGAGTTATGAGAAATTGTTCTGATACTGAGCAATTTCTCATTCAATCAGAGAAACTGATCGAGGATTTTAAAGAAAAGGGCTATAGAGAGGATACCTTGAATAACACTCGAAAAGAAATTCAAGTTGTGGATAGAACAACTCTCCTGAAATACAAAAAACGAGAGAAAGATTTAGGAGAAGATGTTCCTCTCATCCTGGATTATAACACCAATAATAGGAAAATTAGAAAATCAATAGTAAAATATTGGCCCATTCTAAAAAGAGACCCTATTCTTAGTAAAATCTTACCGGAGAAAAACGAAATAAAAACGAAATGAAAATTCGTAAACATCCGCCCGAAGATCCGAAAACGGAAATACGTCACACTGAAGCTAACCAATCACCAATTTTTTTCTACGCAATTCAGGCAATTTTTCAGTGGACCAGCTAGAATTTACAATAGAGGGTATACAATTGATTTTGAATCCATAAAAGCCTGGGAGTAGGCCAAACAGATTCTTATCTCTTTTAGCTTTATCATCTCTCTGATGGTTGTGAACCAAATCCATTTTAATTGATTTATTACCTCTATAGATAATTCGAGGTTTCTCCGGTAAGATTTTACTAAGAATAGGGTCTCTTTTTAGAATGGGCCAATATTTTACTATTGATTTTCTAATTTTCCTATTATTGGTGTTATAATCCAGGATGAGAGGAACATCTTCTCCTAAATCTTTCTCTCGTTTTTTGTATTTCAGGAGAGTTGTTCTATCCACAACTTGAATTTCTTTTCGAGTGTTATTCAAGGTATCCTCTCTATAGCCCTTTTCTTTAAAATCCTCGATCAGTTTCTCTGATTGAATGAGAAATTGCTCAGTATCAGTACAATTTCTCATAACTCGCAACATCTGACTTTTCGGTATCGCCTTTAACCAAGGTGAATAATGGTCGCTTTCAATGGGTATATAGCTGTTTACATTAACCTCTTTAAAATAGGTCTTGGTCTTAATAATTCCCCCTTCTACATAGATATTGAGGTCTAAAAAATTGACCTGTTGTTTACTGATAACTGAATCCAATTTAATTCCCAATAGGTTCTGATTGAGGTGGGCTATAAACTGTGAAAGACTATCCTCATCACCCTTCCACACAATCAAAATATCATCGATATAGCGCCTATAGAAGACGAGGTTCCGCCCCCAGCCATGCCCCGCCCAGACCGCACTGGATTCCCAGTGGGCCATAAAGAGGTTGGCATAGCTGGGGGCAAACCTCGTCCCCATGGCCATACCTTTTAACTGTAGGAAAAAATTCCCATCATACCAAAAATAATTATTATTCAAAATCAATTGTATACCCTCTATTGTAAATTCTAGCTGGTCCACTGAAAAATTGCCTGAATTGCGTAGAAAAAAATTCTACTGCTTCACACCCCTCTTTATAGGGAATAATAGTATATAGTGAATTAACGTCACATGTCGCAAAGAGATTGTCATTCTCCCACTTAAGTTCTTGTAAAAGCTGGAGTACTGAAATCGTGTCTTTTAAGTGTGCCCTAGTTTGTACCACCAAAGGCTGCAACAAATGGTCTATATATTCGGACGTCCTACAGGAAATGGAATTAATTCCAGATACTATAGGACGTCCAGGTGGATTGAACCTATCCTTGTGGACTTTTGGCAAATAGTAGAAGACAGGAATACGCGGACATTTAATATTCAAATATTTAAATTCTTGTTCATTTAGAATGCCACTGTCCTTACCCTTCTGTATATATTCGAAGAAAATTTCTTTAATCCTATTTGTAGGGTCATTCTCTAATTTACGGTAAGTGAGGGGGTCATTTAGAAGTCTCATAGTTTCATTATGATATTGTTCTTGATTGAGAACTACAATTCCCCCTCCTTTATCCGCGGGCTTGATTATTAACGTTTCATCCCTTTTAAGTTGTTTCAGCCCTTCATACTCGGATTTGCTCAAATTCTTAGGTTTAGGATCTATATATTTGTGTTTGTTTAGTCTTTTAATATCTAAAGCAACCAGTTGTTCAAAGGTTTCTATTTCTTTAGAAGCCATATGTCTAGGGAAGAAATGTGATTTATCCTTAAGTTGGGTATGAATATATTGGTCATTGGTCGTTAGTTGTCGTTCTAAAGGAGTCTTAGAGAAAAACCGCTTTATGCATAATTTCCTTTTAAATTTTTGCAAATCAATATAAGTATTAAAGGGATCTCCTCTCGCCGTGGGGACAAATTTCAGCCCTTTATTAAGTACGCTGACCTGACCTTCGGCCAAAGGCCTCCCACTGAGATTAAAAATCCCTAATGGTTCCAAAATCTTCCTCTTTTTTCTTGTCTGAGTCGTCTTTCCTCCTCTACACCCTCTTCTCTTAGAAATCTCTTCCCCGGAGTAGAACCTTCCTTTGTTAGTCCCAAGGCTCCCTGTAGGTGCCTTTGATGGAAATCTCGATATGGGATATTTTTGTCTCGTTCTTCCAATCTGACTTTTTGAAAAACCTCCTCTTCCTGATCAGCCAAACTGGAAAAGGAGTTTTTCAATGTGATTGGTTGGTGATGATCATACAAAGTACGTCTTCTATTATAAGTAGCTGGAGCTGGTCTCCCTATTCTCTGCCATTCAGTAGTTGGATAATCATCGTTATTTCTCCTGTAGGAGGATTGATAATTAGTGGTTCTTGAGGCATATGTCTCTCTATTGGGACCAGCAGGGCTCCAAACGGCAGGTTCTTTATATACCTGTCCCCTGGACCGAACGCTGTTCCTTCTAGGGGGATATACCTTTCTCCTTACTACCATCTCGTCTCCAGAGTTTAAGTTGCCTTTAGACACTGGTATTACAGGGCTAGTAGGATTTCTACCACGATAGGGCCGTTCTATAGAAGATTTAACTTCATTTTCTTCAAACTGGATCTCAGAAATAGGTGGATAGAACAGCCATATCTTTTTACTTGTATAATCCCGTAAATCTCTAGCATATTTGCTTTTCTTTTTAGTAATGACATCTTTTTCCAGTTTTTGTAGACTGGTTTCAATTCTAACAAATAAATCATGTTTCTCCTGTTCACTTATTACAGTGCTTATCTTATCATGTAATAGCTCTATCTCAACGTTTAAATCATTTAGGAGACCCTTTCTCCTTTGTATGATAGTCTCAATCATTTGAAAGGAGAAATTCTCCAGCATATTACACCATACTTGTATGAATTCATCACTTATCATATCTGGCGATGGATCTTTTTGCCACCTTAGACCCCGTGGTGTGATCTTATCCTTAAGATATTGATCCAAAGTGATAATATCCCACTTTAATCGAATTTCTTTTTTAAGTAGATATTCTAATTTATTCGTAGTTTTTTTAAATTCCCTAGGGTCTGTAAGATTAGTTGTATCTATTGTCCCAGATAATGCATTAGAGAATATCATACCGGTATTAATACCGAATTTGTTTCTAAATTCCATGTTATCCCAAATAAGCTGCCCACACTAGATAGGATAAAACAATTAGGAAAAGAAGAAAACCCGAAGGTTATAGTGTGAGGGCGCTATAGAGTTAGATCAAGTAGCAAAGCAATATACTTTTAAGCAGCTCACTAGTTGAGTGTATCCTTCACTCCAAAACTAGAATGCAGAAAGAAATCACTATACAGTGAAATAGGAGCGCTAAAGGTTAAACAAAGATCACATGTATCTCAATATATATAAAATGAGAAGACAAGACAAAAAGAAGGTCTATTTTTCTTTCTTTCCCTTGTTCTTATTTCTTTCAGTGGAATAGTAAATCTGTTAAATGTCATCGACTTCTAAAAGAGACAAAAAGAGAATCTCATTGCATAGTATCAGTATACACCAAAAGATCAGAAAAAAATTTGATTTTCCACTCACAAACAGGGAGTCTGCGAGACTCCAAATGTATGCCTTTAAGCCTCTTCTGGGGGGCTCCACCCATCAACAGGAAAAGAAATTCACAATCCTTATTCTTACAGGCTTGATAGTAGCTTTAGACCGGAAGTATACTTATGATCTCGAGAAAGAAATCAATAATAGTGTAATACTGTAGATTAATTGAGAATAAAAAATCCAGAGAGGATTACACTCACGTGTTACAGAGCCTCTATTGAAAGTGGCTCTGTATAGGCGCCTGGGACCGCTAATCAGAGGGGGTCCATCCTCGATACTGGATTTCTGCTGGAACACAGCTCCGCCATAGAACAGTGCAACCCAATGCACAGAGATGTAGCAGGTATAGAGGTAATGGCAAAAGTAAAAAATGAAAAAAATAATAATAAATAAAAATGGCCAAAATAAAGAGCAATAAAAATTTATTAAATAACAAAAACACCAAAATAGGTGTATAAAGTGCGAGACGCGTTTCACCTGCTGCTGCAGGCTTCCTCAGTCAAAAAATTATAATAAAAAGTCCCCCAGGAGCCATCTTACCCCTTATATAGTCTGTATCCATGTAAAAAACCGCATGTATTCGGCGTGCGGGTCACCTGCGTTCCACCTGTGATTGGTTAGCTTCAGTGTGACGTATTTCCGTTTTCGGATCTTCGGGCGGATGTTTACGAATTTTCATTTCATTTTTATTATCGTTCGGATCTCCGATTCGACTATCGTAGCGGCAATTACTCATTTAAACATGAAAGCGTTCGGATCTTAACTTGCAAATATTCGAACAACCGATTCGAACGAAAAATCGGAAAAAATAAAAAATCGGAAAAAACATACATATAAATAAAAATGTACTGTACAGCATATAGCCTAAAACTATAATGACAACTGGTCGGAACTGATAACAGTCACCTCCAATAGTCAAGATAGAGACTACATATTTAGATGGTCGATAATCAACACAAACACAATAAAAATCTATATAAGTGTACAACCCAGGTGATATGGCAGGGATAAACATTGAACCTACAAAAATAGGCTCTGTCTATTAATAACATGCGGCTGAAACTAGTCTCCAAATTATCAGGAGAATAGATATAAAAAACATAAAATACAAAAAACAAACAGATAGAATCATAAAAAATGGCAGACTTCGGTGCAACATTTCCCTGGACATGGGGCGAAGGTGCAACATTTCCCTGGACATGGGGCGAAGGTGCAACATTTCCCCAGACATGGGGCGAAGGTGCAACATTTCCCCAGACATGGGCCACCGTGACACCAGCACTATACCAGCACGTGGAAAACAATGTTATCCAGTCATTGGGAAAGGCAGTCAGCAACAAGGTGCATGTGACTTTAGACACGTGGTCCAGCAAGCATGGGCAGGGTCGTTACATTTCCTTCACGGCACACTGGGTAACTCTGATTGCAGCTGGGAGGGATCCAAGATGGGGCTCTGTGCTGGAGCTTGTTCATCCACCACGCCTCCAGAAAGCTGCTTGTATGAGGTCTGTCTGCTCCACCACCACCACCTCTCCCTCTTCCTCCTCCTCCTCCTCCTTCCCTGTCTCTGGCGAAGTGGCAGTTAAACCGACGCCTGACAGGGTCTATGCAATGGCTCAAGCAAAAAGAAGCCATACTGTCCTTGAGCTGGTTTATTTAGGGGACAGGAGCCACACCGGGCCAGAAATTCTGTCAGCTCTGCAGGGCCAGGTGCAGAGATGGTTAACACCACGCCAGCTTGAGCTGGGAATGATCGTCTGTGATAATGGCAGCAACCTTCTCTCTGCCCTACGCAAGGGTAAATTGACGCATGTACCATGCCTAGCACATGTCCTAAATCGAGTGGTACAGCGTTTCCTATCCAAGTACCCAGGGCTGCCAGAGCTTCTCAGCCAGGCCAGAAAAGTCTGCAGCCACTTCAGACGGTCATTCCCAGCAAGCGTTCGCCTGGCAGAAATTCAAAGAAAATTCCACCTTCCCACAAACCGTCTGAACTGTGACAAGCCCACCAGGTGGAACTCGACATTAGCAATGCTGCAGCGTCTGCACAAGCAGCAGAGGGCCATCAACGAGTACCTGTGTGAGTATGGCACAAGGACAGGTTCAGGTCAACTTGTTTTTTTCCCCCCCGCAGTGGCTGATGATCAAGGATGCATGCACTGTACTGTCACCATTTGAGGAGGCAACGAGGATGGTGAGCAGGGACAGTGCATGCATCAGTGACACAATTCCTTTAGTGTTCCTGCTGGAGCACACTCTGCGGGGAATTATAGATGTGGCTCTAGAGGCAGAGCAGCGGGAGGAAGAGGAGGCCTTCCTTAGCTCTCAAGGCCCCAGTCTTTCCGCAGACAGCATTCCATCGGATCCTACTCAGATCAGACAGGAGGAGGAAGAGGAGGAATATTTAAGTAGTTGGGGCATTGAAGGTGGGGATTCCTCAAGAGAGGGTTTCGTGTGCCCAGAAACAGAAAGGCTAGTGCGTGGCTGGGAGGAGGAAGTGCACTATACGGTCATCCTCATTGACCAGGAAGACTCAGAAGCTAATGCCACCTCCAATCTATGCTGCATGGGCTCCCTAATAAAGCAAAGCCTGCTAAAGGATCCCAGGATTCGTGCTATCAAAGAGAGGGATCATTACTGGTTGGCAACCCTTCTTGATCCACGATACAAGGGTAAAGTTGCAGAGCTCATCCTGCCTGCACAGAGGGAGCAGAGGATGAAAAAACTTGAGGACGCTCTAAAGCGACACTTGTGTAACACCTTTCCAGGCACTGGTAGATTACCAAGTGCTGACACAAGTGCTTCTGAGGCTGCGGATGATCAGAGGAATAGTGGTGAAGGCCAGGGCCGCTTGACTGATGCATTTTTAAATTTTTTTAGTCCATGACGCCCAGGGATGTCAAATGTAGGCACCCATTGCCAGCGTCTTCACCATATGGTGCAGAACTACCTAGGGGCAAGGGCAGACCTGGATACCTTTCCAGCAGATGATCCACTGGCCAGAATTTAGCCAATATGCTATGCAGCTACTAGGTTGCCCTTCATCCAGCGTGCTTTCTGAAAGGACGTTCAGTGCCGCAGGAGGTTTTGTCACAGATAAAAGAGTGCGTCTGTCCACCGACTCTGTAGACCGGCTGACATTTATAAAAATGAATCAGTCCTGGATCAGCAGCTATCAACCCCCTGATGCTGATGTAACGGAATAGATCGGGGATGTCTTCTGCATTCACAAAACCTCCAGCACTGAACTCTTCCACAATACCACAAAGGGGTTACGGTATGAATGCACTTGCTGCCATGAAAGGCGCAATATTTGGCTGCACTGACGCCTGTGCCAGATTTATATCATTTACATTTTTTGAACCGCAGGGTCCAACCCTGCACTCTTGCACAATACCACAAAAGGGTTACGGTGTGAAGGCACTAGCTGCCATGAAAGGCACAATATCTGGGTGCACTGACGCCTTGACCAGAATCATATCTTTTTATTATAGGACCACATGGTCCACCCCTGCATTCTTCCACAATACTACAGAGGGGTTACTGTATGATGATACTTGCTGGCCTGGCCCCAAAGGCACAATATCTGGGTGCACTGACGCCCATTACCAGATAAAAAACTTTTCAATATAGGACCACATGGTCCACCCCTGCATTCTTCCACAATACTACAGAGGGGTTACTGTATGATGATACTTGCTGGCCTGGCAGTCTTGCACCAAAGGCAGAATATCTGGGTGCACTGACGCCTTTACCAGATTCATATCTTTTTAATATAGGACCGCAAGGTTCACCCCTGCATTCTTCCACAATACTACAGAGGGGTTACTGTATGGTGATACTTGCTGGCCTGGCAGTCTGGCACCAAAGACACAATATCTGGGTGCACTGACGCCCATTAACAGATAAAAAAAAACACTTTTCAATATAGGACCACATGGTCCACCCCTGCATTCTTCCACAATACTACAGAGGGGTTACTGTATGATGATACTTGCTGGCCTGGCAGTCTTGCACCAAAGGCACAATATCTGGGTGCACTGACGCCTTGACCAGAATCATATCTTTTTAATATAGGACCGCAAGGTTCACCCCTGCATTCTTCCACAATACTACAGAGGGGTTACTGTATGATGATACTTGCTGGCCTGGCACCAAAGGCACAATATCTGGGTGCACTGACGCCCATTACCAGATAAAAAACTTTTCAATATAGGACCACATGGTCCACCCCTGCATTCTTCCACAATACTACAGAGGGGTTACTGTATGATGATACTTGCTGGCCTGGCAGTCTTGCACCAAAGGCAGAATATCTGTGTGCACTGACGCCTTTACCAGTTGCATATCTTTTTAATATAGGACCGCAAGGTTCACCCTGCATTCTTCCACAATACCACAGAGGGGTTACTGTATGATAGTACTTGCAGGCCTGGCACCAAAAGCACAATATTTGGGTGCACTGCCACTGACGCCTGTATCAGATTCATATCCTCAGAGGGGTTATGGTGTGACGGCACTGTTGGGGACGCTAAAGGACCAATTTTGAAGCACCTATTGTTACTTTCATCCAAAGCCTGCATAAGTTTCACAATAATTTAGCCGAAAAAATCAGTAAACTTTTTCTGCGTGTACGAAAATGTCTCCTCTTTTCATACAGACTGCCGCCCCAAGCAGTTGTTTATGGATAGATTAAAGGAAAAGCATTTACCGTCATTTGAAACATAATTTTTTTGTTTTTAAGTGTTTCTATACATCCTACAAATCCGCCACTTCACGGGCAGGTTATGGGGACCTCCTAGGCACGATATTTGAAGGAATTTTTCATTTTTATTTTTAACCCTTATTTCATGGAAAACTCACTGTCTTTTTAAAAACGTATTTTTTTAAACTTTTTGTCCTTGTTTCCTGTCCCCCAGGGCACTACCCAGACCCCCATGCACCTTTTATGGCAAATATGTAGCATATATGCCCTCTTGGAGGGCACTCTAAAAACCGAATTTTCAGCCCCATTGACTTGCATGGGGTTCGGGTTCAGACCCGAACATTTGGAAAAATTCGGGTTCGGGCCCGAACCGAACTCGGGGGGTATTCGGCTCATCCCTAATGCAGACAGCATAAAATCTGTCGTGGGTTTTTTTTATTTTGGAAAAATACATGCTTCAAAAATAATTTAATAGACCTCCCCCTGTTCTCAGGGGATTCTTTATTTTATAATAGAGATCTACACAAATCACAGCTTCCTAGCCTGAACTAAGCTTAGCCTTAAACACGGCAAGATTCCTCGATTTAGGCTAGGGTCAAACGAACACATAATTGGCAGCGACCGTCAAAAAGTGCGTCCGAACGCAATGACGTATTTTTTCACGGAATGCGCAAAAACGGTCTGACGACGCGCATTTCCGTGCGTGATTTTTTACGGATTGTCAATAAAACACTTTTTGCATCTGGACATTATGTAGGCTGGACATTAGCAGAGTCTGACATCTCCTAATCATCCAAACACGCCGCTATGCTGACGCAGCGCACTGTGTACCTCAGTACTAGCGGTTCTGCATTCTCGAAAAAATGCGTTCATTTTCCACTTGCGTTGCACGGCCGGACTTTTGTGCGGCCCTACTTCATATATTGTCCGTCATTGCGCGTCATTTGCTGCTACTACGGCCGTGATTACGTGCACCTAAACGCACGTTAAAAATGCACTAGTCTGACCTCAGCCTTAATGCCTTGAACAAATGCCTCATCTTAAATTTATGAGAGGAAGGCTGGTAGTAAGTCAAAAGCTAAGACGCGGATGCTTCTCTTGGAATAAATGGGCTGCAACAGATGTTGTTATTTGAGATAAATCGGAATTTTAATTAAGATGCATTTTCTGTAACCAAAGCAGTTGTTCCACGGCTGCTGGCAGCTCCTGGGACTTCTTGTATGAAAGGGAAAGAGGGTTTGTAGGCTATCATCAAATGCGCAGACAGAACAGAACCTGCTCCAGAGTGCCCTAACAGCTCTTTTGCGCTGGTTTGCATTTTGATCTACCATCAAGGGTGCAGCTTCGAGGGAATCCCAGCAACCTCTACCTCTTTTCCTCCCTGTCTGCGACAGTAGGTAAATGAAACAAACATATATTTTGTCTTTTATTTATACTATCCATTTTCTTTACAAAATAAAGAAATCAATGGGGGATCGAGGGAGGGTGTTGTTGTGAAAAATTATTTTTAAAAGGTATACCAGCCAATAGCGTGAGACGTCGAGTAGAGAGTGACGACACAAACACACAGTGATGGCTATAATGAATTTACTTAAAAATAAAAAGGTTAAATAGAAAGCTAAAAAAAAGTAAAACATTCTTAAACTAGACCCTGGACACTGCAATAAAGCAAAGAATCAGCATAGACAAAGGGATCAACTAGAGCAACAGTCTTTTACCCATCCAGATATGCACAGCACATAGCACAGCCATGCTCTCAGGTGCAAGCCAAAGCACAAAAGGGCTGACCCCCTTCCTGGAACTCCTGGCTGAATGAAGAGAAGGTTGGACTAGAGTCTTGTCTCCACCCACCAGAGTGACATGCCTCCCACCAACAATGGGCTATATTACAATCTTTGCACAAAAACCTTTGCGCAAAGCGAAAAATTTTGTGCCAAGCGTTAAACTTTTGCGTGCGCAAATCACCGCTGGAATTACAATCCTCGCTGCTTTTTTCTTCCGCCAATCAATTGCGCGCGCAAAGAGTTCACGCACAAATGCAGGCGCAGTGCCGTCTCGTGCAAAAATCTTTGCACGCGCAGTTTTCTTGCAGCCATTCAGCCAATCAAAATGAAGAAACACACCTATCAAACGCAACTGAATTGTGCCTGCCAGAGGCATCGGAGACGGGTTCTGCGTCTATGATGCAAAATGAACACATATGCTACAGTGATAATACAGACATTATATTGTTGCTGCATTCATTTTTATTTATTTTTTGCCAGGTTGTTCAGATACATCGTTAACACCAGCTTTTTGCAGTTGCTAAAATTATGCGCGCAAAGACTATGTGTTAATTACCGCGAATAGATTGTAATACCATCCACGTACCAGCGCACATTCGATTTTGCGCTCACAATGTTAAGTATAGCACGCTCGAAGTACAGTAAGCTCGCGCAGGGTTCGCGCAGGTTCACCCGATGTAGACGTTTGCTTGCGGTTGTTGTGCTGACTATGTAATACGGGATTAGGCGCAAATGGTTTTACCCCACGCGTTAATGTTTTTTTGCAAACGTTTGCATGAAGATTGTAATTTAGCCCAATATGTATACACCTTTATTCCCGGTGGGAGTCACTATATGAGGTAACCACTCTAGAGTAGGCTGGCTTAATGATGTCACAGCTAGCCACACACTGCCCCTAGTGTTCCCTCTTTGGTATAACAATTAATTAATAATAATTAAATATGATGATTTATGACACAGGTATGTACCCCTCCCTGAGCTGCACTACCATTATAGGAAACACAGGGGTCCTTTAGATGGATCTCATAATCGGGCCCTCCATATGTCAGTGGCCTACACTTCCCAGAATTCTTTGCATGGGATAGGCAGAGAACTATGAGATAGAGAAAAATATATATATATATTGGTCGTCCACTGATGCACTTTTTTGGTCGTAGTTTGTTGAACACCTTTTTTGTTCATTGGACTCTATATGCACTATGACACTTACAGGGTTATTCAAAGAGAATCGAAAAGCCACCGTACGTTCGGTGACTTTTCGTTCTCTTCAATTCGGCTTGATTCGGCGATCCCATTTCTGCGACCCTGCGGTGTATTCAGCAAGCACTACAGAGCCGCCGTAATGCAGGGAAAAGTCGCCTCAAACCCGTCGAAAACTCACCGCAAAACGAGGGCGAACGCACACCGAAACCAGCAAAAACATCTGGATTAACCCCGCCGAAGACGCCGGAGAAACCTGAGCAGGAGCCGATCATAGCGCAGAGCAGCCGCTGGAAAAACCCGACACCGCAGACGAAGGAGGTGAAGAAAAAAAAAACAGTACGCTTGAATGTTTGAAAAGTGAAACTCTGTTTGCAAAGAAACTAATGAGTGAAAATGTCTGAAATTTACATATGAGTCCAATGAATGATAATAAAAAGGGCTGTTACAGAAAAAAGAACAAACGTTTAAAAAATTGTTTTTAAAAATCGGCAAATTTTTTTGGCAAATAAATCCGGAAAAATGCTTAAAATATCCCAATATATCTATAAAGAGACTTTTTACTGTAGAATATTATAATCAGCGTTTTATTAGATATTGAATTAAAATGGGAATATTTTTAACATTGAAGCCTATGGGATTCGCCTGAATAAATCTGTTGCATGAAGCCACAGGGCAATTTGGCAACTTTCACTGCTGGGTTTTTGTTCTCTGAATAGACGAAGCTATGGGGATTTCACTGCCCTCGAACAGGCACCGAACAGGCACCGTATGTGCCGGCAATTTGCCAACTTTTGGCGAACTGCCTGCTCTCTGGATAGCCGAATGGCCAAGAAAGATAACCGAATGCTGATTTTCAGCGTTTGGTTCCCTTTCGGCAGCCATTTGGATCTCTTTGAATAACCCTGTTAGCTAATCCTGCATCATTGTAGGGATAAAGCGGCGATAAGCACCATTGCACTTTATTGTATTATTTATATAGAAAATGGATTAATTATATACACTGATTTATATTGATGCGCCACAAGGGATTTCTACTATATTTTTAGAGAACCATGAGAGTTGTAGTCTAAAAGAAGGGCAGAGTTTGAGATTGCAGGTTTACAGTATACATTTTCAGCGATTAATCTTAGGGAAGAGTCTGGTGGCATCATGGGCTGATTTCTGGTATATTTATTTATCTGCACTAACCTGTAAGTGTCATGTTTGATATAACTGATTAACCCCTTTCACCTCTGCTATTTTAGGTGTTTAACCAATCCAATATCTTTAATTGTCCCATGTGCTAAAACCTTGGTAGTATTGACATCATCATACAATCAGTCATTTGGAGAACCATCAACCGTTCCATGCCTCTGCATTATTTTTTCAAGCAGGTATGAAACTCTTTCTTCTTCTCTTTTCTGGTAAAACGACGCTGAAATCTTTCTTCTCAGACGATGTGCGTAGGCCTCCAGAAGTATCACGATAAACATAAAACCATAGATAAACCCACAGGTAACCATGGCAGATGTGTCTGGAGGGCTTGGAAGTTGGAGACAGTTGGCTGAAGCAAAAGACATTTTCCACTGATATTCCTTGTGTAATATTGTATTCCACCCTATAAAGACAAACCTACTCTTACCCTGTGTGAAAACAAAAAAGAAGAACATTAATATCAAAGATATTAAAGATAGTATAGAGCAAATATATCTTAAAGATAGAAATCAGAGCCATGTACGCTATACATATTCTCTGGCATCACAAGATCACTCGGCTAAATGAAAGCGATTCACAAAAATGACAGATCTCTGCTACACACCGAAAGGAAAATGCCACTTTTTGCCACCAATAGGTGTCAAAAAGTATAAGATGGGAGGAGGACGATGATGAGCACACTTGGGGAAAGAAGAATACCCAGATTACAAATGTTTTCTTAAGTTCTAGGCTGTTATCCATATATTCAATGGGTGTGGGGATTGGGGAACATCAAAACCGTGAAGTTGCCTAGGGTCCCATGGTCACTTAAACTTTTAGATTATGTGAATTTGTAAGAAAAAATACTGGTATAAGAGACACCTAAAGCAACCATCATCAGCATGGCCTATTGGAAGGTGCTTGGAATCTCTAGATTTGGCTTCAGGCTATAGAGACTGTCCACAAAGAGGTGAATTGGTAGAGAACTGCAAAGGTATTACGAATTTGAGGCCAAACCAGTCAAGCTGTAGGGAATCAGAATTAGGGATGTGTCAAATTCAGCCTTTCACCCTAAAATCTGCATTTCTCTTGTAATTATCATTCAGAACATAGGTGTCACTACAGGGGGAAAGGGGGGCATTTGCACCCCTAGGTTAATTCTTTCCCCCCATGTGCCTGTTACAAATCCCCACCAGGAGGAGAATATGATCCTTGTATGCAGCACCTATCCTTTCCCTCCGATCCTTATAATGGTCGGTCTATATATACATATCCCTAGACTGACACTGAAGAAGCCAAACGTGAGAACATATAGCCAAACCAAAATGCCAGAGAATATCGTAAGCCGTTGCCAGGGGTCAGTACACCAGAGAATATCGTAAACCGTTGCCAGGGGTCAGAATACCAAGAAATACCAATAAACACAGGAGCAGCTCTAAGGGATGTTAAACCAGGAAATGTGTGAATGCATTGCCTGTGGCTTTAAACCCGGTGGGTCCGCGTCATCACGCCAGGCTCCGCCCCCCGGCGTCTCACGTGGCCGCCTTGACTCCCTTCATTACTTGGCGCCCGGCCAGCGAGCACGACGCTGCCGGGCGCCTGTGGTCCATAGTGCGGTATGTAACAGTACCCCCCTCTCTACAGGAGGTCCCCGAACGACCACCCAGTGCCGAGGGTGAGCCCTATGGAAAGCATGAACCAACCGAGGAGCATGGACATCATGAGCAGGCAGCCATGAACGGTCCTCCGGTCCATAACCATTCCAGTCAATCAGATACTGAAGGGAACCCTTACAAAGTCTGGAAGCAAGCACGGACTTGATTTCGTACTCCTCCTCACCTTCAACTTCAACAGGTGGAGGAGGGACAGAGGGTCTAGTGAAACTCTTACATAACAGAGGTTTCAATAAACTCACATGGAACACATTATGGATACGGAGAGCTGGAGGTAAAGCCAATTCATACGAGACAGGGTTAATACAATGTAGTACCCTGTAAGGGCCTATGAAGCGTGGTGCCAATTTCATCGTGGGTACCTGTAACCTGATATGGCGGGTAGATAACCAAACCTGATCCCCTACCTGATATACAGGTGACATCCGTCTATGTTTGTCAGCTTTACCTTTTTGAGTAACCACATTCCGCTCAGATATCTCTTTGATTGCAACCCTAGTTTGCTGAAGGGTATGCAAGTGCTTCTCTAAAGCGGGTAAATTGGAGGTGGGAAAGTGAGACGGGAGAGTCGGGGGATGGAAACCATATATCGTAAAGAAAGGAGAATGACCTGTCGTTTCATTGTCACAATTGTTTCGAGTGTAGCGCTCACTCCCTGTGGAGCTGCTGAATAAACCTCGGGTTAGTCTCACCGCACTAGGAAATAACTATACACCAGCACTGTTGTGGATTTTTTTATATTATATTCTTTACTGATCCCAATAAAGCAGCATATATTACGCATATACGGTATTTGAATGACAAGAATTCGTAACGCGGGAAAAACACGCGGCGGTAAAAGAAACGGTTAACCCCCTCAGTTCTGGAGTGTACGTCCCGTGAATAATCGCTCAAAAAAATATATATGTGTGTTGTCTCGGGTACCCGGGTACTGTGTTCAACTGGCCAGTAAATGAAACAAGCAATCTTCGACTAGTCACCGTTGAGGCCCTGTGAATTTAAACAATATTGCAGCGTGCGTTTCTGTATTGGAACTGCGGCCTGGAGGCCTCTCACCAATCCGATGAACGAAACTGTCCAGCTCTCGATGCATCGACCTCAAGATCTTCTCCGCTGTGTACTGGGACTCCGTGCTACTGAATCTGCTCTCAGCTTGCCCAATCCGCAACTGGAACACCGATCCGCTGCCTGCACTCCCAATCGATTAGCGCAGCCTCCTAACACGGGGTCCTGCCGGAACTAGCTTTTTCCTCCAGACCTCTCAGCGCTGCGCAGGTAGGTCTCAATGTGATTACTGTCCCGATCTCCAGCACCCGTAAGACAGCGTCTGTACTCTGGCCTGGTTGCGATCCCTGACAGCTCTAACGTGCGTCCTCCACCTTTCACTGCTCTGCTCACTCTGCTTCTGCCTTGCACGAGGCCGCTGATCTCTTTCCTCTTCCTTGTACCACCTCCTTTCTGTCCTCACGCAAAGGATGATGGTAAATGTAGTTCAGTTTTGTCCAGCATAGTCCACAATGTCTCTGTCTCCCTCTGGTGGCAGCAATAGTTCGATGCACCAGAATACAGTGTTTTTAAAGCAGCGCTACACTAGCATATTCAGCCCATGGTAAATAATCGGACCATGAGTGTTGCTGCTGAGATATAAAACAATGGAGGTATTGTTCGAGCCCTTGATTGGCTCTTTCGGATGCCCCGTTAGTTTGTGGGTGATAGGCGGATGAAAAAGCCAGCTTAACTCCCATACTTTTACAATAACCCCTCCAAAACTGTGATACGAATTGTGTGCCCCTATCTGAAACAATTTCAACTGGTATGCCATGGTGTTTAACAACATTGTTAATGAAAACGGGCACCAGATCCGAGGCGGAGGGTAGTTTAGGGAGAGGAACGAAGTGAGCCATTCTAAAAAAGCAGTCAACGATGGTGAGGATCACGTGTTACCCTTGGACATGGGTAGATCGACTATGAAGTCCATGGAAATATGAGACCAGGGTCTATCGGGAATGGGTAAGGGTTGCAACAATCCTACTGGTAAGTTCCTTTGATTCTTATTTCTGGCACATGTTTCACAAACAGAAATATACTCTTTAACGTTCTGACGTAGGGCAGACCACCAAAACTGCCTCCTTAGACTAGACACTGTTTTGGATATCCCCATATGACGGGACAGTTTGGTGTTATGATGCAATCTCATCAAGTTTTCTCTTTGGTTCTCAGGTACAAAGAGTTTATGGGGGGTTTGCCCTCAGGAGCAAGTTTCTGGGCTACCTGAAGACACTCGAGCAAGGGAGAACAATACACTCCCTATCTCGATGGGATTATTATCCTGTATGTGTTTCTCGTAGGGGTCAAATTGACGGGACAAGGCATCTGCCTTGAGGTTCTTTGAACCAGGTCGATATGTCAAGAGGAAATTGAAACTGGACAGGAACAACGACCACCTGGCCGGTCTGGCATTTAATCTTTTCGCATCCCCTATATACGTAAGATTTTTATGATCTGTGATTATCACAACGGGTATGGATGACCCTTCAAGCAGATGTCTCCATTCGGATAAGGCGGACACTACCGCCAACAACTCTCGATTCCCTATATCATAGTTCATTTCAGCTGCAGACATTTTATGAGAAAAGTACCCACAGGAATGTAACGGTTTATCTGGTGCTTCTCTTTTAGATAGAAACATAGAAACATAGAAAAATGTCAGCAGATAAGAACCTTCGGCCCATCTAGTCTGCCCAATTACATGGATACTTTACCTGGATTTATCTTTTGTTTAGGATAGCCTTATGCCTATCCCATGCCTGCTTAAATTAAATTACTGTTTTGGCCTCTACCACTTCAACTGGAAGGCTGTTCCATGTATCCACCACTCTCTCAGTAAAATAATGCTTCCTGATGTTACTTTTAAACCTTTGCCCCTCTAATCTAAGACTATGTCCTCTTGTTTTGCTACTTTGTTTCCTTTTAAATATACTCCCTTCCTCTACCTTGTGGATTCCCTTTACGTATTTAAATGTTTCTATCATATCTCCTCTGTCTCGTCTTTTTTCCAAGCTGTACATGTTAAGATCATTAAGCCTTTCCTGGTAACTTTTCTCCTTCAAGCCGTACACCATTTTAGTAGCCCTTCTCTGAACTCTTTCTAAGATGTCTATATCCTTCTGGAGATACGGTCTCCAGTACTGCACACAGTACTCCAAGTGAGGTCTCACCAGTGCTCTGTACAGTGGCATGAGCACTTCCCTTTTCCTACTGCTAATACCTCTCCCTACACAATGTAGATGTAGATAGGAATGGCTCCATTCCTATCTCAGAAGCATCGACCTCTAACTGGAATGGTAATCGAGGGTCTGGATGTCTCAGAACCGGAGCAGAAGTAAACGCAGTTTTCAATGTTTGAAAGCTTGTCTTGCACCTGGGGACCATTTCTGATTTTGTATACCTTTCTTGGTCATGGCAGTTAACGGAGCCACCAAGGAGGAGAAATTTTTTATGAACCGTCTGTAGTAATTGGTAAAACCTAAGAACCTCTGAATGGCTTGCAAGCCTTGAGGTAATGGCCAATCTAAGATCGAGGACAGTTTGGGTGGGTCCATTTGAAAACCTTCAGGAGTAATCACGTAACCCAGGAAATGTACCTTATTTAAATCAAACATACATTTTTCGAGTTTGCAATACAAGCCATTGTCTAACAATCTCTTTAGCACAGACCGAACATGTTCATGATGGGTTTCAATATCAGGCGAATAAATCAAAATGTCACCTAAATAAACAATGACAAAAATCTTCAAAAAGTCTCGGAGTACATCGTTTATGAGATCCTGAAATACCGCCAGAGTGTTACATAGCCCAAAAGGCATCACTAGATACTCGTAGTGCCCACTGCGGGTATTAAAGGCAGTCTTCCACTCATGATTTTCCTTTACCCTAACCAAGTTGTAGGCACCCCTGAGATCCAACTTGGAGTTCACTGTGGCACCTTGTAACCTGTCAAACAGTTCGTAAATAAGTGGTATAGGATATACATTTCGAATGGTGATGCGATTCAACCCCCGGTAGTCTATACAAGGCCGTAGGTCTCCCTCTTTTTTGGATACAAAGAAGAAACCCGCCCGGCCGGGGAGGAAGAACGCCTTATAAAGCCCTTAGCCATATTCTCCTTTATGTACTCCTCCATAATCTCATTCTCTCTTTGAGACAGAGGATAGACATGACCTCTGGGTGGCATGGTACCGGGAAGCAAATCTATGGCACAGTCATATGGTCTATGAGGAGGTAATATATCACAATTCCGTTTTTCAAAAAACCTCCCTCAGATCCTGGTACCATTCAGGTACTTCTGTGGATAAAGGAGGAGCTGTTGGCAAATTAAGGCTCCCTATAGTGGTGACCATCTTTAAACACTGTAACCAACATCGAGCGTTCCATGCCTTAATCTCACCGTGTTCCCAATCGAGGGAAGGATTGTGCTGCATCAACCAGGGGAAACCCAACAGCATGGGACACGAGGGTGACTCTATAACCTGAAATGTTATCTGTTCATGATGGAGAACCCCTGTAGTGAGACATAGAACTGCAGTGTCATGTGTCACCCTGGGTTGGGATAGAGGCCTTCCGTCAATGGCCGCTACGAATAATGGCGTATCTTTCTCAAGCAAAGGGATAACATGGGTACAATCACCTGATCAATGAAATACACTGCCGCCCCAGAGTCAAGAAATGCAACAGTATGAATAAAGACCGTTTCCCAGGAGAGAGAGATAGGCACTACCATGCGTGTTTTATTTTTCATTATAGGAGACAAATCAGTCAAGCTCAAGGTTTGTCTCTTAGAAGACCTTAGGCTCGTTTCCCGAAACCCTTAAACCTCTAGGTCTCCTGGTACATTGATTCTGGAAATGCCCCCTGCCAGCACAGTAAAAGCATAACCCCTCTCTTTTGCGGTATTCTCTCTCCTCCTGGGATATACCGGTGTTACCGATTTGCATGGGTTCAAAAGGATGGGGTTCGGCTGTGGGTGGCACGGGAACATGAGGAGCAATATTAGGAAGAGGTAGCAGTACCCTGCGAACCCTTTCTCTGGGACCCCATCTGTCACGGATCTGGTCATCAAGGGCAATACAAAATTCAATTAACTCTTCCGACACATCAGGTAATTTCATGGGTGCGAGTTCGTGCATGAGGGAGTCAGACAAGGCCCTCTGTGAAGGCCAAGACAAGAGCTTCGTTGGTCCATGTAACCTCAGAAGCGAGTGTTTTGAATTTGATGGCATAATTGTACACCTTCCTGTTGCCTTGTCTGATTCGGAAGAGTGACCTCCCTGCTGTCTGAGACCAACAAGTGGGATTGAACGTATGGCGTAGCTCTGACACAAACATCTCATAATCATATACAATCAGTTTATTATTCTCCCATAGAGGGGTAGCCCATTCCAGAGCTTTATCAGAGAGATGGTTAATCAGAAACCCCACATTAGACTTATCAGACGGACACATACCCAGGTTGAGGTAAAAATGAATCCCCACATGAATCAAGAACCCACGACAAGCACCAGGGGTACCGTCAAAGCGCATTGGGACTGTCATATGAATGTGGTGAGTAGGCAGTAAAACAGCAGTGGATACAGCACCCTCGGGAATTGGCGGAGACGGCGAGGCTGGTGCTCTACCCGGCTGGTTTAACAGAGTATGCAAGGCCTGAGCGATTTGATCCATTCTATGATCCTGTTCCTCTTGCCTCGCAGAGATCTTGGCTAATTGGGCTGATAGGTCTACAGGATCCATGCCCTATCGTAATGAATACGAATCCCCACCAGGAGGAGAATATGATCCTTGTACGCAGCACCTATCCTTTCCCTCCGATCCTTATAATGGTCGGTCTATATAGCCGTTGCCAGGGGTCAGAATATCAAGAAATACCAATAAACACAGGAGCAGCTCTAAGGGATGTTAAACCACGATAGGGCAATGTGTGAATGCATTGCCTGTGGCTTTAAACCCAGCGGGTCTGCGTCATCACGCCAGGCTCCGCCCCCGGCATCTCACGTAGCCGCCTGGACTCCCTTCATTACTTGGCGCCCGGCCAGCGAGCAGCGAGGATGATGCTGAAGGGCGCCTGCGATCCATAGTGCGGTATGTAACAGTACCCCCCACCAGGGATAAACATCCAGCTTCTCCCACTTCCTTCGGACCACTGTATCTCCGTCCCCATCCTTTGTTCTTGGTACATTTTAGGGGTTAATGGGTAAGCTACATGCCACGCTGTTTATTATTATTGTATTTCCCTCGTTTTATGGCATTTTAAGGTTATTATAGAAGTTAGAATCTAAAGGGTCTATTCACATTTAGACCCTTTTCCTTTTCACCACATTTCAGGGAATCCATTTTGCCAAAAATATGGTGAATTCCCTATTTAGAGAATGGTCACCGCAATTTACGAAAATTGGAGTCGCTGAGACAGTTATTGGACGTTGACGAAAACCGCCAAATTGTGTCAAATAAAATATTGAATTTAAGTATTGGGTTAGTACAATAAAAAGGTATCATTGCATCACATTACTCTGGGATTTTGGATCCTTATTTATATATACTTACAGGGTTATTCAAAGAGAATCGAAAAGTCACCGCACGTTCGGTGATTTTTCGTTCTCTTCAATTCAGTGCTATTTGGCGATCCCATTTTGGCGACCCTGCGGTGTATTCAGCAAGCACCATAGGGCCGTCGTAATGCAGGGAAATTCACCGCAAAGCCCGCCGAAAACTGAAACCCGCAAAAACATTTGGATTAACCTTGCCGAAAACACGGGAAAAACCCGAGCAGGAGCTGATCACGCGCAGCGCAGCTGCCGGAAAAACCTGACACCGCAGACGAATGGAGTGAAAAAAAAAAACAACAGTTCGCTTGAATGTTTGAAAAGTGAAACGCTGTTTGTAAAGAAACTACAGAACGAAAATGTCTGAAATTTACATATGAGGTCCAATGAATGATAATAAAAAGGGCTGTTACAGAAAAAAGAAAAAACGTTTTGCAAAAAAATCCCGAAAAAAAATTAAAAGATCCTAAAAAATCTATAAATAGACTTTTTACTGCAGAATATTATAATAAACGGTTTATTAGATATTGAATTAAAACGGGAGTATTTTTAACATTGAAGCCTATGGGATTCGCCTGAATAAATCTGTCGAATGAAGCCACCGAATGGCAGGGCATTTCGGAAACTTTTCACTGCTGTTTCTTGTTCTCTGAATAGACGAAGCTATGGGGATTTCACTGCCCTCAAACAGGCACCGTTTGTGCAGGCAATTCACCAACATTTGGCGAACTGCCTGCACTCTGAATAGCCGAATGGCCAGGTGATTTTCAGTGTTCGGTTACCTTTTGGCAGCCATTCGGATCTCTTTGAATAACCCTGTATATAACAAAACATAATGCTCTTGAACTGATCTGAGTGTTTTTTTTTTATGTTTTAATATATTTTCTGCAGGTACCTTGTGCAACCATAATAAAAAGCCATATCTCTTTACATCAGTAATCAGATGAAAATCAACACCGCAATCTGTTTGATTAATTCCCCTAACGACTCTGAATTTATTCTCAGCTTTCAGAAATTGTTTCCTAATTTATCTTTGGCAAGCTGGATTTTTTCTAAAAATTTTCACTGTTCTATTGAAACGAGCATTCAGCACACACCTTCGGGAAACTGATGGATAAATAAGGAATGATGGATAAAACTGCTATAAAATATATCCTTGCAATCTGCAAGGAGCCACAAAGATTCAAATTATTTCCAAAAAAGACAAATCTGAACACAGGTCTGCCATACAGGACATGCAACTGAAGATCCAAGAACTTCAAGAGGAAAATATCCAGCTGAGAGAAGAGATGAGGAACTTAAAACACAAACATAGCCCATCAACCAGGAGAGAGAATCAACAATGATTAATATAGACAAAGTGCCTAAAAATGAACATGAGACAAATAAAACTCCATACATCAACAACACAGAGATCAGTGACAGCCAAAACCACTCACAAAATCCTGAACCCACAACCAGCCGGCCAACAAATCCCAGACAACAAACCCCTGAAACTGTAATAATAATGGATTCAAATGGGAAGTACTTAAACACAAGAAGGCTCTTCCCAGGAATAAACGTCACCAAAATCCATTGTGCTACCATTGAACAGACAATGGAAGTCTTCATAAATCCATACTTCGCGAACCCCAAACAAATCATCATACACACAGGTACGAACAACATTCAGACAGAACAGAAAGGCATTGCAGACAAACTGTCACAACTAACAGACACTGCACAGCAAAAGTTCCCCCACGCCAAAATAATCCTATCCTGTCTACTTCCGAGGAAGGACATATCGAACCACATCATCCAGAACATCAACACAGAACTGGCGGCTAAAACTAGCTCAAAGCCCAACATTCATCTGGCCCAACACCCTTCCATAACCCCTGAACACCTCTACGATAACAAACACCTCAACAAACAAGGGGTGAGTCACCTGGCAAGAGAATTTAAAGACATTGTACTGAACAGAACCCATATCCCCGAACCTGGCACAAACCAAACCCAAACTAACACAACAACAACCACCACAAGACGACCTCAAACCGCACCGCACCAAGACAAGAACAACACATTTAAACCAAGAACAGGACAAAACAGATGGCAGGAATGGCGGAAACCACCCGCCCCAAGATGGACATCAAGACCTCCACAGAACAGAGACTTGGAGGAGATACGGACCCTCCTCGGCACACTATACAACAAATTAATGTGAATTGATTGATAATGAACTACAATGACAACCATCCACAACCTGGTTGTCCCATGTAATTTTGCTCATTACAAGGTATAACAACATAAAATGACATCACTAACAATCAGTAGCTGAAACATTCAGGGTCTGAATGCTTCAGCCTTTGGATCAAAAGTAAACGATCCAGACTTCAAAAATAGACTGCACAACGTGGACATACAAATCCTGCTGGAAACATGGAGCCGGGCACAGGATGACCCACAAACACCTGTGGGCTACAGAGAATTTTCCGTGCCCGCCCAGAAGGATAAAAGCATCAAACAGGATCGCCATTCAGGAGGAATATTAATCTGGTATAAGGAGGAGCTACACGAGAACATCAAAGCAATCAAGAAAGGAGAGAGCCACATCTGGATAAAAATAAGTAGCTCCATCCTCACCTCTCAGTCAGACATCTTCCTATGTGCAGCTTACATTGCACCACCAGAGTCTCCATACTCCAAAACAGACACCTATGAGGTTGTACAGAGTGAGACCACCCACTTCCAGTCCCTAGGACACGTGCTTCTCTATGGAGACCTCAACGCCAGGACAGGAAGAGAAAAGGACTATGTGACCTCAGATGGGAACACATACATTTTGGGAGCCGCAAACTACTGTCAGGAGTCAATACAGGTGCAAAGAAACAGCTATGACAATACAACCAACAAGAGTGGAAGAAAATTGCTGAATTTGTGTCGGAGTCTCGGGCTTTACATCCTTAATGGCCGCACCAAGGGAGACTCTCTGGGAAGGTATACATTAAGCTCCCATGTAGGAAACAGTGTGGTCGACTATGCAATCACGGATATGAACTCCACTCACATCAACGCCTTCACCGTCACCCCACAAACACACCTGTCAGACCACAGCCAACTACTGCTTTATATTAAATCCTCAAACAAACCATCCTCAAAACCCCATCAGAGCGGACTGTACAACCTCCCACCATCATTCAAATGGACCAGACACTCTACCATAGCCTACAGAGAGGTCATCAACAGACCCGACATCAAAGATCAGCTAACAGACTTTCAAAACCATACCTATGTACTAAGTCCCCATGGGGTGAACCAAGCAGCAAAGGACCTCCACAGCATAATAAACACCATCGCAGAGACCTCCAACATTAAAAAAGTCAACTTCAAGAAATCATCCAATAAACAACCCAATAAATGGTTTGACAAAGAATGCAGAACACTAAGAAACAACCTACGAACAGTCTCAAATAAAAAACACAGAGACCCCGACAACATTGACCTGAGGATCACACATGGCGTCCTGCAGAAAAACTATAAACAAATCCTCAAACAGAAAAAACAAAACCTCATCTCCCAAAACCTTCAACAACTGGAAGAGGCTCTTCAGGATAACTCTTTCTGGGAAACCTGGAGTCAAATCGGCTCAGGATCCAAGAAAAAACACCTCCACATCCAAAATGGCAACATCTGGCTCAACTACTTCAAGAGCCTGTACAAAGACATTCCCAAAGAGGAGCTAACTGGGGAACAGGAACACATTATCAGAAGACTACATGAACTGGAGGAAAAAATCAAGGATTTCCAAAACCCGTTAGATACACCCATTACACCCCAAGAAGTAGCAGAAAAAATTCAAGATCTGCGAAGTAAAAAAGCCAGCGGGATGGATGGAATTCTTCCAGAGATGATTAAACACGGCTCTCCTGAAGTACACGCCTCAATATGTAAAGTTTTCAACCTGGTCCTGAGCGTTGGATTCTACCCTCAAGTATGGAACCAAGGCCTCATAACACCCATCCATAAGAGTGGAGACCAATATGATCCAGCCAACTACAGAGGGATATGTGTCAGCAGCACACTGGGAAAACTGTTCAATAGCATCCAGAACAAAAGAATCCTCAGCTTCCTGACACAGCATAACGTCCTCAACAGAAGCCAAGCGGGGTTCATGCCAAACCATCGCACTACAGATCACATCTACACCCTGCACAGTCTCATCAAGGACCATGTCCACAATACAAAACATGGGAAAATATTTGCTTGCTTTGTGGACTTTAAGAAGGCCTTTGACTCAGTGTGGCACCCAGGCCTGTTCCTCAAACTACTGGAGAGTGGAATAGGAGGGAAAACATATGATGTCATCAAGAGCTCATATAATGAGAACTTCTGCAGCATAAAGGTGAATGGGAAGAGAACAGAGTACTTCCGGCAGGCTCGTGGAGTCAGACAAGGCTGCAGCCTAAGTCCAACACTCTTTAACATCTACATCAATGGACTGGCTGAAGCTCTAGAATCCTCCTCAACACCAGGACTAACTCTACATGACACCGAGGAGAAGTTCCTGTTGTATGCAGATGACCTCCTATTACTGTCACCAACAGAGAGAGGTCTACAAGACAGCCTGGAAGTGCTGGAAAAATACAGTGCGGCATGGGCACTACCCATCAACCAAAAGAAAACAAAGGTCATGGTTTTCCAAAGGAAGAACGCAAAAACCAAGAGTTCCTCTTTCACACTTAATGACTGCACTCTTGATGAAGCCAACAGCTACACATACCTCGGCCTAGAAACAAACCGATCGGGACGTTTCAAACCAGCCATAGAGGCCCTAAGAGACAAGGCGCGTAGAACCTTCTATGCCATCAGGAGAAACCTCTACAAACTAAAACCGCCTGTAAGAGTCTGGCTTAAAATCTTTGATAGCGTCATCACTCCAATCCTCCTTTATGGCAGTGAAGTATGGGGCCCCATCACCTACCCTGACTCACCCAAATGGGATGCCAGCCCAACAGAAATATTCCATCTGGAATTCTGCAAGCACCTCCTCCAAATCCATCGGAGCACCTCTAACAATGCTTGCCGGGCCGAGCTGGGCAGACTCCCCTTACTTCTTGCAGTACAGAAGAGGGCGCTATCATACTGGGACCATCTAAACATCAGCAGCCTCAACTCATACCTCCATAAAGCCCTACTGGCCAACAAGGACCATCCCAAACCATGTGGGCTGCAACAACTCATATCCACCCTGATCCTCCAAAGCCCCCATGAAGGCAACCTGACAAAATATCAAATAAAGGCCCTAATTAACGATTCCAGGGAAAACTATATCAGAGAATGGAGACATGATATAGCAAACTCCAAGAAACTCACCATTTACCAATTCTTACAGAGGGAATACAAACTGGCCCCATACCTGGAGCTACTACAAGACCCCAAGGACAGACAGATCCTGAGCCGGTACAGACTGAGCGCCCACAGCCTGGAAATTGAATCGGGGCGGCATAGACAGACCTACAAGCCCAGGGAGAATAGACTGTGCCAGCATTGTGACCAGGGGGCCGTGGAAGATGAGGTCCACTTCCTCCTACAGTGCCCCAAGTACTCAGCACTGAGGGAAACTCACTTCCAGAGACTCTCCGCTCTCATCCCGGACTTCACCTCTATAGAAGAGACGAGGAAACTCCACATCATACTGGGAGAAGAGGAACCGGCGGTGAAAATATCTGCCCAATACGTCACAGAATGTCACAGACTGAGAGGAACATGAGAGATCCCGGACTTATAAATCCCCAAAACGGACTCGCCCCATCCCCCTTCACATTATCCCTTACCCCTGATAATGTCCATGGACTTGACCATTCCCCCCCATATATATGTCCCACTACCCCCCCCCTCCCATATGCTTTGGCAATGCTAAGATGTATTTGGTCCTGCCAATAAAGCTTATTTTGATTTGATTTGATTTGATCAAATGAAACCCTGTTTGAAGACAGTTCAGTATGGCAATACTCAGCACATCCCACCAATTGGCAACTCCATCCCAAAGTCTATTAACCAATCAAAGGAGATAAAATCAATTTATGAGTACAAACAGGCCGGGACTGGGACAAAATATTGGCCGGGCATTTTGGACTGAGCAGCCCACTTTTTTTTTCTACACAGCGCACATAACTGAGTTTTTTGTTGCTGTGGAGCTCTGTGATACGCTCATACATTACTGTGGAGCTCTGTGACACCCTCATAAACACTGCGCATTACTGTGGAGCTCTGTGACACCCTCATAAAAACTGCACATTACTGTGGAGCTCTGTGACACCCTCATAAAAAACTGCACATTACTGTGGAACTCTGTGACACCCTCATAAACACTGAAAAATTACTGTGGAGCTCTGTGACACCCTCAAACAACGCACATTACTGTGGTGCTCTGTTACACCCCAAAGAACACACATTACTGTGGAGCTCTGACACCCTCATAATGTGCAGTGTTTGAGGATGTTACAGCACTCCACAGTAATGTGTGGTGTTCATTGCATCTCATTTCCCCCTTTTCATTACGTTTCCCCCTCTTTTCATTACATACCCCGATTTTCATTACATTCTCTCCCACCTTTCCATTACATTCCCCCCTTTTTTCTTTACATTTTCACCCCCTCTTTCCATTACATTTCTCCCCTCTTTCCATTACATTTCCCCCTCCTTTTTTCTTTGCATTCTCTCACCCCTTTACATTACATTTCACCCTCTTTACATTGTATTCCCCCTCTTTCCATTACATTCCCCTCCTCTTTTCTTTGCATTCTCTCCCCCTCTTTCCTTTACATTCTCTCCACCCTCTTTTCTTTACATTAATTCCCCCCGCACTTTTCTTTACTTTTATTCCCTCCGCACTTTTCTTCACATTTATCTCCCCCGCACTTTTCTTTACATTTATCCCCCACACTTTTCTTCACATTTACCCTCCCGCACTTTTCTTTACTTTTATCCCCCACACTTTCTTTACATTTTTTCTCCTCCCGCACTTTTATTTACATTTATTCTCCCCCGCACTTTTCTTTACATTTACCCCCCCCCGGCACTTTTCTTTACATTTACCCCCGCACTTTTCTTTACATTTATCCCCCCGGCACTTTTCTTTACATTTACCCCCGCACTTTTCTTTACATTTATCCCCCCGCACTTTTCTTTATATTTATTCCCCCCGCACTTTTCTTTACATGTATCCCCCCGCACTTTTCTTTACATTTATACCCCCACACTTTTATTTACATTTATCCCCCCGCATTTTTCTTTACAATTATTTCCACCCGCACTTTTCTTTACATTTATTCCCCCTTCTTTACATTTATCCCCCGCACTTTTCTTTACACTTATTTCCCCCCGCACTTTTCTCTACTTTTATTCCCCCTTCTTTACATTTATCACCCTGCACTTTTCTTTACATTCCCCTCCTTCAAGTAACCTGTGCGCTGGCTGGGCTTTGCCAGCTGTGTCCTCGGAGACTGCCACGTCCACAGCTCTCCACTGCAGCTCCACGTGCCTCTGATCAGCGCTGGGAGGAAACGATGTTATATGATCACTTCCTCCCAACGCCTCAGAGTCACGTGATCATGACTAGGACCTAAACAGTGGGAGTTGGTGCCTGGCCGTCTCCCTCTGATTAGGTCATGGGGTTCGCCAACCGCCGCTTCAGTCGTCTAGGCTGCCTTGCCGGGCAGCTGGCTATGTCGACCGGCCGGCAAGGGAGGCTAGCGGCCTACCGGGCAAACGACAAATCATGGCTACAATCATGGCTACAAGGAGCCCGTTGGAAGATACGATACACTAATGTGTGTATATATTATATATCAAGATTCACCAGGGGACCCGCAGCCAGGATATCCACCTCTTATTGCTCCAGTACTGACTCCTGCCAAAGGCATACAACTCATCAAGAAGGCGTGCACTCCTGTAGTCTTTTAACTATATTTATTTTATTGTAGTAGTGCATAATTGACGTTTCGGTCACACACGTCTTAAAAATGTCCTCTGTGGAACTGAAACGTTGATTTTGCACTACCACAATAAAAAACATATAAGGGGTTATTCAGAGAGAGCCGATCTGGCCCCGAAATGTCACTGAACAGGGAATTTCCGGGTATGGTGACATTTCGGGGTCATTCGGCTATACAGAGAACAGGCAGTTCACCAAATTCTGGTGAACTGCCAGCCATGTCTGGTGTCTGTTTGAAGACAGTGAAATCCCTCACAATGAAAGAAGCAATGGTTAATCTATTCAGAGAACACCGAACAGCAGTGAAATGTTGCTGAAGTGCCCTGCTGTTCGGTGTTTTCATTTGGCAGTTTTATTCAGGCAACCCCATAGACTCCAAAGTTAAAATTTATTCCCGTTTTACCATACCAATTTTCCCACATTTACCAGCATACCTCTCCAGTAGATGCTTGTAGAAAATGTGCTGAAATGGTGAGGAATTGCAAAGAAATTTGAAAGTTTGAGCAAAACTAAGTCAGATTTTATTTATTTTTCTAATCCTAGTATTCTTTCAGAGAACCTGGTTTTGCCCTAAAATTTGCAATTTTTAGGCAATTGGCCTCTTTGTCAATCATCTCTTTATGTCCATAATTTATAACAGGATTTGTGATGAAGTTTGGAGGTCAGCTAATAGTGATGATATAATCAAGTGGAAATACAGATTCATATAGAACCAAACTTAAAGTTTTCATTTCAGACCATAAATGAATGAACAAAATTAATGAGCGTTGGTTTCAGGTAATATACCTTCTCTCATGTTGAATACATCCCATCACAGCATGTAATGGAAGTGACTGCTAGGTGGCAGCATTGCCACGACAACAGAACAGCCACGAGAATAGTACGGAACAAAATGCCTTAGGCTTTGGAAGAGCATAGGGTTAATTACTTACCAACAAGATGACGCAAAATGCCATAGCACGTTAGCCAATGGCGACAAACCAGAGATTTTTTGGAGGACTGTGTGATTTCCAAAAACCTGTGGCCACTCCGGTCTCCCGATTATACCTGCCCAGCCATCTTTTTTGCGGGGCTATCAGAAGGAATGAGTGAACCGTAACAAGCTCCTCACTGTTGATGCCTTAGGCCGGGCCACACTGTTGCCCTAAATGCTTCTGTTGTAAATCTCCATGGGTGACTTTTCAGTGGATTGGCTAGGAGGACCATCCAATGTAACGTGTGGACTTCTAATGCATGTTACAACGGACGTAGATTTTACATCCCTATTAAACCATTACAATGACTTCAGACGGGTCTACAAACTGTTCGGGCTTTGTAGAGTTGGGTGCACAACTGTCTCACAGATAGGTGGCCACACAGCCGTCTGATCAGAAAGAACATCCATTCTCACGGAATGTCTTTTCGGATAACATCATGAATGAGATCCAAATCATTGAAGATGCTACAGCATGCAGTGTCACATTGACCTGTGCCTAACAGAAAACAGCTTCCAACAATTACAATGATATGTTGTGCTCAACATAAAAGGAGGTATGTTTCCTGAAACTCTCAGTAATTTCTGTTCATGCATTTAAAATCCATAAATAAAACTTTGAGTTTGGGTCTATATGAATCACCTTGTTTAATCAGTACAAAGTAAGGATATACTACTTACGTAATGTTGTACTTCAAATGTAACATTCATCTCAGAAATCTTATCCACCGTGTTTCCTACTAACACTGCAATCTGGTATGGCTTGTGGTCCCCGACCACAGCCAAGGTGGTGAACAATATAAAGATGGAAAGGATCAGCATTGGTTAGGGACTCACTCTACAAAGAGGTGCCTTGATGGGGCGAGTGAGCTTATGCTTCAATGGCCATTTTAGCAAACTAAAACTTCTCGTGTTTTGTTGCACATGGAACTATATAGAAACGAGCGCAGATGACACCTTTTTTCCTGTTACGTTTTATGCATGAACTGGGTTTTTACTCTTGGTTGTTGCAGCCGCTCTGGTGAGTACAGGCGCGACGCCATTTTTTCTGTATGTAGGTATATTATGTTGTAACAACAGTTTTCAACCCCAAATGGGAAGTGCTTGGTGCGTGTATAAATAAAACCCACCATTTTCTGCCTCTCCTTAGCTGAAAAGCAGCAAGAGGGCATGCAGCTGCTCAGAGGAGCAGCTTTTGGTCATTGGTTAGGGACTCATTCAACAAAGATGTGCCTTGATGGGGCAAGTGAGCTTACGCTTCAATAGCCATTTTAGCAAACTAAAATCTCTCGTGTTTTGTTGCACATGGAACTATATAGAAACGAGCGCAGATGACACCTTTTTTTCCTGTAATGTACAAGGAGGTATGTTTCCTGAAACTCTCAGTAATTTCTATTCATATGTTAAAAATCCATAAATAAAACTTTGAGTTTGGGTCTATATGAATCACCCTGTTTAATCAGTACAGAGTAAGGATATACTACTTACGTAATATTGTACTTCAAATGTAACATTAATCTCAGGAACCTTATCCACTGTGTTTCCTAGTAACACTGCGATCTGGTATGTCATGTGGTCCCCGACCACAGCCAAGGTGGTGAACAATATAAAGATGGAAAGGATCAGCATATGAACCAGAGAAGTGCAGAGTTCATCTCTCGATAGCTTGACTCCCGTTGACTTAATTAACCATCCAGATGAACTAGGTAAAAGTCTGGAAGCATTTCTTTTGGAGGCTAACATTTCAAGCTGCTTTGTTATATAGGTGTTGTCAAATTTGAGGTCTGTCAAGTATCTTTTAAGATACCAAATAGAACTAAACAAAAGATTTGTTATGAAAAACCCAGCCAAAATCCTGTTTGAGAGCACCATGCCTTCCCTCAGTCCTGATTCAATGCTTATGAACTCCTCCTTGATGTTCTCCGACACTTTTAGTATCTGTCCAGATATAAAGGCTGTGTCAACACTGGCTTCAATATTCAGTTTTCGAGGGGTGGAGTACCCCAAATTATCCTTAACTGTATTGATATTGCTCCTGATGTCTTCAATAATGGGTTTCAACACGTGCGTTGAGTTTAAGATACTTTCCGAAGAATGCTGGGTGATGCATTTCATTGCGTGGAAAACCACTCTGATATTTGTGATAATATTTGGGAGAATGTTTAATATGATCACCATAAAACCCGCAGACCACAGGAAATTACGACCTTGTTTGGTACCAATGGAAGGGATGATGATGCCAAATATGCAGCGAACAGGGTGCACCAGCATAAGAACACAAAACATGAAGACGGCAACTGTGATGGCAAGTATGTAAACCGATTGGGGGTCATACTGTAAGTAGGTCGAGAGCCACTTGTGCAGCAAAATCCCATTGGTTAAGGAAAGCAAGAAACACTCAACGGCGAGAATTAGGAGCTGTTTCTTGCTTGTAGGAACAGGATTGAAATATGCTGAACATATTTCCAGGATCAAAATGTGTATCTTTGGAAATAAAACCTTCCAAATGTTGATGGACCTGTGAAAATAAATATTTGTATCAAATGTATGGAAAAATAATAATTACCATTATCTTTATGATTTTTTGTATAATTCATCCCCAGTTTCTCTTTGTTTACAGCTTTCACCCAAATATATAATTTCATCTATACTATAGGTAAACCATGCTGTTTTAGAACATTTGTTTATGTTTGCTATTTTGAAAACCTGAAATTGGTTTATAAGATAAGGCATTTATAAACCAGTGAGATAGCTCATTTGGTTAATATGTTTACTGATTAGCTATCTGCACATACAGTAGATATGAAATTAAAGAAAATTCTGTGTTGATTCGACCTTGTATTTGACTCTTAGCAGCTTCGAGGGCAGAGATGCAGACCTGATAAGTCACACAATGTCCTCGTGTCCACTCGCAGTGCTTACACGGTTAGAATTTGTAAGATTTGTAAGCCTATAAAAGAACATTCACAACAGTTCATGTTTTTACAAAGCCGTTTTGGGCACCTCTGTATTGGTTCTGCTGTTTTTATGTTTTATTAATAACAAATAAGCTGTTTTGTGCAGGGAGGGTTCCCCCATTGACATTTTTCCTGGTGTGTAGGCCTGCTTGCATAGTCCACATCTACATCTATACAAGTTTCTATACTTCTAACACAGTGGTTCCCAACCGCGATCCTCAAGTACCCCCAACAGGCCAGGTTTTAAGGATCACCTTGGGGAAATACAGACTGAATCCTGCAATCACTGAGCAGCAAATCATATCACCTGTGCTGTGCTTCAGATATCTGGGAAACCTGACCTGTTGGGGGGACTTGAGGACTGCGGTTGGGAACCACTGCTCTAACAGATGAAATTTTGCGACTCCCATCTACGGGTGAAAATCTATATTAAATCTAATAGAGTGAGAAACAACATCGATCTGTTCGATAAAATAAATTTACTTTATAAAGTAGATCTTAAAATAAGAGACTTACAGGTTTATTCGAAGAGAGTCGATCTGGCCCCGAAATGTAACTGGACACTGAAATTCAGCTTACGGTTACATTTCCTGTCCATTCAGCTATTCTGAGAGCAGGCAGTTCGCCAAATATTCTGCAGTAAAAAGTCTCCTTATTTTTAGATATTTTTTTTGGATCTTTTAGTCATTTTTTGAACTTTTTTTGCAAACTTTTTTCTGGTTTTTTTTTTATCGTTTTTTTCATTTTTCTGTAACAGACCTTTTTATTATCATTCATTGGATCGTACATGTAAATTCCAGACATTTTTGTTCAGTAGGTTTTTTGCAAATAGCATTTTAATTTTGACACTTTCCATATTATTTATTTATTTATTTTACCCGTCCGGCGGCTTTCTCCTGCAGCTGTTTGCAGCTGTGCTCGGCAGCTCGTCGGCTGCGTTTGGTGGCATGTTTGCAGCAGGTTGGAGATGGCATTCGATGGCCAATTCCCTGCACTTTAAGGACCCTGCGGTGAATGCTGAATTCACCGCAGGATGGGGAAATTTGATTCCCTGAAGTGCAGGAAGGTGAGGGGAATGAGAGAACACCGAAATGTCGGCGACATTTCAGTGCTCTCTTAATAACCCCCATAGTATCTTGTTACATGTATGTTTGACATGTCTTAGATAGTTATGTGCCATACATTTTGTACCCATGGCGACTTCTCTTTTTTTGCAAACAGTGTTTCAAATTTCAAACTTTCAAGCGAACTGTTTTTTTTTTTTCCACCTCGTTCGTCTGAATGTCGAGTTTTTTCGGCGGCTGCTCGAATTTTTCAGGCTTGTTCGGCTTGGTTTTTGCAGCATTTTCGCGAGTGATCAGTGAGTATTCGGTGAGTGTTCGGCAAGTGTTCTACGGGTTTGCGGCGAGTATTCCTTGCACAATGGGGGCCCTTGCATGCTGAATACACCGCAGGGTCGGCGAACTAGGAATCGCCGAATCGCCCCAAAGTGCAGGGAATAAAAAGTCACCTAACATGCAGTGACTTTTCGGATTTCTCTGAATAAACCTGTATATCTCGGCAGATTCATTGACCTATGATACCTATGATGAAGAAAGAGCAAAATATATATATAAAAGATGGGAACACGATTGTAATGAACCTATCCAAATAGATCAATGGAATAAAGTCGTCGTCATCCTCAAAAAGGTCATACATTGCTTAAATCTCTTGGGATTGCAGTTTAAACTTATGTAAAGATGATACTATGTGCCTACATGCCTTAACAAAATGTACCCAAGCACCACTCCAAATTGTTGGAGATGTGAAACTCAGATTGGATCATATATCCATATATTGGCAATGCCCTATAATGAAACAATTCTGGAGCTTGATGTATGAGATCTTGATGGATCTAAAGATCAAAATAAAACCATGGGCAACAAATAGTATATTGCTCCATCTGGGATTGCCTAAGGTTAACAAACTTACTTCATATTTAACATCACACATCCTCATGGCCGTCAAATACACTTTAGCCAAAGCATGGAAAACAAAACTGGTCCCATCCTGGGAAATTATAAAAATCAGACCGAATACCAGCTGGCAATGGAAGATAATGGCCCTTGCCTTCCCCATAAGGCTAGAATTATATGGGACCTTTTAAGGCCAACACAAATCATCTCTGGTGATGGAAAAAAAAGGGTAAAGAACGGGATGGAAAAGAATATAGGGGCAATACTCAATTTCTTTCTCCCTATAGATTTATTCAGAAGAATGGACAACCACTAGTATCTAGGAAAAATATAAGAGGATAAATAAATTCTCCCTAGGAACCACGGTAAAAAGGGACTCATAAGGGGTTATTCAAAGAGAGCTGATGTGGCCCCGAAATGTCACCGAGCAGGGAATTTCCCCGTATGGTGACATTTCAGGCCATTTGGTCTATTCAGAGAGCAGGCAGTTTGCCAAATTTTGGCAAACTGCCAGCAACTACGGTGCCTGTTCGGCGGCAGTGAAATCCCCCATAGAGAAGCAATGGTTAATCTATTGAGAGAACACCGAACAGCAGAGAAAAGTTGCCGAAGTGTCCTGTTCGGTGGTTTCATTCGGCACGTTTATTCAGGCGAACCCCATAGGCTTCAATGTTAAAAAATATTCCCGTTTTTACCCAATATCTCTTTTATTTATTGATTTTTTTAGGATCTTTTAGGCATTTTTCAGGATTTTTTTGTCCAATTTTTTTTTAAACCATTTTTTCTTTTTTCTGTAACAGACCTTTTTAATATCATTCACAGGATCTTATTTGTAAATTCCAGGCATTTTCGTTCAGTAGTTTTTTTGCAAATAGCATTTCAATTTTGACACTTTCCATATTATTTATTTATTTATTTTACCCATCCGGCGGCTTGGCGGCTTTCTCCTGCATCTGTTTGGAGCTGAGCTCGGCAGCTCATTGCCTGCGTTTGGTGGCATGTTTGCGGCAGGTTGGAGACAGCTTTCGGTGGCCAATTCCCTGCACTTTAAGGACTCTGCGGTGAATGCTGAATTCACCGCAGGATGGGGAAATTTGATTCCCTGAAGTGCAGGGAGGTGAGGGGAATGAGAGAGCACCGAAATGTCGGCGATAACCCCCATAGTATCTTGTTACATGTATGTTTGTCATGTCTTGGATAGTTATGTGCCATGCGTTTTGTACCCATGGCGACTTCTCTTTTAGATGCTCATAGTCATCTATTTAAAATTGTTTATATGTTAAAAGGAATGTTACCATTATCGTCAATGTTTTGAAAAATTCAAGAAAAATTACATATCTAAAAAAATAAAGTTTGCGGCTCCCCAATTTAGGACTATTTTCCTGCGGCTTGTTCTTTTCAAAAAATTTGATTCGTGCCTCCAGCCCATAGCGTCTCAATACCAATAAATACACAAAATCACTGCAAGTAAAAGCCACACACACACACACACACACACACGTCAATGAAAGAAGATTTGGTTTCCTGTATGTACAGAGGATCTAAGGGTAAGTAGTCAATGTAATAGAGCAGCAGGAAATGCTGGCAGAATGCTTGGTTGTGTAGGGAGAGGTATTAGGCCGGCTGCACACTAGACGTTTTTTGTAACGCACTAACGCGCGTTAAAAAAAAATCATCGTACTCGACACTCGTCTACCCCCCCTTGCGTTATCTTCCATAGGAGGATAGCGGAGCACCCGTCGACGCGAATCCTAGCGCATCGCCATTCTAGAACGCTAGGATTCACGTCGACGGGTGCTCCGCTATCCTCCTATGGAAGATAACGCAAGGGGCGTGGACGAGCGTCGGGTACGATGTTTTTTTTTTTTTAACGCGCGTTAGTGCGTTACAAAAAACGTCTACTCTAGTCTAGTGTGCACCCGGCCTTAGCAGTAGGAAAAGGGAAGTGCTCATGCCACTGTACAGAGCACTGGTGAGACCTCACTTGGAGTACTGTGTGCAGTACTGGAGACCGTATCTCCAGAAGGATATAGACATCTTAGAGAGAGTTCAGAGAAGGGCTACTAAAATGGTGTACGGCTTGAAGGAGAAAAGTTACCAGGAAAGGCTTAATGATCTTAACATGTACAGCTTGGAAAAAAGACGAGACAGAGGAGATATGATAGAAACATTTAAATACGTAAAGGGAATCCACAAGGTAGAGGAAGGGAGTATATTTAAAAGGAAACAAAATAGCAAAACAAGAGGACATAGTCTTAGATTAGAGGGGCAAAGGTTTAAAAGTAACATCAGGAAGCATTATTTTACTGAGCGGGTGGTGGATACATGGAACAGCCTTCCAGTTGAAGTGGTAGAGGCCAAAACAATAATTGAATTTAAGCAAGCATGGGATAGGCATACGGCTATCCTAAACAAAAGATAAATCCAGGTAAAGTATCCATGTAATTGGGCAGACTAGATGGGCCGAAAGGTTCTTATCTGCCGTCATTTTTCTATGTTTCTATGTTTCTACAAGCAGGTATAACAGTGCCTTTTGTTTCTGCTTTCTTGACATCTGTAGATGCGACTCCCTGATTACAATTAAATCTACAACTATACATTGATTTTAAGGATAATTTCTGTGCAACCATAGGACACTATGGGAGTATGCTGAGTGGCAAGAACTTGCTGCAGAAGCTGCAAAGCCTGGACAGTCATTGCAGGAAGTTCAAGTGGGAGGATACATTTATATATCTATTTATCTATCCATCCATATATTTTGTATACATGTTTCCCGTGTCTCTGTACCTAAGCAAAAACGTTGGTTACTGTTGGTAGCAAAAATAATATTACTATATAATTATATATCATGTGTGTAATAAAGAATACCTCTTATCTGAAGATCTGCTGTCCTGTGTATATCCTGACATCCTAGGAGTTACTCTACAAGAACTGTTGTCAGGCTGTGATTACAAATGAATAAAAAAAACTCTTAAAAAACCACTTAGAATATATTACACAACGCTGACCACGTTGCTGTGGGCGGACTGCCTTCCTTCCTTCTACATCACCGGACCCATTTTTAGCACATAAAAAAGGAAGCTATAAATCTGCAATCTCACCAACTCCCAATTTTAAAAGGACCTAATATTATAATACAAAAATGTAAACAGCCTCTACAAAGAAGTAGCACTGGAATAGCTTTTATTTGTATTTGTTTTTCAGAAGAATAGAAGAAAGCACAATTTAAATTGTAAGCTCACCAGAGCAACGTATTTTACAATTTACAAGTTTCTATTCCATAATTTATAGTATACAACCATGAAGAAAACATTAACAGGTAAATAAGGATAATAAAAAATAATAAAATACTAGAGCTGTTGCACATGTAATATGTCATCTTATCGCATCTCACCCTTTAGTGATAGGGAATAGCTGTCCATTCATGTTCTACATGTTGGATGCTATATACACTGCCTTGTTCTAATTTTCAGGTGATCTACACACCAACCAACATTTCATATCTTTAAATACGAAATGTTAATAAGGTGATCCCAGCTGACTATTTAGTCTAGCTGCCCTAGGCACTCCATGATATGCTGCTGCTTATCTACTTGATCAAAGAAATATGGACATGTACATAAACTTAAAATTACAGATATTTATAACCTATGTCCAGATAAGAAGCGATTAGGGTCAAGATACGAGAGTACCTTCCTTGCACACCAAACACACACCGGTGCACAGGAGTCAGGACACAGCTATTCCTCAGAAACAGATTCCCAAGAAGAGGAGAACCACACCAGGTGCACTGTACATGGATCTTTATTAGGATGGAGATAAAACCAAGGCGACGCTTCGGTCCATGCATGGATAAGGCCTCTCGATTTCTCAGGATTTTTTATGTCTATAAAAACGTAATTTACAATTTCATTATAACATTGCATGTTCTTTGTAAAAGCTACAATAACAGGCTATGTGCTATGACGTGGCAATATGGTTCAATGATATTTATAGGTTGGCAGGCCATTCACCTACTCAGCAGTTTGCTGGTAGCTTTCTTGCTTTGCTGCTCTGTGATACAGTACTGTTTATATTTAGCTCTGCGATAAAACTCATAAACACTGCACATTATTGTGAGTTTTATTGCTTAGAGCTCTGTGACGCACTCATACACACTGCACATTGCTGTAAGTTTTACTGCTGTGGAGCTCTGTGAGAAACTCATACACACTGCACATTACTATGAGTTTTATTGTTCGGAGCTCTGCGACACACTCATACACACTGCACATTGCTGTAAGTTTTACTGATGTGGTGCTCTGTGACAAACTCGTACATACTGCACATTGCTGTGAGCTTTATTTCCATGGAGACCTGTGATATGCTCATACACACTACACATTACTGTGAGTTTTATTGCTTTGGAGCTCTGTGATAAACTCATACACACTGCACATTACTATGAGTGTTATTGCTGAGGAGCTCTATGATACACTCATACACACTGTTCATTACTGTTTTATTGCCGTGGAGCTCTGTGGCATGGTCATACGCACTGCACATTGCATTGAGTTTAATTGCTGTGGTGTTCTGTGATACCCTCATACACATTGCACTTTACTGTGAGTTTTATTGATTTGGAGCTCTGTGTTACACTCATACACACTGCATATTACTGTGACTTTTATTACTAATATAAGAGGGGTGGTAACCTTCTCACTACCAGTGGACTGCCAGGTTCATCTGATAAATTAATATATAGTAATTCACTTCTGAAATGAGTTGTGGTTGCAAAAGAGATTGAAACAAGCGGTGAAAAAAATAATTTTACAGACATCTAAAGGAGGCAAACCCAGCAGACACTGAGAATCTATTAAGTAGTCCTGCCACCTAGTGCACAGCTCGTATATTGTCATGAACTTTCTTGTTTTATTATTTTTTCTCATTAGAACACCCACTTTTTTCATGTGGCACAAAACTTACATGAAGATTACTTTACCCATAGAAGCCCACATTATATTCATTTTTATTCGTTTCCCAAATATTAGGAAGAAAGAAATACAGTACTGCTGTAGTGGAATTCGACAGTATTATCATTTTAATTAAACAAGTTTCTTATGTCCCTTTTATAAACGACTTTCCAGGAATCTAAGAATCCTTGAAATATATATATTTAAACCTGCAACAAATATTTAAATGGCCACCACCTTGGGCAGACAGATGTGATGATTCTCCATCATCAATAATGAGAATATAGGGAGTGATACGGTAAATTATCCTTCCATACATGCTCTGTGTGTCATGCCTTATAGCTCGACCATACCATTGCCCAGGACACGCAACTGGTGCTTCCTCAATTCCCAGACAGACTCATGGTATTGGTCTTCTATGGTGCCCAAGTTTGGTGATCACACACCATATTGAGGGTAGAGTGCCAAGATGTTTCCAAGATGTTCCCAGTGCCATGATATTCCTTATAACTGTCAAAGGTGAGCATGGGAGACTCTAACTGGTTGGCTGTAGAGACCTTACAGGTAGGTCCTACTTTTGCGTTTTACCTATGGAATAAATAGATGTTGTTGCACTCTGAGGTAGGGCTACCATACCTTCCTACATAATGCCAGAGTTGCTTTCAGTCTTTGAACCAATGTTTTTGTGCTTTCTTCTCTGTGTAGCACATTGTCCATTTACCAGTCCTTTTGCCTGCCTGTTTATCACACGAAGACATTCAAGGGTATTCTGAGAACACCGAAATGTTGCCAACATTTCAGTGCCCTTTCGTTCCCCGCACTTCAAAGCAATTTGGCGATTCTAGTTCAGGGACCCTGCGGTGTATTCAGCATGCACCGCAGGGTCTCCCCAGTGCAGGGAACACTCACCGCAAACCAGCCGAGCACAAACCGCAAACCCGCCGAACACTCACCGAAAACCCACAGAAACCGCCACAAAACCCACGCTGAACACACCGGATCACAGCACAGAGCAGTCTCTGGAAAAAGCAGACAAACAGACGAATGGATTAAAAAAACAAAAACAGTGCACTTGAAAGTGCCAAAATTGAAACGCTGTTTGCAAAAAAAACACTGAAAGGAAATGCCTGGAATTTACATGTAAGATCCTATGAATGATAACAAAAAGGTCTGTTACAGAAAAATTAAAAAAAGATTTGAAAAAAAAGTTTGCCAAGAAAATCCCCAAAAATGATCCTAAAAAAATCAATAAAGAGACTTTTTACTGCAGAATAAAATAATAAACGGTTTATTAAATATTGAATTAAAACGGGAATATTTTTAACATTGAAGCTTATGGGATTCGCCTGAATAAACCTGTCGAATGAAACCACCAAACAGCAGGGCACTTCGGCAACTTTTCACTGCTGTTCGGTGTTCTCTGAATAGGTGAACCATTGCTTCTCTATGGGGGATTTCACTGCCGTCGAACAGGCACCATACGTGCAGGCAATTCGCCAAAATTTGGTGAACTGCCTGCTCTCTGAATAGACGAATGGCCCTGAAATGTCCCAGTAGGCTGAATTGCAGTGTCCGGTTACATCTCCACGACATTTTGGATCTCTCTGAATAACCCCTATTATGTAACTTGACAGGTCTGCATTCAAGCTGTCAAATACAAGGTCCCATTTCCATAGAATACTCTTTAATTTCATATCTATATGCAGCTGGCCAGTTTCAGTAAATACATTAACCACATGATCTATCACACCGGCTTATAAATGGCATAATCTAAGGTAATTTCAGGTTTTCAAAAAAATCTAAGAAAAACAAACATTTTGTATGTCTGTAGTGTAGATGGAGTATTTGGGTGAAAGCTGTATGTTACTGAAAACCTGGAGATGAATGACAGGAATCATAAAAACTAAAAATTATTATTATTATTATTCTTTATTTATAAAGCGCCAGCATATTTCGCAGCGCTGTACAATAAGCACAGTATAGATAGGGTTACAATACATTGAACAACATTTGACAAACAGTACAGGAGGAGATGAGGGCCCTATTCCCGTAGGAACTCACAATCTGGGAGGGTTGGGGTTGGAAACAGGAGGAGAGGACTGCAAGGTGAGAGTGATTGATGGTTGCGATAGTGAGTTGGGTGGTAGGCTTCCCTAAATAGGAATGTTTTCAGGGAGCTTTTGAAGGAAGAGAAGTTAGGGGAAAGTCTGACAGTACGAGGGAGAGCGTTCCAGAGAGTGGGGGCTGCGCATGAGAAATCCTGCAGTCTATCATGGGAAGAGGTGATGCGGGGAGAAGCTAGTCGCAGGTCACTGTTTGACCTTAGGGAGCGGGCCGGGGTGTATTTGGTGATTAGTGAGGACAGGTAGTGGGGAGCTGAGTTAGTGAGGGTTTTGTAGGTAAGGATAAGGATTTTGAACTTAATTCTGCAGTGGATGGGGAGCCAGTGAAGGGACTCGCAGAGGGGAGCGGCAGAGACAGAGCGGCGGGTGAGGTGAATTAGCCTGGCGGAGGCGTTCAGGATGGATTGTAGGGGGGAGAGGCGGGACAGAGGGAGGCCAGATAAGAGATTATTGCAATAGTCGAGTCGGGAGATTACCAGGGCGTGTATGAGTTGTTTTGTGGTGACAGCGGTAAGAAATTACCGAATTCTGGAAATATTACGCAGTTGGTATCGGCAGGAGGAGGAAAGAGACTTGATGTGGGGGATGAAGGAAAGAGCAGAGTCAAGTGTAACTCCAAGACAGCGAACTTGGTTTGATGGGGAGATGGTGATACCCTCCACCGTGATAGAGAAGTCAGGAGGTGGGGAGGCATTGGAGGGAGGAATAAGTAGGAGTTCAGTCTTTGACATGTTGATCTTTAGGTGGTGGGTGGGAGGCCATCCAGGAGGAGATGCCAGATAAACAGTCACTGACTTTTGAAAGGACAGGGGGAGAGAGATCAGGGGTAGAGAGGTAGATCTGAGTGTCATCAGCGTAGAGGTGGTAATTAAAGCCAAAGCTGTTGATGATTTTGCCCAGGGAAGAAGTGTAGATGGAAAAGAGCAGAGGACCAAGGACAGAGCCTTGAGGTACACCAACAGATAGAGGCAATGAGGAGGAGGAGTTACCAGCAAAGGACACACAGAAGGACCTGTTGGATAAATAGGAGTCGACCCAAGCGAGTGCAGTGTCACCTAGACCCAGAGAGTTGAGGGTCTGTAGAAGGAGGGGGTGGTCAACAGTGTCAAAAGCAGCCGAGAGGTCAAGCAGGATGAGAATAGAATAGTGGCCATGTTTTTTAGCAGTTAGGAGGTCATTGGTGACTTTGGTGAGGGCAGTTTCATTTGAGTGTAGGGGACGGAAGCCAGATTGCAGGGGGTCAAGTAAGGAATTGGAGGACAGGAAGAGGGAGAGGCGGTTGAAGACTAGTTTTTCTAAGAGCTTTGATGTGAAGGGAAGCAGGGATACAGGGCGGTAGTTGGATGGAGAGTTGGGATCTAGGGATGGTTTCTTTAGTAAAGGGGTAACTAGCGCGTGTTTGAAGGCGGATGGAAAGGAGCCAGTGGAGAGAGATAGGTTGAAGATGTGTGTGAGAGCAGGGGTGAGGAGGAGGAGAGGGGAGGAATTAGATGTGAGGGAATGGGGTCGAGCGGGCACGTGGTGAGATGTGAGGAGGACAATAAGGAATTGACTTCCTCCTCAGTGGCTGGGAGGAAGCGGCAGAGGGTGGCAGAGGGGACCTCTGGGAGTGGAGGTGGCAGATAACTATCTTGTGTTGGGATGTTGCTTCTGATAGTTAGAGTTTTACTGAGGAAGTAGTCTGCCAGGTCTTGAGCGCTGAAGGTAGCTGAGGGGGGAGGTGCAGGTGGGTAGAGGAGGGTGTTGAAGGTGGACCAGAGCCGTTTAGGGTTGGAGGACATCGTAGATATAAGAGATGAGAAGAAGGATTGTTTGGCCAAGTGGAGGGCAGAGGTGTATGACCGGAGAATAAACTTGAAGTGAACAAAATCAGCTTCAGAGCGGGATTTCCTCCAGGCACGCTCTGCAGTGCGGGAGCATCTTTGCAGGTAGCGTGTCTGGAGGGTGTGCCAGGGTTGAAGCTGGCGGCGTGGGGCCTTACAGAGTCGAAGAGGAGCAAGAGTGTCTAGAGCAGAGATAAGCGTAGTGTTGTAGTGATTAGTGGCAGCATCAGGGCAGGTGAAGGATGAGGTATGAGGGAGGTGGTGAAGTAGGTTGGAGAATTGATGGGGGTCCACAGCATGTAGATTTCTGCGAGTGTGTGTGCGGGGTGGGGGAGCAGGGTGTTTAGGAAGTCCAGATAGGTTGAAAGAGAGAAGGTGGTGGTCAGAGATGGGGAAAGGGCGACAATTGAACTCAGAAATGGAGCAGAGGTTGGAAAAGACAAGGTCAATAGCGTGACCATCGCGGTGGGTAGGGAGGAGGGAGGATTGTGTGAGTCCAAGGGAGGATGTGAGTGAAAGAAGTTTGGAGGCAGTAGGGGTGGAAGGATCGTCAATGGGAATGTTGAAGTCCCCGAGAATTAGGCATGGAAGACTAGAAGACAGGAAGTGAGAAAGCCAGGTAGCAAAGTGGTCAAAGAACTGGGAGGTTGGTCCCGGTGGGCGGTAGATGACTGCCACCCTGAGAGCCAGAGGAGAGAACAGGCGGATGCAGTGTGTCTCGAAGGAGGAGAAGGAGAGGGATGGGGGTGGAGGGAGATGCTGGTAGGTGCAGGTGGGAGAGAGCAGGATTCCGACCCCGCCACCATTTCTCTCACCCGGTCTGGGGGTATGGCTCAAGTGTAGACCGCCATGTGAGAGAGCAGCAACGGAGGCCATGTCAGAGGGAGTTAGCCAGGTTTCAGTTAAAGCTAGGAGGTTGAAGGAGTTTGAAAGGAAAAGGTCATGGACGGCTGTGAGTTTGTTGCACACAGAGCGAGCGTTCCAGAGGGTGCAGGAGAAAGAGGACAGGCGCTGAGGGATTATGGGAATGAGGTTGCTGGGCTTGCAGGGAGGTGATTTATGTGTGATGGAGATAGGATGAGAGGGAAGTATTGGATGTAAAAATAATGGTAATTGTTATTTTTCGATACATTTGATACATATATTTATTTTTACAGGCAACATTTAGAAGGTTTTAATTTCAAAGATTCACATTTTGATCCTGGAAATATGTTCAGAATATTCCAATCCTATTCCCGCAAACAAGGAACAGCTCCAAATTCACATAGTTGTGTGTTCCCTTCTTTCCTTAACCAATGGACTTTTGCTCTGCAAGTGGCTCTCAACCTACTTACAGTATGACCCCCAATCAGATTACGTACTTGCCATCACAGTTGCCGTCTTCATGTTTTGTTGTCTTTTACTGGCTCCCCTTCATGTTTTATGGTTATATCCTTATCCCCGCCACCCCCGGCACAAGCCCAGGGGATTTTGTTTTACACGTTTGTACCTGCATACATTCACGTAGCTGTAGCATTATTTTTTATTTTTTCTATTTTCTCCCTTCTCTCTCCCTCTCCCCCTTTTCAATCCCTCCCTCCTTTTCTCTTCTCACTCTTCTCTATCTCTCCTATCCTCTCCTTTCCTCCCTCCCCGCCACCTGTTTACATGGATCTGGGCCCCACAAACTGGTGGGGCATCATGCCACTTACTCTTAAGTGGTTTTCTCTCAATGATTACGTCCTGAATAGCCTGGTCACAAGTAGGGATGAGCCGAACACCCCGTGTTCGGTTCGCATTCGAACTCGAACAATTTCAAAAGTTCGAGTTCGAACGCGAACACGAACCGAACTCAATGCAAGTCAATGGGACTCAAAAGTTCGATTTTTAGAGTGCCCTCCAAGAGGGCATATATGCAAGATATTTGCCATAAAAGGTGTATGGGGGACCGAGTAGTGCCCTGGGGGACAGGAAACAAGGAAAAAAAGTTTTAAAAAATAAGTTTTTAAAGGAACAGTGAGTTTTCCATGAAAGAAAGGTTAAAAATAAAAATGAAACATTGCTTCAAATATCGTGCCTAGGAAGTCCCCATAACCTGCCGTGAAGTGGCGGATTTGTAGGCTGTATAGAAACATTTAAAAACAAAAAAAACGACGTTTCAAATTACAGTAAACGGTTTTCCTTTAATCTATTCATAAACAACTGCTTGGGGCAGCAGTCTGTATTAAAAAAGGAGACATTTTAGGACACGCAGAACAAAATAGTTGGTGGCAGTGAGAACACAAAGATTACAACAATTCCCAGATATTTTGTAGAAATGAGACCCCCCCAATAGCTGCTGGCAGACTGGCAGTGAGAACACACTAACAATCTCCTCTCAAAAAACACGTGCTAAAGGCTTTGTGAAGCCTTATATAGTGTGCTGCGGGACTTCGCTCTGTGAGCCCATGATTGGGTAAAATTTGCCCAATCAGGACTCCGAGCCGTGATTGGCATAGTCTTGCACCTAAACTGTGGTCAGGTGCAGGCTGTAGCCAATTACAAGCTTCAGGCCAGTGTAAAAGTGCATTGTGGGCGAACATGCTGCGAACACGCGGAAATGTTCAAAGTTCGCGAACATACGAACTGGCGATGTTCGAATCGAACTCCGAACACATCGAACCGAACAGCTCATCCCTAGTCACAAGGCACGATCTTCTAAAATGGGCTGCCCATTCCATGGTTGATGTCCTGTTGAATCAAGAGACCCACTTCACCAAAAACAGAAATTTTCAGATTAGAAACCGGTATTATGACAGATGTTATCTGGTCAATGCTCCAAACACTAAATCAGGCAGAGTGGCAGTGAGATACTGCCTACTCTTTGATGCTTCAATCCATACAGACCCACAAGGAAGATACCTAACTCTCACTGGCAAAATTGGTATCCTCCCGTATACTTTTTCCATCACATGTGCATCAATTGTCTGCCCTGTAGACTTTAGACTCCAGCTGAATAAGAGCCCCAGTACAAACAGCTTTATAGCATTACACCACAAGGAATTTCATGAGATGCTTACCCTTCACCTGACTTCTCTCACAAACTGTCTCATGGACAGTGGTCAAATATTTGTCTTTTGCAGAAACTGGGGAAGTCACTAACAGACCCTAACCACTTCAGATCCAACTCCCCCTTAAATGTGATCATTAAGATTATTGATAAAGTAATCGAAAACAGACTGAATTAATTTCCACCCTCCTTGGCCCATCTGAACCAAATGGGATTTATCAGAAATAGATAGGTGAGTGACTACACCAGACGCTGCTACATTTTGATTTGGCTACCTCAACACCGAAAGACCCCGACCATTTTTATGTCATTGAATACTGAGGAAGCATTTGATCACATTCTCTAGGCTTTTTTATTTTGCACCTTACGCTCCTTTGTTATCCCAGAACCTCGCTATACCACAACCCCGGGCTGTCTTCCTCTTGTCCAACGTCTCATCTCTTGCTACCCCATGCATAATGGAACTAGGCAGGGCTGTCCCTTCTCCCCACTCATGTTCGCTTTATGCTTGGAGTAAGAACCCACCCCAAGATTTCAGGCCTACAGTCCCTCAGCAACTCATATATGGTGGCAGCTTATGCGGATGATGTTTTACTCTCTCTCAACAACCAACCCAGAAGTCTTGATCCTGACTCTCCTTAGCATCTTGGAATTGTATTCAATAATTTCTCGTTTATAAATTCAATCTGGACAAAACAGAGGCCTTGCTGCTAGAAATGTCAGATGCTTCCCTAACTACTCTCACATCAAATCTATTGTAGTAACTCATTGGAAACCTTTTTCAACATAGGGTTGAAGGTATACCATCGTCAAAGAAGTGGAAACATCACATATGGCAGGGCTCAAAATTTCCACTCGCCTACTCGCGTTTGGCGAGTGGAAATTAAGTGAGGGCGAGTGGAAATGCCCACACAGACAGCACAATTTCGTGCTGGGTATCAAGTGGTGCCACTGTGCAGTGCCCTCCCTTCCCCATGCTGCACGGTGGCAGGGATCAGCTGCCTAACGCGACCCAGCTCGTCACTGGCAGGGTAGTGGAGAGGAGCTTCCTTGCCTCCTCGCTCTGCTCACACTGGGATCTGATGACTGGGTATACATGTATCTGGGGTCTGATGTCTGGGTATGTTATTTTTGTAACTTTATTCTAAATAAAACCTTTAACAGTGTAATTTCATAAGATAATTTAAGGGGGTGTGTTTAGGGGCAGAGTTAAGGGCAAAGTTGTAGGGGTTAGGTGGATCAACTGGTGGCGAGTAACTCTTATGTCCTGGTGGTTAGTAGCTTTGACTTGAAATTTTGAGCCCTGACATATGGTATACGCACATTTGAGACATTGGCTTTTCTAGTGAAGCTCCACAGCTCCACATATTTCCACTTACAAATTTACAACCATGTTCATTACGCATTGATTGGACCCCTTTCTGTCATGATATGATTCTATTTTTGCTAACCTAAGCTGATTACTTTATTATTATAAAACTTTTCTGGAAAACTAAAAGTAAAGAATTTAAAAAAAAAAAAAAAAGCAATATCAATAAAGTTAAGAATAATTTGAGGTACTCCATTCCACAAAAACTGAATACTAAAGCGAGTGTTGACACATCCTTTATGTCGGACAGATACTGAAAATATCAGAGAACATCAAGGAGTTCATAAGCATTGAATCAGGACACTGGGGGAAGTCATTTTATCCCCACTCATGCAGAACCTGTTTTTCAAACTTTTTATAAGGTATAAAGTGCCCACAAAAGAAAAATTAAAAAAGTACCTCCCCAATTTCTGAATTTTCTTCTAATTTTGGTGGCTTGAGGGTGTGGGACTCCTGAGATGTAAATCGATGTGCATGTGCAAATGTATGCTAAATGTCTGGAATGGTCTCACACAGAGCTGGCAGCTGGGACACAAGGAGATCCATGGCATCCTATGGACTTCACCAGGCACAGATTTTCCTGCTTACCATCTCCAATTTACAGTTAACTATGGAATACGGCCCTACATCTTTAGCAGACAGGAAGGGTATACTACAAAGTCTTAGGGAGTTGAAACATGGTGGTGAACCACATCCATATTTTGTTGTTTTATTTAATAAAAACAGCGTGATCAACTGCCACAACCTTTGCAGCAGTCAATACACCTGCAAATACACGTTGTGTTCCCCAGCCTGTTCCTCCACAAACTGCCAGGTCTGTACCCTATCAAACTTTGAAAGAGACAACACATTTCACAAGTTAATCAAAAACATTTTTATTAACAATCTTCTATCACAGTGCCTCGTCAATATCCTGTTATATACATATATCTACTTTTTTTTTTTTTGCAATTTTTAAATAGAAATTGATATTACAAAAAAGTACAATAAAAGTACCGGGACAGCAGAGTCATATAATAATATTTTTGAGTAACACATACTTAATTGTGCCATTTTTTGCATAATTTCTCAATAAAGTTGTTTAACATCACAGCTTCAGCTTATAAACCTGGTAATAAACGATGTTGAGATACCTGAGCTCGACTGAAAACCGAACTCCAAACATAAGTAAATAAATGCCGGCCCAGGTCAGCTCACCACGCTGCTAGTCCTACCCTGACCCACAGTCTCTAAGGTTTAATGGAGCAATGTTATTCTCCGCATTTTACTATATAGATTTACACTTGGTTTTAATTAAAAGACTGCAGGGAGTTGAAGTTGATTCGGGCTTGTTCTGTCATAGCGTGGTTATTCTCAAACAGAAAACTCTGTGGGCCTTATTACATTGTTAACGCAAAAACGCAAGCGCAACGCGTGAATTTTTGCACGAAGCTTTAAATGTTAACGCGCGTAAATCAACACTGGTATTACAGTCCTTGTGCATTTTTTTCTTCCGTCAAAAAATAACGCGCGTAAAACGGACGCGCACAAACGCATGCACAGCAAAGTTGCGCACAGAAATCAGTGTGCGGACCATTTTTTCACGTGAATCAACCAATCAGAATTAAGAACCACCACAATTGTCCCACGTTAAGTTTTTGCGCCTGTCAAAGTCAATCTGCGCATATATGCTGCATCAATAAAAAAAGCACGCACAGCTTCTCAAATTTATTACTTTGCTGCGTATTTTTTTTTGGGCTGGTGTATTTGGGTTCGGCCAGGTTGATAGAATTTGCCATTAACACCAGCTTTTAGGAGTTGCTAAAATTATGCGCCCAAAGGCTGTGCGTTACAAACTGCGCATAGATTGTAATACCATCCGCGCACCAGCGCACAAACGCATTTGCGCTCATAATGTTAAGTATATGACGCGCAAAGTACAGTAAGCTCGCGCAGCGTTCGTGCAGATTCACACGCGGTAGCTGTATACGCGCGTTTGTTGTGCTGACATTGTAATACGACGTTCAGCGCAAAGGGTTTTGCCCCTCGCGTTAATGCGTTTTTGCGCATGCGCTGACATTTGCGCAAAGATTGTAATAGGGCCCTGCATATTTCATCCAAGTACATATCGCATCTCCTGCTGGTGGGCTACAGAACGGATTCCATATGAAACAGTTAGCATCTATAGTGCTCCTACTGCTAAGATATTAATATTGCCAGTGGTGACAAGCATCTCCACTTCAAGAAGAGTCCATAGGACTCCATACATTGTCACACAATATTGTGTACACACAACCTTGTGGGATTGTGCAGGGCAAGCGGTAGATCTATTACTTTTTTTCTTTACTGCAGAATATTATAAGCAACGGTTTATTAGATATTGAATTAAAAAAGTACCTAATGTCTAGGTGCAAAGATTCTCACCTCTAAATGACCTGTGCTCTCAAACAGCGTAAACAGGTGTTTAATTGGTGTTTGGAAATAACATGTGCTTCTAATTAGCAATTAGAATTTAATACATTGCTTGCAGACTGGGTGGGGACTCCTGCACATGTATGAACAAACACTGTGCTTGTTTTGAATTCTAAGAAGTGTTCATTTCTACTATATGATCCTCTCTGATATGCTGTTTAACCCCTTAAGGACCAGGGCTTTGTAAAGCCAATCATTAATTATGTAGATGTTACGTCATTTGTCATCAAGGGCTTAATAAAATCTTTATCACACTCCTTAGATTTAAACGTAATATTTCAGTATTTGTATGTCATGTACCTCTCCCGAAGGGCCTATGTGAGCATACAATTATTATTGTGTTAGCTTGTACGCTTTATGATAGACATTTCTGAGTCCCTAGAGTCTCTGACTATCCATTGTCATATATACCTTGCTTTATACATCTAATACATTCCCTCATCTAACAGTATAGTAGCCAGTCCCTTTGCATTTTAACCCCTTAAGGGTGGCTAGGTGTTGTGTGTGGGTCTCTGATGGCAATGTTTCTATGCATCCTACAAATCCGCCACTTCACAGGCAGGTTATGGGGACCTCCTAGGCACGATATTTGAAGGAATTTTTCATTTTTAACCCTTATTTTATGGAAAACTCACTGTTCCTTTAAAAATGTCTTTTTTTAAACTTTTTGTCCTTGTTTCCTGTCCCCCAGGGCACTACCAGGACCCCCATACACCTTTTATGGCAAATATCTTGCATATATGCCCTCTTGGAGGGCACTCTAAGGCTAGGGTCAGACTAACGCATTTTTCGCGTTGTCTGTGAAAAAGTGCGTTCGAACAAATGGACGCATTTTTTCACGGAATACGCGATAGCGGTCATACGATGCGCCTTTTCGTCTGTGATTTTGTACGGATCATCAATAAAACACTTTTTGTGTCTGGACGTTATGTTGGCCGGACATTAGCAGCGTCTGACGTCTCTCCCAATCACGCACACACGCCTCTAGCGGACGCAGCGCACTCTGTACGTCCGTACTAGAGGTTTGACGTTCTAGAAAAAATGCGTTCGTTTGCCACTTGCGTTGCGCGGACGAACTTTCGTGCGGCCGTACTTCGTGTGTTCCCCGGCATTGGACGTCATTTGCTGCTAGCACGGCCGTGATTTTGTGCGTCTAAACGCACGTTAAAACTGCTTTCGTCTGACCCTAGCCTAAAAATTGAACTTTTGAGTCCCATTGACTTGCATTGAGTTCGGTTCGTGTTCGCGTTCAAACTCGAACTTTTGAAATTGTTCGAGTTCGAATGCGAACTGAACACGGGGGTGTTCGGCTCATCACTAGTCTTCGGTGGCTGTTATGTTGATTTCCTCCCCAATATGAGATTTTAAATTCCCTATTTGGCCCACAAACAACAGCCTTGAGCCATTTTATTTGGCATGCAATCGTCAGAACAGCGAACCTTCCACTTATCCAGTGTGCTAAAGTAGCTCCAGAAGGAGTCCAATTCCCCCCTTTCTGAGATTCGTGGAAATTTATATGTATGTATGTCTCCTTTGGTTTTTTTAAGTGACTGAATAAACGTTAAGTTTTATCCTTTATCCTTGACCATATATTTATCTAATCTGTTTGTCAATCACAATTGCCTTTGTCCTGTCTGTCTAGGAATGTTACACAATGTTCATTCCATTATTTGTCCTAGATAATTATGTGTCCCAACAGTTTCTATGGGAGATTTTGTGTATGTAAATAACCCAGGTTGACCGTAAAAATAATAAATATGTGTGTCTATCCCTGATTAAAAGAGTTCCATTCTGACCCTACATGCAGTCACGGCTCATGGTGTGGGTAGCAGCTATATACAGTGGTAGCTTTTCTAACGAAAACCTCCAGATCTGCAGCTACAGCTTATTTCTGGGGGATGCTAGCAAGACTCTACGTGTCCGTGTCCCGGTCCTTGAGCTTCCTCTCTGGACTGGGGAAAGGCACAGAGTCTGGCTGGGGAGAACACAATGGTCCAGCAAGGAAGCAGCATTGACAGATGTGACCCTGTGGGGGTACTGATATGTTACAATTTCATTATTGAAAAGAAATAATGAAATATATAAAGAAATATTTAATACAATTTTTTACAGCAAAAAAATACAAAATTACCATGGAGAAACACATTGCATCATTAAAAGGATTTGAAAGTGAATGATTAATTGTGCAAAATACATTTACTACATGTTTTATATATATACGTATATATATATACACACTTGTTTACAACTGTGAGCCCTATAGGCACTATAAGATTGTGTAACGCAGTAGCAGCTCACCTACAAAAACAGATATAGGTAACGGATTTATAGTTCATTGGGCTCAGATTCATGCAGCAACATTCACCTACGAGAGGATAATTCAAGGTTATTCTGAACCTGTGAATTTGGAGGTATCTAAAGGGGTTACTCACTAAATCATGGAGTGGTTAAGAATTCCATAGGAATTGCAAATTATAGCCTAACAATAGTCATTAATGAAAAAAACCAAATATTGTTCTTTTTCCAAAATTTGCAATTCCTTTATGGTTCTTCATCAATTCAATTTTTATTGAATAACATCTGAAATAAGTAAATACAAAGAACGTGCGTAAGGCCCATATTCAAGGTAGCTATATTGCCTCTCCGATATTTGCATAGTTTTTTGCTTTTCAGTTTGTCAGACTTTTAGGTTTTAGAGAAGTGGTTCCCAACCCTGATCCTCAGGTTCCCCTAGGTCAGGTTTTCCAGATATCTGAAGCACAGCCCAGGTGATATGATTTGCTGCTCAGTGATTGTAGGATTCTGTCTGTATTTCCCCAAGGTAGTCCTTAAAATTTGGCCTGTTAAGGGTACACGAGGTCCAAGGTTGGGAACCATTGTTTTTGAGGATACATTTGTAGACTTGTGTATTATATAAGTAGTAATAAGAATTCCTGAGGGCTATGGTCATTAGTGGTGCCATGAACTCCCTCTTCATCTTAGATGGATAGGAAAGGGAAGCCATAGGAAAAGTAGCAAGTATTTTAAATGTGGCGGATATGAGAAAAAAACTCAATTTGTTATCACTCAGCCTTTTTGGCAAATCCAGCATGCTTTTTATAGCATGCCTTACATTAGCTGCAGGTACATTTTTAGCATTATGTGTGTAATGAATATATTCGCCCAGTTCCAATATATTCCAAAAAGTATTTTTCAAAAGAAAAAAACATTAACCTCAATACTGGTTCCAACCGATTCCAACGGAGCCCTTAATAGTGTGTAGATAAATACACTAATAGATACATCTAATAGATAAATTGCATGCAAGCAGCTATTATTAATGACTTTATTCTGACAGAGTCTCTGTATTAGTAGCTTGCGTTTTAATATTTGGGAGCTTCTCATAGACACCAGTGTGCTGCTGTCCTGGAGTCCACAGAACTCCATTGAGAGAAGCGTGACTCTGCACAATTTCACATTAGCGGGGTGATGCTAGAGCAGCACAAGGACACTGAGAACTTTTCGTTCCCAGTGTTCTAATGGAGGTGGCGGATCTCAACAACCCACCATGAGACCAGAGGTAATTAAAGGTTTTTTTTGTGTACTTTAAATTTTCCAGTGATTTTGCAAATGCTAAACTCAATTACCACTAGAACTTCTAAGTCGGTATTCCTTGCAGAGGACCAGCTGGAACCAAGGAGATCCAGCTACTATGGACTAGTTCATTCTTCTTTGGCTAGCCACCAATTAAAGATTCCTATACAAAGCATAAGAACTGTTAGTTTACAGTAAGGAGCTGCAACATTCAGCTCACAAGTAAAGTGTACATATGGGTTGGAATAACGACTTGAGCCATTAAACTAATGACTAGAGATGTGCATTCGTTTCGGAAAAATTCAGAATTTGGAACGAAATTCGATAATTCGTAGTTTCGGAAATACTTGCGAATAACGAATCGATACGATACGAATTCGAAACGAAACGTTAAATAACAAATTTATTTTGTTTTACACTGTGTCATCATCATAAAAGAAATTTGAATAATTGATATCAACTATCGAATTTGAAATGAACTATCAAATTGATATCAACTATCGAATTGATCTTAACTTACAAGTAATAGTAAGCAAAGGACTTTATGAAACAAATTATTTTGTTTCACGGTTTAATTTGACTCAAATACTAAATCTGTGACACAGCTTAAAATTTAACCCTAGCTTTTCTTTTAACAGCAAAATTTGATTAATTGATGTTTTATTTAGTGATCCAAAATTCAAATTGATACCAACTATCAAATTGATATGAAATTCGAATCGATTCGAAATTTCAAATCGATCCAAAATGAAATCCGAAACAAAATTAGTTACGAAATTCCAAAAAACTTAGCGAAACGAAACTAAACAAAACAAATTTTTCAGCCATTCACATCCCTACTAATGACTGGGGCCGTTATACTTAATGGCTTGGTTGGAATACGGCCCGTGGTTGTTACAGTAAAATCAGGGCTACTACACTTGCTACCTTTTCATACTCTGGCCTCAGACTGCTTTTCTAATTTACAACCCTCTTAGACAAATAAGTTTTTCCATAACTAAATATATAGGGGTAGTGTAGGCACGATAGTGATAAAATTATTGATTATGAGGATGATATAGTATGTACTAAACGCGTCAATGAATAAATATGTGAATGCTGCCCAAAGATACAATAAGGTACAAGAAAAACAGCAAAAGACCAAGAGATAATGAAATACAGTAAAGAGTATCTGACACGTTGCTAATGCTATACCAAGGTTGCTATACCAGTGAGTACACTTATATATGTGTGATATAAGTGTACTCACTGGTATAGCAACCTTGTGCGCCGTGTCAGATACTCTTTACTGTATTTCCTAGAAGGTTTTCATATTCATGGGTAAAGAGTAGTTATGCCCCTTTTACATATTTAGCCCGCCTCCTTAATTGATAAGTCAACTTTTTTTATTTTTATAACAAAAATAAAACAATTCACGTATCTCCGGTCTCTCGTTCTGTATTATGTAATGCAGATATTTCAGTAAAATCCTCTTTTATAGCACATCTCCGGACTTATCTTTATACCATGGGAGCCGCCATCTTTAAACAGGAGGCACCCATTATGCTATCAGATTATTTTATCACAGTCTAGTCTAAGGCTATAATAAATGCTACTTTCCATACATTCAGAATGGAGGGCATGAGTTTAATTAATGTATTTTAAAATTAGTCAAGTCATTACCCAAAATCCTACAAAGGAAAGGATTTTGATTATAGTTTAATAATCATATAGTAAGATAGGGATTTTTTTGTGTTCTAATGATAAATATTCACCCCCCTGTTTAAGAAAGTATTTGTGCCTCACAGCACCGTTAGATAAAAAGGTAGATAATTATGTCAGTTATGCATAAAGCGGGATAGTACATTCAGGTAGATGTAATAAAATAGCTAATGCACCGATCATAAAGAATCTGGGGCCATGTGACATTTAAAAACAAATTTCTAGCAAACAAATACACTAAACCTATATGTTTGCATATGCAAATTTTAGATAATACTGAGCAAAAAGCCCTCAGACAGCTCTAAGCAAATGTTACTGGGCTCATTCATTAAATTAGGAATTCCAAAATTTCACTCAAAATTGCAGAGATTGCAAAAAATAAAAATTAAATAGTGGGGGAGTGAAATTTTTCGGCTTGGCTATTTAGTCCTGGAATTTGTGTTTTGCCTGTCATTTCTCAATTGTTTTCAAAGGTCATTTCAGTTTTTTTATTCACTATTCATTGTATGGCCATCATTAAACATACAGGGTTATTCAGAGAAAGGTGAAAACCGGAATGACTGGAGAAGTGAAAATTCTAGGTCAAAATAGCCAAACTAGAAAAATTCTCCCATTTATCTTACTTTCCAAATCGGCTATTTGACCTAGAATTTTAACTTCTCCAGTTACTCTCCTGGTTTTCTCCAATTCTCTAAATAACCCTGATCGAATGAATGAATTTCAAAGGCTTTTTTTAATATATTTTATGTTTTCTATGCAGTTCTTTTTCGTTAGTGCTATAGGCTTATGTTTATTCACCTAGTCCTAATGTCCTGGAGTACAGAGGAGGGCTGACAAGGGGCCCTATTTCATCCTAGCCTTTCCTGTTCAAGCCGTTTTCCATTTGCGACTTGCTGTTAACTGCTGTATTCTGACTGAGTCACTTTATCAGCACCCTGAGTTGTAATATTTGCGATTCACTTGCCGATACGTGTGGCGCTGCTACTGGTATTGGATCCATAGCGCACCATGGAGCCAAAGCGACCCTTGTGAAGAACTTGCAGGAGTTTTCACACAGGGACTGTGGAAGAACATGAGGAACTATTTGTTCTCCGTGTTCTGCTGCGTGCAGCCAAAGAAAGTGACGGATCGACCTGCGCTCTGCAACACAGGATCTGAGGTAATTTTAGGATTCTTTAATGTCTTTAAATTGACAGCTTATATCACAAAAAGCTAAATCACTTAACACTGTGCTCTGAGAGACAGTATTCCTTCTAAAATACCGACTCGAGATGATAAATGTGAGCTACCTAGGACTACTGCACTGTTCTTGCTCTGAGCCATTATTAACAACCTCTATGCAGAGTATAGGAGCTGTTAATATACAGTAAGTAGCCACTGTTGCCAAGCCACAAACAAAACTTGAGGTACGTTGGAATATCGAATAGAGCCATCAAGCTAATGGCGCTAGCCATTATGGATAACTGTGTTGGAATAGGGCCCAAGACTTGCCCATGGTGACAAGTACAAACAAATAGCTCTTTCTCCTCTAGAGAATTAAAATATTACATCAGATATTTAAAAGAATTTAAAGTTAAAACATTTATTATTTAGTGACACTAATATAGTTTGTAGCTAACTACCTTGTGCGTAACGCGCTGAATTGATTCAGCAGAAGAATGGAGCTGTGAGGTTGTGGCCCACAGCCCTTATGCAGTTGCCATCCTGTTCCCCTCGCAGGATCTCCACTGCTGGAATTAGTTGCTTGTCAAAAGTGCCACTGAGCCCCACTGAGTTAAATGTGGGGCTTTATATACATAGGGGTGTCACGATTTTCAAAGTATTGCATTATTCGGTTGTCTAGAACCGCGGAGGTATTGATCAACTTCAAGTCATGAAGCTTATTGTTTGTACCTTAGAGTTTTAACATAATTCCGAATGTATGTCACAGGGTTGGAGCAGCTGTTTAACAATGAAATAATTTAGGAAGAAAAACTGGAACCGAGTGATTCACAATGGCAGAATTGTACAATAAGTCCATTTTCTGCGTAACCAGTTGTTGCATCCATTTTTTTACATAGTGTCTTTTTTGCAAGTCAGTTTTAAAAAAAATCCATTGAGACGCTTGTGTCTAGCCACCCTTGGTGATATTGTATAAGTCTGCAGCTAAGGATGTGACATTGTTTGAGTGGTGAGGAACCCAATCAGGGAAAGTACCCAGCTGGAAAATACTGGATGCCCAAGTGTTCATGGCAAGGCTGAGCAGGAGCACCCCCATCAAATTCATCAGCAAACCAGTCTTTGCCTAGAAAGAAAAGAGATGCAAAAAAAATACTTTAATGTTATTTTAAAAGGGAACAAATTAACTGTGAGCCATTATCATTTTTTCCTTACAGCAGAACATAATTCAGCAATACTGTAACAAGAAATGCAGCAATATGACAATGGCAGTATGTAACTATCTAATAAAGTTTTTTTAGCATTCTCGAGTAATGCTTGGTGGACAATGATGACAATCAGAAAATCTCTAGCTGACCTTTTTATAATTTACTCATGCTGCCAGTTTCCAGTAAGCTGCAAATGTCACATGACAGTGGGGAGGTTGTACAACTGAGTGAGTGTTGAGCCAATCCAATGACTCCTATTGTTGAGTGTTTTGAGAATCACTGGCTAGAGCTAGGTCCTGCTAACCCTTGAACTAGAGACAACCCCCACAGAGGAAGGAGAGGGGTGGGAGCACTCAGGTCACTGATTATTCAAATTATATTGAGTGGTCACAGTGCGTAAAGTGTCCCTTTAACTCACAACCATCCAAGAAATCCTCAATCCCAGGCATAGAGTGTTCATCTGTCTCTCAAGAACAGGGAGGTCTATCTGCAGTTTCTGCACCATCCACCCAGGTCCTATGCCCATGACCAAATGCATCGGCCTATTTCGACCAGTCCAACCCTGATTATGAATAATTTCTAGATATTGTAAGTAATTGACCAGTCATGGTCTGAAATATAGATACTTTTAATGTAGACCCAGTACATAATGAATTACGATTCTTAGGGTCAGATTACGTTCCTAATGCTAAAATGGGGACGGTAATGGGGAGAATCTGCGCCTGCAGGTTTCCCTGTAGTGTTCCCATTTCACGGTTAGATTCCGGGGCAGGCACTACCATGGCACCATACCATGGAATGAAGCACTACACTCAGTGATACTTCCGCGCCGCTGTGAATATCACCACCTGGAATACATAGAGCTCTATGGAGGGTTGTGCTTCCGGGCCGTGGATCGGGATGTGGGATGGGATATGAGAATCAGATTTATTGGGGGGTCAGGGGGTGCTAAATGATTCTGCAAAATGTGTTAGGCAAGATTTTTTCCCTTTTATTAACCTTCCTTTACATTTCTAAGAATCTGTTTTTAAAATACTGGTTCCTGAAACGAACTCTACAAAGAAATAAATATTGCAAAATATCTGTTAAGGTTTCCTAGAAAATGAAAACACCACATAGACACTCTGGGGTAGGGATCTTGCTCAATCTGAAAAAAGAACAACAATTCTGAGTTTAAGGCTAGGGTCAGACGAACGCATTTTTATGTTGTCTGTGAAAAAGTGCGTTCGAACGAATGGACGCATTTTTTCACAGAATACGTGATAGTGGTCATACTATGCGCATTTTCGTCCGTGATTTTGTACGGATCATCAATAAAACACTTTTTGTGTCTGGACGTTATGTTGGCCGGACATTAGCAGCGTCTGACGTCTCCTAATCACACACACACGCCGCTAGCGGACGCAGCGCACTCTGTACGTCAGTACCTGCGGTTTCACGTTCTCGAAAAAATGCGTTCATTTTCCACTTGCGTTGCGCAGCCGGACTTTTGTGCGACCGTACTTCGTATATTGGCCGTCATTGCCCGGCATCTGCTGCTAGTGCGGCCGTGATTAAGTGCGGCTGCACGCGCGTTCGCACTGCCTCAGTCTGACCCTAGCCTAAAATATTAAGTTAAAATGATGTTATTGTAAATAATCCCATTCTGAAACCTAACCTGCTGCCATGTAGCACCATCCTCACCCATTATTGAGCTGAAACACAGTATGGTGACTGAATACTAGATTCCTAGATATGATGAGGATCATCCCAAAAAGTACTTTAATTCCCATATTTCAAGCATTGACTTTACTGCACTCACCATATCTTTTACAAGCAGATGTCCAGTGGAAAAGGCAATAGAGTTTGGGGGTGTAGATACTGGTAGCATGAACGCGTAGGAACATCCAACTGTCCCAGGGATCATGAGATACAGAGGGTTGACTTTGAGCCGAATAGCCTGGAGGAATATAGCAATAAGAAATGATATAACATTAGCATAATACAATAGAATTGAACGTCATTAAGGACAGTTGCATCGATATAAAAAGAAAGGCAGAGAAAGGAAATGATCATACAAGGAGGACCGGGTCTTGATTTTCCACTGGGCAAATTAATCAAGAACCTGACATTGCAGGTGCAAGAAATTCATCTTTAAAATATTAAGTACTTAGATGAAGTTGTAGAGAAAATCAGTAGGGGACTGGATTGAGTATGATTCTTTCGGAAATTTATATTTATAATAGTCTAAGGTTTTTCAAAAATCAGAGTGTTGTTCCTACTCTCCGTTGGGTCGTCCCCATGATTGGTTGGGTTGCCCCCTTTTAATTTGAGACAGATCACATCCGAGTCTAGAGGTGTAGGGGATACAAATGCCAGACTAAAGGGTTCCTAATCTTCTTCATGCATGGTTAAGGATTTAAAGAAAAACAAGAACTGCTATCAGGATATTATCTCAGGTCCACAGTCAATGTGAACGACAAAGAAAAGATCATCGATCTGTGCCACCAAAGTGCTCTTGACTCTTCTACAGAAAATGGAATATATCCTTGCACTGTTTACAGTAAAATTTTTGTAACCACAAGAAAAAAGGCTTATAAATAATCACTGAAGTCACATGTCACCAGTTTATTCCATTTGCCTTTTTGTACAATCATGATTCGCCATTGTTAACTCTACACAGATGGGGCTGCTCAACTGCATCAATTCAGCTGAAAAAAAGTTACTGGTTGAAAAGGATTGTCATAAATACCCGGAAAACTAGCAATGGCCACCAACTGTTTATTTGTAGAACACAAAGAATGCCAAAATGAGGGGTACATTTTTGGTAGCAGGTAGAGATGTTGAATAGTATGATGCTTCATTCATGCTTACCAGCTCTGAAAGAACGGGGAGGAAGACAATGATAGTGGCAGTATTGCTAGCGAATTCTGTGAACGAAGCAATTAATATAGTGACCAGGAGGACAGCCACAGGTGGAGGAACACCTTCAAGAGGATGCAGTCGACTACCGATCCATGTGGACAAGCCAGAAGCCTGCAAACAGGAGGGTGCAAATATTATCTCCAAACCTTGTTACATTGAACAGTTTTGAAATCTTTACATTGGAGGAGGTTATAGCTCTCTTCCTCACATTGAGAAGCATTGTCGCTTATTGTCTTTAGTCAATGTCACAATAACTATGTTAAATGACCATTTAAATCAAATTGAGAATTGAGAATCCTGCCTAATATAAATGTGCTTCATTTCTTTTGGTAACCTAAATCTCCATTGAAGTCGACAACTTTATTTGGCAATATAACGACCCACGGGTTTTTTTTTAACTGTACCTGCCGTGACTTGAACAAATTAGCACTTGTGTTTACTTTGATGGACTGCGGTCTAAAATGCAATCTCCTACCTCACATCCCTTTGCCATTGCAAACCCGCCTCCGAGGAGCAAAATTATATTCCAAGGCACTGTATCTTGGGCCTTTTTCCAAGATAGAAGAGGTCTATTTTCCGTGTTTGGGGCTACAGAAAGAAAAGAAAATCTTTAGTCATATATACATATAATATTTAAATATATACATATTAATTATGCACAAAAACGAAAAAATCTAACACTCACCCAGAAAATCAGCCAGTGGCTGAGGTCCGCATGTATGCATAGAAAGAAGAAAAATGTGATATGGCATGCACTCAAGGACTGATGTTGAATTTTAAAAAAAGGGTTTCAAAAGGTTTTAATAAAAAGAATTCTATATTACAGGAAAATAGAGGTTTTACTTTTGACCAGCAAGTGGCCTTGATACAGATTATACGCACTAATGGTATTCACGTTTTGACAGACTAAGTGCCTAACAGTCACTTACAGGGTTATTCAAGAGCACCGAAATGTCACCGACAACTTGGTGCTCTCCTGTTCGTCGCACTTCGGTGAGTCTGATTCGCCAACCCTGCGGTGAATTCAGCATTCTCCCAGGGCTCCCAAAGTGCTGCGAATCGACCCGCCAAAAGAAATTGAAAATCTGCCACAAAACCGCCAAATACATCTGAAAAACCACTGAATACATCTGACAATCGGGAGTCGATTCCAAAAAAGCCAAATACCCACCAGAAAAAAACAACAAGCCACCGAACGGGTTAAAAAAAAAGTAAAACCGCAACTTTTAAAAGTTTTTTTTGAAAACTACTGCATGAAAATGCCTGGAAATAGTATATTAGGTCCTATGAATAATAATAAAAAGGTCTATTACAGAATTTAAAAAAATGCCATTTTAACCCTTTCGCTGCTGAGCCATTTCACGCCTGAGTGCTGAGGTAATTTTTATCGGTTTCACTCATCATGTTTAAACGTGTTTTGAAGCCATATTTTATTATATGACCCAGACATATTATATATCATTATTTCCGGCAGGCTCGGCAGATTCATAATATATCATTATTATATGTATACGTCATGATCTGTCTGTATATTATAACAAAAAATGCAATACAATTTGAATTTTCAAAAATTTACAACGTGTAAAGTTTTTTCACATTTTAACATGCGAGCGTTTGCGGTTATATTTTCTATGAATTGCGCTTGTTAAAAAGATTAGAAATGGGGACTCAATACATTTTTTTGGGGGGAAATCACGCGATTTTTATCAAACGCACCCCATACAAAAATCGTTACTGCAGCATCATTGTTCATATTATAATTGAAATGGGAACAATATTGCTGCATTAACAAAACAAAAAAAAAGCTATTTTTTTTTATTTTATTTTTTTAAATATTTAATTATTTACATTTTTATTTATTTTTTTGGTTACTTTTAAGATGGTCAAGTTTGGTATAGTTGGAAAGGCCATGCTCTGGCCGATCCAATGATACCAAACATTAACCCCTAGCTGCCACAGATCGGGAGATAGGGGGTTCCTTGGAACCCCCTAGCTCCACCATTGGTGGCAGCTAGGGGTTAACTCTAAAACAGACGTCATCGTGCTATGCACGATGACGTCAGTCATCAGGGGGAGATTCCAGAAGCATGGTCGACATCCAAGATGTCGGCCAGCTCCGGGAGAGGACCGCAATCTGGCGCTTTTTGGCGCCCATTTGCAATCCGGCCTCCAAGGGGTTAAAGCCAGGCACTGTTTGGAAGAGCAGGCTGTACCCTTCCAAATGATGCCTGCCTTTAAACGCTGGCCCCAGGCGATCGGGAGGGAGAGAGGTACGAAGGACCTCCCCCTCCCTTTTAGGTACCTCCTCCGAACTCGCGGGGGTGGGGGCGCCTGAAATAGATGTCATTGCGCCGCCGCAATGACATCTATTGTCCCCACCGAGGTCCCGGAGTGCCGGGCTGACATCCAAGATGTCAGCCCGCACCGGGACACAGCAATCGGCCGGAATCCCGCCGATTGCTGCCTCCTGTGCTAGGACGCGCTCAGCGCATCCATAGCACAGGAGGAGCACTTGGCAGGACGCGCTGAGCGCGTCCTCCACAGTCAAGTGGTTAAAATTAAAAGAATAAATGGTTGAATAAATATTTAATAAAAATGGGGAATGTTTTAACATTGAAACATTTGGAATTCGCCTGATTAAACCTGTCGAATGAAACCACTGAACATCAGGGCATTTCTCTGAAAGTTCTGTGTTCTCTGAATAGATTAAACATTACTTCTCTGTGGGGGTTTCACTGTCACTGAAGATCACCATAGTTTGCTGACAGTTCGTCAATATTCGGCGAATCGGCAGGTTTTTGAATAGCTGAATGGCCACGAAATTGCCTCGTATGGGGAAATTCACTGTTCAGTACAATTTCGGGGCCAATTCGGCTCTCTTTGAATAATCCTGCTAATCTTCATGCCCAGTGCTCATACCTCCTTTAATTATAATCCAAAACAATAAAATTGCAGGCACATAAAGGTCTTCATTAAAATTTCTGGAATCACCTTTATTCTAAAATTACATGTTAAAAGATCAATATTTTGGCTCCACCGAGTGTGTGTGTGTGTATATATATATATATATATATATATATACAGGGCTTTTTTTCAGGGGCTACTCAGGGGTACTCAGTACCGGCACCTCACCACCAGCCAGAACTAACAGGAGAGAGCATGATGCTCCTCCATCCTCCTGCAGTGGCAGGCAGAGAATCGGAAGCACTCGGCAGCTCATGTTGCTCCTGAACGTTTCCGATTGTCAGGAGTATATGTAGGGACTGATAACCCCCCTCCCCCAGTAAGTGACAAGGAAGGGCTGCTCCCCCTCTCTCTGCAGCCGCTGAAACTTTGAACAGCATGGGGAGGGGGGGGGTGCAGCATGTTTACACATATCTGCCACAGCTGCGGATTGTCAGGCAAGCGGTGTGATCAGAGTAGCTGGCACTGTAAAGTGGTAGTGAGTTTTATTTCTGTGGAGCTCATACACACTGCGCATTACTGTGAGTTTCATTGCTGTGGCGCTCATACATACTCAGCAAAACTGAGTTTCATTTCTGGGGAGCTTATACACATTGCGCATTACTGTGAGTTTTATTGCTGTGGAGTTCATGCATACTCAGCAAACCTGCGATTTTCATTGCTGTGGTGCTCACAACTGCTTTGGGATTATCTACTCAGTGCCATCATTGCAAAACCCCCCAAAAAAAGCAGCTAACTGCCCTGCAATACAGATTTTTCTTGCAACACTTAGTGGATAACTCCCATAGGGTTACAACAATAGTTGTAGTTCGTTTAAAGGAACGCAGTATTAAAAAATATGGTTCCCATTTATAGCGTCTTCCTTTAAGTGAACTACAACTATTGTTTACGGGGACATGAAAATAGTCATAATAATCAGTTTTTCCCCGGGCGTGAGAGTACCCCCACCTATTTTTCCAGAAAAAAAAGCACTGTAATATATATATATATATGTGTAAAATCATCCTCAAAAGTACTTTAGGATGCTATTTAGAACTATGTTTTTGAGGGAATTTACTTTAAATATCATTTTGCTACACAAGACAGATGTATAGGTAGGAGCACAGGTGTCATCTTAATTGCTTTCAACTCTTATTTGGGTAAAATGCTACACATTGCGCCATCTTGAAATTACACCTACAACGAGCCTTACCCTTTCTGATTCACAGATTTTAATGAGTGATTTCAGAGTTACTCTTTACAAGGCTGACAAGATGAGTGGGAATGCATGGGAAACCAGTTCACTCACTATTTTAGCAGAGGGAACTTAGTTCCCACCTGACTGATATAATGGGAACCTGTAATACTTTTCTATTCTGACACAACTTTACAAAGACGTCTATATTTATTGGTGTTTCCATGGCTTGAGCACTTGGAACTGCATGGGAATTACACTTTCGCTGTATTTGCCTCAGGGTTGGCATTCTCATAGATACAGAAGTGATACAGTGATGTAGAAGCTACTACAGCTTTTGATAATCTTTTTTATATGACCAGAAATATGACTTGATATGCATCTTGGGGAGTTACCACGCTTATTTTTTTAGGACCTGACCTGTGCTCCTACATGTCTTTTTTTACTGTACCTTTTAGGTCAAACCACCACTTTAGAGATGGTCTTTCAGACGGGAAAAAGAAGAGTATGATGGATATAGTAATCCCAGTAACAGCATCCGAGGTGAACCTGAGGAGACAGATGTGAAAGTGTGACATCGTTTATATATATATTCTTATGCTCAGTAGTAGAACGACATACTGGTGTTTTGCAGGAGCAGTAAATATTATTTTTTTTCTGATCTGTCCATTTTGACCCATAGGGGTAAATTCCCTCTTATTCCTGGTTGGTAAAAAGAAGTTGCACAACTCAAGAACGAACAGATGAAAAAAGATACTTTTCTCATTTAATCAGATTTGTCTTTTGGGAGTGCAAAATGTTTTAGAGATGTGCATTCGTTTCGGAAAAATTCAGAACGAAATTCGATAATTCGTATTTCGGAAGTACTTCCGAATAACGAATCGATAAGATCAGAAATCGAAATAAAACGGTATATAACAAATTTATTTCGTTTTACACTGTATCATGATCATAAAAGAAAAACTTGAATAATTTTTTTTGGTGTTCCAGAATTCGAGTCAATATCAACTATCGAATTGATATATCAACTATCAAATTGATCTTAAATTAAAATACATACAAGTAATGCAGTCAGCAATGATCTTTATGAAACAAATAAATTTTGTTTTACAAGCACCTGTCCCTGTTAAATTGACTCAAATACTAAATCTGTGAGACAGCTTAATTTAACCCTAGCTTGTCTTTTAATAGCAAAATTTGATTAATTGGGGTTTTATTCACAGGGTTATCCAAAGAGATTCGAAAAGTCACCGCACGTTCGGTGACTTTTCGTTCTCTTCAATTCGGTTCCTTTTGCCGATTGCATTTCGGTGACCCTGCGGTGTATTCAGCAAAGAGCACAGGGTCCCCGAATTGCAGGGAAAAGCTGCCGAAAACCTGACGAAAACTAACCGAATGCACGCTGAAAACAAGAAAAACATCTGGATTAACCTTCGAAAAAACCGAACATGAGCCGAACAGGAGCCGAAAAGGAGCCGAATCACACAGAGCCGAAGCAGCTGTGACGTAGAGGAGGCAGTGAATAAATTAGAAAAACCATTTGTATGAATCTGGGAAAAAGAAACGCTGTTTGCAAAGAAACTACTGAGCGAAAATGTCTGAAATTTTCACAGGAGGTCCAGGGAATGATAATAAAGAGGGCTGTTACAAAAAAAATAAGTAAATTGGAAAAAAAAAATAAAAAAAAATCGGACTTTTTAAAAAAAATAAAAAAAATCTGAAAAATGCTTAAAGTATCCTAAAAAATCTATAAATAAAGAGACTTTTTGCTGCAGAATTTTATAATGAACGGTTTATTAGATATTGAATTAAAACGGGAATATTTTAACATTGAAGTCTATGGGATTCTCCTGAATAAATTTGCCGAATGAAACCACCGAATGGCAGGACATTAGGGGAACCTTTCACTGCTGGTTTTGTTCTCTGAATAGCCGAAGCAGTGCTTTTTCATGGGGATTTCACTGCCCTCGAACAGAAACCGAACAGGCACCGTATGTTCAGGCAATTCGCCAGGATTTGGCGAATTGCCTGCTCTCTGGATAGCCGAATGGCCAGGAAAGGTAACCGAACGCTGATTTTCAGCATTCGGTTACCTTTCTCAAGCAATTCGGATCTCTTTGGATAACCCTGTTAGTGATCAAAAATTCAAATTGATATCAACTATCGAATTTGAAGTGAACTATCAAATTGATAAACTATCGAATTGATCTGAACTTACAATACAAGTAATAGTCAGCAAAGGACTTTATGAAACTAATTTTGTTTCACTGTTTAATTTGACTCAAATACTAAATCTGTGACACACCTTAATATTTAACCCAAGCTTTTCTTTTAACAGCAAAATTTGATTAATTGGGTTTTATTTAGTGATCCAAAACTCAAATTGATATCAACTATCGAATTGGTATATGAAATTCGAATCGATACGAAATTTCGAATCGATCCAAAACGAAACGAAATTAGTTACGAAATTACGAAAACGAAATGAAACTAGATTAAACTAAACTAATTTTTCAGCCATGCACATCCCTAAAATCTTTGCTGGCTCTCTCTTTTCAAGCTAAAACGACACTAGCCACTGCGACCACTCAATGTAATTTGAGTGGCCATAATGACCTGAGTGCCCTCACCCCACTACCCTGTGCAGGGATTAACAGACGGCTGATTCTTGAGAAAAGGTTATACGCCGAAATGTTGGGGTACCTGGTCCTTGCCGATTGTCAGATTGCTTTGAGATTCTTCTATGTACTTTGGTGTATTTTTTTGTTTGGCTGCTATCTGTGTATTTAAAGGCCCTGAGTTGTGGAATTTACAGTACATTTGACCTATATATATATATATATATTTATTTCCTATGAATTAATTGTATCAGGAGAGGTACATACAACTAATTGGGAAGTAATAAACATTGGACATTTAATAGATTCTGCAGGATGTGCTGCATTGATTAACATGCATCCTACTTTTAATTTTATTTCTTATTTATGTGACCAACGGTTATGTGTGTGTGTGAGCGCAAAAGATTATATAGACCTAAGATATTTGGTATGTACTCATATAAAGTTAATATCACCATATGGTGTGCGTGCCAATGGAACGGATTGTATAAATACAGCAGAACCAGTTAAACTGCCATATCTTATGGTTGAATCTTGAATAATGGATCATATATCAAGCTTAGTATTGACACTCGGTGTAAATATACACTTTCACATCCTTCGATAGTTACAGTAAAAGAATTATATTATTCTTTTTTCCATGGGATACAATTGACACAACCTTCAATTAATCAAGATTATCTTAGGACGAAGTTAAGTGTAATTGAATATAAACTACCGTTTATGACATTTTCTGGTATAATTAAAAAATCTGAAGTTAATACAGGTTCAACCCATGAGATTATTAATGAGTTAAACACATGTATTAACCCCTTAACTATCATGATCATTTTTACACAATCGGTAGCAGCAGACACAGGAGCCTAAGATTGTGTTAACATGATCTGGGGCTATGCTGTATCATTGAAAATGAAATTTGTTGCAAAAGAATTTCATTTGCATTTGGGCTCCAGAAGGTGCCCCCAAAGTTTTTTGCACCATGGGCATGATGCCCAAGGGGCTAACACTTTTTAAAGCCAGTTTGAGAATGTCTCTGACAGCTCCCAACTGAGCATACATGGAGGTCAGAACTGCACTCACTCCATTTGGCCAGTAGATGGCCATTTGGCTGCCCAACAGGTCGTTACAGTAAGGAAAATTAGGACTATTCTCAAACACTTCCTACTGTATAAATAATTAAAAATTTACCAAAAGAGCACTGATTCCTTACGGCGGTTTTTTGGAAGATGACTTGGTGGTGAAGGGGTTTTCTGATTCTAACCAATGATAGCTTTGACATGGTTTATTATTTTATTGCTATTATAATGCTTCTGTCTTATGACCTACAGGTCTGACAGCAAAGTAAATTTTGCTCTAGTGCATCTATGCTTTATTTTTTTTATGCTGGGGATATTTTGTTATGGAGCACCGTCTTTGATTGGATTAATTCATATTGTTGTATCTGATCAGGGGTGCGGGGTCTATGGGCAATTGGGTATAAACAGGTTAATTTGTGCTGGATTGTATTGCTGCTGAACACTTTCACCTACTTACACTTACTTGTTCTAATGCTGTACATAAATATTTGTAATCGTCTAGTGACGAGGCCATTCGGGTCCTAGAATCTGCTCTAGGTGCCTGAGAACCTGAACTCACTTTGAAGAACTTACTCTTATGTGCGAATATTCTATAATATTGTAAATATACAGTATATATTTATATAAATATTGTAATGTAGTTACTTATTCTTGCTTTATAACAGGAGAAGATAATTTCCTACAAACAAAGCAATGGAGTTTAATGCACCAGCACGAGTCTCTTTGTAATACTTTTTCTCTATGAAATTGTGTGGGCAGGAAAGATGAACAATATCAAGTGTGAGTCTGGCATGACAATACGTAGGCTGACCGTCCACTGGCACCGTAGTCAGGCGACCAACTTGGTCACCCTTTTACGGACAACACCATCGGCCGATCAGGGTCGTGCACTGAAAGCATCTGTGGAAAACCCAGATTGGCCAATGGACAGGTGAAAAAGAAAAAGAAGCAGAGTTTCAGCATCAAAGACAGCCCCCGTCCATCCAGCGTGGCCAGCTCGTGCTGAAAAAAAAAAAGCAACTTTCCAGGCTGCAGTGGGGGATTAGCCCCCCTTTTCCTGGTGCTGAAAGTGTTTCAGCACTAGGGGGAGCAGCGCTGAAGCTGGCTCGTTGAAATAAAAAGGGAAAAAAAAACGCAACGAAAAAAGGCTAGTCTTTTTAAAAAAAAAAAGACGAAAAGACAGAACCAAAAAGTTAGCCAAAAAATACAGAAAAATATCTAAAAAACATCTTAAAATATCAATAAATAAAAAGGTCTTTTTGCTGCAGATTAAAATAATAAACGGTTCAATAATAAATAAAAACAAGAATATTTTTTTCCATTGAATCCTGTGAGCTGTCATTTCTCTTGTACCAGATCGTCCAATTTCATCTGAACAAATTCAATTTATTGAAAGGATCGCACATCTGTTGTAATCTCATAAAATTGTCTGAAATCGTCCGTCGGATGTAGTGGAAGAGGGGTGATTCACCTGCATGTTGTAGGATCAGTCGGATGACTTCAGACAATATCGGATGATCATGTCATCGCACAAATACAGAGCAGACACAGTGGACGGCCAGCCTTAGGCAGGGGTCCTAAAAATAAGTGAGGGAACTCACCAAGATTTTTTCCCATAAATAATGTTTGTCGTTCTAAACCTTACCCACCACACATACTCAAATTTTATATAAATGGATATATATATTTATATGTGTAGGCTGGGTTTTAAGGAAAAATATATGATAAATCATATATTTATTTTTTTACTTAATAAGGAAACATACGACTGAACACCTAAATAAAAGCTACATTGTGTATGGGACCAGTGGGAATTCAGTTTCTCCTACAAACACAGTGGAAGAACTGTGTTTCCATGGATTCCTGCTCGACCCGACCCCATGTAGGGCTCGATTAAATTCGCAGATATTTGGAAAAAATATCAGAACGTTTCAGGTGATATTTTTCTGAACTATTGGCTGACTCAATTGAAGGTATTCGTCCAGAGCGGAAAACTGAAAAATTATGCAGCTCCAAAAAAAAAAAAAAAAAAAAAAAGGCTAGCCAGTAAAACACCTCCCCAAAAAAGTATATTTTCGTCCAGTATTATATAGATTTTTGCTACTAAACATGCAGAATTTAAAAACCTAATTCTTAAAAATGGTTTCAGTTGAATTTTTCCTGTTTCCCAACCTTAAAATAGTTTTATCAACTCCTTTCAGCTTGAACCTTTTTTTGGAAATAGACCTACCGATACTTTTGAAATGGAATCGCTGAAGCCAAAATGTTCAATAACAAGTATAACTGTGAGTGCCAAGGTTTATATCTGATTTTTTTGGGAGAATAAAAATGCTAGTAAGCCCTGATTTAACCCCTTCACTAACCAGGGATTTTCCAAAAAAAACATTGTCAGAAACCAGTGGGTTTTTCTATAAAATAATTTTTAATTCATTATAAAGTAAGAAATATTTTAGCTTATACCCATTGTTTTTCTTACTGTAAATAACCTATGTTTGGCCAGTAGATGGCACCATCTACTGCCAAATTGAGTTAGAGGTTTGAGCGGCTGGTCTATTTTCTTTTATTTCTCCCTGCATCGGTTGCTGAAAGCCCGATATTTCAGAGCTTTGAGCAGCTGATTTTACGGTTTTAGCTCTTTGGGCATTAGCCCACAGGACTAACAATTTGGGGGTGCCTTTTGCAGCCCAAAAGAAAACAACATTTATTTGCTATTGGGCTGCAGATCAGCATATTGAGATATCTCGATATCGGGGCACCAGATGATGCCTTTGAAGCCCAAGATATCTCGATATCGGTAGTGAAGGGGTTAACTTTCCTGAATTGAAAAATGACCAAATTGTAGCAAAGAAAGCTGCTTATTCAGGCAATCGGGTTGAATTAAATATAGCCATTTATTGAGGCAAAGGTTTTGGTGATTTCCCACACTTATGTTTTTTAGTACATGGCCTCTAAACCTAGGGTAGTACATAGTCATGCAGAAATGTGATAGTGAGGGCTCAGCTCCCAAAGGAGCTCACATTCTAAAGGGAAGAGCAAAGCTTTTCCAATATTTGTGCTAATCTCCTTTATCTGAATGTTTACTTAATTTATCATTTGGATATTTATAGAATTTAGAAATCAAAGAGGATAATCTAATCGCACTGCTCCAAACGATCTTGAGTGATGTAAGATTTATACATTAAAAAATATATATTGTATAAATAATTCTAAAGCCAGCAGAATAATTAATGATCACTGGCGTGATGTAAAGGAAAAATGCAGCTTTTTCACTTGTAAGTGTTTCTTACCCAGGAGTAAATGCCGATGCCCATCCAGGTATGAATTTTGGATCCCTCGTAAACAACAGAATGGCAAAAAGGCAGAAAAAGAAGAAAACTGATTTTTCTGCAAAGCTAAAAATGAAAGCCAGATTAGAAACGAATAGAACACGTGACAAAATGACTAAATCGCAAAAATGGAAATTCATACTGCATGCATGCAGGAAATACTGGCTCTGTAAAAGCTACAGAGATTCCTGAACATAAAGGGAGAATTTCACACAATGGAATCTATTATATAAAACCAAGCAGAACCAGTCAGAATACGGAATGGCAACTGGATCAATTTGATTGTCTAAACCTAAAAAATAATAATGCACGATAAAAAGTCTGTAAAGGGTCAGTGAAATCTAAAATGTTGACTTGCGCAATGCCAGATATGTTGCTAACAAACCACAGGGTGCTTATGTCAGTCCCAGCATGGCGGAACACAATGGTCAGATGTCTAAGGCCACCTGGGAAAATCAAAGGATATCCCCAACTGCGCCTGCAAAGCTGTAGCAATGGTTGTGTTGGCTGGAGTACTTAAAAGCCAGTGGGATGTCAGACTCAGCTTTCAAATTGATTCCTTCTGCCTACTGAGCCGTTTACCTCCACCCACTTATGGATATTTGCGGCCATTTATAACTCGTAAACTGACCCAGAACTGTTGTAAACCTCCCAGAGCCATCATAGGGCCAGATCACTACAGAGAACATAGGCTGGGACACAGCAACTCCAGCTGATAACTTAACTTCTAACAATATTGCAACGGTTGATTTGTCAGGTTACTGTAAATTAACAGCTCCTATACTTTGTACATGCATACCTCTCATCGCACGGTGCAGAGGGCAGCATGATCTACCGCTTCCTCTAGCCAGGACAACAGAAGGCTGGAAACAAATAGTTCCCAATGTCCTTCTGCGGCTCCTTCCATGGCCCCTGTGCATCACTGCTCAGATTATTATTATTCTTTATTTATATTACACTAACATATTCTGCAGTGCTGAACAATGGGTATTATATAGACAGTGTTACAATACATTGAGACTGAACAACATTTGAAAACCAACACAAGAGGAAGCGAGGGCTCTATTCCCATGGGAACTCACAATCTAGAAGGGTTGGGGGATGAGTGACAGGAGGAGAGGAGGTCAAATAGTGACCTGTGCCTAGTTTCTCCCCTCATCACCTCTTCCCATGATAGATTGCAGGATTTCTCACGCGCAGCCCCCATCCTCTGGAACACTCTCCCTTGTACTGTCCAACTTTCCTCTAATTTCCCTTCTTCAAACACTCCCTTAAGACATTCCTATTCAGGCAAGCCTACCACCTGACTCACTGACGCAACCAGTGCATTACTCTCACCAGTCCATCACTCTCACCAGTCCATCACTCTCACCAGTCCATCACTCTCACCCTGCAGTCCATCACTCTCACCTTGCAGAATGTGAGTAATTTTTCACTACCCTATTTGCGTGATTAAAAGGATTTGGGATGATCTGCACTATTGCTTCTCTCTCTACCCTTCTTTGAGGAGTGGAGGACAAGAAGGGAAGCAACCCCTGTACTTTTGGATGAAGACTTAATGCAAGAAATACTGGACATCTAACTTCTGCTTCAAGAACTTGGAGAGACAATTCTACTAATTGACCACCAGATGGCAATACCAATATACTGTATGAAATGTGTTGCATGAATATTGTAGCATCATTTGTAGCCTTATTTTACCATCTACATAGGTATATACACTGTGTGAATATTGTGATATACGTGCTGGTATATCTGTCTGTTTAGAATACACACACAATATCGTAACATATAATCTACTCAATATATGCGCCGTATGGATTTTTCCCCTCCTCTTTCCTAATATATTTATATAAAGAACCTTGATAAAGGCTCAGTTTGAGTCGATACGTCAGACCCATGTATTTTAATCTTTTGATTTAATAAATTTTGTTGTTTTATAGTCGAGAGACCCTGAGTGCATCTCCTTTTGTTTGCTGCACCGGGCATTATTTGGTTTGGTTGGTGAGTGCTGGACCCAGTGATATATATATATATATTATATATATATATATATATAAACACCATTGTCTATAAAGTTAATCGTTTGCTTTTACACAAATCGACTTTTTGTTCTGCTGTTTAATTAATATTCTGCTGATTAGGCAATACACCATGACAGCACGCAACGCCACTACCAGTTCCAGGGAAATGCAAATAATATCTTGACTCGTGCCGCTGATAGAGCAGCTCAGCCGGAATAAGGACATTAAAGGCATAAACAGCCTTTCCCTTTATGCGACTCATTGTTATCATCCCAGTTGTGATCTAGCACGTAGTCTATGAAGTTCCTAAGTTAACAGCTCTGGTTAAATTTACACCAAGGTTAGAATACAGCCAGTTGTCCTTTCATGACATACTGCGATTGGATACTCGATGAGCTTATTTCACAGTCAAGCCAATTAGCCCATACATATTGTCAACCGCCTCAAATATGGTTGTACCATTTGGTTCCTTTTAGAGGCTGAGTGCCCTTTGTTTCTTTTAAAAGATGTGTGTACTAACACAAAAACAAGGACAGCGCTCCCACGAAAAGTTATATCCTTTCAACCAAAAAGAAAAAACCTGTTTGTCTGTTTTACCACTGAAGAAGCGCTGTAAAGCGCGAAACGCGTCTGGTTCCTGTCTTTATCACTGATATTTCAGATTATTGGAATAAATGTTTTATTATTTTCACTTGCTGACTACATTGATGACTCTAAACTGAGATGGCTTTTTAAGGGCTGTGCCACTCCTTACAACCCTATGCGAGTTTTCCCCGAGCCAGGCTAGGCTCTGAACAGGGTAAGTTTATTACCATATAAAGGTTTTATACTCTGTCCCTGTAAAAACTGGCTGCACTATTGTTGTTCTGTTGTTTTCTCTGAGGAATTTTCTGAAGAGATCCCTGCAGCAACGCAATGGTTAACCCCACCCAGGGATTCATCAGTGTTCCCTGTGCATCTCGGGAGGAGGTGTGGATCTTGTGTTGAGGCTCCTTTCTACTGTGGATACACACCAGGAGGGCGAATTGAATGTTTGGAGCCCTTTAATTGGATGAAAAGACGATCCTAGAAACTGACAAAGTTCGAGGGAGTGGTCCCATATATATACTCGTGTGAAGACTTCTTCTTCACTGGTTACTTTTCCATTGAGGTATTTTTTCTGAATCTACAATTTCTATATACCAAGCATTTTTTTTTTTTTCTCTTTAATAAGAATTTTGTAGTGAATAATAGACTGTGCAGTTAAAAAGCAGAAAGATTTTCTGTCGCAATTTCTTTTTGGTTGAAAGGATATAACTTTTCGTGGGAGCGCTGTCCTTGTTTTTGTGTTTGTATATTTATCTTTGCTTGTTAGTTGGACAGACTAACTTTATAGGATTCTAGCAGCTCCCTTTTGTATACATATACCCTATCCTTCTCTTAGCGCCACAGTAGTCCTACGTTGTGTTTACTTTTAAAAGATGTGTGTGCCTAGTCATTCATAATTACAGTCAATGATTGACAGAAAATTTCAGGGGAAAACTGAGCATGTGTAAAGTGCCATCAGACAGGGCAGATTTCAACCAACGTCCATTAATCCTGACATGTTCAGTACCATTGCTCATTTACACTGACATTGTATTTGAAACACATCTATAGAGTCTCACCAGTAAGGCTTTTACATCCTACAAACAGGCAGAACCCATAGTTTAGGGTGCGCACACATGTTACATTTATTTCTTACACACTGTTAATATTCATGTTTTTTATCATGAACCAAATAAGAAAAATCCATAACGTGTACATGGGCCCTTTATGTTGTAATTCACCAAACAGACACACCGTTCTGCATCCGCCTATGATCATACAGTGTGAATTTATGGAATATTATGTTGCAATACTCACTTTGTGGGTCCCAGCTTGCGATAATCTTCATTTATGACATCTCTAGCTTTGGCTTCAGCATCTGCCCTTACCTCCGATTTCTTTTTCCTTTTGCAACTAGAGTGAAAAAAAAGAGTAAAATATATATATTTTAATTAAATAAGATAAAATATTAAGAATAAAACCAAAGGGCATACTTGAAAGGAGAAATCTCAATGTATCCTTCCTGGTAAAATCCTTTCTCAAAAAAATAATAATAGGATACTTAAGGATACTTGTAGCAGCAATGTTCATTACCTCAAGCTTATTGCTCCATGTAGGATAGAGATCCACAGCCAACCAAGAATCAGGAAAAGAATCATGAGCGGAAACGCAAAGACAAACCAAGAACCGAAGTTCACTACATCACAGTCTGGAAAGAAACTGGAGAATGGAGAGATGTCAGGGTCTTTATGATTATACTGTAACCAGTGTTACAATGCCTTGAGTACAAGATGGTTCAGCATCGTTTTTAACATTTGTGAGTCAGTGGACTATAGGGAACACTTCTGTGGAGGCTGGAATGGAGATGATGTGTTCTTTGATAGAGGATTTCACTTTCAATAGTTGCAAAGGGAATAAATCTATACCAAATGTAGGTGACAAAATTACCAATTTTTTTTAACACTATTTGGAAGTGAGCTGAAGATTAGATGGAGTGCAGGATGTGCATTAATAGTATTCAATGCGTGGTCCAACCTCAAACCCCTGAAGAAGAGCATACACTGAGTGTAATATTTGGTTGGTGGCTAGGAGGTGCGCTAAATGGGTTTCACTAGCAGGGGCCGGCTCCCACAGTAGCAAATAAATGTTACACAGGTAGGAGGAAATTACAATGTGTCTTTCTTGTAGGGGATGCTACAATCCAAGTTAATTCATGCCAATGCACTGATCCAAATTAGTATCAATTTATTAAAACATAAAATAAAATCAAGTATATTAATCCAACGCGTTTCGTCTTTTATGACTTTTTCAAGGATAATCCTTGAAAAAGTCATAAAAGTCGAAACGCGTTGGATTAATATCCTTGATTTTATTGTTTTATATTTTAAGAAATTGATACTAATTTGGATCAGTGCATTGGCAGGATTTTACTTGGAATGTAGCGTCCCCTACAAGAAATCGCTTGGACCTCACTCGATGCGGGTAACCAACTCCCCGAAAGATTATCCAACTGGATGTGGGCTATCGGCTTCCTGAAATACCACCACTCATCAAAAAAGAAAAGAAAATTAAGATAAGTATATACAATATCCGAGAGTGCACTCACTCATTGTAATTTTCTGTCTTTGGAGGGTGAAAAGGAGGAATCACCCAGAGTAGCACCGCCCTTTAGTGTTTTAGAAACCATTTTTTGTCTGATATACACAGGTGTGAGGACCTGTCTTTTGCATCTCCTATGTTATACAATAGTTAAGTCACCTTTTTAGTTGCCCAAGAAGGATGAGGTTGGGTGCAGTTCCGGTCAGAGTGGCTGTACCCCCGATACTGGCGGAGTACGGGATTGATATAAGAAATGCCTTCCAAATTCTGTTCTGATATTCGTGTTCTTTCTTAACATCAGGATGAACCTCAACATCAAAGTCTGCCTTCTCCTCAGGTTCTTTGCTATAAAATGGACAAATGTTTACAGAAACATTGATACAATTATCTACATAATGAAATGATAGGAAGTTTAGATTGGAGACTACATGGCGAGTCTATGAGAATATGTTTACAGGGTTATTCAAAGAGAATCGAAAAGTCAATGCACGTTCGGTGACTTTTCATGCTCTTCAATTCGGTACGATTTGGCGATCCCATCTCGGCGACCCTGCGGTGTATTCAGCAAGCACCACAGGGCCGTCATAGTGTAGGGAAAAGCCGCCGAAAACCTGCCGAACACTAACCGCAAAACCCAGGGGAACGCACACCGAAACCCACAAAAACATCTGGATTAATACCACCGAACACGACGGAGAAACCCGAGCAGGAGCCGATCACAGCTGCCGGAAAAACCCGACACCGCAGGCGATTGGAGTGAAAAAAACACAAAAACGTTCGCTTGAATGTTTGAAAAGCGAAACGCTCTTTGCAAAGAAACTACTGAGCGAAAATGTCTGAAATTTACATATGAGGTCCAATGAATGATAAAAAGGGCTGTTACAGAAAAGAGAACAAACGTTTAAAAAAAAAAAAAAAACTTAAGTTTTTTGCAAAAAAATCCCCAGAAATGCTTAAAATATCCCCCAAAAAAGTGATAGACTTTTTACTGCAGAATATTATAATCAACTGTTTATTAGATATTACAATAAAATGGGAATATTTTAAACATTGAAGCCTATGGGATTCGCCTGAATAAATCTGCCGCATGAAGCCACCGAATGGCAGGGCAATTCGACAACTTTTCACTGCTGGGTTTTGATCTCTGAATAGACGAAACATTGCTTTTCTATGGGGATTTCACTGCCCTCGAACAGGCAACGAGCAGGCACCGTATGTGCAGGCAATTTGCCAACATTTGGCGAACTGCCTGCTCTCCGGCAGCCGTTCGGATCTCTTTGAATAACCCTGTTAGTATAATATAAGGAGGAGTGTGTCGGCATATTTCTAGATTTCTTTTACATTATCCACATCAAATCACTACCGATCAGTGGTGTGTGTGGCGGGGGGGGGGCAGGGTGACAATCCCTTTATAGGATACACAGGGGTCCTTTGGGCAATTCTACTTACTCTTCGTTGGCTGTCAGGAATTGGACCTCAGTGGGCACAAGATGCAGGCCACCGTTTTCTTGTAAATTAGCTAAAATGCCAAGCGATTACTAATTAGATCCACAGTTTGAAGAGAGACACCAGTAATTAAAAATAAAAGTGTGGGTTTTTTTCATTTTTAAGTGGTTGCTAACAATGTGCTTAATTACAAAATGTACAATTTGCATGAGGGATTCTTACAATATGCACACATTTATATTTGGTTCACCATCAACTGCTACCAGTTATATTTAAAAACAAGAACAAGTGAAATGAGCATTTCCCAGAACATTGCTTAATAGTGGCGCTGATGAAATGCCATACATTTCTACAAAACACACAAAATACAAACCAGCACACACACATAAAATTAAGCTTATTATTATTGTCACCATTTATATAGCGCCAACAGTTTCAGCAGTACTTTACAATAACCAAAGGGAACGCTATACAGATTAATTGACATTGGATGGAAACAAGAGGTGTAGAGGGCCCTGCTCATACAAGTTTACAGTCTAGAATATAAACTAGGGATGTGCGTTTCGGGTTTCGGAATTTCGGAATTTTCACGAAATTTCCCGATTCGTGTTTTCGGATTCGGCCGAATTTCCGAATCGGGTCGGACCCGAAAACCGATAGATCCGAAAAGTTTTCCGAGCCGAAACGAAAAAATTTCGGATTTTTCGAATGGACTTGAAATGTGTCAAATCGAAATTTATTTTTGCTCTATTCATGATTTCGGTTCCATTCGTGATTTCGGTTCCATTTCGGTAATTCTGGACATCGTATATTTAACTATTATCGGTTATATCGCTGATTCTGTAAATTTTGTATTTGTAAATGCGTATCACTTGTTTCTTGTGGCATTCGGGTCAGTTTAGCGTTTTTTAAATCGTTTTGTTCATTTTTTTGTTCCTTGGCTTTCATACCATTTTAATATGATTAAATAAAGTTGTGAAATGTATATTCAATTATTCATAAGAAAAAAAGGATCTTTATTTAATAAAAAAAACACGATAGAATCGCCAGAATTATCGTAGACACTTTGAAACGAGGAGAACAGACGTTCCGAAAAAAAAAACGAAAATTTCCAAAATTTCTGAAAAGTCGATACAAAAAACGAGCAAAGTGACCCGAAAATACGAAAAATGGTCAATATTCCGAAAAAAAAATGTACATGAAAAACGAGCCGAACCGAACCGAATCGAAACAGAAATCGGTCGAAACGAGCCGAATCGAAAAGTTTAAACATCCGAACAAATCGAACCGAATCAGACCGAAAAAAAAATCGGTGCACAAGCCTAGTATAAAGGCATTGGGCATTAGTTCTTCAATGGATATTCTAGGGTTAAGATGGGAAGGAGAAAAATATAGGGGTTAAACCTTCACCTCTCCTTCCTGCTTTCACATACCCTGGCATTTTAACTCTTTAGATGTTTTTAATCATACCTTCTTCCCAGAAATGGGCTGCCTCTGCGCTGGCACGGAATGACATGCTGCTGCTACCTGTAAACTGCAGCATGTCATGTGACCAATGGTTCTCAATGCCAAAGGCATTTCAGAGCCATTAGTGGGAGCGGTTTCCCAAATGTCCGAATCACCAGGAACCTGAGCTCCGTGCTCAGGTTCTGGGAGTGACTAAGTCCTTGCACTCTGGAGGACTGAGTCAACGCTCCTAGATTCCCCTGGAGGAAGAGGGATGAGGACATTCTGGGTAAATTACATTTGAAAGATTATTGGGATATCCCTTATGAGATATCAGCGAAACCGTAATTGCCCAGTTCTAGGGCCATTTGCCACCATGTTTGTCCTCCGTGGGAGTAGTTGTCACTCAACCCTGCATGATTGGCTCTCAGCAGTGATGGCCATCAATCAGGTACGTGTAGTGGGTGTCGGACTGCCCTATAGGATGGCTCATCTGCTCACAGCTGTCCCTTACTCTGGCGGCATGCCACCGGGAGTGACAGCTAAGCATTGACAAGGAATTACTCAAAACATTTCCCATTATATGCTGTAGCAAAGAAATGCCAACACATTTAAAAGTGGTTTCCTAGAAAATGAGCCTTAAGTACACTGTAAGTAATAAAATCGAATTTAGACCTTCAATTTAACAGAATAGGAGAACTCAATAATGCACCTGGAAATCAGGCAATCCTGAAAGGCAAATAAGTAAAATAAATATTCGCTTTGGGCACATGAGATGGACCGAATGCTTATCTTATCTCAGTCAGCACATCTATGGTTCTAATATAGGTGTGTTCAGTAATGTGTACGATACAAATATAAAACAAGGCGCTTGGTCCAAAGTCTTTCAACTCAATTAGTAAACAGAAAAAAAAAGTACACGCAGAAAAGAAATGGTTATATATTAAGGGGTTCACTTCTTGTTTCTACTCCTTTGTTAATCATTGATCTGGATAATGTGACTTGAGAACATAAATATTGAAATTAAAAGTGAACAACGGAACAAAACAAGGGCATAAAGCTGTTAAGATAAGAAGCCCATGATCTCAAAGTATACAAGCAATTTTTGTGATCCACATTTTTAGAAAATGAGGCATTGGAGGAATTCTGAGGTGTGTTTCTCACTTTACAGACCAACAGATTAACAAAATAGAATTTCCATAACAGCATTCCATTTCTATGTTTCTTTACATAGGGTACATAGGATGTCAGTATAAAGTGATATAGATATATATATATATATATATACCAATGATGGGAGCACTCACGGTCTCGTAGAATAAAAATCAATACTTTATTCAGTGATACATTAAAAAGTTCCAACGTTTCGGCTCATACAAGAGCCTTTATCAAGGCTGCTCTACCTTACCTCCCACCTTTAAAGGGGCCTGTCCTGATGAAGCCGGCACAGTATAACGGCAAAACATGTTGACGTTATGCCCTTTCAACATTCTTTATACCTTCTAAAATAATTTCTACTCTGCTAATGATTTAATTTGTCTCTTCCCTGTTATATAGAGTGTGGTGGCTTGCGCAACCCCCACTCCACTTTCCTGGGTTCAATCCATTTATGAAGTCTGCTTGCAGTGTACCTATCAGTTCTTTTCCTCTCTTTTCTTTGCTATAAATACGATCCCACGAAGGATTGTTTTCCTGTTTATTGAGACGCTTTGATTACAAAGCATTTGGGCACTACTACACGTTATACAGACTCACATATACATATAAATTTTTTCCTTGACAAATCAAGTGAACTCAGGGAATTGACTTTTAATATTGTGTTGCTTTGTTACACTTGTATGTGCCTTTTTTGATTCACTGGCTTATTCTCATTTTTTGTTGTACTGTTGCTCTTTTACTTTGAGCCACCTGACTGATATCTCATCTTATGTAGTGAGGGATTTTTACTTGTTTATCTGATTAAAAGTTATTTTTTTTTTAAAATTCTTTAGAGAATTACAAATACAAAGATAATCATGAAATCAAACATAGGAAAAATATGGCTGCACAAGGCCAGCCAAGCAGCATACGAGTAGTCAGCCCAAAATTAGCAGTGAAACCACCAACGGGCCAGGTAAAAAGTGTCAAGTCCTAATGCAGAATAAAAAGTCAAGACAATAAACCAAAACACATATCGGAAACTATCCATATGAGCCAAAAAGGACCCGAAGGGGACTGCAAAAACTAGGAGAAAGACCAGAAAAACTCGTAAACGAAAAGAAGAGAGCGTGGGGGGCGAGAGGAAAGAAAAAAGCAGTGTTCAGTCCGGCTTAAGCTCTGGTGGGTCCGGCGAGAGGCCCGTGGCAGCCAAGTCCAACCAAGCAGTCGCCGCATCGGTGATCGTGTAGGGCACATTGGCGTGTGTCACCACTAGCGTGCCTGCAAGTCCCCAGCGATAACGGATCCCTCTGCGATGAAGGACAGATGTCACCTCTCTAAATCGCCGGCGGGCAAGCAGAGTCTGGAACGGGAGGTCATGGTATAGGGCCAGAGTAGAGCCCTCAAATTGCACGGGATCCCTCGCTCCAGGAGTAGACATTATCTTCACTTTAAGAGCTACATCCTGAAAAGCCACCACCACATCCTGGGGTGCCCCCTTAGCAGCCGTCGCAGGTTTCTGAACCCGGAACACCGCTCCAATCACATCAGGCGCCTCAGGTGGAAGACCCGAGACCTGGAGAGCTAGGCGGGTGACATATGGCAACAGCTCCTCCAAAGGGACAGAATCCGGAATTCCTCGGACCCTGATGTTGCGACGACGGTGCCTGGTTTCCAACATCTCCACCAAACGGGTCAGGAGCTCCACTTGAGACCGAAGACCCACGACCTGGTAAGTTAGACAGGTATGATCCAACTTCATCTCAGAGGTCATCACCTGCACCTCTGCTACCTGCACTCAGGGCCGGCCCGACAATGGTGCAGTGCGGAGCAGCGGTGCGAGGCGGCAGAAATTCGGGGGCGGCAAATTTCAGCCACCGGCGCCGCTGCTGGGCTGCACTATTTTTTTATCGGCGGCAGGCAGATCCTGCAACAGCCGTGTTCGTTCCTTCAACGAGCAGCAGCCTGCATGAGTATCTGCCGCTCGCCTGAGATCCATCCTCCAGCCTGCCGTGATCGAGATCACGTGAACTCCGCGATCTCGCGAGATCGCGGAGTTCACATGATCTCGATCACGGCAGGCTGCAGGGTGGATCCCAGGCGAGCGGCAGATACTCATGCAGGCTGCCGCTCATTGAAGGAATGAACGCAGCGGCCACACGATCCGCCCCTCGGAGCCTGGGCCTGGCAGAGGTGAGCCTGGGGCAATCTATCCATGAGTGAGCCTGGGGCAAATATATCCATGTGAGAGCCTGGGGGCAAATATATCCATGTGTGAGCCTGGGGGCAAATATATCCATGTGTGAGTCTGGGGGCAAATATATCCATTAGTGAGCCTGGGGGCAAATATATGCATGTGTGAGCCTTGGGGCAAATATATCCATGAGTGAGCCTGGGGCAAATATATCCATGAGTGAGCCTGGGGCAAATATATCCATGAGTGAGCCTGGGGGCAAATATATCTATGTGTGAGCCTGGGGCAAATATATTTATGAGTGAGCCTTGGGGCAAATATATCCATGAGTGAGCCTTGGGGCAAATATATCCATGAGTGAGCCTGGGGCAAATATATCCATGAGTGAGCCTGGGGCAAATATATCCATGTGTGGCTTAATGATCTTAACATGTACAGCTTGGAAAAAAGACGAGACAGAGGAGCTATGATAGAAACACTTAAATACGTACAGGGAATCCACAAGGTAGAGGAAGGGAGTATATTTAAAAGGAAACAAAGTAGCAAAACAAGAGGACATAGTCTTAGATTAGAGGGGCAAAGGTTTAAAAGTAACATCAGGAAGCATTATTTTACTGAGAGGGTGGTGGATACATGGAACAGCCTTCCAGTTGCAGTGGTAGAGGCCAAAACAGTGATTGAATTTAAGTAGGCATGGGATAGGCATAAGGCTATCCTAAACGAAAGATAAATCCAGGTAAAGTATCCATGTAATTGGGCAGACTAGATGGGCCAAAAAGGTTCTTATCTGCCGCCATTTTTCTATGTTTCTATGTGTGAGCCTGGGGCAAATATATCCATGTGTGAGCCTGGGTCAAATAGATCCATGAGGGCAAATATATCCATGTGTGAGCTGGGGCAATATACCCATGTGTGAGCTGGGGCAGTATATATCCATGTGTGAGCTGAGGCAATATACCCATGTGTGAGCTGAGGCACTATACCCATGTGTGAGCTGGGGCAATATACCCATGTGAGCTGGCCTGGGGCAATATATCCATGTGTGAATGGGGGGCAATATATCCAGTGTGAATAAAGGAGTATTTATTAGGACACAAAAAAATCGTCATAATAATCAGTTTTTCCCTGGGCGTGAGAGTACCCCGACCTATTTTTCCAGAAAAAAAGCACTGGGCAGCGGCATCTAGTTTTGCGGGCCGCCTAACAGTAAATGGAGCCCAGCAGCCGGACGAGGATCTGCCCACACGCGCACCATAATCCTGCACTTCCATTTCCTGGCATAGCCGGCCAGCCGGGTCTAGAATGGAAGCGCGGGATTACTTTAATGCATGTGTGAGGGGTTCCTTCAGACTGCGGTGTCAATTTGTCTCCTCTTGCCGGGTCCCGGCTGGGTATGTGACGCTGGGCACTGCTGGGCATGTGACGCTGGGCACTGCTGGGTATGTGACGCTGGGCACTTCTGGACATGTGACGCTGGGCACTGCTAGACATGTGACGCTGGGCACTGCTGGGTAAGTGACTCTTGGCTCAGTTATATACACACCTCACATTACTGTATCACAGAGCTCCACAGCAAGAAAATTCTAATGTGCGGTGTGTATGAGTGTGTATGACTATGGGGTTCGTCCAAAATTCGGCGACGATCCCCTTTCGTCGAGGGGAGGGGATCGTCCACCTCACTAGTCCGGGATGGAGCAGGAGCCTCTCGCTGTCCAGTCGGCTTAGGCTCCGTCCCTTCCAACCGCACTCCCCACCAGTCCGAAGTCATGCTACTACTAGCAGAGAGCTGGCGATCTTCGGCCGAATCCCCGTCAGATAGTGCCCCAGCGGCCGCCAAGGTAATCTTAGCCGCCATCTGTGCAGCCTTCCTCATTTGTTGTGCTCGCTTCTTTGCCGCAGCAGAGAGGGGCCGGGAGTCCAATGCCTGGGATTGTGGGTTGAGCCACGACATCCCTGAGGTACCTCCTAGAGACCAGGAGCTGTCCTTGTCACCAGAAGAGCCATATCCCGGGGGGGAGAGAGGTGGGGGCTGGCACTCCCGCATAAGCAGACCCACCTTTCAAAGAGTCACGAATGTCCCGCTGTCTGGGACCCCCCTTTGGCACACGGCTGGTAGGCATAATGCAGGGATTGCAGATAGAGAGAGGCAGGGCTCCACCAAAACTCCAGGGCACACGCAGGCTTCCAAGATGGCCGCGTTCACTAGGCCCGAGTCTCGCCGCCGGTAAAATCCTCCACGGGGCGTGCCATTCAGGGACAGACAAGGTTCACAGGGCACTCCAACACCCCCAAGCCAGCCAGATCGATCACTGTGCAGGGCAAGATGTGTAAAAATAGCAGTAAAGTCCATTGCATAGGAGGATCGAGCCTTGCAGCGCTGAGCACACTAACTGCACTCAGCGAGGTAGCCAGATAGGCATCAGAGTCGAAGAAACGTCCAATATCAGGGACTTCCTTCCTCTCTTAAAAACGCTCCTCTGACCCGACCTTAGTCATGTGATGACAGAATATTAATCCCTTAAGGACCAATGATGGAACTGTTCCGTCATAAATGCACTGACTTTAAAAGACCCTTGGTCCATAAGGAGTTAATACATATTAAAAGGATTGGTGTTGTTTCTACATAAAAATTATTACGATTACAGGGTTCTTCTTTTCTATTACCTCAGTGACCCTCTTGGTCTTTACACCGGCTTGGACCAAAGACCATTATGGGGATTCTCAAAAGTTTGCATCCCCTTGACAAACATAGATAGCATCACCACGCACAGGGAGAGTACATTGATGCAAGCTGATGAACGTACGGGAATATACGCATTTATACATGTCAACAAATGCTATATAGGTATGTATTGTCTTACACAAATTGCGTGTTTCATGCAGCTACCTAAGGCTGGCTGTTAACAGTGTTGGATGTGGTTCTTTGTAGTTTTCTAAGACTTTGTATAAAGAAGGCTAGTGTTTATGTTCTACACAAGAGCTGGCAACTACGTTCCTGGACCTGTTCCCGGACTACTGCTGATTCCGGCCTACCGCTGGTTACGGCCTACTGCTGACTCCGGCTTACTGCTGTTCTCAACCTACATCAAGAGCAAAAGGAATGCAGTTGCTTAACCCTGTTCTTGACTGGATCAGAGTCAGTGATTAGTGGGACATAGTTTTTGAATACAATGTTTTTAAGTTGTTTTATTTTAATAAATTATATTATTGAGTTTTATATGTAGAATTATCACTAATGAGGAACAAGAAGCTGGCTAAGAGTAATCCAGGGGATCCAGTACTCCTTCAAAATTACCAGTGGTGCTGAAATTGGTGTCTTTATTACTAAAGACACCATAAAACTCAGTAGAACCTTTTGTTTTATTGCACTATGGTGTTAGAGGTAACCCATACTATCTCTGTCCATATATACAGTACATACACTCATTTAAATTACGGTGGAGGGCAAAAAGTGAGATTAATAGCCTCTGCATAGCAACTAATCAAGTCTATAATTGTGGAAGACATTTACACATCCCAGCAAAACAGACCCAAAATGCAAACAAGTGGGAAATTGCGTACTTCATTTGCATGTCCTTCCCAGAGTTCCATGCTGCATATGCTCTGTAAAGCAGTTCTCTGAATTGCTGGGATGTGTAAAGGTCTTCCACAATTATAAATTTATATATAAATGACCTTGAGATAGGCATTGAAAGTCATGTATCAGTGTTTGCAGATGACACAAAGCTAGGAAAAGTAATACAATGTGAGCAGGATGTTACTTCGCTGCAGAGGGATTTAGATAGATTGGGGGACTGGGCACTTAAATGGCAGATGAAATTTAATCTAGATAAATGTAAAGTTATGCACTTTGGAGTGAAGAACACACAAGCAAGTTATACCTTAAATGGTACGGAGTTAGGGAAATCCAAGCAGGAGAAGTATTTGGGAATAATCATAGACTTCAAACTAAGTAACAATGTGCAATGTCAAACAGCAGCCGCCAAGGCCAGCAAAGTACTGGCATGCATTAAAAGGGGAGTTCACTCACGGGATGAAAACATAATTTTGCCCCATCAATGGTCAGGCCGCACCTTGAATATGCCGTGCAATTTTGGGCACCTGTCTTAAAAAAAGATATTATATCGCTAGAAAAAGTGCAGAGACGGGCAACTAAATTAATAAGGGGGATGGAAGGGTTAAGTTATGAGGAAAGACTAACAAGCTTAAACCTGTTTAGTTTAGAGAAAAGGCGCCTTAGAGGGGATCTGATAACCTTATATAAATATATACGGGGCCATTATCAACCATTGTCTGATAACCTATTCATTAACAGGACTATACATAGGACAAGGGGTCATCCATTTAGACTGGAAGAAAGAAAATTTAGCTTAAAGCATAGGAAGGGTTATTTTATGGTGAGAACAATAAAGCTGTGGAATTCTCTGCCTGTTGAGGTGGTTGGGTCAGAGTCTGTACAGACTTTTAAAAAACGACTGGATGACTTCCTGCAGACACAGAATATTAAGGGTTATAATATTTAATATGTGGGTAAAAGCTTCTTGATCCAAGGAGAAATCTGACTGCCATTCTGGGGTCAAGAAGGAATTTTTTCCCAGTATGTTGCATATTGGCAAGCATTCAGACTGGGTTTTTTGCCTTCTTTTGGATCAACAGCAGTAGGTTATGTGGGAGAGGCTGAACCCGATGGACGCATGTCTTTTTTCAGCCTATATAACTATATAACTATATAACTATATATATATATATATATATATATATAATTTCCATAATTTGTAGTTGAGTGTGTCTTGACAGGGTATATTTTATATTTTATGAAACTTTGATGATGCCCAGGCCAACTTTTTTTTTTTTTTTAGAAAGTATTTTACCAGGAAGGATACATTGAGATTTCTCTCCTTTTTCAAGTATGTCCTGGGTGGCGAGTATGTACCTTTAGGTGTCTTTCCCAAGGACACTTACTGGAGAGGGGTTCTTGTCAGGATTCGAACCTGTGTCTCCACGATCAAAGAGCAGTGATGTTACCTCTAATTCACCGAGCTGGTACTGTACTGTACACATTGCAGCAAATGCCACCCACCAAGCTACTTAAACTGACACTGCCATGGCTAAAACATGTTGGCCTCATTTGGCAGGAAAACACACTCCTTTTATATGTGTTAGTATTTTTCAGGTTGAGAAATAATTGAAAAAAGTGAGTCATTCCCTGTTAAAGTATTTCTGACCCTCACATGGCTGTGGCATGCCAAAGGAGGAAGTGACAGTGGTGAGAAGAGAACTGTCCTACAGGACAACCCTCTGCTCACTTTTTGTGCTTGATAGACTATTGGCCCCCAAGTGAGTGTGCCAGTGGCACTGCAAAAAGCCAATCCATCAATGTGTGACAGCCCCCAGTTAGCTCCACCCACTGAGGGCAAAACATGGCGGTGTCCATCGTTGTATTTAATTCCTACATATGACAACAAGGTAAGTCATTGCATGATGGTAATGTCCTTTGGCTACTCCCAGGGTTGTATTGCCATTTCTTTAAATTGGCAAAGGCTTGAAACAAAAATAAAAGTAAAAAGTCACTCAGAACATAAGCATTCCATATGCAGTAAACATGCTTACCTGAGCTCTCCTCGTTACTCTTCAATCCTTTTGCTTCACAGAATTTTTCACCAAAAAGGCTCTTAAGGATGGCATTTGCAATTGGAAGCATCATAGCAGTCGACGCCGTGTTACTCAACCACATTGATAGGAATGCGGTTGTCATCATCATTCCCAGAATGAGCCTGAAACATAAACATTTGCTGAGATTTAGCTTTTAGGATCTTTTTTTACCTATTTATGAACGTGTAAAAATTAATTCAAGATCTATCGGAGATAGAAAGAAATGGCAGCACTGATTAAATCGAATGGCTTGATTTGGAGATATTAGAAGATACATGCTTTAAGTTTGAGTGACCTATCTCACAGAGAACACAAAGATGAGTGATGGAGTTTTCTAACATAAATCTAGTTGTTTAAGTGACAACCCACTCGCCGGTTTGCCTGGAGCTTGCAATTTTTATGTATCAATTTTTGTAGTTACAAAAAAAAGTTAAATACTGGACTAAAAGGTGATAGAAGAAACAATGAAAAGATCACTGATGCTTCAAAAGACAGTTTAGCTAGTTCAGGTTGCAAGAACAAGGGGACACATACAGGGTTATTCAAAGAGCTCCGAATTGCTGGAGAAAGGTAACCGAACGCTGAAATTCAGCGTACGGTTACCTTTCCTGGCCATTCGGCTATCCGGAGATCAGGCAATTCGCCAAATCCTGGCGAATTGCCTGCACATACGGTGCCTGTTCGAAGGCAGTGAATCCCCATAGAGAGCAAAATCCAGCAGTGAAAAGTTGCCGAAATGCCCTGCCATTCTGTGGTTTATTCAGGCGAATCCCATAGGCTTCAATGTTAAAAATATTCCCCTTATAATTCAATATCTAATAAACCGTTCATTATAATATTCTGCAGTAAAGAATCTCTTTATTTATAGATTTTTTAGGATATTTTAAGCATTTTGGTGATTTTCTCTCAAAAAACTTTCTTCCGATTTTTTTTATGTTTTTTTTTAAACTTTACTTATTTTTTCTGTAACAGACCTTTTTATTATCATTCACAGGATCTTATGTAAATTTCAGACATTTTCGCTCAGTAGTTTCTTTGCAAACAGTGTTTCACTTTTCAAACATTAAAGCGTACTGGTTTTTTTTCTCACTCCATTCGTCTGCGGTTTTGGCTTTTTCCGGCGGCTGCTCTGCGCTGTGATCGGCTCCTATTCGGGTTTCTCCGGCGTGTTTGGCGGGTTAATCCAGGTGTTTTTGTGGGTTTCGGTGTGCCTTCGCTGGGTTTTGCGGTGAGTTTTCGGCGGGTTTGCGTTGACTTTTCCCTGCGTTACGGCGGCCCTGTGGTGCTTGCTAAATACACCGCAGGGTTGCCGAAATGGGATCGCCAAATCGAACCGAAATGAGGAGAACGAAAAGTCACCGAACGTGCAGTGACTTTGATTCTCTTTGAATAACCCCGATAGAGTAATATTGGGATAAGAACATAAAATATGAAATGTGAACATCAGTAATTCAAACTTATCCCACATATAGCCCAGTTAAATCAGCCTACGTTAAATGTCATACTTATAGAACAGCTATAGTCGAGGTGTCATGTACCTTGCTGGCTGAACGCCTACCAAGATGAGGACTTTCAGAGCAATTCTTCTGTGAAGATTCCACTCTTCGATGGCAGCTGCCATGAGAAGGCCGCTAAGAAAAAGAAAGTTCGTATCTAAGAAATACTGAGGACACACTTTGCTGGAAGGAAGGATTCCCATGAAAGGGAAGAGGACTATTGGAAGCATGGCAGTTACCGCCAGCGGTAAGGCTTCGGTGCACCAGTAGAACGCCATCAGTAACACCACGTAGAGGCATTTCCCTTCCTGTAAGTAAAATATATTAAGTTGAGTTGAGCTATAACATTCACAGCAGAAATACAAAGAATATTGGGGGCACGTATAAAGGATAATGGAGCATACACAACACATAAAATATAACATACAATGAGGTATTTCAGTTGTCTTTCAGTTGTGCCACATAGACAGATATGAATAATTATCACTAAAATATAAAAGGAGGAAAGGAAGAGCGGGGTCGCTCCTATTCTCCAGTGGGGCGGAGCAACCACCAAATGTATCCAGCCCAGGAACATTTATAAAACATAACAAGAAAAAATGGTGTCATCTGCGCCTATTCCTTTTACACCATGTAGAGCAAAACACAATTAGAGGCTTTGGTTTACTGCAATGGCCATTGCAGTAAACCAAAGCCTCTAATTTTGTTTTGTTTCACACAGTGTAAAAGGTATAGGCGCAGATGACACCTTTTTTTCTTGTTATGTTTTATAAAAGGAGGAAACCTAGTCAAGCACTGAAGGAATCAAAAGTTACCCATTTTTTCCTTTTATTTTATTTTTTGTTAGTCCCTTTACCAAGAGTAATCTGATATTCATGCGATTCTTCATGTAAGTGATGCACTCCCACAAAACCGTCTAAATTGTCAGTTAGATCACTCAAACCCCCACTCTCATCCCTCTCAGCCAGCCACATACTCGCTCCTACCTTACTTAGTCAACGGCACATTCACATGTTATCTCCCATCCCGCTCATACACATTTAGATATATATCATCACTCACATACAGTCCCCGCACACACAACCCATTTCGGTTTAGGGGCGGGCAGCTAATTGAATCTTTTCCAGTGTGTCAAAAAAAGTCCATGCATCCGCCCTGGGGTGTCTTTGGCGCACATTAAAGCAGGCAGCTGTCAGATGTTGAGGAAGTGATTGCAAAGCACCTCGCTGGGCAAAATATTTATCAAACAACCAGAGGCTAGAAATCCAACAAAGAAAATAATTTAAAATTCTTAGAGGATGAAACATTTTTTTAAATTAACGGTTTTGCGGTGACATTTCCCTGCACTTTGGGGACACTGCAGTGAATGCTGAATTCACCGCAGGGTTGAGAAATTTGATTGCCCAAAGTGCAGGGAACGAGAGAGCAATGAAATGTCGGTGACATTTCGGTGCTCTCTGAATAACCCCTTAAATCTGATTCACTAAACAGAAAACTGTGGAAATTTAACAGTTAAAATTAAAAAGTCAGAATAACTGAAGTGGATACAGTTATGTTTTTTTTCCCACCCCAGTTATGTTACCTCGAAATATACAGCTCTCTGTATATTGCTGTTCCAAAAAAAATGATACATTTTCCCTAATATGAATATATCTATCACTACATTATTAATACATGATTAGCAAATTTGATGGTCGGTGTTGGGTTAATTGAAAGATATCTTTGGTTAATTGGGAACAGAAATATTGTTGAGTACCCACACTAGGGATGAGCCGAACACCCCCGTGTTCGGTTCGCTTTCGAACTCGAACAATTTCAAAAGTTCGAGTTCGGACGCAAACTCAATGCAAGTCAATGGGACTCGAACGGTCGATTTTTAGAGTGCCCTCCAAGAGGGCATATATGCAAGATATTTGCCATAAAAAGATGTATGGGGGTCCGGGTAGTGCCCTGGAGGACAGGAAACAAGGGAAAAAAGTTTTTAAAAAAAAGACATTTTTAAAGGAACAGTGATTTTTCCATGAAATAAAGGTTAAGAATAAAAACAAAAAATTCATTCAAATATCATGCCTAGGAGGTCCCATAACCTGCCCGTGAAGTGGCGGATTTGTCGGATGTATAGAAACATTTAAAAAGAAAAAAATGACATTTCAAATGACGATAAATGGTTTTCCTTTAATCTATTCCTAAACAACTGCTTGGGGCGGCAGCCTGTATGAAAAGAGGAAACGTTTTAGGACACGCAGAACAAGTTTAGTGATTTTTTTGCTAAATTATGTTGAAACTTATGCAGGCTTTGGATGAAAGTAGAACAGGTGCATTAAAATTGGACCTTTGGTGCAAGCTAGTGCCTTCACACCGTAACCCCTCTGTGGTATTGTTGAAGAGTGCAGGGGTGGACTCTGCATTTAAATATTAAAATGATTGGAATCTGGTACACGCGTCAGTGGCAGTGCACCCAAATATTACTGCACTATAGTGTATGGCAGGATTGAAGTGCACCAGCAGTAACAAGCAGCGAATATACCAGACAGAGGCGCAGAGCGAGAGTAGTTGTTATAACAAAACCGGGTCAACAACGTTCAGGCACTAGTACTGCGCTACTGTATATGGTGAGAATTGGCGCACACCAGTAGCAACAGGAGGCAAACAGAACAGGTAGGGAGTACCCAGAGAGAATAGTCAAATGGCAGGCAAAGCCGGCAACAGATCCGGTCCTCAGAACAAGCAGGGTCAGTAACAAGTATACAAACTGATTCGGTAAGCTAACGATGCGGGAATGAAACTGCACGGCAAGGTAAGGTGTACAGCGCGCGCTCCTGATTTAAAGGTCCCGGCAGCTCTGCGTCATCACGCAGCGCCCTGCCCCGATCACTCACAGCTGCGCCGGGTGCCGCCAGAGCTCCTGGCATTCGGCCAGCTGGCGGCACCATGCGCCCAGGGCCCCCCCGATCGCCACCTGGGGCCCTGGATGTCACAATATTACAATTCAAATGCAAACGGGTTAAGTAACCAAATTTGTAGGAAGAATAATGCAGCATATGATTCCGCACACTGCTGCGCAGCACCTCTACAGTCTGATGCTAGCTTTACCGAGAAGATATGCTATTATGAATCAGGTGAGTATTAGAAAGAAAAAAAATATATATTTTATGTTCCAGGGGACATTTAAAGATGTCCTCGGATTTTTTTTTTTTTTAAAAAATGTGTCGCCTTACCTTAGCCTGGTGGTCAGTGGGGGCTCCCTGGATCCTGGTTGTGGGGGGGTCTGCCGTGGCTCCCTCCCTGCCCCACCAGTCTCTGCCACATGCACACGGCCGGCACAGTCTCAGCTCTGTCATCCTGTGGACATCCTGAGGGAGGCCCCGGTGGGCTGCCCTCTACAGTGCCTGATTAGAGGGCCTCGTCTGCCTGATGTTTTAGCAACAAGAATGTTTTATCCCATAGACTTCAATGTTAAAAATATTCCCGTTTTAATTCAATATCTAATAAACCATTCTGCAGTAAAGAGTCTTTATTTTTAGATTTTTTAGGATTTTTTAAGCATTAAAATTTTTTTTATTTTTTTTCGAACGTTTGGCGAACATCCCTAAAGGTTCGATGTTCGAGAACTTTCGAACGGCCAATGTTCGAATCGAACTCCTGTTCGGATCGAACCGCCAGCCCATCCCTAACCCACACTTAAGTTTCTTAGAACTTGACCCATGCCTTTAACACCCAGTAAGAAAATTGCATAATTCAGTCGTGCAGAAAGAACAACTGAGACAGCATTAAAAGCACATATAGAACTACAATACGGTGCAAAAACATGTGTGTTATCGCTTTTACTATTAAAACACATGCAAATCGTAAGCTGAAAACCACTAAGGATCGTTCCCTAACACAGGAAACGTATCCAATCGTACATTTTAGTAGTTAGACATATCGGCGATGGCTACCACAGCAAAACCCGCACACAACCCAGAAAGGCCAGGTCCACTTACCGTGAGTCTATATAGAAACTTAAAGAAACCCATAAATTAATTAATTACCCTCCCTCCATAAATGGTCTTTTGAGCCCTAATAACACCCCTAAATAAGCAATTAAGTAACTTCTCCAGCACTGATTAACCCATTCAGTTCCCAATCCATTTTTACGTTAGTCAGTGGCAATTTATCCCATGTCTGACTAGTCATGCAAAGAAAATATATGTGCAAAATAAAGTACTTGACATGCTCAATCAGGTAATATAAAATACTGAAAAAATTAAAAGCTAATTTAAAATGGATAAAACCTACATAAATAAAAAAATAATCTCAAAAATCAGCAGCAGTCACTGGTCCAAAGGGTAAAACGGGATCCAGGTAGTCAGTCAATAAAAGCATTATGAGCACTAAATCCTGCAGCGACATTTATTTATTTATAAAGGATTTTACCAGGAAGGATACATTGAGATTTCTCTCATTTTCAAGTATGTCCTGGGTGGCGAGTATGTACCGTTAGGTGTCTTGCCCAAGGACACTTACTGGAGAGGTGCTCGCTGGGATCGAGCCTGTGACTCCACAGGCTCTCTCCACCCAGAGCAGTGATGTTACCTCTACTCTACCCGGCCCGCATTTATTAAAACAGGCTAGGTGTTTTCAACATCACCTGGCCTGTTTTAGCCAATGGCTCAAACCTAATTTTGCTGAATACGCTGGTACGGGATGAGAGAAACGGGATGAGAGAAACGTTTAAGAAAAGAAAAAGATTCTAAACTTTTAAGGGAACTGAAAAATTTCAACCAATCATGGAACAAACACTCATTCCATAATTGGCTGAATTCATCTGGCTAGTTTTTCAAATTCAGCCAATCAGATCTACTTAAATGTATACCCCAAGTATACTCGGAGGGTAAATACTGTTAATGTCAGAATATGACACGATAATGTACCAGTCCTTCCTCTTTTAAAAGACAAAGTGAAACAACCTAAAGGAACTTCATTCAATCCAATTCATTATTTCACAGTTTGTTGCAGCTGTAGAAAAAAAACACTTCTTTTTCCCCCATGACCGATATTGGGAACTCCTGAATACCATCACAGAGCGATGAGGTTGTGTAATCCTAACACGTGTATTATGTAGAAGTATGTATTTAGAAAGTACGGATGGAATAGAGTGCTTTAATGAAAGATTATTTTGGAGATTCTGAGATATCCCCAGATCATTAAGGATTCATACGTACAGTATATACCAGTGTTTCTTAAAACTGTCCTCGGGACCCCCAACCAGGTCAGGTTTTTCCAGATATCTGAAGCACAGCACAGGTGATATGATTTTCTGCTCAGTGATTGCAGGATCCAGTCTGCATTTCCCCGAGGTGATCTGCAAAATCTGGCCTGGTTGGGGTTCCAAGGACAGGTTTAAGAAACACTGATATATACAGCGTTATTACAGGGCTGCTAAGAATAATGCATATAGAAAATTTCAATATTAGAAATTTCAACTAAAAAAATAATTTTGGAAGGTTAAGATGAAACTCTAGGCACTTTGACCATCCAATGTAATTGGAATGGTGGTCAGAGTGACCTGATTGTCTTCTCTCCGCTTCAGGAGGGGATGGCCTCCCATATGGCAGGATTAGCCCCTTCCACCTAGAAGCTTAGATCAGCGAGAACTGATGTATGTTTCCTGAGAAATTGAGAATCTTTGAAGCTAATGGTACTGATACCCTAACACTGGGAGCCATTGGATTGGCTAGAAGCAATGCTCACACAAGTGTCCTGCCTTTTCATGGAGCGCGCAACTGCTGCTCCTTATAACAGCGGGGAGTTTTTAAAAAGATTAAAGGGCTAAAATAGGAAGGGTGTAGAGGGCTTCATGAGGGGTTAATGTTCTACTCCTTACTGTTTAACCTAGAGTATTGATTTAACATACCTCAAAACTAGGATTACATGGGGAAAAGACTTTGCATTGAAGATGTCACTGGACTTGTGTCTAGATACGAGGCAATTCATTATCAGATGACGTGGTCATCCAAAAGGGGCATTTATAAAAGGCAGTGGTTCGTAACTCTGGTCCTCCACAACCCTTAACAGGTCAGGTTTTCCAGATATCTGAAGCACAGCATAGCTGATATGATTTGCTGCTCATTGATTGAAGGATTCAGTCTGCAGCCTTTCTCCTGCAGGGAAAATATAATCATTGCTGGTGCTCTTTCCATCTCCGCTGCATTTCACGCCTCTGTGCTGAGGTCATTTTTACCGGTTTTGCTCATCATGTTTAAACGTGTTTTTAAGGCTTATTTTAGTATATGACCCAGACATATTATATATCGTTCTTTCCGTCAGACTCGGCAGATTCATAATATGTCATTATTATATGTATACGTCATGACCTGTCTGTATATTATAACAAAAAATGCAATAAAATATGAATTTTCAATAATTTACAACGTGTAAAGTGTTTTTTTTTTCACATTTTAACATGCAAGCAATTGCAGTTATATTTTGTATGGGGTGCGCTTGTTAAAAAAATTAGAGATGGGGTCTCGTTACATTTTTTTTTTGGGGAAAATTACGCGATTTTTAACAAACGCACCACATACAAAAATCGTTAGTGCAGCATTATTGTTCACATTATAATTGAAATGGGAACAATATTGCTGCATTAACGAACCAAAAAAAGAAAAAAAAACTTGTTTATTTTTTTGTTTTATAATTTTTTTTTAAAATATTTTTTTACTTTTATTTATTTTTTATTTTTTTTAAAAAAACTTTTTTCATACTCATGTTTGGTATTGTTGGAACGGCCATGCTCTGGCCGATCCAACAATACCAAACATTAACCCCTAACTGCCACGGATCGGGAGATAGGGGGTTCATTGGAACCCCCTATCTCCACCATTGGTGGCAGTTAGGGGTTAACTCCAGGAATGGCGTCATCGTGCATAGCACGATGACGCCAGGCCTCGGGGCATTCCCGGAAGCTTGGCCAACATCCAAGATGTCGGCCAGCCCCGGGAAAGGATCACGAACCGGCGCTTTTCGGCGCCGATTCGTGATCCGGCCCCCATGGGGTTAATGCCAGGTACCATTTGGAAGGGCAGGCTGTGCCCTTCCAAACGGTGCCTGGGTTAACCCCCTGCATGCCGCCGATCGGGAGGGAGAGAGGTCCGAAGGACCTCCCCCCCTCCCTTTCAGGCGCCTCCTCCGCACATGCGGGGGGGCGCCTGAATTAGTTGTCATCGTGCCCCCGCGATGACACCTAATTACTCCGGCGGTGGTTCCGGGTGCTGGGCTGACATGGAGGATGTCAGCCCGCACCGGGGGGGCCAACGATCGGCCGGAACCCGGCCGAACGCTGGCCCCAAAGGGAGGACGCGCTTAGAGCGTCCTCCGCAAGGAACGATACTGCGGGTGGACGCGCTGAGCACATCCTCCGCAGTGAAGTGGTTAACCCATACTATATCGCCCCTGCAGTGGGTGAGCCTTGAAGACGCTGGGCTACATAGTATGCCCCTTGGACTTCAATGGGCCTTCCTTTGGCCCGCCCACTAGCTGGCATTCACCGCGCGCCATTACCTGTTGCAGGACATCTGAAGGAGTGTCCTACCACAACAGCCGGCTAGAGGGGCATATTAGTACGCCCTGGCTGGCGTAAAAGCCCTCTCGCCAGGCACCACCTGCCTGGCGTGAAAGGGTTTTAATAACACCTAATTCTCTATAGCATGGATACTAACAACCATTCTGCCAATATACAAATACCATTTGTACATTCTGGAGAAACTTACGGGAAGTGCTGTTCCAAAGAATATCATCGGGTTCCTTATAAACAAACTTAAACAGGTTATTCACTCGGTTTATTTCTTCTGTCCTTCCTAGCTCACGTTACAAAATGGTCTTTCGACCTCTTCACTTGTATTTCAGATCACGTGTAAAATAGCAGCGAGGGGTTAATTATCAGTTTACTGTATGAATTCCACATACAATGAAGTGACAGCTGAACTAACAAACAGCTGGCCTTGAATACCTTTAAAGAGAAAACTTTTTTTCTTATCTAAAAGAAGGAACTACTGTATTTTTAGATTCCACCAAAGCGTGCTTAGAAAAAAAAAAAGGAAAATAACGCTGGATTTGGTGAATTCAGAAGTACTACAGTTCAGGCCTGCAACTCTTCATATCATCATCGACTTTTTTTTTTTTTTAGAAAGTATTTTACCAGGAAGGCTACATTGAAATTTCTCTAGTTTTCAAGTATGTCCTGGGTTCTCTGCATATACATTGTTTCTTGGTGGTGTCTATGGGTCTAGAAAAGGGTAAAGATTATTGGGTTATATTCTAAGTCATATGTAAACATAACCAACACTCGGCGAACTTGGCAAATTGAGTGAAGTCTATAGAGTTGGTAAGCTTAGCAGAGTGTTGCTTTAACCAAATCACCAAATACACCCCAGCCCGCTCCCTAAGGTCAAACAGTGACCTGCGCCTAGCTTCTCCCCGCATCACCTCTTCCCATGATAGACTGCAGGATTTCTCACGCGCAGCCCCCACTCTCTGGAACACTCTCCTTCGTACTGTCAGACTTTCCCCTAACTTCTCTTCCTTCAAATGCTCACTTAAAATATTCCTATTTAGGGAAGCCTACCACCCAATTCACTGACGCAACCATCAATCACTCTCACCTTACAGTCCTCTCCTCCTGTTTCCAACCCCAACCCTCCTAGATTGTGAGTTCCTACGGGAATAGGGCCCTCATCTCCTCCTGTACTGTTTGTCAAATGTTGTTCAATGTATTGTAACCCTGTCTATACTGTGCCTATTGTACAGCGCTGCGGAATATGCTGGCGCTTTATAAATAAAGAATAATAATAACCCCTTCGTTACATGATCATGTATACACAATCAGCAGTAACAGACACAGCAGCTCAAGATCATGCATATACGATCTGGAGCTATGCTGTATTGCTGCATATTAAATTTCTTTAACTGATTGAAGAAGCTAAAAGGCGAAACGCGTTTCGGTTTTGTGTTATTGTTTTATTATTTTATATTATAACATTCAGACCGCAGCTTACTCCAGTTAGTTTAAGTCCTGGTGTCTCAGTAGGAGGTGCAGGATGCCCCGTCATTTAATCACTACTTTCTACTATAAAGACATCAGCCGCATGATGTTGGGCGGCATTTCTCTGAAACAAACACCTAACAACATCTCCCTGCCAAATAGGTTATTACTGTAAGGAACACATTGGGAATATTCCCAAATATTTCTGATTGCACAATTATGATTTTCAAAAAAAAAAAAAAACACTGGTTACTGACAGTGCTTTTTGGAAAATCAACTGGTAGTGGAGGGGTCGAGCGTCACTCTACACCATGGGTTAGCAATGTTTTGAAACTACACTTTCCATGAGTTCTGACAACCCAGTGAGTGGCTGAACATCCTAGTAGATGTAGTTCCAAAACATCTGGAAGGTCGAAGTTGCTGACCCCTGCTCTACATAAGGTGACCATTCAAAGTTATCTGAGCGGTCATGATGTGGTGAGTTTCCTGCTCGCTCTGCCCCCTCTAACAGGGTCTGGGGGCTAAATCAGCCCTTTTTTAGGCAAGAGCTTAGTCATGCCAGCATCATGCCTTCATCCTTAGCACCTGCTGGAGGGCCGGTATGCCGGCTTGTCTCTGGCTTGAGTCTGGCAGCCCATTTCCTGCCTTGTCCACACTAAAATTCAAGACCAGGTTTTGCCTCAGCCTTGTGTATTATCCAGGCTCCTGAAGAAGTCAGGGTTCTGGATGATAGTTCTGAGTACTCCAAGGATCCTCACCTGGAAGGAAGTAACGCCCTTCCTCCCAGTCTTCAACATTGACATTTGACAGTCTGCCTCTGACCTGTCTACCAACAGCCATTGTTCTGTGATCCTGCCTTGATGCCCACTGTGACCTTGTCTTGATACCCACCATGTCCTTGATACCCACTGTTTTCCTGCTCTGCTACCCACCTGTGCCTCCAAGCATTCCTGTCCTGTTTTCCTGGTCTGTTGTTTGGATTTCCAATGCCTCAAACTCTTGCCACGGGTAAAGACTACCCTCTCTGCCAGCCACCTGCCACAACCTTTTGCCATAGATTAACGACTCACATTCAGCCAGCAGCCTGCCACGACCTATTGCCACAGATGAAAACACTCTCTGCTAGCCGCTTGCCTCCTACCTTTCTACCAAGTCCCCTGCTGCTCCAGCCCCATTTCTTCTCTTTGCCCATCCAAGCCTGTGTCCTGTATATTGTACGTCTCCTTGTGTCATGTTTCTCCCAGTGTATCTAGTTTTTGTTGTGGTCTGTTCCCTATACTGCATTGCCCACTATCCTCTATTCCTACTGGTTTTCCCAATCAGCTCTCTTCCTGTCTCGCCTGCACAGCCTCGCCTTTGCTTCTATCCTCTGTCCGGTGCATCCTGTGTCCAGCTTCCTTCTTGTCTTGCTTGTGTCCTATGTGCCACTGTCCAACCCGATTCCTGTCCTGCCCAGCCACCTCTTTTATTTAGTTCTGGTTTCAGTATTGGTTTTGTCCTTGCCCCTGTGTACTATCCAAATTAACCTTGTTTATGTGCCCTGGAAACTGTCTGCCCTTCCTCTGTATTACTGCATACTAGATTCATAGCCACTAACCCTGCACACTGCATGACACCAAAAACTGAGGTCAGCGAGCTCTAAGCTCAGTTTATAGGGCTTTGGGATCTTTGGGAACTAGCCTTATCTAATGGTAGCAAACCATTACGAGCCATTGGCTTGTCTGTGGTACACAGCCTCCCCCCCATGCCTTCATGACTTGTGGCTTGCAGGATGGCACAGTCTGCTGGGATACAGCACTGCATTCAGGTATGTTTTTAAGGGAAACTAAAGGGTTAAAAAAGGAGGTTGGAATACAGAGGGGGAGTACAGGAGGGTCAGGAGTGATTAATGTTTAACTTAATTATCTCCCCTCTCAGTTTAACACTATTGTATTTCTTAAAGTGTATGCGTATGCTTAGAACTTGGGATGTAGCCCAATGTGTTTATAGAGATGTATGTACAAAATAAATCACCCTTATCCTTCACATCCTTTCCTCTATCAGACGTTTGTATTCTAGAATTCTGTATGAAGGTACTTTTGGTTTCATTCGCAAATGGGAATTATATGCATGAAACGTTGTCTTGTTTTTGAAACCCAGAGAAAATGTTAATCTGATTTAAGGGATTGACAGAATTGGATTAAGGTGGATTATAAACATTAATACGTACACATACGCATATTTGGATAGATTTGCAAAATCCAAATTGGCAAAGCCATTAAAACTGTGCTGGAAAAAAACAGCGTTTTTCATTGCCCACCCTCGCTTTCACTCAAAACATGAAAAAGCCATTTCAAACTGGGGCAATAGTTCTCGGCTTTCTTCACGGACAGTAGACTTTCAAGTTATTCTTGCTGACAGGGCACTTTTTGCTACAAAATATCCTTTGTCTGAGTCTGAATTCCGCATGGATTGAAACTAGAGTAAATTAAACAGCTCAATTAAGCACTTGTCTTACATCTCTGTTCTAAAGAATTTGAAATTTATTGCCCTTCAGTTAATCAGTTTGTATACCTGTACTATGCTAACATGTATAAGGAGGTACAACAGCAAAAATATATACACAGGGACAGATTAGTTAGGCCGTGTTAGTCCAGATGCCAAAATCATGAGTATAGCAGTACATAGTGACACTTTTTTTATTGGACTAAAGTTACATTTAAAAGACAAGCTTTCGAGAATTATACTTCTCTTCCTCAGGTCTGGACGCTATACTAATCAGTGTTCTAGAATTGAACATTAAGACATTAAGGGGCACATGGGTGGGGGTTAGGTGTCGTAAATAGTGAGAGTCAAATGGTATGTTTCAGGTCTTTATTTTCCCATTTTGAACATACCATTTGACTCTCACTAATTACGACATCTAACCCCCCACCCATGTGCCCCTTAATGCATATGGGGAATGTGGCACAGGAGCTCTGGGATGCAGTTCTTTGAATTGCTATGATGTAGCAAAGATAAGGTTATGCAACTGGTCAAAGCCACTCCCAGGACAGCGCTGTTTCAGGTTTGTTGAACCTTCATCAGCTAGGAGGCAGGCATGATGACCAGTTGCAGTGGATGCTTGGACCATAGGTAAGTAAGTGTCTATAAGGGTTGTGGTGAAGGACTAAAAGTGAGATAAAAAGCCTCCACACTATAATAAGTGTGTTTAATATTGCAGAAGCCACCTGCACATCATAGCAATTCAAAGAACTGCATCCCAGAGCTCCTGTGCCACATTCCCCATATGCAGCAAGGAATTCTGGGTAGGATATGCAAATGACCTCTGTCTCACTTTTATACATCCTGGATCTGTTATTACACAGAACCCTAAAATCAATGCTATGCCACACTGTGGCTTTGTAGCAAAGATAAGGTTATGCAACTGGTCAAAGCCACTTCCAGGACAGCGCTGTTTCAGGTTTGTTGAACCTTCATCAGCTAGGAGGCAGGCATGACCAGTTGCAGTGGATGCTTGGACCATAGGTAAGTAAGTGTCTATAAGGATTGTGGTGAAGGACTAAAAGTGAGATAAAAAGCCTCCACACTATAATAAGTGTGTTTAATATATATATACACACAAAAATTCTTGGTGCACACAAAGGCTGTAGTTCAACAAATTTCAATCTTTATTCCATAGATGGACGTTTCAGTCCCATCTGGGACTTTTCTCAAGATAATACACACAAACAAACACCACATATAAATACCAACATCAATTAACTCGGAACGAGGGCATCCCTATGGTTCCCGGAAGTGCCTCAAAGGAGCACACCAACCGTTGCCACAGAGACGTATGTAAACACTTGAGTTAAAAAAAACAAAAAAGAAACATAGAATAACATCTAAAAACATGCAGACATGGTCATATATAAAGCACATTAGATTATTTAACAAACGTATCTTCAACAATGTATTATTCATATAATCTCATTACTCATACAGTATATTAGTCACCAAACCATTCCACCAAAGATGAACATTATACTTAAATAGTAATATTGTACATGGATACAAGTGTCTCCATAGGAAGGACCTCAGTCAGATCTGAACATGTTACGTCCTAATAAGTTAGTAAACCTCAATGACATTGTAACCCTCTAGGCTACCGATATGAAGTATCCAATACATCACTCAACTGTGCTTATCATTCTAAAGCAAGGGAGCCCCAAATGGTGCAAGAGTCAAAAACAAGACCACCACTAGGGATGAGCTGTTCGGTTCGATCTGTTTGGAGTTCGCATCGAACATCGGCCGTTCGGCTGTTCGCCGAACTCCGAACATTTCCGCGTGTTCGGTTCGAGTTCGCCCACAATGCACTTTTTCCACTAGCCTGAAGCTTGTAATTGGCTAAAGCCTTGCACCTGACCACAGGTCAGGTGCAAGACTATGCCAATCACGGCTCAGAGTCCTGATTGGGCAAATTATGCCCAATCATGGGCTCACAGAGCTAAATCCCGCAGCACACTATATAAGGTGTCTCTCACAGCCCCAGCCCGTGTTTTTTGAGAGGAGATTGTTCTGTTAGTGTGTGTTCTCACTGCCAGCAGCTATTGGGGGGGTCTCATTTCTACAAGATATCTGGGAATTGTTGTAATCTGTGTGTTCTCACTGCCAGCAGCTATTGGGGGGGTCTCATTTCTACAAGATATCTGGGAATTGTTGTAATCTGTGTTCTCACTGCCAGCAGCTATTGTGGGGGTCTCACTTCTACAAGATATCTGGGAATTGTTGTAATCTGTGTGTTCTCACTGCCAGCAGCTATTGTGGGGGTCTCACTTCTACAAGATATCTGGGAATTGTTGTAATCTGTGTGTTCTCACTGCCAGCTATCAGGGGGTCCCAAATACTTCTATCAGATTTCTGCAAATTTTAATCTGTGTCTTGTCACTGCCACCCATCAGGGGGTCTCACTGATTTATAGGAGGTTTCTGGGAATTGTAATCTGTATTTTGTCACTGGCTGCCAGCTATCAGGGTGTCTCAGGGAGTTATACCAGAGTTCTGGAAATCTTTAATCTAGATAACACAGTTGAATCAGAGTTCTGCATATCTCCAATTTTTATAACAGAGTTGAATCAGTTCTTTTTTAAAAGTTCAGAAGTTGAATGAACATGTACGAAATTTACCACTGATGTCCTATAAACGTAACCAGAACCTAAGAGACCTGTTGGTCCATACTGACCAATTTATGCTCTTTTCTAAGTCTATTATAACAGGGCGAGGGAGTCCCGGGTGCATTCGTTGCTTGGGTTGCACTACTTGCGAATTACTAACCACTGGCAAGATTTTCTATCATCCATATAAAGGGACGAAGTTCTCGATTAGGTACAGGATATCTTGTACGACTGAATTTGTTATATACCAAACCACCTGTCCATGTGGCCTAATTTATGTGGGTAAGACCACAAATGGATTGCTAACTAGGATGGCGAATCATCGCTCAGCCATTCGGGCCGCATAGGTAGGACAGGATAATCCCCAACCAGTGGCTCGTCAATTTCGCTCAATGAATCATCCTTTATCCTCTTTTAAGGTAATGGGGATTGATCATATACCACCTATGCCGAGGGGGGGAGACCGCGCCAAAGAACTATTGAAGTGGGAGGCCTCCTGGATCTTCTCCCTGGATGCGTTTGCACCAAGAGGTTTGAACGAAAAAAAAAAAAATATTATCCCGTTCATTTTTGATTTGACTTAATTATAATCTTATGGTTCGCTTCTAAGTAAAGAAAAAAAGTTGTGCTTGGGAAGTAGTTTTTTCCAGTTTTGAAAAATTCGGACTTTACCCGGGTAATTTTAGGACTAACCAGCTGCCCTTGGGTAACAGTGTGGAAGAGCTGAAAAATTTGCACTTTACCTGGATGATCTGCAGACTATCCAACCCTGTGTGGTTAAAACCGAATTTTGTTATCGTTCAGATAAAAGTCTGAAGCTTCACCTGGGTAATCTGAGGACTATCCACAGCTTCACCCGGGTAATCTGAGGACTATCCACAGCTTCACCTGGGTAAAAGTGAATTTTGCTATTATCTAAGGATATTATCAACGAAAATGGCAAAAGACAAACATTAAAATGTATTTAGGATATAATGAATAAGAGTAACAGGATATGTTTCTTATATGAATGTGAAAGAGTTACATGATCTTTATTATGTGTCATATGTGCTTATATATCATTTATAAACCATAATAAGTATTAGGTTACTCTTTATAGAATATCTTTAGCTTCATAAATTAATTTTCAGGCAATTAACTCAGAGTAACCTGACGATTATTTAGTGTGGTTTGTGACCGTGGATACAATTTGGTTAAAAATAACAAAAAACACAATTTTGTTATCAGTCAGATAACAGTTTGCAGCTTTACCCGGGTAATCCTCAGAATTCAGTCCGAATTCACTGTAACCTGCTGAAAACCCAAGAAAAGCGGAGAACCAGAGGCGTTTGGATACTTTGCAGTTTACCCGGATAAAGTCTGATGTTTCATTGCACATCGGACTATATCCAGCAACACTAGGGTAATGTGCGTTTTACCCGGGTAAAACACAGATGTCAGGATCTGTGCCTGTTCCTGAAACGGCTACATGAAAAGTGCTGCCCTGATGTTCAGCACCCAGAACACAAACAGTTAAGCACTGAGCACACACCACACCCCTACCTATGTCCATAAAGGACCACTCCCCCTGTGTACGTCACCTCAGTATTGAGTCTGTTTCCTACCTGTCTAGTCATATCCCTTTTTGCTCCTGATTCATTGTGCACCAGACCCTTTGCTTTGCCCACCGACCAACGCCTTGTACCAATCCATTGACCTCGGATCGCCCACTGACCACTCTCCTGATTACTCCTTTGTACTGCTCCTCTGGAATCACTCTCTATCTGCTTACACCAAGATACCAACTGTGTGTTTGCCTGCATACTGTGCTCAGACCCCCTGAACTTTGGGTCCTACCATGGCCCATGCCATGTGCCACCCTGACAGCAAAAAAACTGAGTACCCAGATGACTCGATACTGCAGATTACCCGGATAAAGTCAGAAATTTAATTTCACTTCGGACTTTTGATAACGTCACTTGAGTTATGTCAGGATTACTCGGGTAATCCTAAAATTAACTGCACTTCGGACTGTAACATATATATATTAAAGTTTATTATTGCAGAAGTCATTTCCACATCACGGCAATTCAAAGAACTGCATCACAGAGCTCATGATGCAGTTCTTTAAATTGCTGTGATTTGTAAATGACTTCAATAATAAACTTTATTTGCAGTGTGGAGGCTTTTAATCTAATTTTTGCCCTCCAGCACAACTTTAATAAATATATACACATGCACACACGTGAAGAAATGCCAGCACTCTCGGCAGGGCCGGCCCGACCATGGAGTGGTTCGGAGCAACCGCTCCATGGCGGCAGATTTTGGGGGAGCGGGAAATTTTTTTCCGCTGAGCCCCTGTACCATTTTTTAAATTGCGCCGCTCTGAGCTGAACATCCAGCCTCACTCCCTGTCTGGGTGCCGCCTGGCGGCATCACCAGACCGTTGCATGCTGGGAGGTGTAGTTCTAGACTGGATTACTGAATATTGCCGAGAACCAGTCTAAAACTACACCTCCCGGCATGCAATGCTCCTGTGATGCCACTAGGCAGCGCCTGGACAGTTAGTGAACACACGGAAGTTCACAGATGGGGGGGGGAACAGCGCCTGTAAAGGCAGAGAAGCAGGAGCAGGGCTGCATGGAGGCCGGAGGGAGACAGAACCTGGTGGTAAGTACAAGTCTCTCTCACCCCATCCATTCCTCTCACGCTCATCTCCCCCTCCTTCCTGCACTCCCATCTCTCTCTCCCCCTCCTTCATGGGTATGCTCTGCTGGGTATGTGAGACACTGGGCTCTGCTGGGTATGCTCTGCTGGGTATGTGAGACACTGGGCTCTGCTGGGTATGCTCTGCTGGGTATGTGAGACACTGGGCTCTGCTGGGTATGCTCTGCTGGGTATGTGAAACACTGGGCTCTGCTGGGTATGCTCTGCTGGGTATGTGAAACACTGGGCTCTGCTGGGTATGCTCTGCTGGGTACGTGAAACACTGGGCTCTGCTGGGTATGCTCTGCTGGGTATGTGAAACACTGGGCTCTGCTGGGTATGCTCTGCTGGGTTTGTGAACACTGGGCTCTGCTGGGTATGCTCTGCTGGGTTTGTGAAACACTGGGCTCTGCTGGGTATGTGAAACACTGGGCTCTGCTGGGTATGCTCTGCTGGGTTTGTGAACACTGGGCTCTGCTGGGTATGCTCTGCTGGGTATGAGCCACATTGGGCTCTGCTGGGTATGTGAAATTCTGGGCTCTGCTGGGTATGTCAAATTCGGGGCTCTGCTGGGTATGTCAAATTCGGGGCTCTGCTGGGTATGTCATATTCAGTGTGGCGCACTGTGATATGCTTATACACAGTTTTTTTTGGGGCAGCATTTTTGATCCACAATACCCCAGAGGGGATACGGTGTGAAGGCACTAGCTGGCACCAAAGGCTCAATATTTGGGTACACTGACGCGTGTACCAGAATCCAATCATTTTAATATTTGAATGCATGCAGGGTCCACCCCTGCACTCTTCCACAATACCTCAGAGGGGTTACGGTGTGAAGGCACTTGCTGCCACCAAAGGCAAAATATTTGGGTGCACTGCCACCTATACCAGATTCCAATCATTTTAATATTTGAATGCATGCAGGGTCCACCCCTGCACTCTTCCACAATACCTCAGAGGGGTTACGGTATGAAGGCACTAGCTGGCACCAAAGGCCCAATATGTGGGTGCACTGACGCATGTACCAGATTCCAATCATTTTAATATTTGAATGCATGCAGAGTCCACCCCTGCACTCTTCCACAATACTTCAAAGGGGTTAAGGTGTGAAGGCACTTGCTGCCACCAAAGGCACAATATTTGGGTGCACTGCCACTGACGCCTATACCAGATTCATATCATTTTAATATTGGACTACAGGGTCCACCCCTGCACTCTTCCACAATACCTCAGAGGGGTTACGGTGTGAAGGCACTTGCTGTCAAAGGCAAAATATTTGGGTGCACTGACGCCTGTACCAGATTCATATCATTTTAATATTTGACCACAGGGTCCAACCCTGCACTCTTCCACAATACCACAGAGGGGTTACAGTGTGACAGCACTGTTGCCGACACTAAAGGCCCAATTTTAAAGCACCTATTGTTACTTTCATCCAAAGCCTGCATAAGTTTCACCATAATTTAGCCAAAAAAAATCACTAAACTTGTTCTGCGTGTCCTAAAATGTCTCCTCTTTTCATACAGGCTGCTGCCCCAAGCAGTTGTTTATGAATAGATTAAAGGAAAAACATTTACCGTCATTTGAAATGTAATTTTTTTGTTTTTAAATGTTTCTATACATCCTTCAAATCCGCCACTTCACGGGCAGGTTATGGAGACCTCCTAGGCACGATATTTGAAGGAATTTTTTGTTTTTATTCTTAACCTTTATTTCATGGAAAACTCACTGTTCATTTAAAAATGTTTTTTTAAAACTTTTTGTCGTTGTTTCCTGTCCCCCAGGGCACTACCTGGACCCCCATACACCTTTTATGGCAAATATCTAGCATATATGCCCTCTTGGAGGGCACTCTAAAAATAGAACGTTCGAGTCCCATTGACTTGCATTGAGTTCGGTTCCGGTTCGCATCCGGACTCAAACTTTTGAAATTGTTCGAGTTCGAATGCGAACCAAACACGGGGGTGTTTGGCTCATCCCTATTATAGACCAGACGTTCTACGATTTTGGAGGCAAAGGGGAGTAGAGAGATGGGACAGTAGAGGGATGGAGGTAGAATCAAGAGATGGCTTTTTTAGAATGGGTTGATCAGCACGTTTGAATACAGAGAAGATTCCATAGGAGAGGGAGAGGTTAAAAATATGAGACAAAGCAGGGATAGTAACTGGTAGGACAGACTGAAAAAGGTGTGAGGGGATGGGATCAAGTGGACAGGTGGTCGGGTAGGAGGACATAAGAAGTTCTGTTACATCCTCCTCCGAGACTGTAGAAAAGGAAGACATAGTAGAAGAGGGGGCAGGGAGTGAGGGAGTCAGTGGGGTAGAATGGTTAAAGGAGGAGGGCAGTGAATGCAGCAGCATTGTTTGTTTTATATGTAAAAGCATATATTGCCTCTGCTGTAGAACAGAAAAAAAATATTTTGCATTTACTGTTTTCATTTTTTCTATTTTTACACATCACATGTTCTTGTTTGGCATCATAGTAAAGACTAGACTCTGACCTTTCCAATGACACCTCACTTAACCTTGTGCGGTGTACAATTCAGGGATGCAGGTTCCAAAGTCCTCCTGTCCCTCCTCAATGCAGCACCACGGTCTAGGTTGTGAATTAAACAATGCTTTGCTTCACCTGATACACACTTTCTGGCAGTATGGAAAATGAGGCGAGTTAGTGCAGCATCACTGTTCACTTTATAATTGTAAACTGAATAATAGTGCCGTGTTAGAAAAAAAATTAGAAAAATATAATTTTAATAGATTTTATTTTCGCATAAATCTAACCTGGTTATATTTGGTATCACTGGAAAGGCTATAAGCTGACCGGTCAAATGATACCGCATATGTCCCTCTAGCCCTTAGGGCTCCAGAGATACAGTGGTCTAAATTATTGAAAATTGTAAAAGAATTTTTTTTTTTTACACAAAGAGCAAGGCGCCCCCTTGTGGCAGGCGCCTGTAGGCACATGCCTACTCTGCCTAATGGTAAATCCAGTCCTGTCTGTAGGCAGGAGGCAATTCCAAAGCCCCCTCCAAGTCGCACAGCGACATTGTGTTCTGTCACAGAGCTTTTCAGAGAGGTGAAAACCTTGAGAATTGCCAGGAGAATGAACAATCTAGACCAAATAGCCAATTTGGAAAGTGAGATAAATGGGAGAATTTTTCAGGTTTGGCTTTTTTGACCTAGAATTTTCAACTCTCCAGTCATGCTCAAGGTTTTCACCTCTCTCTGAATAGCCCTGTTACCTGTACATGTATGATGTATATGTATTGTCCTGAGGAAAGTTCCTAGAAGGAACTGAAACGTTGACTTTTAATCATAGATGAATTAAGTTTTGCTTTGTAGGAAATCCGAACGTGCTCGCATACACGTATGTATGCGTAAGTGGCCGTTGCAGAGCACAGGGTACTGGAAGATGTGGTTAACCGTGAGTGCAGACCTGCAATATTCTGTGTATTTCCCGATTCGTGTTTTCGGATGCGGCCGAATTTCCGAAAATTTTTAGATCCGAAAATGGCAGATCCGAAAAGTTTTCCGGGCCGAAACGAAATATTTTCGGAATTTTCGAATGGACTTGAAATGTGTCAAATCGAAATTTATTGCTTTGAAACGAGGAGAACAGACGTTCCGAAAAAACGAAAATTTCCGAAGTTACGAAAAGTCGATACAAAAAACGAGCAAAGTGACACGAAAATACAAAAAATGGTCGATATTCCGAAAACATGAACAATTCCGAAAAACGAAAATTCCCGAAATTACGAAAAGTCGATACAAAAAACGAGCAAAGTGACACGAAAATACGAAAAATGGTCGATATTCCGAAAAAAATATATACACGAAAAACGAGTCGAGCCGAACCGAATCAGCCTTCCAGTAGAAGTGGTAGAGGCCAAAACAGTAATTGAATTTAAGCACGCATGGGATAGGCATAAGGCTATCCTAAACAAAAGATAAATCCAGGTAAAGTATCCATGTAATTGGGCAGACTAGATGGGCCGAAAGGTTCTTATCTGCCGACATTTTTCTACGTTTCTATGAATCTAAACAGAAATCGGTCGAAACGAGCCGAATCGAAAAGTTTAAAAATCCGAAAAATCGAACCGAAAAAAAAATCGGTGCACAAGCCTAGTGAGAAGAGGTTAAGGAAAAAAAAAATTGCGGAAAAAAATTCTGAAAAATGACTAAAGGATACTAAAAAAATTAAATAAATCATTAAATAAAGAGAATTTTTACTGCAGAGTAAAATAATAAACGGTTTATTAGATATTGCATAAAAACAGGAATATTTTTAACATTGAAACCTATGGGGTTCGCCTGAATAAACCTGCTGAATGAAACCACAGAACATCAGGGCATTTCACTGACATTTCTCTGGTGTCCGGTGTTCTCTGAATAGATTAACCATTGCTCCTCTATGGGGATTTGCACTGCCTTCAAACAGCACCGTATTTGCTGGCAATTCGCCAAAATTTGTGTGAGCATATCACAGAGCTCCAGTGGTGTACTTAGGGGAGGGGTGGGCTGCCACAGGTACCAGTGATTATTAGGGTGTCATTAGGGGGTATTAGGAGGTGCCACTGTGTGTCAGCTTTGAGCTGTGGCCTCAAACAACAAGCAATGGAGCAGGGCGTTTGCATTAGAATAAAAATACCCCTCTCCTCCCTCCATAGCTCCTCCCCTGCGACCGCAGCAGCTCTAGAAGAGGGGAGGGGGACGTGATTTGTGTGCAGAGAGAGAAGATGACAGTAAACGGCACGTAAAGTGGGGGGTATCAGCAGAATATGAAGTCCTGCCTGCTTACTGCTGTTTAAAGTGGACCTTTCCTTAACCAGCACTGCAGTGATCATAAATTTGTCACTGAGCTGCCTGGCTCCTGGTGAGGTCCTGCATAGAGGTAGCCAGGCTGCATTCACTGCATCACCGGGGAATAGGCAGCCCAGGGTAAACAGGGAGAGGGAGTCTTAAAAAAGTGGAATAGTAAAGAAAAAAGACCGTAGCACAGGGCTCGAGTCCTGCGGGAATGCACAGGAATGGCGTTCCTGCAGTTCTCCCACAGCGGGAACGCTGCGGGAACGCAGGTTCCCGCTGTGGCCAGAGCCCGAAACAATTTAGCTGCTGGCCCGGCAGCCACGTGTTCATCCTCCGAGCGGCAGCTGGAATGAAGCGCGGCCACTCGCCTGTGAGCTATCCAACAGACAGCCGCAATCTCGCGAGATCGCAGAGTTCATGAACTCTGCGATCTCCGAGTTCATGAACTCCGCGATATCCATATGAGCTAGGGGCAAATATATCCATATGAGCTGGGGGCAAATATATCCATTTGAGCTGACCTGGGGCAATTATATCCATGTGTGAGCTGGGGGCAAATATATCCTTATGAGCTGGGGCAAATATATCCTTATGAGCTGTGTCAAATATATCCTTATGAGCTGGGGGGCAAATATATCCATATGAGCTGGGGGCAAATATATCCATTTGAGCTGACCTGGGGCAATTATATCCATGTGTGAGCTGGGGCAAATATATCCTTATGAGCTGGGGCAAATATATCCTTATGAGCTGTGTCAAATATATCCTTATGAGCTGGGGGCAAATATATCCATATGAGCTGGGGGCAAATATATCCATATGAGCTGGGGGCAAATATATCCATATGAGCTGGGGGGCAAATATATCCATATGAGCTGGGGCAAATATATCCATATGAACTGGGGCAAATATATCCATATGAGCTGGGGCAAATATATCCATATGAGCTGGGGACAAATATATCCATATGAGCTGGGGACAAATATATCCATATAACCAGTGCTGGGTATATTATTCTGGGGGTCCAATGCTGGGTATATTATTCTGGGGGTCCAGTGCTGGGTATATTATTCTTGGGGCTCAGTGCTGTGCATATTATTCTTGTGGCTCAGTGCTGTGCATATTATTCTGGGGGCTCAGTGCTGTGCATATTATTCTGGGGGCTCAGTGCTGTGTATATTATTCTGGGGGCTCAGTGCTGTGCATATTATTCTGGGGGTCCAGTGCTGGGTATATTATTCTTGGGGCTCAGTGCTGTGCATATTATTCTTGTGGCTCAGTGCTGTGCATATTATTCTGGGGGCTCAGTGCTGTGTATATTATTCTGGGGGTTCAGTGCTGTGTATATTATTCTGGGGGCACAGTGCTGTGTATATTATTCTTGGGGCTCAGTGCTGTGTATATTATTCTGGGGGTCCAGTGCTGTGTATATTATTCTGGGGGTCCAGTGCTGGCTATATTATTCTTGGGGCTCGGTGCTGTGCATATTATTCTGGGGGTCCAATGCCTGTGTATATAATTCTGGGGGGGTCTGTGCCTGGATATATATATGTATGTGATATATATATATTATATATAATGTGTTAGTCCAGTTGCCAAAATCATGAGTATACCTGTACGTAGTGATACCTTTCACTGATCAGTTTAGTTTCCAGACCTGAATAGGAGAGGTTACACTCTTGAAAGCTTGTCTTTTAAATGTAATGTTAACCCAATAAAAATGGTATCACACGTACTGCTATACTAGTGATATATATATGTTTTCTTCAGGTAATAGGGGTTGTGGAGTTCGTGGGTGAGTTCCCTCACTTATTTTCCCAGGACTTGACCCCTGCCATAGCAGCATCACATACCTGCAAAACACACACCCATTCTCTGCTCAGCAACCACACACACACACACGCACACATACACACAAACTCCCATCACACAAAACCAGCCACCCACACACACACAACTCCCATCACACAAAACCAGCCACCCACACAACTCCCATCACACAAAACCAGCCACCCACACAACTCCCATCACACAAAACCAGCCACCCACACACACAACTCCATCACACAAAACCAGCCACCCACACAACTCCCATCACACAAAACCAGCCACCCACACAACTCCCATCACACAAAACCAGCCACCCACACACACAACTCCCATCACACAGCTGATAGAGGCCAAAAAGTCTTATCATTTTAAAGCGTTATCTTAATCCAGAAAACAATGGATGCTTTTAATCTCTTTACCCCTCCCCCACAGCATAATTGATTTAAATCCCTTGTGGCCAGCACATTTTTTAAATCATTATCAGAATTTGTTTATCTCTATTAAAGTAGCTTAATTATAATTATTAATTAGAATGGAATGGAGTATATGTAGGTATTTGGACAGTAAATATGTTATGTATGCTTTTGTTATCTAAGGATGATTGTAACATAAGACACCCAGCCTCTAACGCTTTCACTACCAAAATCACTTATACAGAATTCTGCATTGAAATAAATTAAAAACAAAAAATTTGCATATAAAAGCTCATTCAAGCGTCCCCTGTCATTGTTTGAATTTCCCTTTCTGGATCCTTGAAGTTTATCACGTTTGCAGCAAATGGAGATTTTTCCCAATGTTTGCAATGACGCTACACAAAGGCAGTTGGTGGATAACACTGTTTGTGTGCTGTTTTTGGGTATGGTTGCTGGTTTTCAGTTTAACCCCTGAAGAATCAAGCCCTTTAAGGCTAGGGTCAGACGAACGCAGTTTTAACGTGCGTTTAGCCGCATGAAATCATGGCCGTGCTAGCAGCAAATGACGTCCAATGCCGGGGAACACACGACGAACGGCCGCATGAAAGCTCGTCCGTGCAACGCAAGTGGCAAACGAACGCATTTTTTCGAGAACGTCAAACCGCTACTACTGACGTACAGAGTGCGCTGCGTCTGCTAGCGGCGTGTTTGCGTGATTGGGAGACGTCAGACGCTGCTAATGTCCGGCTAACATAACGTCCAGACACAAAAAGGGTTTTATTGATGATCCGTACAAAATCACGGACGAAAGGGCGCATCGTATGACCGCTATCGCGTATTCCGTGAAAAAATACGTCCATTCGTTCGAACGCACTTTTTCACGGACAACGTGAAAAATGCGTTCGTCTGACCCTAGCCTTAGCTGTGCCGTGCGTTAAGGCCCAGAGCAATTTTTTGCAGTTTTTGCTTTTACGTACTTTTGCTCGCCATATATCACAAGAGGTGCATTTCTGTTTAATGGTAAAATTTCGCAAAGACCTGGTATGCAGGGGACTCATATTTAAATTACAGTCACTTCATCCAAAAGTTCTTATTAATCAGGGGTCAAGTCCAGGGGGAATGTGTAGGAATGCAGTTCCTCACTACTTTTGCAAAGGGAATGGCGTTCCCATTGGTCTCATACATTATAAAGCTTGTATTCAGGTGTTCCATCACATCTTTCCCTGTTAAGTCACAACAAATATATGGTTTATGACATATTTTTTGCAACAACATACATACATACACACCAAGAAAGAGCACTCCATATAATTGACGACCTTCTTCCATCATTTTCTGTGGCAAAAAAACACAGTTTTAAAAATGTTCAAAAAAAAACCTGACTAAGGTAAAATGATGGGGATTCAGTTCACAAAGTATGATCATAATTTGCATAAGCCTGTCACATGATCATACTTTGTGAACTGAATCCTCATCATTTTACCTCAGTCAGGTTTTTTTTTGAAAATTTTTAAAACTATTTTTTTGCCACAGAAAATGATTGAAGAAGGTGGTCAATAATATGGAGTGCTCTTTCTTGGTATTTTGTCTTTAATGTCTTAGACGCACCCACTTAGGCTAGGGTCAGACGAACGCATTTTTCACGTTGTCCGTGAAAAAGTGCGGTCGAACGAACGTACGTATTTTTCCCCGGAATACGCGATAGCAGTCATACGATGCGCCTTTTCGTCCGTGATTTTGTACGGATCATCAATAAAACACTTTTTGCGTCTGGACGTTATGTTGGCCGGACATTAGCAGTGTCTGACGTCTCCTAATCACACACACACGCCGCTATGCGGCCGCAGCGCACTCTGTACGTCAGTAGTAGCGGTTTGACGTTCTCGAAAAAATGCGTTCGTTGGCCATTTGCGTTGCGCGGACGAACTTTCGTGCGGCCGTTCGTCGTATGTTCCCCGGCATTGGACGTCATTTGCTGCTAGTACGGCCGTGATCTCGTGCGGCTAAGGCTAGGGACAGATGAGCGCATTTTCTGCAGCCACCGTCAAAATGTACGTCGATGCGTGCGCACGCATTTTTTCACGGAATACGCTTAAGTGGTCAGACGATGCGCAATTCTGGACGTATTTCATGACGATGGGGTGAAAAGAAGTCTAGGGAAATCCGGCTGTTTGAACGTTATGTTGGCCGCACACTAGCAGCGTCTGACATCTCCTAATCACGCACACACGCTGCTATGCGGCCGCAGCGCACTTTGTACGTCAGTAGCAGCGGTTTCACGTTCTGATAAAAATGCGTTCATTTGCTGGTTGCGTGGTGTCGGCGCACTTTCGTACGCACGTACTGCGTATATTGGCCGTCATTGGCCGTTATGTGCTGCTACTGCCGCCGTGATTTAGTGCGCCTGCACGCGCGTTCCGACTGCCCCACTCTGACCCTAGCCTTAACGCACGTGAAAAATGCGTTCGTCTGACCCTAGCCTAAGTTTTGAGGTTGAGTGCAAACTTCTGCTATATATATATAAAATTGTAGAAGACCTTTACAAATCCCAGAAATTCAGAGAACTGCTTGCCCACAGAGTTCATGTGCTGTCCCCATGTGCAGCAAGGAACTCTGGGTAGGACATGCAAATGATATATATATATGCATTTGAAGGGGATAAGAATTGTTTGTAGGCATTTAAAGGGTTAAACCTGGTTAAATCTCCTGTTTTTAAATGAATTTAGCTGCTGTTGTGGTTTCTTCTGTACTGTTTGTGCATGTTGTTTGGAGTGCTCTCTTCTTGGTTTGTTATATATATATATATATATAGTATTTTACCAGGAAGGATACACTGAGATTTCTCTCGATTTAAGTAGTAATCTCAGATTTGAGTGCATGTTTGTGATAAGTGTGATATGATAATTGCAAACTGAGGGACAGAAATCTTGAGGAGTTCCCACACTTCTTTTTTGACATCACTGCTATACTAGATAGTTAGAAATTATAATAGCAATACCTCAAGGAAAATGCTCTGTTTTATTACGTTCTCTTCAATTGTTTTAATGCTTGTTATAATTATGTTTTATCCAGTCATACAGGGGTCAAGTCTAGGGGGAACGCGTGGGAACACAGTTCCTGCTCTATTTTTGCAGAGGGAATGGCGTTCCCTTTGGTCTCACACACTATAAAGCTTGCATGCAGGTGTTCAGCCATACGTTTCCCTGTTAAATCATATATTTATTGTGACATCATGCATATTTTGCTAAACTTCATATATAAATAAACATCAAATTTGTGTGTATGTTTGTGCTACGCGCGAGATGATAATTGCTAATTGGAGGACAGAAATCTTGGTTAGTTCCCTCACTTCTTTTTTTTTTGTACTTGACCCCTGCAGTCATACGTATCCTTAAAAGAATAATATGTGTAATAAACTGAACGTAGGTGAGAGAAACACGAAAATCAGAGCCGAACAAACACACAACTCAAAAGAATCCTTTGTAATGCTTACAAAACGCAACATTCCCTAAAGTAAGATAAATAGTAAAAAAGGAAACATTTACATTCCCTGTATGTGAAAATGGAAATATCTCTGCGCAGCCTGTGTCTGGTTGTTTTACTGGAGTTTTTCTGTTGGTTTTGTACTCCTGTATTACAACATTGTTGCCGTTGTACAAATTACTACAGTAATAACTGCCTTATTTCCTTTAAAAAAAAAAAGTGACATATGGGTTAAAAAAAAGCCCTCGATAGATTCCGCTAAACAGATCGCCTCATCATTAACGAACACAGACTGGAGTATGACTTGGGCGAGCGCTACTGAACACCATTGTGCGTCTGCCAAACAGATTTTGTAAAGGCTATTGTGCTTTTTTCTTTTAAATAAAAAAAGTTTGTCTTAACCCCTTGAGGACCAGAGCCGTGCAAAACGACTGTTGAGTTACAATATTTTCCTAGTGTCAACAAGGAAGATAAAAAAAAACAAGTTTAACTCTGTCGCAACCTCTTTATCACTTCATATCTTACATTTGTGGCAATGCCAGGGTTAACAGGAGACCCTTACCTTTGGTGGAAGCGTGAAGAGTATGGGCAGGAGAATCAGAGGAGTCGCAATCAACACAATGTACCGCTTTATGCACCAGGCTTTCTTGACTAGAGCTACCAGTGTAGACATAGCGTAGTGCAGAGACTGAATGGGGTCAAACTCTGCTTTGCTGCTTGATTTTTATATGAACCTGGTGGGAGGAGCTACTGCATTTCCCAGGCCACACCCACTCTCCAAGGACCTCCCACCCAGGTAATATCATTCATAAGGTTAAAATACAATTTTAATCTCTACATTACTGCAAACACCTGAATCTGCAGTCTGGTTTGTGTGTTTTTTTTTTTTTTACAGTGTTCCTGTTTTTTTCTGCTGAATTGTTAAAAAAAAACGCAAACGTTTGAAATATTTATCTAGTCATTTCAAGTGTCAATGCATTCTAAAATGTGGAAGGCCGAGAGATACGTTTTAGGGTTATTCACTAAACTGGTTATACAAAGAGCGGCGAACTTGTCACTAAAGGGCATCGAACGGTGAATTTCCCCATGGTGCAATTTCATGGCAGTTTGGCTATTAACAGGGTTATTCAAAGAGAATCGAAAAGTCACCGCACTTTCGGTGACTTTTCGTTCTCTTCAATTCGGTGCGATTCGTCAATCTCATTTCGGCGACCCTGCGGTGTATTCAGCAAGCACCACAGGGCCGTCGATGTGCAGGGAAAAGCCACCGCAAACACGACGAACACTGACCGCAAAACACGGCGAATGCACGCCGAAAACCAGCAAAAACATCTGGATTAACCCAGCCGAGCACACCGGAGAAACCCAAGCAGGAGCCAATCACAGTGCAGAGCAGCCGCCGGAAAAAGTCAACAACGCAGACTTATGGAGTGGAAAAAAAAACAGTTTGCTTGAATGTTTGAAAAGGTAACGCTGTTTGCAAAGAAGCTACAGAACGAAAATGCCTGGAATTTACATATGAGGTCCAAGGAATGAGAATAAAAAGGGCTGTTACAGAAAAAACAACAAATATTTAAAACAATTTTTTAAAAAATCAGCAATCATTTTTGGGCAAAAAAATCCTTGAAAATGCTTAAAATATCCCAACAAATCTATAAATAAAGAGACTTTTTATTGCAGAATAATATAATCAACGGTTTATTAGATATTGAATTAAAACGGGAATATTTTTAACATTGAAGCCTATGGGATTCGCCTGAATAAATCTGCCGCGTGAAGCCACTGAATGGCAGGGCAATTCGGCAACTTTTCACTGCTGGTTTTTGTTCTCTGAATAGATGAAGCATTGCTTCTCTATGGGGATTTCACTGCCCTCGAACAGGCACCGAACAGGCACCATATGTGCAGGCAATTCGCCAACTTTTGGCGAACTGCCTGCTCTCTGGATAGCCAAATGGCCAGGAAAGTAACCGAACGCTGAATTTCAGCATTCGGTTACCTTTCGGCAGCCATTCGGATCTCTTTGAATAATCCTGTAAGAGAGCTGTCAATTCGTCAAATACTAGCTAATTGACAGCGAAATACGGTGCAGATCGCCGCAGTTCTCTGCAATTCAGCGATCTTCGGCAGCAGCAACATCGTCCCATAGAGAAGTAATGGTTAATCTATTCAGAGAATGCCGAACTGCACCGAAATATCAGTGTAATGCCCTGATTTTTGGTGTTTCAGTGCAACAGGTTTAAAAAGGCGAATCCCGTAGGATTCAATGTAAAAAAATATTACTGTTTTTAATTATTTTTTTATTCAACCATTTATTCTTTACATTCAGTCTTTTTATTTATTTATTTTTGGGATTTTTTTCCCTTTTTTTGGATTTTTTAGGTGAAATTTTTGATTTCCAATTTTTTTTTAATCGCGGTTTTTTTTACTCTTTAACAGACCTTTCTATTGTTTTTTAAAGGACCTTTTTATTATTTCCGCACATTTTCATGCAGTTTTATTGTTTTAAACACCTCTTAAGGAATAGTGGTGTTCTGTTTTTTTGTTCTGCAGCTCTGTGGAGTTCGGCGGTCGGTAGTTCAGCGCTCTTCGGCGGTCTTTGTTGGGCTGATTGGCGGGTAGTGTCATTCGGCAGGTGGAGGCTCCACGTTTGGCGCACTTTAGGTACCCTGCGCTGAATAGTGAGTTCACAGTAGGGTCGGTGATCTGTAATCGCTGAAGCATACAGAAGTGCACCGAACGAGAAAGCACTGACATTTCACTATGAAAAGTCAGTGCTTTCTGAATAACCCTTTAAAACAATCAATTTAGTTTTTTTTTTCTTTGTAGCACTTTTTTTATCTAAAAATGCTCAATTCGCTTCTCAATTTCTGACGTTTTCCCAGTCCAGCGATGAAGAATGTGCAATAAATGGATAAAGAACACTGCAATCTGTGTCTAATAGTAATCAGAGAAGCATATTTAGCATTTCACATCTTAGGACATCCACAACTCGATTATGTGTAAGTGACAAAGGTCCTGCAAATCAATGGGATTTTGTTTTGGATTCCCCTCTCACAGAAGAACAGTATTTCCCCCTGTTCCCTTTTTGTTTCACTTGCCTCAGTCCCTTAGATTGTAAGCTCACGGGATGTCTGGCTGAGCACTCCTATATAGTGCTTCATTAGCAGGACAATTATCCTATAGGCAGGGTCATCTGTTCCTTATTTTTTATTTGTTTTGTCATCACTGTCTGTGCTTCTTCATTCAGGGTTATTCAAAGAGATCCGAATGGCTGCCGAAAGGTAACCGAATGCTGAAATTCAGCGTTTGGTTACCTTTCCTGGCCATTCGGCTATTCAGAGAGCAGCTAGTTCGCCAAATCCTGCCGAACTGCCTGCACATACGGTGTCTGTTTGTTGCCTGTTCGAGGGCAGTGAAATCCCCATAGAGAAGCAATGCTTCGTCTTTTCAGAGAACAAAAAACCAGCAGGGAAAAGTTGCCAAAATGCCCTGTTGTTCGGTGGTTTCATGCGGCAGATTTATTCAGGCGAATCCCATAGGCTTCGATGTTAAAAATATTCCAGTTTAAATTCAATATCTAATAAACCGTTGATTATAATATTCTGCAGTAAAAAGTCTCTTTATGTATAGATTTTTTTAGGATCTTTTAGGCATTTTTCAGGATTTGTTTGTGAAAATTATTTTTCTGGTTTTTTTTTTTTTAATCATTTTTCATTTTTCTGTAACAGCCCTTTTTATTATCATTCATTGGATTTTATATGTAAATTTCAGACATTTTCGCTCAGTAGTTTCTTTGCAAACAGCGTTTCACTTTTCAAACATTCAAGCGTACTGTTTATCTAATTTTTTCACTCCATTCGTCTGAGGTGTCGGCTTTTTCCGGCAGCTGCTCTGCGTGTGATCAGCTCGTGCTCGGCTTTTTCCGGCGGGTTAATCCAGATGTTTTTGCGGGTTTCAGTGTGCATTCGCCATCTCTTTGCGGTGAGTTTTCGGAGGGATTTCGGCGACCTTTCCTGCAATTTGGGGGCCCTGTGGTGCTTGCTGAATACACCGTAGGGCCGCCGAAATGGGATCGCCAAATCCTACCGAATTGAAGAGAACGAAAAGTCATCGAACGTGCAGTGACTTTGATTCTCTTTGAATTACCCTGTATGTGTAAGTGACAAAGGTCCTAAAGGTCCTTTGTTTATCCTAAACAAAAGATAAATCCAGGTAAAGTATCCATGTAATTGAGCAGACTAGATGGGCCGAAAGGTTCTTATCTGCCGACATTTTTCTATGTTTCTATGTCCTGCAAATCAATGGGATTATGCTTTAGATTCCCCACTCACAGAAGAACAGTATTTCCCCCCTATTCCCTTTTGGTTTCACTTGCCTCAGTCCCTTAGATTGTAAGATCACGGGATGTCTGGCTGAGCACTCCTATATAGTGCTGCATTAGCAGGACAATTATCCTGTTTTATTTTTTTTTTCATCTGTCTGTGCTTCCTCATTGTAAAGCACTATGGAATCTGTTGGCGCTATATAAGTACTTATAGATGTATAAATAGTTACAGTTATATCTAAAAGATAAGAATATTATTTCCATATTTATCCACTGCCATGCTATTTACATAAATGCATCATTAAAATTCAATTAAAGACATTTCTGTAAACACTTCTTATTTCACATTGTTTTTATTATTCTATGTGCATATTTATTACTTTGGGGACTTAACAAGAACATTATTATCATGGTTTAAAAGGAAGTATGCTGCAACCAGAAGAAACATACTGAAGGCATATTCTCTAGACTTCTTCATTGGTTAACTGTTTAGTAAATTTGACCCAATAAGGCCAGTGTCAGACGAGCGCACTACGTGCACTCATACTGTCGTGCCACCCGTCACAGCGTTGTGACGTTTCAACAGGGCCGGCCACACACTGTAACGCGCGCACAAATTGCCCGCACTACAGCGGACTTGCTGAAATCCCATCGAAATCCCTGTCGAAACGCTGTGATCAGTGTTGCTGCAGGGGCTGATTCTCTAGTGTGTGATTGCGAGTAGCAATACAGGATGAAATTACTGTACATTGGGCATCGGATTAATTGGGCACCTACCACACTGCAGACTAGCTTCCGTAGGGGTTATTCACAAAGCATTTCACAAAAGTATGATCCAAGGACCAACAGGAGATGCATCCCCGTGCAGCTTCCCCTGTTGCTCTTTAGACTTTACTTTTGGGAAATGCTGGGGTTTGTTGGGGTTGCAATATCAACAAACGCCGGCACTTCGTGAATATCCCTTTTGTATATACCTTCCAGTGTCAGTAATTTTCCGGTGATGAGGGAAACCTGTTAGCAGTAGAATAAGTGACCTTTTCTCCTTAATTTTGCGACCACAGTGAGAAAAAAGCAAACTATCAAATAGTTAAAAAAAAATTACTTTTTTTTTGTACTCTCACTGTCTCTATTTCTACTTTGGATTTTAAGTTAATTCTCAGTCACTGCGCACCAGCAACCAATTACGCTGCCTCAAACTAGGCTTGTGCACCGATTTTTTTTTCGGTTCGATTCGGTTCGGCTCGTTCGGATGTTTAAACTTTTCGATTCGGCTCGTTTCGACCGATTTCTGTTTCGATTCGGTTCGGTTCGACTCGTTTTTCGTGTACATTTTTTTTTCGGAATATCGACCATTTTTCGTATTTTCGGGTCACTTAGCTCGTTTTTTGTATCGACTTTTCGAGATTTCGGAAATTTTCGTATTTTTTGGAACCTCTGTTTTCCTCGTTTCAAAGTTTGGTAGTCCCTGAACCAAAGAGGAGGAGCTGCTCGCGTGTAAATTCACATATATATAGCAGAGGCTGTCAGCAGGATCTGCCCAATTATTTAGAGGAAAAAAATGTGAACTGTTTTTTACAGTTTCTGTTATATGGTTAGGGTAGGATCTTGGGTTCCTGCAGAGGTTTGGCCAGGACAGGTGTTAACCTCTTAATTAACCTCAACCAAGAGATGTCCTTTTGGTTTAAGTCTTGGACATAGAGTATTGAAGATCACTCCTGAATTTCCCAACAACTTTGAAGTGGACAGTCATCACCGAATTTCAGAATAAAACAGCTGGAACCGAAATCACGAATGGAACCGAAATCATGAATAGAGTGAAAATAAATTTCGATTTGACACATTTCAAGTCCATTCGAAAATTCCAAAAATATTTCGTTTCGGCTCGGAAAACTATTTTCTGATCTAAAAATTTTCGGAAAATCGTCCGCATCCGAAAACACGAATCGGGAAATTTCGTGAAAATTCCGAAATTCCGAAACCCGAAACGCACATCCCTACCTCAAACTCCTACTATGCTCGGGCTGCTGTAAGGACTAAAGTAAACACAACATAGGACTACTGTGGCGCTAAGAGAAGGATAGGGTATATGTATACAAAAGGGAGCTGCTAGAATCCTATAAAGTTAGTTTGTCCAACTAACAAGCAAAGATAAATATACAAACACAAAAACAAGGACAGCGCTCCCACGAAAAGTTATATCCTTTCAACCAAAAAGAAATTGCGACAGAAAATCTTTCTGCTTTTTAACTGCACAGTCTATTATTCGCTACAAATTCTTATTAAAGAGAAAAAAAAAAAATTGGTATATAGAAATTGTAGATTCAGAAAAAATACCTCAAAGTAGAAGTCACCAGTAGAGAAGAAATCTTCACACGAATATATATATATGGGACCACTCCCTCGAACTTTGTCAGTTTCTAGGATCGTCTTTTCATCCAATAAAGGGCTCCAAACATTCAATTCGCCCTCCTGGTGTGTATCCACAGTAGAAAGGAGACTCAACACAAGATCCACACCTCCTCCCGAGATGCACAGGGAACACTGATGAATCCCTGGGTGGGGTTAACCGTTGCGTTGCTGCAGGAATCTCTTCAGAAAACTCCTCAGAGAAAACAACAGAACAACAATAGTGCAGCCAGTTTTTACAGGGACAGAGTATAAAACCTTTATATGGTAATAAACTTACCCTGTTCAGAGCCTAACCTGGCTCGGGGAAAACTCGCATAGGGTTGTAAGGAGTGGCACAGCCCTTAAAAAGCCATCTCAGTTTAGAGTCATCAATGTAGTCAGCAAGTGAAAATAATAAAACATTTATTCCAATAATCTGAAATATCAGTGATAAAAAAGACAGGAACCAGACGCGTTTCGCGCTTTACAGAGCTTCTTCAGTGGTAAAACAGACAAACAAGGGTACATTTCAAAAAAGGGGTTCATTATATACTCAAAGACATTGAGGCTAGGGTCAGACGAACGCATTTCCGCGTTGTCTGTGAAAAAGTGCGTTCGAACGAATGGACGCATTTTTTCACGGAGTACGCGATAGCGGTCATACGATGCGCATTTGCGTTCGTGATTTTGTACGGATCATCAATAAAACACTTTTTGCATCTGGACGTTATGTTGGCCGGACATTAGCAGTGTCTGACATCTCCAAATCACGCACACACGCCACTAGCGGACGCAGCGCACTCTGTACGACCGTACTAGCGGTTTGACGTTCTCGACAAAATGCATTCGTTTGCCACTTGCGTTGCACGGCCGGACTTTCGTGCGACCGTACTTCGTATATTGGCCGTCATTGCCCGTCATTTGCTGCTAGTGCGGCCGTAATTAAGTGCGCCAGAACGCACGTTTAAAGTGCGCTAGTCTGACCCCAGCCTTAGTAAATGAGCCAGCAGCCCAAATAACCCACCCACTTCCAAATTGGAATACATACAATTAAACATATAAATGTGTTGATAAAAGTCAAAAAACAAAGTACATATGCAGATCCAAAGCTTCTCCCTAGAACTTAACATCATCTGAACATAAAATTAAAAAAATAGTAGATATAGCCAATCCATTTTATCGTTGGTCATCCGCTGTATTTAAACAGATCTTTACTAAATGAGCCGGCAACCTAAAAGGCCCGCCCTCTTCAAGTTTAAAATACACAAAACTGGCAATGTTAATATATAAAATTGACACACTACATATATACTGTAGATCGCTGCTCTTCGATCACCTCTTAAGGTCCTACCGCCATAAAGGCAGAGAAAATCTAAAAAATTATTAAATCCGTCCTATAAACGAAAAAACTAGAAGAAAGTGCATCAAAATGATGAAAATGTAAAAAAAAAAAGAAGAAGAAATTACAAAATAAAATAAAAAATACAAAATAAAAAAAGAAAAACAGAAAAAAGTGCCTACAAAAATGATTGCTAATATAGGAAATAATGAACGCTAAAACCAATGGGCAATAGAGAGCCCTAAAAGGAAAAAAAAAAATGATTATTTTTTCAAACCTTAATACATGAGAAGGGGTTAACTATCCAATAAAATGAGAGATAGGTAAATTATAAAAGTGTAGGTGGAAAAAACATATATCATATGACAGTAGGTTATAAAAAATGGCAAAGTTCAAAATCAGAGTTGAGACCCCTGGGAATCAGGGAATCGAACCTATAGATGAGTTTCATCTCTTCTCGGCCGATTTTGCCTATAAAGTCTTCTCCCCGCCAATCCTTTTGGACTTTTTTAAGGGCAAAAAAAGTGAGACCTGTAGGGTCTTTATTATGTTTCATTAAAAAATGTGCCGATACAGAGTGTTTTTCGTATCCTTTCCGAATATTGCGCACATGTTCCATGATCCGCACATACAGCTGGCGTGTGCTTCTGCCAAAGTATAATAGATGACAGGGGCAAATAAGTCCATAAATAACATCCTTGGACCTGCAATTAATAACTTGTTGGATTTTAAAACTCTCTTTGAATTCAAACGTACTAAAATATTGCTTTTTCAGGTGCAAGTTTCTACAGGCGAGGCAGTAACCACATCTATGAAACCCTACTTTAAGATTGAAAGGATTCTGCAGATTCTTCGTTTTTCTATTGTGAACAATTTTTTGTTTAATATTCGAGGCCCCTCGATTAATGATTTGTGGCCGATCAGGCATAAAATCATCCAATGCCGGATCTTCCAATAAAATGTGCCAGTGTTTGTGGATACTTTTATTAATATTCGCGCATTGACTGTTAAAATTATATAGGAAGGGGACCTTAGATTGAAAATCATCATTCTTAAATTTATAATGAATAAATTCGTTCCTATCTTTCTCTCGAGTCTGTATAACAAGATCATCCAGAATGGCCCCATCAAAACCTTTTTCAATAAAACTCTGTTTCAAAGTCTGAGATTGAATGTCATACTGAGTAACATCGGTACAATTCCTACGAATTCTTACAAGTTGACTGTTAGGAACATTTTTTAGCCACGGCTTAGCGTGGCAACTCGAAAAACTAATAAAATTGCTGACATCCACCGATTTAAAGTATGTTTTGGTTTTAACACAATTTTCATCAATAAAAATAGTTAAGTTTAAAAAATGTATTTCACTTTTATGGGAGTGGGTCTCTAAAACAATACCACTGTTATTTGAATTCAGATCATCAATAAAGTTCTTCAATATATCATCCCTTCCTTTCCAAATAAAAAATAGATCATCAATATATCTACAGTAGAGGACCAGGTGTTGCGCCCAACATGGCATCCAACTGCGTTCCCAGAAAGCCATGAAAAGATTTGCATAACTAGGCGCAAACCTGGTCCCCATCGCCTTACCTTTCCGTTGAAGATAAAACTGATCGTTAAAAGCAAAAAAATTATTACTGAGAATGAACTCTATACCTAGTAAGATAAATCTAATTTGCGATTCTTCGAACTCGGAATTTTGTTCTAAATAAAAATGGACTGCTTCAATACCCTGATCATGAGGGATAATACTGTATAATGAACGAACGTCACAGGTGACTAAGATATACGATGGATCCCATACTATTGTCTCTAAAATTTGTAATAGATGGATAGTATCCTTAAGATACAAAGGGATCTTTTTGACTAAAGGTTGTAAAAGAATGTCGATATATTGCGACAATCTACTGGTAAGTGAATGTACACCAGTCTTCCAGGGGGATTTATTAGATCTTTATGTATCTTTGGAAGTAAATACAGAATAGGAATTCTAGGAAAGGGAATATTCAAATACAGGTACTCTTTTTCTGTTAGAATGCCACTGTCTTTCCCTTCCTTTAAGAGGTTAGTCAATTCAATCTTGGTTTTTCCATAGGATTGTATGAAAAAAGTGAGTAAGTATCGCGATCGTCTAATTGCCGCATCGCTTCACTGTTATATTTCTCCATACTTAAAAGAACTATCAACACATTTATACGTTTAATTGTATGTATTCCAATTTGGAAGTGGGCAGGTTATTTGGGCTGCTGGCTCATTTACCAATGTCTTTGAGTATATAATGAACTCCTTTTTGAAATGTACTCCTGTTTGTCTGTTTTACCACTGAAGAAGCTCTGTAAAGCGCGAAACGCGTCTGGTTCCTGTCTTTTTTATCACTGATATTTCAGATTATTGGAATAAATGTTTTATTATTTTCACTTGCTGACTACATTGATGACTCTAAACTGAGATGGCTTTTTAAGGGCTGTGCCACTCCTTACAACCCTATGCGAGTTTTCCCCGAGCCAGGTTAGGCTCTGAACAGGGTAAGTTTATTACCATATAAAGGTTTTATACTCTGTCCCTGTAAAAACTGGCTGCACTATTGTTATTCTGTTGTTTTCTCTGAGGAATTTTCTGAAGAGATCCCTGCAGCAACGCAACAGTTAACCCCACCCAGGGATTCATCAGTGTTCCCTGTGCATCTTTGGAGGAGGTGTGGATCTTGCGTTGAGGTTTCTTTCTACTGTGGATACACACCAGTAGGGCGAATTGAATGTTTTGAGCCCTTTATTGGATGAAAAGATGATCCTAGAAACTGACAAAGTTCGAGGGAGTGGTCCCATATATATATTCGAAGAGAGTAGATATGCCAAGAAGGCAGATCAGGGAGCGCAAAGGCAGACACTTAAAGCACTCTCACCAGGTGTCAGAGATGGAGTGCAAAAGGTATACTCATCTTGGGTATAGACCAGTAGAAAAATGCAACAAAATATACCTATAGAATAGAGAAAAACAACAAATTGCGCAATACCAAAGATGAAATGTGAACATTAACAAAATAACAATTGCGAACTCACAAAGGTGGAGGCTTTAGGCTCTCTGTCAGCGCCTGTAAGCCACTTGGAGGGGGGCTTCGCCCATAGTGTTCGATGGTTCTTGTCGCGCTTGATTTTCTTATATACACTCTCTCTTGTCCAGAATGGTGGAATGGTACAGATGTAACCTTAAACCAAAGCAGGGATACACCTGAGAAAATCCGTCAGCCAGGCCAGAGGGTCAATACCAGGAGATAAAATCAAAAGATATAACAGCGAGGAGACACTTAAACACACCGGGAGACCTTCTCTGACACCTGGTGAGAGTGCTTTAAGTGTCTGCCTTTGCGCTCCCTGATCTGCCTTCTTGGCATATCTACTCTCCTCTACTATTTTGTGGGTGAGGGATACACTCATTGGTGAGCTGCAACCATCCAATTCTCAATTCAGATCCTTTTTGTAGCGCCGTATAAACATCTTTCACCCATTTATTTGGGTTCCTTTGTTTCCATATATATATTCGTGTGAAGATTTCTTCTCAACTGGTGACTTTTACATTGAGGTATTTTTTCTGCATCTACAATTTCTATATACAAAACATATTTTTTTTTTCTCTCTTTAATAAGAATTTTGTAGTGAATAATAGACTGTGCAGTTAAAAAGCAGAAAGATTTTCTGTCGCAATTTCTTTTTGGTTGAAAAGATATAACTTTTCGTGGGAGCGCTGTCCTTGTTTTTGTGTTTGGCTGTAAGGACTAGAACATATACAGGGTTATTCACAGAGCTCCGAATTGTGTCCGAAAGGTAATCGAACAGTGAAATTCAACGTTCGGTTACCTTTCCTGGCCATTCGGCTATTCAGAGAGCAGGCAGTTCGCCAAATGTTGGCGAATTGCCTGCACATACGGTGCCTGTTCGAAGGCAGTGAATCCCCATAAAAAAGCAATGCTTCGTCTATTCAGAGAACAAAGACCAGCAGTGGAAAGTTGCCGAATTGCCCTGCCGTTCGGTGGTTTCATTCGACAGGTTTATTCAGGAGAATCCCATAGGCTTCAATGTTAAAAATATTCCTGTTTTAATTCAAAATCTAATAAACCGTTTATTATAATATTTTTCAGTAAAAAGTCTCTTTATTTTTAGATTTTTTTAGGATCTTTTAGGTATTTTTCGGGATTTTTTTGCGAATTTGTTTTGCCGTTTTTTTTTTTTTAATAGTTTTTTCTTTTTTCTGTAACAGCCCTTTTTATTATCATGCATCGGACCTTATATGTAAATTTCAGACATTTTCGTTCTGTAGTTTCTTTGCAAACTGCGTTTCTCTTTTCAAACATTCAAGCGTACTGTTTTTTTTTTGTTCACATTCGTCTGCGGTGTCGGATTTTTCCAGCGACTGCTCTGCGCTCTGATCGGCTCCTGCTCGGGTTTCTCCGGTGTGTTCGGCAGGTTAATCCAGATGTTTTTGTGGGTTTCGGTGTACGTTTGCCGGGTTTTGCGGTGAGTGTTCGTCGGGTTTGCGGCGGCTTTTCCCTGCACTACGACAGCCCTGTGGTGCATGCTGAATACACCGCAGGGTCGCCGAAATGCGATCGCCAAATCACCCCGAATTGAAGAGAACGAAAAGTCACCGAACGTGCGGTGACTTTTTGATTCTCTTTGAATAACCCTGTAAGTGCTACAGCGTGCACAAAATTATAAACAAAAGTCATGTACCCTCAATCCCAAACCATAATGTACATATAGGCCTCCGAAGATCATATATTAGGGCAGTGGTGGTAAGCAACCTCGGCCATCCAGATATTTCAGGAATTACATCACCCATAATGCACAGCTACTCGTTAGGTTGTCTGAGCCACATGGAAAATGTAGTTCCAAGACATCTGGAGAGCCAAGGCTGCTGACCTCTGCTTTAGGGTTTGCTCACACATTGCATTCATTGCTTACAAGTTGTAAGTCATCGCAAGCTGTTCTTTTTTTTTATTCTTTATTTATAGGAATTAAAATAGGTCACAAATCCAGCAGCAGGAAAGAAGTCTCTCAGCACCAACACAAGATATCACAGTAAAGCACAGCGAAAATAAAAAAATAAATAAAAACATTGCAAAAAGATAATCGAAATACAAAAGGCAGCACACAGAAAATAAAACGCTTCGAAAAGGTCTCAAAGAGAAATAAAATGACTTCAAGAGATGTCGCGAAAAAATGGGGCTCAAGTGTCCTCAGTGTCTCATACAAACACGAAGGGTTAACTCTGGGGAAATAAAGGGGGGATTGCACAGCAGATATTATAAAACGCCTCTAGGGTGCTTCAGCCCGCAACCTGAAACCGGGGCCCCAGCGCAGCGTAAGGGAGCCATCGTGAGGGATATATCTGTGTAACGGCTGGGTGGAGTAGAGGTAACATCACTGCTCTGCGTAGAGAGAGCCTGTGGAGACATGGGCTTGATCCCGGCAAGAGCACCTCTCCAGTTAGTGTCCTTGGGCAAGACACCTAACGGTACATACTCGCCACCCAGGACATACTTGAAAATGAGAGAAATCTCAATGTATACTTCCTGGTAAAACACGCAGCCTCAACAACCCCCTCTCCAGCGCCGTATAAAAGATGGAGACTCAGCTCCACATCTGCAATCAGTCCAAGAAGCTCAGACCGCGCCGTCTTCCTGTCTGACCTGGAAGTCTCGGTATCCGTCCCGGCGACCTCTGCGCATGTTCAGAATCCACATCAAACTGTTCATTTTAATGTTCTTTTTCATGAAAAAAACACGATAAACTTAAGCTATGAAGGGGACTTAAAAGGACAAAATCAGAAGCAATTAACCGAGTGTGCACACGTTCTACCCACGCTTCAATAACAGAGGTTTTTAGTAACACTGTAGCAGCTATTAAAGTGTTCAGTTGCCAATACTGTCGTGGAGGTTTTCATAAAAATAATGTGGAGAGTGCCTTGTTTTGGGGTGCACGGAGTGGACCCTGAATGCGCGGCGAAACCTGCAAAAGCTCAATAAATGCGATTATGGGTAAAATATGTAAATAAATAGCGCCTCACGTTATATAAACACACTGTGTAAACACGCAAACATGTTTGGGTTCTTGAAATGTTTGAAAGTGCCACTCGTGGAATAAAGAGCAGTGTGAGCTCCAAGTCCGCTGTTTAAAAGCCCCTTCATACTGAATAAGTTTGACCCCTGGTTTTAAGAACAGTAGCGCAGTTTAAGAGTTGTTGAGAGAGGAACAGTGTTCGAACAGTGACACATTGCGAGAAAAGAGGGGCCGTGTTCTTAAAGCTATATGGCTGTGCACAGGGAAGGTAGGAGAGGGAGAAACACCGAGACGTGGTGAGGGACGTAGAAACTGAGAGCATTCATTAACGCACCTCTGAACCTTGTTTAAAACCGACACACGCTGGGCTGTTAAACAGTAACACGTCTATTATGCGTTATTCATTTTCTAGAAATTTAATTGTGCGGCTGCCTTTTTACCTGATGAAAAACTTATCTTCAAACAAGGGAAATGAAATATGTGAAATTGATCAACAATTTATAAATTCAATGGAAAATTAAGGATACACAACCAAGTACTCCAAAATGAAAAAATAAAAAAAAAATTAAATCTTAATATGTAAAGCTGCCTGTCTTTATATCTATTTATTCACTAGTTTAGTCCTGGACCTCTATGTAAAGGAGAGCTCATTATATACCCTATTGCAAACAATGATAGCGTTTGAACAGGAATCAGCTTTGGAAAACCTGATGAGGAGTAGATAAAAACACAAACACAACAGATTGGCTCTTGAAGAGCTAAATAGCTTTAGTTTTGATTATATTGTTTTAACAAATACTTCAGGGTTATTCAAAGAGAATTGAAAAGTCACCGCACGTTCGGTGACTTTTCGTTCTCTTCAATTCGGTACGATTTGGCAATCCCATTTCGGCGACCCTGCGGTGTATTCAGCAAGCACCACAGGGCCGTCGTAGTGTAGGGAAAAGCCGCCGCATACCTGTCGAAAACTCACCGCAGAACCTGTCGAACGCACACCGAAACCCGCAAAAACATCTGGATTAACCCCGCTGAACATGCCGGAGAAACACGAGCAGCCGCCGATCACAGCATAGAGCAGCCGCCGGGAAAACCCGACACCGCAGACGAATGGAGTGAAAAAAAATAAACAGTACGCTTGAATGTTTGAAAAGTGAAATGCTGTTTGCAGAGAAACTAATGAGCGAAAATTTCTGAAATTTACATATGAGGTCCAATTCATGATAATAAAAAGGGCTGTTACAGAAAAAAGAAAAACTATATAAAAAGAAAAAAGGAAACAATTTGCAAAAAATCCCGAAAAATGCCTGAAAGATCCTAAAAAAACTAAAATTAAAGAGACTTTTTACTGCAGAATAAAATAATGAACGGTTTATTAGATATTGAATTAAAACGGGAATATTTTTAACATTGAAGCCTATGGGATTCTCCTGAATAAACCTGTCGAATGAAACCACCGAACAGCAGAGCATTTCGGCAACTTTTCACTGCTGGTTTCTGCTCTCTGAATAGACGAAGCATTGCTTCTCTATGGGGAATTTACTGCCCTCGAACAGGCAACGAGCAGGCACCGTATGTGCAGGCAATTCGCCAACATTTGGCGAACTGCCTGCTCTCTGGATAGCTAAATGGCCAAAAAAGGTAAGCGTACGCTGAATTTCAGCATTCGGTTACCTTTCGGCCACAGCTCTTTGAATAACCCTGTGTGTATTCATACGGAGGAATGCATTTATCTATGTCTGCAGGTAATTCTTAACAAAACAATAATCGTGTTAATAACTGGTTACCTCATTTCGCATTCTCCATTTTTTGCCTAAAATTCTTAAAAAATTAGTTTGAGTCAGGTTTATCTAATGAGTCAGACGTCCCGGACACTCATATACAGTATATGCAATTCAGAAAATGCTGGTGTTTGCCAATGTTGCAAACACTACCAAAAATTGCCATTGTTGCAGCAGCGACAAGTGCTGATACATAACAAAAGAGAAATCGGAAGAGAAGCTGTGACTTTTGCATGTTTTTAATTTTGTGAAGTGTTCTTAAAATGTTTGAAAAAGCCAATCGTTGTTGGTCGACGTTGCAATAATTGTAATTTTCACTGGTGTTTACAAGGTTGCCGTTGTCTGTCTAATCCAAATAGTCTAATTTCAAGTGTGAAGTGACGAAACCTTTTTTCTTACATATACTTTTTCGTCTCTCTTTTTGTAATTGTTAAAGATCTGGAGATAGGTATATTTTTAACAGAATGAGTGATGGAAATGTATACGTAATAACAAAACATGTATATCTGTAACGGAATACAGGAAAACGTATACATTCACAGTCTATGAAAAGAGTGGTTAGTGACTGTGTTCTCACAAAAAGCTATTCTCACAGCACTGGGACATGCGTAAACATTTCAGGAAATCTGGACTTATTCTACTCACATTTATTGTCAGAGCTACTCATTGAAATTATATTTGGGGAGGATTATATATATATGAGAGAGAGAGAGGCTAGTGGCACAAAATGGGAATTGACATGGCTCAATCAAGCACCAGATGTATAGCTCAACTACATTCATAAAATGTAAATGTAGTAGCTATTTTTGGCCAGCAGAGGGAGCCATCTGCCTATCAAATAGGGCTTCCGGACGGTGCTCATATACAATGTGTCACCTCTGTATATATTTACTGTGTGGGTAATGGAAAGTCTTTTCCGTAAAACCATTATGTTCCGCCAGTGGTTTTATAGAAAATCACTTGCTATCGAAGTGGATAAATGTATATTGTGTAACTTATAGCTAGATTAATCAATGATCGAATCTGTTCCAAAATGTGATAGATGCGATTTTTCGAGGGAATATCAAAGCTAGAAAATTGGGGCATTCTCCGATATTTAAGACCACCCAACAGAGCTGTGATATTTGTGCCATTATACGTATAGGAACTCACAGGTGTGGACTATGCGAACTGAATTACTCTCCAGCCAAAATCGTGGGGTACACCACTCCCTGCCGTCTCCACAAAAACAGCTTTGTTTGGAATAAAATATAAAGAGCACTGTCATGTGCCTTGAGCTAAAATTTCCCCTTAGCGTCCCTGTTTTACAAACAGATTACGAGGCAGGCGATGAATTCAGCAGCCTGCCCCGTAACGGCCGTTAACCCTCCAGGATGCTCCTGTAAGATTCCATAGGACTCCATTAAGGGTTGTGCTGCCGGGTCACTTGACCTGCAAGATCTTGCTCTTTTGAGATCGGCAGGTTGGCAGAGTGATTCGCCATTCTTGCCGCGGGTTGAGAGGTATCTGATTTTTGGGGTGGGATTCCAGCCAGTGCTGACTGATTCCATAGAAGCAGTATCAGTTAGAATCAGCATAGAGCTGTGGCTAACTTTTCAGTTAGCCGCAGCGTTGCGTAATTAGCATTAGGACTTTGCAGTCCTAGCACTGATTACTCTTTCAGCATCTGATCTGGGCGTCCCGCTATTACCTCTTTTAACCTTGCTCCAACGCTCAGGTATGTGAGCATGAGTGCTAGAGTTAAGGAGGTGATAGAGTCTAGACATGCGCACAGTGGGTTTTTTTTCGTTATGTTTCATTTCTGATTTTTTTTCGTCCCGTTTTATGAAATTTTAATTTTAACGTTTTTTTCCGTTTCGTGTAATTTTAAAGAGTTTTTTTTTTTTCGTTTCAGGTGTTCGTTATTTTACCATTTCGGACCGATCTGAAATCTCAGATCCTCAGGTATCGTTTTGGGATCACTTCGGTTTACGTTTTTATTGGTTATTTCATTTTTGGATCACTTCATTTTTCGTTTTTATGTTTTAGTTTTTCGGGGTTTTTTTACGATTTCAGGCAATTTGTAATTTCAGACGGCAGATATTTCGTTTTTAAGAGTTATTTAATTCTTTATGAGTTATTTCAGAATGTGAAATAGATTGCTACCAATAAAATGAAAATACCAGTGTCACGGGGCTTCAGGCTGATGCCAAGGAGGGCCCTTTATACTGTGTGAGTGTTAAGCCCTTTGGCAGGTTTGATGCTGGCTGCATGATGCTGAACCCAGCACACAGATGCTGCTGAACACAAATGATAGAACAGGATACACACACAAGAGGGATCCCTGCACTGGGGTAAGGTCCTTATAGTGGCATTCTAAATCTATGCAGGATACAGGGCAAGGATTAAACGCCACAAATACAACAGGGATAGGCAAGAGACCACAATTCGAAATGCCCAACAGCAAACACAGAACCCTAAACTAGAATGCAGTCCTTGAGCTGGCCTCTAACACAGACTATAATATGCTGCTGGGCAAAAGTACACACAGACAAGAAACCAGGACACACAGAATATAAACAGGAATAATCAAGAGTAGTCAGGGAAAGCAAGGTCTGGATGCCAGAGAAGAGTGTCAGCCATTTGCCAGGGATCTTGAACCAGAAGAGTAGGTCAGACAAGCCGAGGTTGGTACACAGTATATATTAGAATACAGGGTACAGGGTACAAGGAGCAGACAAGAGAATGATCAAGAATATAAGCCAATAGTCATACACAGGGTAGGAGAACAAATATCACAATTGCAGGCACTCTCACCACAAGGGGGCCTGGCTGAAACGTGAAACCGTGACAAAGAAGTCAACCGTTTTTCTTTCACTTGCAGCATAAAGCCAATTTGTTTATTTATTTTTCAGGGTTTATTTGTCATTTTTTGTGTGAATTTTTAGGTTTCCTAACTTATTTTAAAGAAAAGAGGCGTTTTTTCCCATAGGTTTCAATGAAAAAAAATATTTGCGTTTTTATTAAATATTTATTAAACCGTAAAAAAAATTTCACTTGCAGCAAAAAAGCCATTTTATATATTTATTTTTTAGGATATTTCGGGATTTCTTGGGTGAAATTTTATTATTACTAATTTATTTTAAAACAAGGCTTTTTTTCTGTTCTGCAATGAAATGAATAGAGATACGTCAGTGTAAAACTCCAATACTAGTATCACCGCTGACCCACAGCCCCACCGTCAACTCATTGCCAGCCACTGAGAGTTGTACATGATACATGGAGCTGTTAGCCACCAACATATTTTTTACAAATACTTCATGAGAAGGGAGGTGACATGTACTCATTGTCAACATCTCAGCAATAGAGATATTTTTCCAGTGATAGAATAAAGGATATTGATTGACTGAGATAGTAAGTAAAATTTAACTTTTATTGGAAACTATAAAACAGAAAAACATAATGACAAACCAAGGAAAGGATAAAAAGTCTCTGTGGCTCCAGTCAGCGTAATAAATGCCACATAGGTGCACGTAGATAAGTCTCTCAGATGGGATACAAACAACCTAAATTCCGTCAACTCCTATCAAAGTGAAGAAACGGGCCTTTGTGGGTCCGTATAATAGGACAGAGAGAAGCTGCTATAGAGAGAGTTCCCAATAGGATGAGTGGCAAGTGAAATTTCAATAGATAAAGGAAAGGTTGAGGACCAAAATCAATGCTGGGAGCACTACCAGCTTAGAGCCAACCCACCCCAAGATTAACACCAAGCTACAGATACTAAAAAAATATTAAAATCAAAAACAAAATCTGCATGGCAGTAAGCACTCCATCACGTGACGCGTTTCGCCATAAACACTGGTGTCCTCAGGAGCATGCAGGAAGTAATGCTCAGTCTGGCAGCGTAACAAGAAATAAGCAGGAATTTAGGATGTTTGTATCCCATATGAGAGACTTATCTAGGTGCACCTAGTACCCTATGTGGCATTTATTACGCTGATTGGAGCCACAGGCTTTTTATCTATTCCTTGTCATCATGTTGTTCTGTTTTTTAGTTTCCAATAAAAGTTAAATTTTACTTACAAGCTCCTATCTCAGTCAATCAATATCCTTTGTTCTATCCATGTTCCAGGGTTACCCCCATTTCAGGGGTTTTCTTTCGTGCTTCCACTTATTTACCTGCCTTAGTATAGACCATATATTTCCAAATATATTTTTCCAGTGCACTAATATTAGATACGGCCAGCACCACCACTACCTTCTCTGCTTTTTCTACACAGGATGGAACACATGCTCATATCTAGAATAGGGATGGGCTGGCGGTTCGATCCAAACATGAGTTTGATTCGAACATTGCCCGTTTGGCTGTTCGGCGAACATTGAACATTTCCGCGTGTTCGCCGCATGTTGGCCCACAATGCACCACAATGCACTTTTACACTGGCCTGAAGCTTGTAATTGGCTACAGCCTTGCACCTGACCACAGGTCAGGTGCAAGACTATGCCAATCAGGGCTCAGAGTCCTGATTGGGCAAATTTTGCCCAATCACGGGCTCACAGAGCTAAGTCCCGCAGCACACTATATAAGGCTTCCCTGCAGCCCCAGCACATGTTTTTTTTGCAGGAGTGAGAGGAGATTGTTCTTTCAGTGTGTCTCACAGACGTCTAGCAGATTTCTGTGAATTGTAATCTGTGTCTTTTCACTGCCAGCTATTGGGGTCTCACATTCATCTAGCAGATATCTCAGATTTGTAATCTGTGTCTTCTCACTGCCAGCTATTGGGGTCTCAAAGACTTCTAGCAGATATCTGGGAATTGTAATCTGTGTCTTCTCACTGCCAGCTATTGGGGTCTCACAGACTTCTATCAGATATCTGGGAATTGTAATCTGTGTATTCCCACTGCCAGCTATTGGGGTCTCACAGACTTCTAGCAGATATCTGGTAATTGTAATATGTGTCTTTTCACTGTCAGCGATCAGGGGGTCCCACATACTTCTAGCAGATATCTGGGAATTGTAATCTGTGTCTTCTCACTGCCAGCGATCAGGAGGTCTCACATACTTCTAGCAGATATCTGGGAATTGTAATCTGTGTCTTCTCACTGCCAGCTATCAGGGGGTCCCACATACTTCTAGCAGATATCTGGGAATTGTAATCTGTGTCTTCTCACTGCCAGCTATCAGGGGGTCCCACAGACTTCTAGCAGATATATTGGAATTGTAATCTGTGTCTTCTCACTGCCAGCTATTGGGGTCTCACAGACTTCTATCAGATATCTGGGAATTGTAATCTGTGTCTTCTCACTGCCAGCTATCAGGGGGTCCCACATACGTCTAGCAGATATCTGGGAATTGTAATCTGTGTCTTCTCACTGCCAGCTATCAGGGGGTCCCACATACTTCTAGCAGATATCTGGGAATTGTAATCTGTGTCTTCTCACTGCCAGCTATCAGGGGGTCCCACAGACTTCTAGCAGATATATTGGAATTGTAATCTGTGTCTTCTCACTGCCAGCTATTGGGGTCTCACAGACTTCTATCAGATATCTGGGAATTGTAATCTGTGTCTTCTCACTGCCAGCTATCAGGGGGTCCCACATACGTCTAGCAGATATCTGGGAATTGTAATCTGTGTCTTCTCACTGCCAGCTATTGGGGGTCTCAAAGGCTTCTAGCAGATATCTGGGAATTGTAATCTGTGTCTTCTCACTGCCAGCTATTGGGGTCTCACATACTTCTAGCAGATATCTGGGAATTGTAATCTGTGTCTTCTCACTGCCAGCGATCAGGAGGTCTCACATACTTCTAGCAGATATCTGGGAATTGTAATCTGTGTCTTCTCACTGCCAGCTATCAGGGGGTCCCACATACTTCTAGCAGATATCTGGGAATTGTAATCTGTGTCTTCTCACTGCCAGCTATCAGGGGGTCCCACAGACTTCTAGCAGATATATTGGAATTGTAATCTGTGTCTTCTCACTGCCAGCTATTGGGGTCTCACAGACTTCTATCAGATATCTGGGAATTGTAATCTGTGTCTTCTCACTGCCAGCTATCAGGGGGTCCCACATACGTCTAGCAGATATCTGGGAATTGTAATCTGTGTCTTCTCACTGCCAGCTATTGGGGGTCTCAAAGGCTTCTAGCAGATATCTGGGAATTGTAATCTGTGTCTTCTCACTGCCAGCTATTGGGGTCTCACATACTTCTAGCAGATATCTGGGAATTGTAATCTGTGTTTTCTCACTGCCAGCTATTGGGGTCTCACAGACTTCTAGCAGATATCTGGGAATTCTAATCTGTGTCTTCTCACTGCCAGCTATCAGGGGGTCCCACATACGTCTAGCAGATATCTGGGAATTGTAATCTGTGTCTTCTCACTGCCAGCTATTGGGGGTCTCAAAGGCTTCTAGCAGATATCTGGGAATTGTAATCTGTGTCTTCTCACTGCCAGCTATTGGGGTCTCACATACTTCTAGCAGATATCTGGGAATTGTAATCTGTGTTTTCTCACTGCCAGCTATTGGGGTCTCACAGACTTCTAGCAGATATCTGGGAATTCTAATCTGTGTCTTCTCACTGCCAGCTATCAGGGGGTCCCACATACTTCTAGCAGATATCTGGGAATTGTAATCTGTGTCTTCTCACTGCCAGCTATTGGGGTCACAGACTTCTAGCAGATATCTGGGAATTGTATTCTGTGTCTTCTCACTGCCAGCTATCAGGGGTCCCACATACTTCTATCAGATATCTGGGAATCATAATTTGTGTCTTCTCACTGCCAGCTATTGGGGTCTCACAGACTTCTAACAGATATCTGGGAATTGTAATCTGTGTCTTCTCACTGCCAGCTATCAGGGGGTCCCACATACTTCTATCAGATATCTGGGAATTGTAATTTGTGTCTTCTCACTGCCAGCTATTGGGGGGTCCCACATACTTCTAGCAGATATCTGGGAATTGTAATTTGTGTCTTCTCACTGCCAGCTATTGGGGTCTCACAGACTTCTAGCAGATATCTGGGAATTGTAATCTGGGTGTTGCCAGCTATCAGGGTGTATCAATGACGTATAGCATTGTTCTGGAAAATCAGTATATCTTTAATCTAATCTAATCTAATCTACAACAAAAATGAGGCAGAACGTCCTCTATGAGCAACCGTAGCCAGTCTAAGGCATCAGATGTCAGAGCTCCAGGATCTCTGCTGTCTGGAAGTTCTTCACGACATGTGCAGCAGACTGCAGCGTTGCTATTTGTAAACTATGTCGGAAGAGGATCAAGCGTGGGAAAGACATCAGAAACTGGGGTACCACATTCTTGAGGCGACATATGATCATCTGCCACACATCCCGTTTGCACAACAATTTGCATAGGTTCTCCTCATCTGTCTCTACCCACACTATATGACCTGCCATGTCATTGCCTACAACCTCCACTGACAGGGATAATGCTACAATAATGGGTGTACCACGTCCTTCCTCTGAATCTGCCAGCATGCCATCAGCTGCAGATTTATGCAGTCAGATTTCGTTGCCCCAGCTGCTGCAGCGGAAGAAAAAATATTGTCCCAACCATCCACATGCACAACGACTAAATGCTAGCTTGGCAAAATTACTCGCATTACAGCTGCTGCCTTTCCAGCTGGTGGACTCTGCTCCTTCCGTGAATTTGCCGAATGTGCTGTACCACAGTGGCAGGTTCCAAAACGCCATTTCTTTTCATGGAAGGCCATTCCAGCACTATACCAGCACGTGGAAGACAATGTTATGGAGTCATTGGGAAAGGCAGTCAGCAGCAAGGTGCACATTACTTTAGACTCGTGGTGCAGCAAGCATGGACAGGGCCGTTACATTTCCTTCATGGCACACTGGGTAACTCTGCTTGCAGCTGGGAGGGATCCAGGACGGGGCTCTGTGCTGAAGCTTGCTTATCCACCACACCTCCAGAAAGCTACTTATATGAGTTCTGTCTGCTCCACCACCTCTTCCTTTTCCTCCTCCTCCTTCAATGTCTCTGGCGAAGTGGCAGTTAAACCGACGCGTGGCAGGGGTTACACAATGGCTCAAGCAAAAAGATGCCATACTGTGCTTGAGCTGATTTGTTTAGGGGACAGGAGCCACACCGGGCCAGAAATTCTGTCAGCTCTGCAGGGGCAGGTGCAGAGATGGTTAACACCACGCCAGCTTGAGCTGGGAATGGTCATCTGTGATAATGGCAGCAACCTTCTCTCTGCCCTACGCCTGGGTAAGTTGACGTATGTACCATGCCTAGCACACGTCCTAAATCTGGTGGTACAGCGTTTCCTAACCAGGTACCCAGGGTGGCAGAGCTTCTCAGCCAGACCAGAAAAGTCTGCAGCCACTTTAGACGGTCATTCCCAGCAAGTGTTTGCCTGGCAGAAATTCAAAGAGAATTCCACCTTCCCATAAACCTGTAACGTTGGGAGCTTCCAGCCCTACCTGTGTGCTTGAGGGCAGCCTATCTGATGCTGCTCGCTGACCAATGCCCGGTTTAAATGGAGACAGGCAGGGAGGTGGCTGCATGAGGCGCGGCTTGAGTGGGGGGCGTGGCCTGGTGAAGGTCTTTAAAAACCCTCAGTGTATTCTCAGCAGTTGCCAGATCGTGGTTATCCATACCTGAGCTCCTTGTACCTGACTGCTATATTGAATTAACCCGTTATTGACCTCTGCTTGTTTCTGACTATTCTGCCTTCTGTTGCCCTAGACCATTTTCTTGTACTACGCCACTGCTCTGATATCGACCCGGCTATTCCATTTGACCATTCTGAACTCTGTATTCCTGATTCTGGCTCGACTGACTACTCCCTGTGTTGTTAACCCTTTCTGTTTAGCTAGTTTACCTGGCCAATTCTAAGGACCAGACAGTTAGAGATCTTTCACGGCTACTCTGTTGGTAGCTTCTGGGCTCTGTGGAGTGTGGGGTGTTAAGTACTGCGTGGTGGGATCTGGGAACCGTGACATTACGATCTGGCCACTATGGATCCCGCAGACTTAACACAGCACTTGGCTAACTTTGTATCCAGACAGGATGAGCAGGATCATAGGATGGATCAGTTTGCTATTGGCTTTCGGTCTTTGTAATGCTCCAGCGGTATTCCAGGATTTTATTAATGATGTGCTCAGAGATTTCTTACAAACCTTTGTTATAGTATACCTAGACGATATATTGATTTACTCTCCCGATCTGAAAACCCACCATGCACATGTCAGACAGGTATTAGCAAAATTACTGGACAATGGTCTTTATTGCAAACTAGAGAAGTGTTTATTCGACATTACTACTGTGAAATTCCTTGGGTATATTATCACTCCAGAAGGTTTTGAGATGGATCCTTCTAAACTGACGGCCATCTCAGAATGGCCTCTCCCTCAAGGTCTCAAGGCCATACAGAGGTTTCTGGGGTTTTCCAACTATTATAGGAGATTTATCAAGAATTATTCCGCTGTAGCCTCCCCTATCATTAATATGACTCGTTTTTTCGGAAAGTCTGTTCTCGTTTCAAAGCAATAGATTTCGATTTGACACATTTCAAGTCCATTCGAAAATTCCGAAAATTTTTCGATTCGGCTCGGAAAACAGTTCGGATTCGACTTTTTCGGATCTAAAAAATTTCGGAATTTCGGCCGCATCGAAAGACCCGAATCGTGAAATTTCGTGAAAATTCCGAAATTCCGAAACCCAAAACGCACATCCCTAGTTCTTGCCTAGACCGTGTGGTGTCTACAGTATCATCGGTCAGAAAGTACGTCAGTTGTGCACAGACGCACAGTGTGCTCAGAATGCGTTCGTCTGACATTAGCCTTAAAAACCAGAGTTTAAGTACCAAAGAAATATACAGTATCTACCATTACACAGAACAATGAAGGGGGGAGCAAGTCCAGGGCAAGTTCATATTAAATTATGGTTAAAGATGTCATCTGCTCACCTCCAGACTTTTAATGTGTCCAAATAACAGATCAGTCAAGCAAGACTGAGCAAAAAGAACTGGATATTAGCAGTAGTTTCAAGCACCGAACAATTAAGATTGATATCTGTCAGCAAGCAATGCGTTCGTCTGACATTAGCCTAAAGTCTTTGCATTTTTACCCTTTACAACCTTTCGTACCCTGGAACATCAAACCGGTTTATTCACAAATTTAAAGAAAATGTTTCCCTTTATTGTCTCTTAACAGGGTTAAAGTCAAGGGATTTGCTTGAAAATGTTTTGCATGAGGCCGTCCTGATCCTGAATTCCTGAACCAGCAGGTTTGGTTTTTCATGCTCAGCAGGCAATGTGTCCAGAACTGGAAATAGAAGCCTTGCTTTCTTCAAGTCTATTTTTGCTAAATACCAACCATCCATCTTTCCGTCCATCCTTGACTGCTACCATCCATCCATCCATCCATCCATCCATCCACGTGTATCTATCATATATATTAATATGTTAATTAGCTCCTCTTAATTTTTTTATTGTATATTTGACAAGTCTCATGTTAATGATATTATTAAATTGGAGATAAAACAGTAAGCCTATCAGGGTTTTTCATAGAACACTGAATTGGCCTTGAAATTGCACCAAACAGTGAATTTCCCTGCACGGTTCAATTTCGTGGCCATTCGGCTATTCAAAAAGATGGAAATTGCCAGCGAAATACGGTGATCTGCGGCATTAGTGAAATCCCCATAGAGAAGCAATGGTTAATCTATTCAGAGAACGCCAATCAGCACCGAAATGTCAGTGCTTTCATTCGACAGGTTTAAGCAGCCGAATCCCATAGATTTCAATGTAAAAAAATTACCTGTTTTTCTTAAATATTTATTCAACTGTTTATTCTTTCATTTGCAGCAAGAAGTCTCTTTTTTAAAAAAAATTTTTTAATTTTTTAGTCATTTTTCAGGATTTTTTGTGTGACTTTTTATCCGATTTTTTTTTTAATGCCTTTTTTTTTCTTCAGTAACAGACCTTTTTATTATTATTCATATGACATTATATGTTATTCTCAGGCATTTTCATGCAGTATTTTTTAAAAAAAACACCTTTTAAAGATTGCAGTGATTTTTTTTTTAATCCTTGTTCGGTGGCTTCTTGGCTTTTTCCAGCAGTTGGTCAGAGGTCTCTTTGGAGGGTCGTCAGCTTTCTTTGGATCGATTTGGCAGTCTGTCGGATGCATTCAGTGGTTTTTTTGGCGGTTTCTTGTTTCGAATCGGCGGTTTTGCGGTGGTTTTTCTGATGTGTTCAGTGGGTATGAGGCGGCGTTCGGTTGGTTGATTTGCCGCACTTCAGGGATCCTGTGGTGAATGCTGAATTCACTGCAGGACCGGCGAATCGAACTTGCCAAAGTGTGGCGAATAGGGATGAGCTGTTCGGGTTCGGACGGTTCGGAGTTCGACCTGAACTTTGGCAGTTCTAAAGTTCGCAAATTTCGAACTTTTTGTGCGTGTTCGGTTCGGGTTCGAAAAAAAAAAGAAATTTTGAAAAAAGTATAGAAAATGCTTAAACAAATATACTAAAAAATCTAGAAATAAAGAGACTCTTTACTGCAGAATATTATAAGCAACGGTTTATTAGATATTGAATTAAAAACTAATGTGTACGTGGAAAGATTATCAACTCTAAATGACCTCTGTTCACAAACGGGCATAACACCAGGTGTTTTTAGTCTGGTATTCAATTTGATACATCGTACAATATACTGAGGGTGGGGTGGTGTCTGCTTCTGATTGAGATTTGAGAATGAATTTCCCTAAAACATCCTAATATGCTGCATTTAACTGGTGTTTGAAAAAAATCTAAAGCAATGTTATTTTTCACCTCGGGATTAAACATTCACAGGGTTATTCAGAGAGCGGTGAAAAGCAGAAGAATAACTGGAGAAGTGAAAATTCTAGGTCAAAATAGCCAAACCAGAAAAATTCTCCCATTTATCTTACTTTCCAAATCGGCTATTTGGTCTAGATTGTTTTCTTCCCTTGCCAGTTCTCCTGGCTTTCACCTCTCTCTCAGGGTTGTTCAGAGAAAGGTGAAAACCAGGAGAATGGCAGGAAAAGAGAACAATCTGGACCAAATAGCCGATTTGGAAAGTGAGATAAGGCTAGGGTCAGACTAACGCATTTTTCACAGCGACCGAAAGTGCGTCCGAACGCATTGCCGTATTTTTTCACGGAATGCGCGAAAACGGTCATACGATGCGCATTTTTGTGCGTGATTTTTTACGGATCCAAACCAGGAAACTTTGGGTGTCTGGACATTATGTTGGCCGGACATGAGCAGGGTCTGACGTCTCCAAATCACGCACATACGCCACTAGTGGACGCAGCACACTCTGTACGTCCGTACTAGCGGTTCTGCGTTCTCGAAAAAATGCATTCATTTCCCACTTGCGTTGCGCAGCCGGACTTTCGTGCGACCGTACTTCGTATATTGGCCGTCATTGCCCGTCATTTGCTGCTAGTGCGGCCGTGATTAAGTGCACCTAAACGCACGTTAAAAATTCGCTAGTCTGACCCTAGCCTAAATGGGAGAATTTTTCTGGTTTGGCTATTTTGACCTAGAATTTTCCATTCTCCAGTCATTCTCCTGCTCTTCACCGCTCTCTGAATAACCCTGACAGGGTTATTCAGAGAAAGGTGAAACTCAGGAGAATGACTGGAGAATGGAAAATTCTAGGTCAAAATAGCCGAACCAGAAAAATTCTCCCATTTATCTCACTTTCCAAATCGGCTTTTTGGTCTAGAAGTTTCCATTCTCCTGCTTTTCACCGCCAAAAAATCAGTAAACTTTTTCTGCGTGTCTGAAAATGTCTCCTCTTTTCATACAGACTGCCGCCCCAAGCAGTTGTTTATGGATAGATTAAAGGAAAAGCATTTACCATCATTTGAAATGTCATTTTTTGGTTTTTACATATTTCTATACATCCTAGAAATCCGCCACTTCACGGGCAGGTTATGGGGACCTCCTAGGCATGATATTTGAAGGAATTTTTCATTTTTATTTTTAACCCTTATTTCATGGAAAACTCACTGTCCCTTTAAAAACGTTTTTCTTTAAACTTTTTGTCCTTGTTTCCTGTCCCCCAGGGCACTACCCGGACCCCCATACACCTTTTATGGCAAATATGTAGCATATATGCCCTCTTGGAGGGCACTCTAAAAAACCGAATTTTCAGCCCCATTGACTTGCATGGGGGTTCGGGTTCGGGTTCGGACCCGAACAAATGGGAAGTTCGGGTTCGGGCTCGAACCGAACTCGGGGTATGTTCGGCTCATCCCTAGTGGCGAACAGAAGAGCACTGAAATGAATAAACCTGCCTGTTTTTGACATGTCATAATTTCATCGTTTCTCGGAGACGTGGTCACTTGACGTTTCAAGTTTTGCAAAAAACATCATGTGAGTCTGACTATGACAAATGACCCTCAGGTGTCACCAAGGTCACTGTTCAGATTCACAGTCACGTCTCAGAGTCACTTGTCTTTTCAGAAGAGGTGGTGTCTGTTGCGAAGGATTTTGGGAAGAAGGAGGCCAGCAGCACTTGTAATAGTGAAATTAAATATATTTATGGGCCCGTGTGTAGAATAGCAGCTTAGCTTAGTTATCTCCAGACAGAAAAGGTTTTATATAAATGTTAAATCTTTAAAATAATGATTTTTTTTTTACATAGTAATGCTGTAACAATGAGCAAATTTTACACAGCTGATGAATATATTTTATGCTGCCTATACAAGCTGAAAATTTACTCTATACATAGTTGCATACCATCATTTTCTTTTCCTGAAAAAGGTTGTCAATTGCGCTTACTTCCATAGCTCCATGCGAAACAAAATAGAAGTTTTGTTTTACTTAAATGACCATTAAAGTGTAAGACCACCCACCACGTCACTGGACTTCCAGTCAGGTGGGTCCTAACCTAATGAAACCAAAAGCTGCTTTCTAAGCAACTACATGTCCTCATACCGCTTCTCAGCTAGAGACAAGTGGGTTTATATTTATACCCTCACTGCAAACATTTCCAAAACCTCTGTTTTGTTTCCCATGGAGCTATGAAGGGGAGCGCAAATGACAACCTTTTAACTTGTTATGGTTTATACATGAAGTGGGCTGGATAATTCTGGTTGGTGTGGCCACCCTGGTAGGGAATAGGTGCGAAACCGTTTTTTTCTGCATATTGATGGCCTGAAGCACCTAAGGCTAGGGTCAGACGAACGCATTTTTATGTTGTCTGTGAAAAAGTGCGTTCGAACGAATGGACGCATTTTTTCACGGAATACGCGATAGCGGTCATACTATGCGCATTTTCGTCCGTGATTTTGTACGGATCATCAATAAAACTCTTTTTGCATCTGGACGTTATGTTGGCCGGACAATAGCAGCGTCTGACGTCTCCTAATCACGCACACACGCCGCTAGCGGACGCAGCGCACTCTGTACGTCAGTACTAGTGGTTTCACGTTCTCGAAAAAATGCGTTCATTTTCCACTTGCGTTGCGCAGCCGGACTTTTGTGCGACCGTACTTCGTATATTGGCCGTCATTGCCCGGCATCTGCTGCTAGTGCGGCCGTGATTAAGTGCGGCTGCACGCGCGTTCGCACTGCCTCAGTCTGACCCTAGCCTTAGGCGTAGGGCCCTTAAGTTGCCTCTGATGCCAGGACGCAGGGAGGATTGTTTCTAGAACTGTTACAGCGCGTGTGGAGGTTTGAGCGGGAGGGGTGTGGGAGGAGTTTACAGGAGGGTACTTGAGGCGCGTGTGGGGAGACTCTGCGTGACTTTTTCTCCTGAGGTAGAGCTGGAAAAATCTTGAGCTGCGTCAGAGAGCGGTGTTTTCGGCTTTTCTGCATTTATTTGTCTTTAAGTATGGCGGAAGGCGGAGAGCTGGAGTTGCTGTTGGAGGAAGTGTGGGAGGCGGCTCGGCATCGTGGTGTGGAGTGGGCGAGAAGATGTTTGACGGAGGTGCTGGCGGCGGAGTCGAAAGTGGGAGCTCGGCCTGTCAGGGTTTCTAGGCCTCCGGAGCGGTTCAGTCCAGGAGGAGAATCCAGCAGTGGATCAGCGTATGAGAGTTTGAGGTTGGAGGCAGTGAGAGGCTGAGGACGGTTGGTCCGGCGGATGTTGGCTGGAGGTGATGCAGTTGGGACTGAGACTGGCGGGAGCATTTCCAGAAGTGTGGAAGGTAGGAGCTCGAGGCCGGTATCGGGGGCTAAGGATTCTTCGGTTTCTGGTCGGAGGGGTGGTGTGGTGAGCGCTACCAGGAGAGCAGGAGTGCGGAGGTCGAGGAGTTCCTCGGGTAGAAGAAGAGTTCAGTTGTCCACCAGGGGTCCCAGAGGTGGAGCGAGGTCTGTCTCGGGGATGGATGTTTCGGCGGTAAGGCATTTGGTGGATGGGGGTGTGGACGGTGGTGTGGCACAGGGTGGTGTTGTGCGGGATGAGGTTACTCAGGAGCCCGAAGTAAATTGGTGTTCAGATGGTGAAGGTGAAGTGGCTCCGGATTTTGGTGTGGTGGAGCGGGATAATGGTTATGGTACTTCGGGCTCTGAGGCTCATCGCACAAATGTTTTTTCATCCACAGTTCCTATGGTATGGGAGCGGAGTCCGCAGCCGGTTGGTGGTTTCCAGGCTAGTGGAGTGGGTGGAGTTGGAGTGATGGGCACGGAGAATGTGGCGCAGGGGTTTCCAGGAACTTCAGCTGGGCCTAGTGTGGCGACAGGTAATAGAAGTGGAGGTGATATGAGTTCTTTCATGTCTTTTTTACAGGGTGCTTTTGAAGCTTGGTCCGGTTCAAAAGGGGATGTGAGGCAGGGAGTTGATTTGGCTCAAGCGTGGAGGGGTGCAGGTGGGCCAGTTGGGAGAGCTGGTGGAGCTCTTGGTGGTGAAGCACTGGCTTCAAAAGGGCCGAGTGGTGTGTTTGGTTCAGTCGGTGAGTCCTCAGGGGTGGCGGATGTGGCCAGGAGGAATGCATACGTGTCATTTTCTGGTCCTTTGGGGTTACATTTGAAGCAAGAGGTTAAGGAAGGTATCAGGCGGGGTGAGTATGTGGAGCTCTTTTCCCTGCTTCCTTTGGATGAGGTGGCAGGGGTTAAGGACGATTTGTCTAAGGAAGGTTTACAGGAGGAAGAGGAAAGGAAAAAGAGGTATCGGAGGATTCCTAAGTCGTTTGGGTATTGGCTCCGGGCTTTTTGTATTTTGGCTAGTGCGGTTGGGGAGAAGAACACACAGCACTGTTCGGCTCTTTTTTGCTATGTGGATGGGATTTGGGAGGTTTATCGGATTTATGGTGGTTGGGCGTGGTCAGTGGCGTCACTAGGGTTGGTGTCACCCGGTGCAGTAACTCATGGTGTCACCCACCCCGAGTTTTACGGGTTTTTTTTTTACTACTCTTACTCATAAATCAGTACTCGCATATAACACTGAATGCTCATAATACACGGCGCACATTACTGTGAGGTTTATTGCTGTGGAGCTCTCTCATATACTCATACATTTTGGTGAACTGCCAGCAAGTACAGTGCCTGTTCGACAGCAGTGAAAGTCCCTATAGAGAAGTAATGGTAAATCTGTTCAGAGACATCGAACAGCAGAGAAATGCCCTGATGTTCAGTGGTTTCATTAGACAGGTTTATTCAAGCGAACACCATCAGGGCTATTCAGAGGGGTGAAAACCTTGAGAATTGCCAGGAGAATGAACAATCTAGACCAAATAGCCAATTTGGAAAGTGAGCTACAGTAAATGGGAGAATTTTTCTGGTTTGATTATTTTGCCCTAGAATTTTCAATTCTACAGTCATTCTCAAGGTTTTCACCTCTCTCTGAATAACCCTGCATAGGTTTCAATGTTAAAAATATTCCCGTTTTTACCCAATATCTAATAAAACGTTTATTCCATTAATCTGTAGTAAAAAGTCTCTTTATTTGTTGATTTATTTTTCTTAGGGACCCTGCAGTGAATTCACCAGGGAAATTTGATTCCCCAAAGTGCCTGTGTCATTTTGGTGCTCTGTGAATATCCCCTTTAGTGGTGATTTTTTTGCTGCCCCCTGGAAAGTGCCAGCCTAGGCCTTGCCTACCCAGGACATACTTGAAAATGAGAGAATTCTCAATGTATCCTTCCAGGTAAAATAGTTTTTTTGTTTTTTTTAGGGTGTCACCCTAGGGGGTGGTGCCACCCGGTGCGGGAAGCACCCCGCCCCCCCCTAGCGACGCTAGTGGGCGTGGTGTAAATACGATGAGCAGTTTAGGCAACGTTTGGTGGCTCACCCAGGGATGGGGTGGGATCAGATTGACATTACATTGTGGTTGCGTCTGATGGGGGCTCAGAAGGCTTTGCCCTTTCCAGGGGGCGCCAGTGGGGGAGGGGTCAGTTCTCCACCGGCAGGTGTTAAAAAGGGATCTTGCTGGCAGTTTAACGAGGGTCAGTGCAAGTTTGGTAATGGGTGCAGGTTTGGTAATGGGTGCAATGTTCAAATTGTGGAGGATTGCATTCATTGTCCAGATGTTTTAAGAGGGCGAGACAGGGCGGTTTGCCTTTTGGCGGGTCTAGAGATGGGGGCTTCCCCAGTGAAACTCGACGCGATGTTACCGTGGCTAAGGCTTTACGGAAGACATAGGGATGTGGAGTTTCTGCGGGACGGTTTTGGTGATGGTTTTCGGATTCCTTTTGTGATAAGGCCAGGGGTTGGCAAGTTGAGGGATTTAAAGTCGGTTAGAGATTATCTGGAGGTAGTTCAGGAGAAGGTGTTCTAGGAGATCGGGGCTGGTAGGATGGCGGGTCCATTCTCGTCTCCGCCGGTGCAGGATTTGAGGATATCCGTTTGGGGGTGGTGCTGAAGTGGAAGGCTGGGGAGTTTTGCTTGATTCATCATTTATCCTATCCGCGGGGAGGATTGGTGAATGATGATATTGGTGAGGAGTTGGCCTCGGTGTCGTACGTGTCGTTTGATTCCGCGGTTAGTTTGGTTCGGGATGCAGGAAAGGGGGCTTTGATGGCTAAGGTGGATATTGAGTCGGCTTTTCGGCTCTTACCTATTCATCCTTCGTATCATCATCTTCTGGGGTTTTGGTTTGAAGGTGAATTTTATGTGGATCTATGTTTGCCTATGGGTTGTTCCATTTCCTGTTCCTTTTTTGAGTGTTTTAGTACATTTTTGGAATGGGTGGGTCGTGAGGTGACAGGGTCGGCTAATTTGACACATTATTTGGATGATTTTCTGTGCGTGGGTAGGGAAGGGACAGGAGAGTGTCTTCACATTCTTCGGTCTTTTCAGTGGGTGGCACACCGATTTGGTGTTCCTTTGGCTTCTGATAAAACGGAAGGTCTGGCGTCAGTCATCACTTTCTTGGGGATTGAGATTGATTCGGTTAAGGGTGAGTGTCGTCTACCTTTGGGGAAAGTGGTGGAAGCTTTGAGGCAAGTGGAAGGGGTCCTATCGGTTAGGAAATTGCAGTTGAGAGAGCTGCAATCGCTGATTGGTCGTTTGAATTTTGCGTGCAGGGTCATTCCGGTGGGAAGAGTCTTTTTTTGCGAGGATTGGCTTAGGCGACATAAGGTCATCATTTTGTTAGACTATCTGGTGTCATGAAGGAAGATTTGGAAGTGTGGAGATCCTTTTTGGTTTTGTTTAATGGGGTGGCCATATTCCCTTTGAAAGAAGTTTTGGCGGGGGAACTGGAATTTTTCACGGACGCCTCGGGAGGTGTTGGTTTTGGGGTGTACTTTGGGTGGCGTTGGTGTGCTTCTCGTTGGCCTGATCTTTGGTTAGCATCTGCATTGGTGCGGAATTTAGCATTTTTGGAGTTGTTTCTGTTAGTGGTGGCCTTGGAGCTATGGGGAGGTGTTCTGGAGGGTAGAAGGATTCTGTTCCGTTCTGACAACATGGCGGTGGTGTCGGCGGTTAATTCTTTGTCGGCTTCATCATTGCCAGTCATTAGATTGCTTAAGAGGTTTGCGTTGCTCTGTCTTAAATTTAATGTTTTATGCAGGGCGAGGCATGTTCCGGGTCGCCTTAACTCAGTGGCAGATGCTTTGTCTCGTTTACAGAGGAACAGGTTTCGTTCCCTGGCTCCATTGGCGGAGGAGGTGGGCACCCCTTGTCCGGAGGGCTTTTGGCAGCTAGGCTCAGAATTTTTGTCTGAGTCCACTTGGAAGGCCTACTCGTGAATTTGGAGGGATTGGGACACATTGGCTGAATGTTTCAGGTACGTTTCGGTTAGTGGATTGGATGAGGAGAGTTTGCTTAGGGCGTACCTCATTCGGTTATTCGAATCAGGGGCATCTCCTGGGGTGGTACAGCAGTTGTTAGCCGCCTTGGCTTTCCTTTTCCAGGTATCGGGGAAAAGAGATGTCACCAAGGATTTTGTTATCAGGTGTGCAATACGGGGTTATGTGAGGGGGAGGTGCAGGGTGGATGCTCGGCGTCCAGTTTTGAAGCAGTTATTGGAAGGTCTATGGGATTTTGTCGGGAATTTTTGATCCTCGCCTTATCAGGTTCGACTTATGAGGGCGGCTTTTTGTTTGGGGTTTTTTGGGGCATTTGAGTGGGTGAGCTGGTGTGCAATTCTAGGAGAGGAGGTGGTGGTTTGGGAGCTGATGCGGTTTGGTTGGGAGTTGAGGAAATTGTTATTTGGGTTTCTAACTCCAAGACTGATCAGTTGGGTAGGGGGCGTAGAGTTGGTTTATCCAGAGTGGATAACTGTGTTGTTTGTCCGGTTAAGAACATTAAGGAATTTTTGGAGGTATGGGTGGAGTCTGGGTGGCCTTTTTATGTCACGCGGACGGATCGGCTTTATCGAGGTATCAGTTTGTTACCATTTTTAAAAAGGGTTTGTTGAGTTTAGGGAGAAATCCGGAGGATTTCGGTTCTCACTCCTTTCGTATTGGGGCTAGGGATGAGCTGTTCGGGTTCGGACGGTTCGGAGTTCGACCCGAACTTTGGCAGTTCGAAAGTTCGTGAATTTCGAACTTTTTGGGTGTGTTCAGTTCGAGTTCGAAAAAAAAAAGAAATTTTGAAAAAAGTATAGAAAATGCTTAAAAAAATACTACAAAATCTAGAAATAAAGAGACTCTTTACTGCAGAATATTATAAGCAACGGTTTATTAGATATTGAATTAAAAACTAATGTGTACGTGGAAAGATTATCAACTCTAAATGACCTCTGTTCACAAACGGGCATAACACCAGCAGGGTTATCCAAAGAGATTCGAAAAGTCACCGCACGTTCGGTGACTTTTCGTTCTCTTCAATTTGGTTCCTTTTGCCGATTGCATTTCGTTGACCCTGCGGTTTATTCAGCAAACAGCACAGGGTCCCCGAATTGCAGGGAAAAGCTGCCGAAAACCTGACGAAAACTAACCGAATGCACGCCGAAAACAAGCAAAAACATCTGGATTAACCTTCGAAAAAGCCGAACAGGAGCCGAATCACACAGAGCCGAAGCAGCTGTGACGTAGAGGAGGCAGTGAATAAATTAGCAAAACCATTTGTATGAATCTGGGAAAATGAAACGCTGTTTGCAAAGAAACTACTGAGCGAAAATGTCTGAAATTTTCACAGGAGGTCCAGGGAATGATAATAAAGAGGGCTGTTACAAAAAAATAAGTAAACTGAAAAAAATAAATAAAAAAAAATCGGACTTTTAAAAAAAAAAAAAAATCTGAAAAATGCTTAAAGTATCCTAAAAAATCTATAAATAAAGAGACTTTTTGCTGCAGAATTTTATAATGAACGGTTTATTAGATATTGAATTAAAACGGGAATATTTTTAACATTGAAGTCTATGGGATTCTCCTGAATAAATTTGCCGCATGAAATCACCGAATGGCAGGGCATTAGGGGAACCTTTCACTGCTGGTTTGTGTTCTCTGAATAGCCGAAGCAGTGCTTTTTCATGGGGATTTCACTGCCCTCGTACAGGCACCGAACAGGCACCGTATGTTCAGGCAATTCGCCAGGATTTGGCGAATTGCCTGCTCTCTGGATAGCCGAATGGTCAGGAAAGGTAACCGAACACTGATTTTCAGCGTTCGGTTACCTTTCTCAAGCATTTCGGATCTCTTTGGATAACCCTGCAGGTGTTTTTAGTCTGGTAATCAATTTGATACATTGTACACCATACTGAGAGTGGGGTGGTTCTGCTTCTGATTGAGATTTGAGAATTAATTTCCCTAAAACATCCCAATATGCTGCATTTAACCCTTTCGCTACTGAGGCTTTTCACACCTCTGTGCTGAGGTCATTTTTACCGCTTTCGCTCATCATGTTTAACCGTGTTTTGTAGCCATATTTTGATATGACCCAGACATATTATATATCGTTCTTTCCGGCAGACTTGGCAGATTCATAATATGTCATTATTATATGTATACGTTATGTCATGTCTGTATAACAAAAATGCAATAAAATTTTCAATAATTTATTATGTGTAAAGTGTTTTTTTTCACATTTTAACATGCGATTGTTTGCGGTTACATTTTGTATGGAGTGCGCTTGTTAAAAAAATTAGAAATGGGGTCTCGTTACAATTTTTTTTGGGGAAAATTTCGCTTTTTTTAACAAATGCACCGCATACAAAAATCGTTAGTGCAGCATTATTGTTCACATTATAATTGAAATGGGAACAATATTGCTGCATTAACAAAACAAAAACAAAAAAAACTTTTTTTTTTTTATAATTTTTTTTAAATATTTTTTAAAAAAAAAAAAAAATTTAAACCTTTTTCATGCTCATGTTTGGTATCCTTGGAAAGGCCATGCTCTGGCCGATCCAACGATATCAAACATTAACCCCTAGCTGCCACGGATCGGGAGATAGGGGGTTCCAATTAACCCCCTATCTCCACCACAGGTGGCAGCTAGGGGTTAACTCCAGGACTGGCGTCATCGTGCTATGCACAATGACGCCAGTCCTTAGGGGGAGTTCCTGGAGGCTTGGCCGACATCCAAGATGTCGGCCAGCTCCAGGAGAGGATCACGATCCGGCGCTTTTCAGCGCCGATTCGTGCTCCGGCTCCCCAGGGGTTAATCACAGCCACTGTTTGGAAGGGCAGGCTGTGCCCTTCCAAACGGTGCCTGGATTAACCCTCTGGCCCCTGGCGATCGGGAGGGAGAGAGGTCCGAAGGACCTCCCCCCCTCCCTTTCAGGTGCTTCCTCCGCACATGCGGGGGGGCGCCTGAATTAGATGTCATCGCGCCGCCGCAATGACATCTAATTGCTCCGCCGGGGTCCCGGAGTGCTGGGCTGACATCCAAGATGTCAGCTCGCACCGGGGGTGCAGCAATCCGCCGGAATCCGGCAGATTGCTGCCTCCTGTGCATGGACGCGCTCAGCCACTTATTCAAAATAACATCTAAGGCTAGGGTCAGATGAGCGTATTTTGTACGGACTGTGCATCCGTGCAGTACGGACGTACTTACTGACTGACAACAAGGTAGTGGCCAAACAGTCCGTTTTTTTCACTGACGTATTTTTTGACTGATGTAGCAGGGAAAATAAATTTAAAATGAAAAAACATTCTGTCCGTCAAAAATGCTGGACGTATAAATGCAGTCCATCTGACCTCGTTTCATCACTCACATACAAAGCTACACGGACGTTGCGGACGTGGCGCACTCCGCATGTCCGTTCTAGCAGTATTACGTTCTTGCCTTACCTGCGTCCGTTTGCTGCGTCCGCCATGCATCCGCACTTTCCGTGCGGACGTACTTCGTGTGTGGGGCTCCATTGGTCAGAATGCTATGCTGCCACGGAGGTACAAATGTGCGGCAACACTGACGTGATAACTGCGCTCGTCTGACCCCAGCCTTAAGCAATGTTAATTTTCACCTCGGGATTAAACATTCACAGGGTTATTCAGAGAGCGGTGAAAAGCAGGAGAATAACTAGAGAAGTGAGAATTCTAGGTCAAAATAGCCAAACCAGAAAAATTCTCCCATTTAGGCTGGGGTCAGACGAGCGTGATTTCTACGGACTGTACGTCCGTGCAGTACGGACATCGTCAGTACGGATGACGCAGTAGTGGTCACACAGTCCGTTTTTTCACTGAAGTTATTTTTGACGGATGTAGGAGGGGAAAATAAATTACAATGAAAAAACATTCTGTCCGTCAAAAATGCTGGACGTATAAATGCAGTCCGTCTGACCTCGCTCCATCACTCACACACAAAGCTATGCAGACGTTGTGGACGTGGCGCACTCCGCACGTCCGTTCTAGCAGTATTACGTTCTTGCCTAACCTGCGTCCGTTTGCCGCGGCCGTTGTGCGTCCGCAGTTCAGTGCGGACGTACTTCATGTGTCAGGCTCCAATGGACTTACTTTCATGCTATCACGGACGTACTTTTAGGCGCAATCACGGACGTGAACACTACGCTCGTCTGACCCCAGCCTTAACTCACTTTCCAAATTGGCTATTTGGTCTAGATTGTTCTCTTCTCCTGCCAGTTCTCCTGGCTTTCACCTCTCTCTCAGGGTTGTTCAGAGAAAGGTGAAAACCAGGAGAATGGCAGGAAAAGAGAACAATCTGGACCAAATAGCCGATTTGGAAAGTGAGATAAGGCTAGGGTCAGACTAACGCATTTTTCACAGCGACCGTCAAAAAGTGCGTCCGAACGCATGGCCTTATTTTTTCACGGAATGCGCGAAAACGGTCATACGATGCGCATTTTTTTGTGTGATTTTTTTACGGATCCAAAACAGGAAACTTTGGGTGTCTGGACGTTATGTTGGCCGGACATGAGCAGGGTCTGACATCTCCAAATCACGCACACACGCCGCTAGTGGACGCAGCGCACTCTGTACGTCCGTACTAGCGGTTCTGCTTTCTCGAAAAAATGCGTTCATTTTCCACTTGCGTTGCGCAGCCGGACTTTCGTGCGACCGTACTTCGTATATTGGCCGTCATTGCCCGTCATTTGCTGCTAGTGCGGCCGTGATTAAGTGCGCCTAAACGCATGTTAAAAATTCACTAGTCTGACCCTAGCCTAAATGGGAGAATTTTTCTGGTTTGGCTATTTTGACCTAGAATTTTCCATTCTCCAGTCATTCTCCTGCTCTACACCGCTCTCTGAATAACCCTGTCAGGGTTATTCAGAGAAAGGTGAAACTCAGGAGAATGACTGAAGAGAAAATTCTAGGTCAAAATAGCCAAACCAGAAAAATTCTCCCATTTATCTCACTTTCCAAATCGGCTATTTGGTCTAGAATTTTCCATTCTCCAGTCATTCCCCTGCTTTTCACCGCCAAAAAATCAGTAAACTTTTTCTGCGTGTCCGAAAATGTCTCCTTTTTTCATACAGACTGCCGCCCCAAGCAGTTGTTTATGGATAGATTAAAGGAAAAGCATTTACCGTCATTTGAAATGTCATTTTTTGGTTTTTACATATTTCTATACATCCTAGAAATCCGCCACTTCACGGGCAGGTTATGGGGACCTCCTAGGCACGATATTTGAAGGAATTTTTCGTTTTTATTTTTAACCCTTAGGCTAGGGTCAGACTGAGGCAGTGCGAACGCGCGTGCAGCCGCACATAATCACGGCCGTGCTAGCAGCAGATGCCGGGCAATGACGGCCAATATACGAAGTACGGTCGCACAAAAGTGCGGCCGCGCAACGCAGGCGGCAAACAAACGCATTTTTTCGAGAACGTGAAACCACTAGTACTGACGTACAGAGTGCGCTGCGTCCGCTAGCGGCGTGTGTGCGTGATTAGGAGACGTCAGACGCTGCTAATGTCCGGCCAACATAACGTCCAGATGCACAAAGTGTTTTATTGATGATCCGTACAAAATCACGGATGAAACTGCGCATAGTATGACCACTATTGCGTATTCCGTGAAAAAATAAGTCCATTCGTTCGAACGCACTTTTTCACGGACAACGTGAAAAATGCGTTAGTCTGACCCTAGCCTTATTTCATGGAAAACTCACTGTCCCTTTAAAAACGTTTTTTTTTTTACTTTTTGTCCTAGTTTCCTGTCCCCCAGGGCACTACCCAGACCCCCATACACTTTTTATGGCAAATATCTAGCATATATGCCCTCTTGGAGGGCACTCTAAAAACCGAATTTTCACCCCATTAACTTGTATGGGGTTCGAGTTCGGGTTCGGGTTCGGATCCGAACATTTGGAAAGTTCGGGTTCGGCTTCGAACCGAACTCAGGGAGTGTTCGACTCATCCCTAATTGGGGCAGCAACAGAAGCATCGAGGTTGGGTTTGTCGGCAGCGGAAATTCAAGAATTGGGAAGATGGAACTCGAGGGCTTTTCAGTCCTACGTGCGGCCAGGTTTGGTGGTATGAATTTTGGAAATATTTGTTAATGCTGCGAGGTTAAGTGGAGAAAAGTTTGCTGTATGATCTGTTCTGTTATGTTTTTCACTTTAAAAAAAAAAACAAAGAAATATCAAACTTATACATGGATTTATACCTTTTATATGGAATATATATATTTATTCTATTTTATACTTTGTATATTTGTTTTGTTGTATGTGGAGGAGTATTGGGGTTGGAGAATTTGGAGGCGATGGGTATGGTCATTGTTTATGTTATATTTTCTTTGCAGGTATGGATATCGTTTATTTGGTGGGGTGTGTGGTGGTTTGGCAGGGAGTTTTTCTTTTGGAGTAATTTTGTGTGGTTGAGATGTTGGTAATTTGTTTCTGTTTTGCAGAGAGTTGTATGGATCGTTGGAGATTCGTTGGTTTTTTGGGCGAAGAGAAGGGCGTTGGTGCGAACATCTGGAGTACAGATGGGTTTGCATGGGTCGGCAATACGGGTACGGTGTTCTGGAATCTATGGGCTCCTATGGGAGGAGTTTAAGCCGACGGTTTTGAGTGCCCTTAGGCACGGTGAAATTCCACATGTGCTGGTGGTGCACGATTTTGGTATGGTCCGTCTTGGTGTGCTGCTGGAGCAGATGCAGGCAGATCTGCGGCAGTGAGGGAGTGGTCACCATGGACAGCGGTGGTGTGGTCCACGGTGTTGCCAAGGATGGTGTGGAGGCAGGCGGAGAATGAGGAGGCGGTGCGGCTTTGCCGGATCAATGTGAATCGCTGTATGAGAAGGTTTGTGAGGCGGATGGATGGTGTGGTGGTGTGGCATCTACCCTTTGAAGAGGAGGATGCGGCGTGTTATTTAATGGAGGATGACGTTCACCTGAATGATGAGGTGGTTGGGTCAGAGTCTGTACAGACTTTTAAAAAACGACTGGATGACTTTCTGCAGACACAAAATATTAAGGGTTATAATATTTAATATGTGGATAAAAGCTTCTTGATCCAAGGAGAAATCTGACTGCCATTCTGGGGTCAAGAAGGAATTTTTTCCCAGTATGTTGCATATTGGCGAGAGCTTCAGACTGCGTTTTTTGCCTTCTTTTGGATCAACAGCAGTAGGTGATGTGGGAGAGACTGAACCCGATGGACGCATGTCTTTTTTCAGCCTATGTAACTATGTAACTATGATGTGGGCAAGGATCTATTCATCCTGGGACTCAAGGAGGGGATTGAATAAGCCCTGATTTTCCTTGGTGGGGGAGCTCTCCCATAAGGGGGTTATGTGAGGAACTCTTGGCGGGGGCTTGTAGGCAGTGCTGGGTAGGGGTTCCTTTTATTTAGGCTAATTTTGGTCAGATGGTTGGGAGTTGGGAGGTTTTTGTGGTTGGTTGGTTTGGAGGTGTGCGGTGGTTGTGTGGAGTCCTCTTTCAGCACTGGGTTATTGTAATATTTTGTTATGGGAATTTTTATGTCATGGAGGTGGGTATATTGTGTGGAGTTTTTAGCTGTGGCCTGTATATATAATAAATATATATATTATTCCACAGTTATGTGTCATGTATTTTTTGAGTATTTATTGTCTCCCTGCATACGACTCGGTCATCAGTCGGCGACTTAATGTATATTTTGTTGTAGCCCCAGCCAGGCCATTGTTGCTGCTGCCTTTTTCCTGGTTTTCTTTTTCAATCCCAAAGTGGAAATGTTTGTGGTGAGGGTATAAATATAAACCCATCAGCCTGTCTCTTAGCTGAGAAGCAGCAGGAGGACATGTAGTTGCTTAGAAAGCAGCTTTTGATAGACTTGTGCACCGATTTCCGTTTCGGTTCGGTTCGTTTTCCGTTCGTTTTTCGTATCGACTTTTTTTTTCGTGACTTCGGAAATTTTCGTGTTTTTCGGAACGTCTGTTCTCCTCGTTTCAAAGTGTCTATTCGTTTTGACGTAAACTAATGGTTTTTCGAATCCGATAATTCTGTCGATACGATAATTCTGCCATTGAGATTTCTCATGTTTTACAAGAAAGATACATTGAGATTTCTCTGGTTTCCCGGGAAGGATACATTGAGATTTCTCTGGTTTCCCGGGAAGGACACATTGAGATTTCTCTGGTTTTCCAGGAAGGATACATTGAGATTTCTCTGGTTTTACAAGAAGGATACATTGAGATTTCTCATGTTTTACAAGAAGGATACATTGAGATTTCTCTGGTTTCCCAGGAAGGATACATTGAGATTTCTCTGGTTTTCCAGGAAGGATACATTGAGATTTCTCTGGTTTTCCAGGAAGGATACATTGAGATTTCTCTGGTTTTACAAGAAGGATACAATGAGATTTCTCATGTTTTACAAGAAGGATACATTGAGATTTCTCTGGTTTACAAGAAGGATACATTGAGATTTCTCTGGTTTCCCGGGAAGGATACATTGAGATTTCTCTGGTTTTCCAGGAAGGATACATTGAGATTTCTCTGGTTTTACAAGGAGGATATATTGAGATTTCTCTGGTTTTACAAGAAGGATACATTGAGATTTCTCCGGTTTCCCGGGAAGGATACATTGAGATTTCTCTGGTTTCCCGGTGTGACAGAACATGCTGTCACTGTGCGACTTGGAGGGGGATGTGCGCTAGCCTCCTGCCCAGAGACTATGGCCCGTGAAAGAGACTATTGGAGAACTGGTGGACCTTTTAAATATATTTTGGTTTTCACGGTTTTATAGATATGGCAGTTAACTAAAGATTTCTGATGTCTGTGTGTTATTCCCTGTATAGTGTAGATCTCTGTATTAGTACCTGCTATTGTGTAAATTCTCTCAGTAAGAAATTCCTTTTGTTTACCTTTTTTTCTCCTTCCCCCATTCTCCATTGTTTGAAGGCCCTGGGTAGTTATCTGATCTGTGATGTTGTCTGTTTGATTGTATGCAAATGTAATGGTCCTTGACTCTATCTGTCCTCTCTGTGAATAAACAGTCAGTTCTATTCTGACCGAGCTTGAAGTTACGACTCATGTTTTGGAGTACCAGGAATCTTCTGCCCGCTGTTCCAAGGAAAGGCTCCAGGTCTACAGCTTCGGCCTATTCCTGGGGGTGCTAGCCAGGCTCTCTACATACACCGGGCCTTGAGCTGTGGCTAAGGTACAAGAGAAAGGTGTGAGAGTCACGAGGAGAAACTGGGTGTCCAGCGAGGAAGCAGCATTTGGCAGATTTGACCCTGTCCGGGCACAGAGATCTGTTACACCCGGGAAGGATACATTGAGATTTCTCTGGTTTTCCGGGAAGGATACATTGAGATTTCTCTGCTTTTACAAGAAGGATACATTGAGATTTCTCTGGTTTTCCAGGAAGGATACATTGAGATGGGAATGATGCAAAATTACAGAATCAGCGATATAACCGAAAAATACGTTGTCCGAAATTACTGAAATGGAACCGAAATCAGAAATGGAGCCTAAATCACGAATGGAACGAAAATGATTTTCGATTTTACACATTTCTAGTCCATTCAAAAATTCCAAAAAGTTTTCGTTTCGGTTCGGAAATTTGTTCGGATCTGCTGCTTTCGGATCTGAAAATTTTCGGAAAATCGGCCAAATCCGAATGCACGAATCGGGAAATTTCATGAAAATTCCGAAACCTGAAACGCACATCCCTAGCTTTTGATTTCATTAGGTTAGGACACACCTGACCAGAGGTGCCATGAAGCGACGGGTGGGCTTATACTTTAATGGATTGGTGTTCAGTGGGTCGATTCGCCGCTAAGGATGTACGTTTTGGGTTTCAGAATTTCTGAATTTTCACAAAATTTCCCGATTCGTGGATTCGAATTCAGCCAATTTTCCGAATCGGATCGGATCCGAAAACCGCAGATCAGAAAAAATTTCCGAACCGAAACGAAAACTTTATGGAATTTTCGAATGGACTAGAAATGTGTAAAATCGAAATTCATTTTCGTTCCTTTCGTGATTTCGGCTCCATTCCTGATTTCGGTTCCATTTCGGTAATTTCGGACATCGTATTCGGTTATATCGCTGATTCTGTAAATGGGAACAAAATTGCTGCATTAACAAAAAAAATTTTTTTTTTATTTTCTTATTTTATTTTATTTTTTTAAATGTTTGTTATTATATTTCTATTTTTTTGTAATTGTTTCTTTTAACGTAACATGGTCATGCTTGGTATCGTTGGAAAGGCCATGCTCTGGCCGATCCAACGATATCAAACATTAACCCCTAGCTGCCACGGATCAGGAGATAGGGGTTCATTGGAATTCAATGGATTGAAATGTAGCATATAGACTTAACGATTAACCCTTTCGCTGCTGAGGCTTTTCACACCTCTGTGCTGAGGTCATTTTTACCGGTTTTGCTCATCATGTTTAAACGTGAGCGCGTCCTCCGCATGGAAGTGGTTAAATGTTATTTTAGAAATTTCATTTCCGATTGTCATCATTTTCGGATCCGGTTCGTCCGCGGGTCGCGCATGCGCGCGGATGTCAGTCTCCATTACGGCCTGTCCCTGTCATAAACTTTACAGATCCTTGGCGATATTTTCGATTTTTAGCACAGGCCAACCTTTATTTCTTGCCATCCCATCATGGCTCAGCCTGAAAGAGAGGACTCCCGATTGGCTTTATCATCCCCTTCCACCCCAGACACACCAGAGACCCCCAGAAAGAAGCGGGCGAGCAATATGAGTTTTGAGGAGCTGGTCCGCATATTTGAAAAGTCGGACTACGACTGCCGTAAGGGCCCTTACAGTAGGAAAAATAATGTGAGGAAGGACCGCATCCTTGATAAGGCCCGCGCCACCCTCCTTGCAAATTTCGGCCAGGACCGGTCGAAGGACCAGCTCTGAAAGAGCTGGTCTGACCTAAAGACACGGGAGGAGCAGCAGTTGAGGCATATCCGGTGCATCAAAACGAATAGACACTTTGAAACGAGGAGAACAGACGTTCCGAAAAACACAAAAATTTCCGAAATCACGAAAAAAAGTCGATACGAAAAACGAGCAGACCCGAAAACACGAAAATGGCCGATATTCCGAAAAAAAAAGTCGATACGAAAAACGAGCCGAAACGAACCGTACCAAAACGGAAATCGGCCGAAACGAGCCGAAATGAAAATTTAAAAAATCCGAACGAACCGAAACGAATCGTACCGAAAAAAAAATCGGTGCACAAGTCTATTCGCCTCACTTCGGGGACCCTGCAGTGAATGTTGAATTCAGGGTCAGAAAATCAGACTCACTGAAGTGTGGCGAATCAGAGAGCACCGGTTTGATGTGTTTAGATGTTTAAAGTGTTTTGGGTTTGATGGTGTTTAAGTTTACAATGTTTTTGGATCAGGTGGTATTTAGGATTATAGTGTTTTGAGGTCAGTGATTTTTATGGTTGTAGTGTCTAGGTTCACTAATATTTTTGGGTTCAGTGTTGTTTAGGATTATAGTGCTTTGGGTTCAGTGTGTTTAGGGTTTTTGTGTTTTTGGGTTCAGTGATGTTTTGATATCTAATGTTTTTGGGTTTGGAGGTGTTTAGTTTGTAATGTTTTTAGGTTGAATGCTGGTTAGAGTTATGTTTTTGGGTTCAGTAATGTTAAAGGATGTAGGGTTTATTGGCACTCATGCGTAGGCATGTAGCATTTTTGGATTTGGTAGTGCTTCTTTTTTTGGGGGGTTAGGGTTAACATGATCTTACAACTTAGAGAAATCTAAAACGTATTGTATGGGGCTATATTTTGTTTAAGCACAAAAGATAGTCTCAACCAAGGTAAATGGGGTAAATGTCCCATATTCTTTTTTAATGTGAAGAAATATATAGAAACATAGAAACATAGAAAATGTCGGCAGATAAGAACCTTTCGCCCCATCTAGTCTGCCCAATTACGTGGATACTTTACCTAGATTTATCTTTTATTTAGGATAGTCTTATGCCTATCCCATGTCTGCTTAAATTCAATCACTGTTTTGGCCTCTACTATATGGGTAAGAGGATTTATTTATTATTTTCAGAAACGCAAGTATAAATGGTTTCTGAGTTGCAAAAAAATATATATAAAAATTGTCATCTGTACATAGCGTATTGTATCACATAGATGCAGGCTATACAAAATTTGAGGATTTTACGTTATGGAAATGGCCATTAAACCTTAAAGGGACTTACATGATTTGGTAGTGTGTCTTTAAAAATGTGCAATGCCTTTTGAATGAGTCAATAGTGTCAATAAGCAGACATAAAAAGCAAGTAAATATGATATCTTTTCATATTTACCTGCTTTTCTTTCTTGGCGTTTTCCACGCCAACCCCAGGAGGCACTTTGAGCTAACCAATCAGTGACTATTCCTAGGAATAGATAAAAGCTGCCCCACCTCCCTCCTGCACTGTGAGCTGAGGGGAGGGCATGGCTGAGTGCCATTCCAATCTGTAACCCTTTCACTCCCAGCTACTGCAGAGACAGGGAAGGAAATAAATCAATACGCACAAGGAGAAAAGACACAGCACAGATAGGGACAAGAGAGAAAGACAGCATGATAAAGCAGAGAAAGTACAAGAAAAGGTGCAGTGAGAGAGAGTACGCACCAGATACAGACAGCATGAGTGTGAGAGTGAGTGACTGTGTGAGGGAGTTGGAGACAGTGAGTATGTAAACCATGAAAGAGTACAAGTGAGCGAATGAGTGAGTCTGTGTGAGCTAGCGTGACTGTGTGAGCGAGTCAGTGGGTGACTGTGTGAGTCAACGGGTGAATGTGTGAGCGAGTCAGTGGGTGAGCGAGTCAGTGGGTGAGCGAGTCAGCGTGTGAGCGAGTGAGTGTGTCAGCATATCAACGGGTGAGTTTGTGAGCATGTCAATGGGTGAGTGGGTGAGCGAGTCAGCGAGTGAGTGTGTGAGCGAGTCAGTGAGTGACTGTGTCAGCGGGTCAGCAAGTGAGTGTTTGAGCATGTCAACTAGGGATGTGCGTTTCGGGTTTCGGAATTTCGGAATTTTCACGAAATTTCCCGATTCGTGTTTTCGGATGCGGCCGAATTTCCGAAAAATTTTAGATCCGAAAATTTCAGATCCGAAATGTTTTCCGAGCCGAAACGAAATATTTTCGGATTTTTCGAATGGACTTGAAATGTGTCAAACGAGAAGAACAGATTTTCCGAAAAACGAAAATTTTCCGAAAAACGAAAATTTTCTGAAAAAAAACGAAAATTTTGTAAAAACGAAAATTTCTAAAAACAAAAATTTTGTAAAAACGAAAATTTCTGAAAAACGAACATTTTTCGAAAAAACGGAAAGTCGATACAAAAAACGGGCAAAATGACACGAACAATACGAAAAATGGTCGATATTCCGAAAAATGTGCAATTCCAAAAAACGAAAATTTCCGAAATTACGAAAAGTCGATACAAAAACCGAGCACAGTGACACGAAAATACGAAAAATGGTCGAAATTCCGAAAAAAATGTACCCGAAAAACGTGCCGAACCGAATCGAATCGAAACCGAAATCGGTCGAAACGGGCCGAATCGAAAAGTTTAAAAATCCGAAAAATCGAACCGAATCGAACCGAAAAAAAAATCGGTGCACAAGCCTAATGTCAACGGGCGAGTGTGTCAGCGAGGGAGTGTGTGAGTGAGTCAGCGGGTGAGCGTGTCATTGGGTCAGTGAGGGAGTGTGTGAGCGAGTCAGTGGGTGAGTGAGTCTTGCTTTCACAGTTGCAGAGATAGCTAATATTCAGTCCTTCAGTTTGCCCAGTCTGAGGACGTGAACAAGCATGTAAGGTATGTCAAAATCAGGTACCCCATTAAAATAAACCTCTGATAAAGTAAACTAATGGCATTTCTAGTAAACCACCAGTAGATGGCAGCAGAGTGAAAAAGCCTGAATGATGAGCACAGGGTTTCACGTGCACAGCTTAGTTTGTGCTAGTTCATGTGACGCTTTGATGGGTGGAGCAGTGGGTGGAGGAGCGCGGGAATATTCAGGAAGTGGGAGCTTTTTTACACATTTTTAAAACTTTAATTGATTTATTTTAGTTTGTCTATAGGTATAAAAATGTTTAAATGTCAATTTAAGAAAAAAATTCTAGACATGCAAATCCCTTTAAGCCAATTTGCCAATGTCAAATCACACTTCTTAAGGTAGGAGCCTAATGCCAATGCCCAACCTAGGCCGATTTTCAGCTCAGACAAAAAGGGGGTTCATTTATACCCTGTACCAAACATCCCCCATTTTGGAGCAAATAGAAACATGAGAGGATAGCTAAATTCACAATAAACCACTACACAGATGTTTTAGTGTCCTTATTTGACCATCACAATTGAAGCACACCTGCCAACAAGATCCCCTTCAAATTACCACGCTCTATGTAGACGATAGAGGAGAGTTGTGACAGAACAGCCCTCACGTTCAATTTATTAGCACATAAAAAGTTAAAAGTTCGTTTGTTCAAGGTTAAATTTTGTTTATACAATTTATGTCTGTATGATCCCTGTGTATATTTTGTTTCCCCTCGCAAATTCCCAGCACCAAACACACCTGTAATCCCTTACAATTTAATACCACCCAAATTGCCCAGTTTTCGTTCACCCAAGTGTATAATTCGTTTGTACAATTTGTGCTTTTATGACCCTAATGTTTATTTAGTCTTTTGCCACCCCTGCCTTGCCCAGCCATCGTGGTTTATCTGCCCAGCGCAACCCTGATACAGCTGCCACAGGCCGAGACCAAGCACAGCTGACATTTCTTGCACCCTGCACCGCTCAGCCCCTGTACATGCCACCAGAGTGCCTTTTGTTCAGAAGGGCACTGAGAACATGGTGCCACCGTGGGGTGAGTTCCAAAGGGGAGCGCCACCAAGATCACCCCTCAATCAGCCGCTAAACCCAGGTCAGGCTTCCCAGCCGCAGAGGAGATCCGGTGCCGGAATCAGCGCTCGCACTCTGGGGGGTGGACTTAACGATTAACCCTTTCGCTGCTGAGGCTTTTCACACCTCTGTGCTGAGGTCATTTTTACCGGTTTTGCTCATCATGTTTAAACGTGTTTTGAAGGCTTATTTTAGTATATGACCCAGACATATTATATATCGTTCTTTCCGTCAGACTCGGTAGATTCATAATATGTTATTATTATATGTATACGTCATGACCTGTCTGTATATTATAACAAAAAATGCAATAAAATATGTATTTTCAATAATTTACAATGTGTAAAGTGTTTTTTTTTCACATTTTAACATGCGAGCAATTGCGGTTATATTTTGTATGGGGTGCGCTTGTTAAAAAAATTAGAGATGGGGTCTCGTTACATTTTTTTTGGGGAAAATTACACTATTTTTAACAAACGCACCGCATACAAAAATCGTTAGTGCAGCATCATTGTTCACATTATAATTGAAATGGGAACAATATTGCTGCATTAACGAACCAAAAAAAAGAAAAAAAAATGTTTATTTTTTTTTTATAATTTTTTTTTAAATATATTTTTATTTTTATTTTTAATTTTTATTTTTTAAAAAAAACTTTTTTCACTTTCGTGTTTGGTATCGTTGGAACCGCCATGCTCTGGCCGATCCAACCATACCAAACTTTAACCCCTAGCTGCCACGGATCGGGAGATAGGGAGTTCATTGGAACTCCCTATCTCCACCGTTGGTGGCAGTTAGGGGTTAACTCTAGGACTGGCGTCATCGTGCTATGCACGATGACGCCAGTCCTCAGGGGGAGTTCCCGGAGGCTTGGCCGACATCCAAGATGTCGGCCAGCTCCGGGAAAGGATCACGAACCGGCGCTTTTCAGCACCGATTCGCGATCCAGCTCCCCAGGGGTTAATGCCAGGCACCATTTGGAAGGGCAGGCTGTGCCCTTCCAAATGGTGCCTGGGTTAACCCCCGCAACGCCGCCGATCGGGAGGGAGAGAGGTCCGAAGGACCTCCCCCCTCCCTTTCAGGCGCCTCCTCCGCACATGCGGGGGGGCACCTGAATTAGGTGTCATTGCGCCACCGCGATGACACCTAATTTCATCGGCGGCTGTTCCGGATGCTGGGCTGACATCGAGGATGTCAGCCCGCACCGGGGGGGCCAGCGATCGGCTGGAACCCGGCCGAACGCTGACCCCAAAGGGAGGACGCGCTCAGCGCGTCCTCCGCACAGCAGGAGCCATGCGGAGGACGCGCTGAGCGCGTCCTCCGCATGGAAGTGGTTAAATGTTATTTTAGAAATTTCATTTCCGATTGTCATCATTTTCGGATCCGGTTCGTCCGCGGTCGCGCATGCGCGCGGATGTCAGTCTCCATTACGGCCTGTCCCTGTCGTAAACTTTACAGATCCTTGGCGATATTTTCGATTTTTAGCACAGGCCAACCTTTATTTCTTGCCATCCCATCATGGCTCAGCCTGAAAGAGAGGACTCCCCGATTGGCTTTATCATCCCCTTCACCCCAGACACACCAGAGACCCCCAGAAAGAAGCGGGCGAGCAATATGAGTTTTGAGGAGCTGGTCCGCATATTTGAAAAGTCGGACTACGACTGCCGTAAGGGCCCTTACAGTAGGAAAAAATAATGTGAGGAAGGACCGCATCCTTGATAAGGCCCCGCCACCCTCCTTGCAAATTTCGGCCAGGACCGGTCGAAGGACCAGCTCTGAAAGCGCTGGTCTGACCTAAAGACACGGGAGGAGCAGCAGTTGAGGCATATCCGGTGCATCAAAACGAATAGACACTTTGAAACGAGGAGAACAGACGTTCCGAAAAACACAAAAATTTCCGAAATCACGAAAAAAAGTCGATACGAAAAACGAGCAGACCCGAAAACACGAAAATGGCCGATATTCGAAAAAAAAAAGTCGATACGAAAAACGAGCCGAAACGAACCGTACAAAACGGAAATCGGCCGAAACGAGCCGAAATGAAAATTTAAAAAAATCCGAACGAACCGAAACGAATCGTACCGAAAAAAAATCGGTGCACAAGTCTATTCGCCTCACTTCGGGACCCTGCAGTGAATGTTGAATTCAGGGTCAGAAAATCAGACTCACTGAAGTGTGGCGAATCAGAGAGCACCGGTTTGATGTGTTTAGATGTTTAAAGTGTTTTGGTTTGATGGTGTTTAAGTTTACAATGTTTTGGATCAGGTGGTATTTAGGATTATAGTGTTTTGAGGTCAGTGATTTTTATGGTTGTAGTGTCTAGGTTCACTAATATTTTTGGGTTCAGTGTTGTTTAGGATTATAGTGCTTTGGGTTCAGTGTGTTTAGGGTTTTGTGTTTTTGGGTTCAGTGATGTTTTGATATCTAATGTTTTTGGGTTGGAGGTGTTTAGTTTGTAATGTTTTAGGTTGAATGCTGGTTAGAGTTATGTTTTTGGGTTCAGTAATGTTAACCCTTTCGCTGCTGAGGCTTTTCCCGCCCCTGTGCTGAGGTCATTTTTACCTGTTTTGCGCATCATGTTTAAACCTGTTTTGAAGGCTTATTTTAGTATATGACATCGACATATTATATATCGTTCTTTCCGTCAGACTCGGTAGATTCATAATATGTCATTATTATATGTATACGTTATGTCATGTTTGTATATTATAACAAAAAATGCAATAAAATATGTATTTTCAATAATTTACAGCGTGTAAAGTGTTTTTTTCCACATTTTAACATGCGAGCAATTGCGGTTATATTTTGTATGGTGGGCTTGTTAAAAAAATTAGAGATGGGGTCTCGTTACATTTTTTTTTGGGGAAAATGACACCATTTTTAACAAACGCACCGCATACAAAAATCGTTAATGGCAGCATCATTGTTCACATTATAATTGAAATGGGAACAATATTGCTGCATTAACAAAACAAAAAAAAAAAAAAAAAGTGTTTATTTTTTTTTTTTAATTTTTTTTTTTAATTTTTTTTTATTTTTTTATTTTTCTTTTTTTTTTTTTTTACAATTTTTTTTACTTTCATGTTTGGTATCGTTGGAACGGCCATGCTCTGGCCGATCCAACGATATCAAAATTTAACCCCTAACTGCCACGGATCGGGAGATAGGGAGTTCATTGAACTCCCTATCTCCACACTTCGTGGCAGTTAGGGGTTAATGCTAGCTGGCGTCATCGTGCTGCGCACGATGACGCCAGTCCTCTGGGGGAGTTCCCGGAAGCTTGGCCGACATCCAAGATGTCGCCAGCTCCCGGGAAGGATCGCAAATCGGCGCTTTTCAGCGCCGATTTGCGATCCAGCTCCCCAGGGGTTAATGCCAGGCATCATTTGGAAGGGCAGGCTGTGCCCTTCCAAATGATGCCTGGGTTAAGCCCCTGTGAGCCGCCGATCGGGAGGGAGAGAGGTCCGAAGGACCTCCCCCCCTCCCTTTCAGGCGCCTCCTCCGCACATGCGGGGGGGCGCCTGAATTATGTGTCATCGCGGGGGCGCGATGACACATAATAATGGCGGCCACTGCTCCGGATGCGGGCTGACATCCAGGATGTCAGCCCCACCGGAGGGGCCAGCGATCGGCCGGAACCCGGCCGAACGCTGACCCCAATGCGAGGACGCGCTCAGCGCGTCCTCCGCATACCAGCGGGAATGCTGAGGACGCGCTGAGCGCGTCCTTAGCATTCAAGTGGTTAAAGGATGTAGGGTTTATTGGCACTCATGCGTAGGCATGTAGCATTTTTGGATTTGGTAGTGCTTCTTTTTTTGGGGGGTTAGGGTTAACATGATCTTACAACTTAGAGAAATCTAAAACGTATTGTATGGGGCTATATTTTGTTTAAGCACAAAAGATAGTCTCAACCAAGGTAAATGGGGTAAATGTCCCATATTCTTTTTTAATGTGAAGAAATATATAGAAACATAGAAACATAGAAAATGTCGGCAGATAAGAACCTTTCGGCCCATCTAGTCTGCCCAATTACGTGGATACTTTACCTAGATTTATCTTTTATTTAGGATAGTCTTATGCCTATCCCATGTCTGCTTAAATTCAATCACTGTTTTGGCCTCTACTATATGGGTAAGAGGATTTATTTATTATTTTCAGAAACGCAAGTATAAATGGTTTCTGAGTTGCAAAAAAATATATATAAAAATTGTCATCTGTACATAGCGTATTGTATCACATAGATGCAGGCTATACAAAATTTGAGGATTTTACGTTATGGAAATGGCCATTAAACCTTAAAGGGACTTACATGATTTGGTAGTGTGTCTTTAAAAATGTGCAATGCCTTTTGAATGAGTCAATAGTGTCAATAAGCAGACATAAAAAGCAAGTAAATATGATATCTTTTCATATTTACCTGCTTTTCTTTCTTGGCGTTTTCCACGCCAACCCCAGGAGGCACTTTGAGCTAACCAATCAGTGACTATTCCTAGGAATAGATAAAAGCTGCCCCACCTCCCTCCTGCACTGTGAGCTGAGGGGAGGGCATGGCTGAGTGCCATTCCAATCTGTAACCCTTTCACTCCCAGCTACTGCAGAGACAGGGAAGGAAATAAATCAATACGCACAAGGAGAAAAGACACAGCACAGATAGGGACAAGAGAGAAAGACAGCATGATAAAGCAGAGAAAGTACAAGAAAAGGTGCAGTGAGAGAGTACGCACCAGATACAGACAGCATGAGTGTGAGAGTGAGTGACTGTGTGAGGGAGTTGGAGACAGTGAGTATGTAAACCATGAAAGAGTACAAGTGAGCGAATGAGTGAGTCTGTGTGAGCTAGCGTGACTGTGTGAGCGAGTCAGTGGGTGACTGTGTGAGTCAACGGGTGAATGTGTGAGCGAGTCAGTGGGTGAGCGAGTCAGTGGGTGAGCGAGTCAGCGTGTGAGCGAGTGAGTGTGTCAGCATATCAACGGGTGAGTTTGTGAGCATGTCAATGGGTGAGTGGGTGAGCGAGTCAGCGAGTGAGTGTGTGAGCGAGTCAGTGAGTGACTGTGTCAGCGGGTCAGCAAGTGAGTGTTTGAGCATGTCAACGGGCGAGTGTGTCAGCGAGGGAGTGTGTGAGTGAGTCAGCGGGTGAGCGTGTCATTGGGTCAGTGAGGGAGTGTGTGAGCGGGTCAGTGGGTGAGTGAGTCTTGCTTTCACAGTTGCAGAGATAGCTAATATTCAGTCCTTCAGTTTGCCCAGTCTGAGGACGTGAACATGCATGTAAGGTATGTCAAAATCAGGTACCCCATTAAAATAAACCTCTGATAAAGTAAACTAATGGCATTTCTAGTAAACCACCAGTAGATGGCAGCAGAGTGAAAAAGCCTGAATGATGAGCACAGGGTTTCACGTGCACAGCTTAGCTTGTGCTAGTTCATGTGACGCTTTGATGGGTGGAGCAGTGGGTGGGGAGGAGGCGGGGAATATTCAGGAAGTGGGAGCTTTTTTACACATTTTTAAAACTTTAATTGATTTATTTTAGTTTGTCTATAGGTATAAAAATGTTTAAATGTCAATTTAAGAAAAAAATTCTAGACATGCAAATCCCTTTAAGCCAATTTGCCAATGTCAAATCACACTTCTTAAGGTAGGAGCCTAATGCCAATGCCCAACCTAGGCCGATTTTCAGCTCAGACAAAAAGGGGTTCATTTATACCCTGTACCAAACATCCCCCATTTTGGAGCAAATAGAAACATGAGAGGATAGCTAAATTCACAATAAACCACTACACAGATGTTTTAGTGTCCTTATTTGACCATCACAATTGAAGCACACCTGCCAACAAGATCCCCTTCAAATTACCATGCTCTATGTAGACGATAGAGGAGAGTTGTGACAGAACAGCCCTCACGTTCAATTTATTAGCACATAAAAAGTTAAAAGTTCGTTTGTTCAAGGTTAAATTTTGTTTATACAATTTATGTCTGTATGATCCCTGTGTGTATTTTGTTTCCCCTCGCAAATTCCCAGCACCAAACACACCTGTAATCCCTTACAATTTAATACCACCCAAATTGCCCAGTTTTCGTTCACCCAAGTGTATAATTCGTTTGTACAATTTGTGCTTTTATGACCCTAATGTTTATTTAGTCTTTTGCCACCCCTGCCTTGCCCAGCCATCGTGGTTTATCTGCCCAGCGCAACCCTGATACAGCTGCCACAGGCCGAGACCAAGCACAGCTGACATTTCTTGCACCCTGCACCGCTCAGCCCCTGTACATGCCACCAGAGTGCTTTTTGTTCAGAAGGGCACTGAGAACATGGTGCCACTGTGGGGTGAGTTCCAAAGGGGAGCGCCACCAAGATCACCCCTCAATCAGCCGCTAAACCCAGGTCAGGCTTCCCAGCCGCAGAGGAGATCCGGTGCCGGAATCAGCGCTCGCACTCCGGGGGGTGGAATTTCCCAGGCAAGGAACAGCCCAGGGCAGGCCAGACAGTGTGGCGCCAGGAGCTGGAGGCCGGGTCAGCCCATGTTAAGGATACGAAAAGGGCTCGGGCTAGAGGCAGTGGCAAAACTGGTGCTGGGATGTCTGAGGGCAAGCATAGGAGAGAACAATGGGACTGTACCGTATAAATGTACTGTGTCTTTGCGGTGCTAAATAAACCAACTTGCTTAACCTGTACTACGGCTCGACGAGTATTTGGGAAGAGGGACTATCTGCTAGGTATTTCCTCCTGGCTGACTTGCTATATTCCAGCAAGGGACCTGACGCCGGCTCGCTACCGCTGCTCACTGCAGAGCATCCCCGGAACCTAAGGCGGATCTACTCCCTCCGAGTAGTGGCGTCCATCACAACAGTTATCACATGCACCATGATCAACTGTTTTACCATACATTTAAAAGGCAATTGTTCAGCTCTACATTCTTGCAAAAGTAACTGACTGTATGCTGACTGACATTACTGAATATTAATGGAGAAACACAGTTGAATGTTCAATTTCAACATAAAATGTAAAACCATTTTAAATCCGGGTGGTTTAAGCAGGGCTGGATTTATAACTAGGCAGAGTAGGCATGTGCCTACAGGCGCCTGCCACAAGGGGACGCCTTGCTCTGTAAAAACAAAAGTGGGTTTTTTTACAATCATTTAGATCACTGTATCTCTGGAGCCCTAAGGGTTAGAGGGACAGATGAGGTATCATTGGAAAGGCCAGTTTATTTATTTATCTTTCTGGTAATACCAAATATAACCAGGTTAGATTTATACAAAACTAAAATAACAACTAAAATATTATTTATCTCTTTTTTTTCTAACAAAGCACTACTATTTAGTTTACAGTTATAAATTGAACAGTGATGCTGTGATAACTCACCTTCTCATTTCCTACACTGCCAGCAAGTGTGGCGCTGATGATGCAATGCATTGTTTCATCAGAAACCTAGACCGTGGCACTGCAGTGAGGAGAGACAGGGGTACTTTGGAACCTGCATCTCTGAATTGTACACTGCACAAGGTTAAGTGAGGTGCCATTGGAAAGGTCAGAGTCTGGTCTTTACAGTGATACCAAACATGACCATGTCCTAACCTCAATATCTGATGGTTAGGATTTAGGGGTTATTATTGCAGAAGATCTAAGGGTAAGAAGTATACAAGCTAATAGAGCTGCAGGAAATGCTAGCAGAATGATTGTTTGTGTAGGGAGAGGTATTAGCAGCAGTAGGAAGAGGGAAGCACTCATGCCGTTGTACAGAGCACTGGTGAGACCTCACTCAGAGTATTGTGTGCAGTACTGGAGACTGTATCTCCAGAAGGATGTAGATACCTTAGAGAGAGTTCAGAGAAGGGCTACTAAAACGGTATACAACTTGAAGGAGAAAAGTTACCAGAAAAGGCTTCTTGATCTTAACATGTATAGCTTGGAAGAAAGACAAGACAGAGGAGATATGATAGAAACCTTTAAATATGTAAAAGGAATCCACAAGGTAGAGGAAGGGAGTATATTTAAAAGGAAACAAAGTAGCAAAACAAGAGGACATAGTCTTAGATTAGAGGGTCAAAGGTTTGAAAGTAACATCAGGAAGTATTTTACTGAGAGGGTGGTGGACATGGAACAGCTTTCCAGTAGAAGTGGTAGAAGCAAAAACAGTGATTGAATTAAAGCAGGCATGGGATAGGCATAAGGCTATCCTAAATAAAAGATAAATCCAGGGATATATCCATATAATTGGGCAGACTAGATGGGCCGAAAGGTTCTTATCTGCTGACATATTCTATGTTCTATGGTTCTATGTTTCTATATTGCACTCTCGAAGTTGGCATTAACTGGCATACTCTCTTGGTACCAACATAGTGTTGTTAGGCACGCCTCCTGGTAACTATTAATGCCAAGATATGATTGGCTAATTGACTACATGTATGGTGAAATTCTGTGTTTAAAAGACAGGGGAACAGGCACTCTCATTTAGCACTCCTGATGAGCCAGACGGTGAAGCATGCGCCAGGTGCATGATAGCCAGGGACCTAATCTTACCACATCTGAATTTAAATATACCAGTTAGTCAATACACCTGGAACTATTGGTTCTGAATTGTTCCTTGAAGGGATTTCTCTGTATATCTAGAGGAGGGAACATGTTGGTTGGGCCAATGTAGTGTTGTTTCAATTTATAATTTGTGTATTGTTTGGATTAGTGTATACCTTGGTGGCTATCAGATCACAGTCTATGGTTATCAAACCTGGTCTGTATGAATGGTTATTATATCCACGGACAGTTGTTTTTGACTACTTGATTTTAAAGGAGCTTTTCTCTTTTTTTATCTCTCTGTTGCTAATAAAGGTTATGTTTTAATTAGCTTGCTCGTAGGTACATTGTGCGTATGCTACTGGTCTCAGTAGTTATTCCGTGGCTTATTAGCTAGGTTTCCAATGTTGTATTGTGCTGGGTCTGAAATGACGGTTTATTACTGGATCCCCATTTTAGCTGTATAATATTCCTAGTATTACTTAACTTTGCCTAAAATTACGAATTTTTAATAAACTGAATATTTTCTTTTAAACCCCAGGCTTCTCTTCCTGCTAACCCTGTCATACCATTAATCTAGGTATTAATTCACATAACTGATGGTGGGGGCAAAGTCACATACGTTTCTGGGAAGAGTTACAGAGTGCTGGAATTGTAAACTAGGTCTGTATCGCTGGCAGAGCATCATGGGAGTCGTACAAGTGGTTACTACAGGCTGATAAATAGAATAAGGGCCCCCTGTTTTTGTTTTGAGTGGATACACAGTATTCAATGCACAGATGACTTACTTACAATCATAGGAACCACTTATTCATGTGACTTGATACTTTGCCCATGTATCAGCTATGAATTTTTTTCTTCACTAGCAATAAATAAAATATTAACACATGGTACATATCACATGAATGTAAAGATAGTAAATGTTTAATGGAGTATAAAAACACAGTCTTTTTACAGATGTAGAATACAGGTCATAGATTAAAACAGCATTTCCTTCCGCCTCCCTTATTTTAGCTTAACATGAAAATTCTTCAAATCCTCTCTGTGCATTGTATTAGATCATCGACATAACAAATAACATAACAAATAAATAAGTAAGTGGCAACTGACCCAAAAAAGGTAGAAATACGATCCATACTTCATGGGTGGCAACCCATATCAAGACAGGTAAAATGTTAGTTCTTAACCAAAACAGTTGATACGGGCACTCCAACTTCTCAGCCAGGACAAACTTACTGAGTTACATCAGGGCAAGACAACCTTTCAACTCTATGTGAGACTTTAAAAAGATTCACGTAAGGGGTTATTCAGAGAGAGACGATCTGACCCCCGAAATAGCACCGAACAGTGAATTTCCCCATACAGTGACATTTCGGGTAGTGATGAGCCGAACACCCCCGTGTTCGGTTCGAATTCGAACTCGAACAATTTCAAAAGTTCGAGTTCGAACGCGAACACGAACCGAACTCAATGCAAGTCAATGGGACTGTCACGGTTCCCGGATCGCAGTCCTTAAAGCCCAACACTCCACAGAGCCCAAAAGCTACCAACAGGGTAGCCATAGAAGAATCCCTAACTGTCTGGTCCTTAGAATTGGCCAGGTATACTAGCTAGACAGAAAGGGTTAATCAAAGACAATGTCGTAATACAAAACCAGGTTAGCAACATGGGGTTAGCCAGAAGAGCCAGAATCAGGAATACAGAGTATAGAATAGTCAAATGGAATAGCCGGGTCGATATCAGTGCAGAAGCATAGTACAAGAAAATAGTCTAGGGCAACGGAAGGCAGAATAGTCAGAAAACAAGCAGAGGTCAATAACAGGTTAAATCACGAGAGAATTCAGGTACAAGGAGCTCAGGTATGGATAACCACGATCTGGCACTGCTTAGAAGGAACTGTTGGTTTTTAAAAGACCTTCACCAGACCGCGCCCCCCTCTCAAGCCGCACCTCATGCAGCCACCTCCCTGTCTGTTTCAATTTAAACCGGGTGTTGGTGAGCGAGCAGCATCAGACATGCTGCCCTCAAGCACACCGGAAAGGCTGGAAGCCCCCAACGGTACAGGGACTCAAAAGTTCGATTTTTAGAGTTCCCTCCAAGAGGGCATATATGCAAGATATTTGCCATAAAAGGTGTATGGGGGTCCGTGTAGCACCCTGGGGGACAGGAAACAAGGACAAAAAGTTTAAAAAAGATGTTTTTAAAGGAACAGTGAGTTTTCCATAAAATAAGGGTTAAAAATAAAAATGAAAAATTCCTTCAAATATCGTGTCTAGGAGGTCCCCATAACCTGCCCGTGAAGTGGCGGATTTGTAGGATGTATAGAAACCTTTAAAAACAAAAAAATGACATTTCAAATGACGGTAAATGGTTTTCCTTTAATCTATTCATAAACAACTGCTTGGGGCAGCAGCCTGTATGAAAAGAGGAGACATTTTAGGACATGCAGAACAAGTTTAGTGATTTTTGTGGCTAAATTATGGTGAAACTTATGCAGGCTTTGGATGAAAGTAACAATAGGTGCTTTAAAATTGGGCCTTTAGTGTCGGCAACAGTGCCATCACACCGTAACCCCTCTGTGGTATTGTGGAAGAATGCAGGGTTGGACCCTGCGGTCAAATATTAAAATGATATGAATCTGGTACAGGCGTCAGTGCACCCAAATATTTTGCCTTTGGTGGCAGCAAGTGCCTTCACACCGTAACCCCTCTGAGGTATTGTGGAAGAGTGCAGTGGTGGAGGTTTTGGTAATTGTAGAAGAGATCCCCGATCGATTCAGTTACATCAGCCGCTATAACAAAACCGGGTCAGTAATGTTTAGGCACTTGTACTGCGCTACTGTATATGGTGAGAATCGGCGCACACCAGTAGCAACAGGAAGCAAACAGAACAGGCAGGGAATACACAGAGAGTATAGTCAAATGGCAGGCAAAGTCGGCAACAGATCGGGTCCTCAGAACAAGCAGGGTCAGTAACAAGTATACAAACTGATTCGGTAAGTTAGCGATGCGAGAATAAAGGCTGAGACACACTGAGCGTGTAGCGACGCATAGCGTAGCGAAGAGAAGCAAACATTTTGCAGGCTTCACTTCACTCCGCTCTGCCTCGCAGCGTGTCTACACTGCATTACGTTTGCTTCACACCGCACTGGACAGGAATCCACTAACTAAATTAAAATGTACACACAAAACCGTTTTATTTTCACAGAGCACATGTTATATAGGAAAAAAAAGTTTCTACTGAATAAAATACATCAAAAATTACTGTTAATTTGATAGGAATAGTATAAAAATATAATAAAAAAGGTAACCCCATATCATATATATTATAGGGACACGGAGCACTGTGTATAGAGGAGGGATGCATTGATACCACCAGGGCCGGCACTAGTGTAAGGCGGCTCAGATGGGCCGCCTTACTGTCCTGGCTTGCTGTCAGTGTGAGGGGTGGAAAAATTCTGTTTTTAAAATACCAGAAGCGGAGCTATGAATGATCTTCAGACATCAACCAGGGCCCAGCCGCGCACTCTCAAACCGATAGTGTGCCTGCCTCAGTCCCACATTCTAAACATGATACAACTTCCCATATCCTCTTCTTTCTTGTATTGCTTTAGAATAATCTCAGTCATTTCTTGATATATAAGTCTATGCCACCTGTATACTAGGCTGGGGATTGAGTGATAGGAGAGCAGGAGTGCCCTTCTATATGCATTTCCACTGCTTGAAACTTAGTGCCTCCAGGAAGGTAATGAAGCCAAAAAAACAGCATAGAAATATGCTCCCTAAGCAAGACCAGTCAGTTTGGAAGGGATGGTGGTCTGAGGGACAGGGGGGTGTACGGAAGCAAGGAATGAAGATCTCCTCATTGCTAGAACCAGTGGTGTATCTTAGCCTAAGACGACAAGGCCTATGCCTAGGGCAGCACTTTCCACGGGGTGGCTGCCCAACTGCTCAGTGGGACCCGCTGCTCATTGTGACCCGCCGTCCCGCGGGACGTGCCGTCCGCGGCCGCCAGTGACTGAATCCCAAGCCCCCGAGCACTGCCTCTTGAAGACCTCCTCATCACATGCTGCAGCCTGCTACTGTGTGCTGCGGCGCTGGGAGGAAGTGATGTTATATGATTCGGACCGATTAATTTCGATTCGGACCGATTAATTTTTTTTAACGTATCGGTCCGATTCGGTGCTTCAGATTCAGCTGATTTTCCGAATCGGATTGGATCCGAAATACTTCTGATACGAAATAATTTCTAATACGAAACGAAATAATTTCGTATGACCGTGAAATTTGTAAAATTACAAGTCATTTTCTTTCCATTCGTGATTCCGGTTCCATTTCGGTAATTTCGGACATCGTAATTTTCGGTTTCATTGCTGATTCCGTAATTTTGTATCGTTTTGATCAATTCAATAGTTACTCGATATCCATTTGATAGTTCATGTTATGTCCTGTCTGCATATTATAACAAAAAATGCAATAAAATTTGAATTTTCAATAATTTACAAGCTGTAAAGTGTTTTTTTCACATTTTAACATGCGAGCGTTTGCTGTTATATTTTCTATGAGTTGCACTTGTTAAAATAATTAGAAATGGGGGACTTGTTACATTTTTTGGGGGGAAAATTACACGATTTTTAACAAACGCATCCCACACAAAAATCGTTATTGCAGCATCATTGTTCATATTATAATTGAATTGGGTACCCTATTGCTGCATTAACAAAAAGCTGCTTATTTTTTTTATTTATTTATTTTTTAATATTTATTTATTTTCTTTTTCTTTTCTTAACTTTTAACATGGTCATGTTTGGTATTTTTGGAAAGGTCATGCTCTGGCCGATCCAACGATACCAAAATTAACAGATCGGGAGATAGGGGATTCATTGGAACCCCCTATCTCCACCATTGGTGGCAGCTAGGGGTCAACTCCAGAACTTACTCTGAGGTCCAGATGTGAAAAAAATAGGCTTCATCTATTTTTTTTTCACATCGGAACTTTGGATAGAGTAAGTCTGCCATTAAACACATCAGCCGTCTATTTTCTACAGATCAGGACCTTGGATAGGAAAAACTTATTGCTATCCAAGGTCCTGAACTGTATAAAATAGATGGCTGATGTGAATAACGGAAGACTTACTCTATCCGAGGTCCCGATGTGAAACATCGGGACTTTGGATAGACTTCAACTATTTTTTTTTCACTTCGGGACCTCGGATAGAGTAAGTATTACGTTATTCACATCAGCCGACTATTTTCTACAGATCAGGACCCTGGATAGTAACAACTTGTAGGCTGATGTATTTAACGGCAGACTTACTCTATCCAAAGTCCCGATGTGAAAAAAAATAGACTTCATCTATTTTTTTTCACATCGGGACGTCTGATAAAGTTCTGGAGTTAACCCCTAGCTGCCACCAATGGTGGAGATGGGGGTTCCAATGAACCCCCTATCTCCCAGTTTGTGGCAGCTAGGGGTTAATGTTTGGAATCATTGGATTGGCCAGAGCATGGCCTTTCCAACACTACCAAACATGACCATGTTAAAAGTTTAAAAAAAAAATGAAAATAAAAAAATATTAAAAAATAAATAAATTTTAAAAAAAATAAACAGGTTGTTTTTTTTTGGTTTTGTTAATGCAGCAATATTGTACCCATTTCAATTATAATATGAACAATGATGCTGCAATAACGATTTGTGTATGGGATGCGTTTGTTAAAAATCGTGTAATTTTCCCCCAAAAAAATGTAACAAGTCCCCCATTTCTAATTTTTTTAACAAGCGCAACTCATAGAAAATATAACCGCAAATGCTCGCATGTTAAAATGTGAAAAAAAACACTTTACACCTTGTAAATTTAATTATTGAAAATTCTAATTTTATTGCATTTTTTGTTATAATATACAGACAGGACATGACGTATACAAATATAATGATATATTATGAATCTGCCGAGTCTGCCGGAAAGAACCATATATAATATGTCTGGGTCATCTAATAAAATAAGGCTTTAAAACGCGTTTAAACATGATGAGCGAAACCGGTAAAAATTAGCTCAGCACACAGGCGTGAAATGGCTCAGCAGCGAAAGGGTTAAATTGAAAACACTGCATTAATTATACTGCAGAGAAGAGTGCTGCTCTGCAGTGTGCGGATTCATATGCTGCATTAATTAAACCGCACAGAGGCACTTCCCACTTCCCAGCAGTGTGTGGATTCATATGCTGCAATAATTATACCGCACAGAGGCACTTCCCAGCAGTGTGTGGATTCATATGCTGCATTAATTATACCGCACAGAGGCACTTCCCAGCAGTGTGTGGATTCATATGCTGCATTAATTATACCGCACAGAGGCACTTCCCAGCAGTGTGTGGATTCATATGCTGCATTAATTATAATGCAGAGTGGTGCTGCCCAGCAGTGTGCGGATTCACATGCTGCATTAATTATAATGCAGAGTGGTGCTGCCCAGCAGTGTGTGGATTCATATGCTGCATTAATTATACTGCAGAGAAGAGTGCTGCTCTGCAGTGTGCGGATTCATATGCTGCATTAATTATACCGCACAGAGGCACTTCCCACTTCCCAGCAGTGTGTGGATTCATATGCTGCAATAATTATACCGCACAGAGGCACTTCCCAGCAGTGTGTGGATTCATATGCTGCATTAATTATAATGCAGAGTGGTGCTGCCCAGCAGTGTGCGGATTCATATGCTGCATTAATTATACCGCACAGAGACGCTTCCCAGCAGTGTGCGGATTCATATGCTGCATTAATTATACCGCAGAGAGGCGCTTCCCAGCAGTGTGCGGATTCACATGCTGCATCAATTTTTACATTTTTTTTCGTTTTAAATCATTTTATTTTTATTTATTTTTAAAGTCAGACCATTTGGGTCAGTATTTTTTCGTTTTTTAATTCGTTTTGTTCATTTTTGTTCCTTTCATACCATTTTAATATGATTAAATAAAGTTGTGCAATGCATATTCATGAGAAAAAAAGGATCTTTATTCTTTAAGTCAAAACGTCAAACGTCAAAAAAGTCATTATTATTTAAGTCAAAACGAATAGACACTTTGAAACGAAGAGAACAGACGTTCCGAAAAACCCATAATTTCCGATATCACGAAAAAAAAGTCGATACGAAAAACGAGCCGAAACGAAACGAGCCGAAATGAAAATCATCGTAAAGGATCCGAAACTAAAATTTTAAAAACCCGAACGAGCCGAAACGAATCGAAAAAAAAATCAGTGTACATCCCTAGTGACCGAAGATGGCACCTGGGGCAGGGAAGGTGCGTCAGGGGGTGTGGCTGAGGCTCTGACAGGCAGATACTAGAATTGGCTCTGGGGAGGACTCCCATCCTAGGTGGGAGTCAATAGGAAGGTGAGACTTCACCGCCCATGGGGGCATGACCACCTCACCTGCCTATGAATGCTACCTAACCTGCCTATAAATGGTACACTGCTCATTCTAGCAGTGCCACAGCGTCGCTTCGCCATCAATGTTAATATCTGCAGCCTTTCTAATATTTTGCCTTACTGTGTACCAGTCCCAGATTGTTTATTGTTACTGAATGCTCGTTGCCTGTCCCTACCAGCTTTCATCTCGACATCGCATTTGGATCATCCCTTATCTATACCTTGCTTTGGACTTTACTGCACCTGGTTCCTGCTCTCCCCTTCCCAACCCTGACAAGTAACTTGTGGCCCAAGGGTGGCTGGTTTCATTACAACGTGGGCTTCCAGGCCTCTCACGCTTTTTCATACTGCCTGGTGTTACGAAGGCAGAAATCATTTATTAGCAAAGTGATACATTTAACTAATCTTAGATGGGATTAGATATCCGGTAAATGTTCCCTAGCTGCCAAAAATGGATTTTCAAATAGCTTATAGAAAACGTAGCTTTTCATAGAAAACGGGGACTTGCCAATCCAATTGCCAGACCTTTAAAATATTGATTGACTTAAAATACCATGAACAGTAACTTTGTATCAGTAAAATACTCAAAACACTATTATTTTTTGGATTTAGCCAGTAGGGTTTAAATATTAGCTCATGCAAGTGTCAGGGTTGGCATTTTACAGAGGTTATAAGTAAGGTAATGACCAGGCAAAACTAGTCTGGCTAATCTACTTGGTGATATTTAATGTCTGAGGTGACCTCTCTTTGCCTTTTGTCACACTTGGGAACATCTTAGTTTAGGGTCATTTATTATACGATAGATGAGTTATTTATTTATTCATAAATTTATGTAAATGTTCCCAATAAAAAAGAGATGTGCTTCTGGAATAACGACACATGGTGTATCTACCTCCATTTTCACAGAATGGTTCTGATGGAAGAATATGTATTTGGTGTATGCCAGGAGAACGCAATTCTACTGGAATTCACGGTGCCTAGTGTAACTCCTAACAGAGGAGAGATAATGTCCTGAAGAAGTTTTTCGGGGATTGGCCTAGGCCTCTTAAGGAAGGATCAAAGGATACAATGACCGTTTATACCACTGGCTGCTTCTGGGTTGCAGGAACTTTTTGCGGAAGGCCCTTTACATGATCCACTATGATTGTGACCGTATGCACACAATGAGGTCCACATGAAGCTTACGTATGGTTATTTGGAAAAACCCTGTTCTCCTTCTTGGTAATGCCAGAACTTAAGAGGGACATGTGTTTTTATGTCATTTTGGCAAATTACAGTCTTTTGCTCTTCATTGCAATAAATGCATTTCAAGCACCATAGGAATAAGGCAGCTTCTAGGTCTCAACTTGGAGGGCCTTTGCCTTTTCAAGCCCTTCAGCACAGTAATTATCACAGACTCTCGTTACGATCTCGTCCAGACTTGCACAACCACGGCATTTTCTGGCTTCCCTGACCTTGGTTCTTCATGTCTTATTATGAAATCCTGGCAATAGCTTTCTACGCTTTATAACAGAAACCTATAACCATTGCAGCTCATGTCTGAAAATGACTGGCATGGTTGGAGAAATAGAAAAGATTAGGAAGGATAATGACACAATGGAGAAAGGTGGGACAGGGAAAAATGGAAGATAAGATTGATGAGGTATATATTATGCTCATTTCTTCTATCTCCAGCATCTGTTGCTTCACTTCTTAGCCTCGCCTGAACCCCATAAACTTTTCTGCATAGTTTTTTTAAACTGTAATTAATTCCAACCTTGAATGGAGCTTAAAATCAGGATTCGCCAAGTTGTTCTTTCCACTTTTAGCCTGGTTTAACTTTTCAGGGTAAATTCTGGATCTTGCTACCTGAAAGATCTGGCCATAATAAAATCAGAAACCCTAGTATTCAAACACTTGACACCCACTTAAGGGAGTCAGATGAAATCAACAAGATTCATACGTCAGCATGAATCACAATGGATTTATCTGTTACAGACTCAATACCCCTAAGGGCTCAATGAAGAATTTAACTTCACACCTTTTATCTGATCTCAAATGTGTATATATATACAACATTTTTTACAATATGTTGGTTCTCTTTATTACAATAAATGTTCAATTCAGTATTAAATGTGTTTTTTCATGTATCAATAGACCAGTAGCATGAATCACCTCCCGGTCATATATTAGGAATTTTCCAATTTTTCAGCGCTCTTCGATAGAGAAATATGGAAGCAGTGACAAACCAGACAATGTGTATGGGTTTTGATATTTTACATGATATCATCACCCTTAGCAATAATTTGAACAATATACATTCATTAGAGTTCGATCAGGAATAGTAAATATAAACGGACTGACCTCTTCAAACTGACGGGCTATAGAGATATTTTATCATTTGTGACATCTGGTATATCCTCTGAGAAGGCACATGTGTTTCAATACTATAAAATGAACCATTGTTTTAATGTGACCTCCTTAAACCGGGACAATTCAGATGTTGTTTGGGGGTACGGAGTATTGAACCTATTGCTACTCAATGCAGCCAACCGATTGGATAATATTATCACGTGTATGCCTTTGACCAATTGAAGCACGTCATAGGTTGAAAGGATAGGTGATAATGTGATTGGTGATTGAAGTATCACATGACCGGGAAATTAAGGATCATGAATGCTTAAATATGTAGATGCCACAATGTATCCTTTGGCACTCCTGACGAGCCGACAAGCGGCGAAACGTACGTTGGGTGCGCAAACTAGGATCTCTATAAGATTTTGATCTTGAGCTGATGTTACTGGGCAAATCTGTGAATATGGATACAATCAGCTCTCTTAAATATTGATGTTGGGAGCTGCGGATTAGAAATTATTTGTCCTTTCCTCACTATCAGCTCGTTATATCTTCAAAATTATGAGAATTGAGTGATTTTTCTTTTGTGGCTGGACCTTTGTGGTTGACCATAATTGTGAACATCTAATTACAATGTATTGTGTAGGTTCTGGAGGTAATCATTAGCCATATGTAAGAGGTGAGCTTTCAATCTAGGTTACTGCCTGTGATACTCTGAACACTTTATCAAGGAGTAACACAGGCAAACTGTAACCGAATGTCATCTCATTTAATGCAGATTTTAACTTCAAATTAGTTAATCTGGTATATGTGAGCGCGTTACACTATATTTACGCTACTGCTTGTGGTAGCTCTGAACAATTCGTTGTGGGAGACTACAAACAAATAGTAACAGGCTTTGATGTTGTGACTGAATCATGACTGGCTTTATGTAAAAATAAGCCTGGAATAACATCAATTGCTGTCCATTCCTGCATTATTTTAGGTACGGGTATGAATTGTGATGTCATTATTTAGCCCACAAGTATTTGGTACAGCGGTGCATTTATTTAACGGTAACCCGATCGATAACCCATCTAATATCAGATTGTGGAGCTCCTTACTACTCAAGGGTTCACATATATTGATAATAAGTATGTTTTACAACTACATTGGGTGAAACCACATGGTCTTTGTTTAAAATATGGTTCATCAAGTTGGTTGGTTGGGAAGGTTAATGATTTAAGGACCCTATGATTGCTATATGCAGGGATTCCCTACCCCATTGGTGATTAGATCTGATAGTCTAAGCCAATTATTTTAAATTTTCTTAGGTCTTATGTGACTAGTGCACTGGTCAAAGTTTGTCCCTTTGTTTTATTTTGACTCATTCAATAAATGTTACATTTTAATCTTGTGATGGTCTAATTGGCTCCCTTTCAGTGGAGTAAGTGTGTGTAACAGAAACCCTAGTACACTGACAAGCTAACATATATTTATGTAGCCACAAAATCTTTGACTAAAATCGAAAAAAGTATTTTAATCATGCCGTTTCTTCTCTCACTCCCTCCCCCTTTTTCAAAAAATTCTCCTTTCTTTCTTCTTCTTCTTTCCTCTTTTTTTCAGCTTTTTTTTACTAGCACCTATCTACATATTATTGAGCTCAGAAAAATCTGCTATATGCTCCACTTACTCCTTTTTGCTAGTGGAGTGTCAGTGTACGATTACGTGATCCAGAAGAGCTTTTCGAAAGGACGACTAATCACGGTTTTATAGTCTGTTTTTGCATAATGTTCCCTTTTTCTGCTTTTTGAAATGTACCTCTATTTATGTTTATACTCAATAAAAAATACTAAATCATGAAAAAGGAGTATATTAAGAATTGATCAGCAACAGGTGAGTGACAAACCTGTACGTTTATAAAAACTCCTTATTTTAATAATTCCAATGTGCCTTAACACACTTAAATATATATATACTAAAGGAGAGACATACTAAGGACAAATTACATGATTTTAAAGTTTTAACCCCATAGTGACCAGGCGATTTTACTATTGTCTATCCAAAAGTACCCACTGCTGTTTTAACATTTCTGCGCTATTTGTCTTTCACATTTCAATTATAATGTGAACAATGATGCTGCACTAACAATATTTTGGGGGGGGTTTAAAATCATGTAATTTCTCTGAAAAAAAAGTAACAGGTTCCCCCCCACCAAAAATTAGCATCCAACTTCCCACACTTTTCGAACCACGGTATCTCCGTTCCTGTGCATCGCATATTTGACGTTGGAAAGGGCAGATTCTGGCCTTTCCAATGATATCCAACATGACCATCTTCAGTGTAAAGTAAAAGTCATAAAACGTTAAATAATAACGTGCACTTAAACGTAAACATTTTCACAGGGTTGAAATGGCTCAGCAGTGAAGTGGTTAATGTTCAGACCATACAATACATTGTGTATTACTTTAGTTTTTGCCTTGGTTTTAGTTTTATATTAAGGGTTAATGGGTAGGCTTCATCCCTCACAGATTTTATTTTTTCCTTGATTAATGGCATTTTAGGGGTTAATGAGTTGGCTACATGCCACAGGGAATACTGAAAATGCCGGAATGCATGCACAAAACAAACAAAAATGGCTAAAGCCCAATACTTCAATGAAAATTAAACAATAACATAGCAAACCCTAGAAATTTTTGGAAAACCATAAGTAACATAGAAGCACCTCTCATCCACTCCCAACCGGCTGCTGTCAAAGTAAACAACCAAACTGTACTACACCCCCTAGATGTAGCAAATGCTTTTAATAATTATTTTGTTGGATGCGCCACCACCATGATTGCTAAGCTAGGAAATGACACGCAATCAGAAAGGCTGCACACAGCTCAGGCCCCACCAACTGCGCAAAGACCCTGTAACGCAGAGAAATTCAGTTTTAGACCAGTGCCTGTCAGTGTCATCACTAAACTTCTCCGTAACCAAAAAATGAAATACCAGTCTGGTCCTGATCAAATCCCAGCAATGCTGCTGAAAATCAGTGCGCCAGCAATTGCAAAACCTGTCGCAACCCTAATCAATGAATCACTGGTGACTGGATACATACCCAAACTCTGGAAGACTGCAAGGGTGGTACCTATCCTTAAAAGTGGAGACAATACTTTGGTATCCAACTACCGTCCAATATCACTGCTCCCTATAATGTCAAAAATTCTGGAAAAATGTGTCTACACTCAATTACGTGATTATTATCAGTATCGGAACTATTTAACCCCAGATCATTCAGGCTTTTGTCCAAATCATTCAACTACAACTGCCCTTTTAAAAGTTTGTAATGATATCCAAGCGGGCATGGAACAAGGAAACCTAACTGGAGCCATCTTCCTTGATTTTGCCAAGGCCATTGACACCGTAGACCATGGCATCCTATTACAAAAACTTAAAAACTCTGGTATTGGTGATAGCACACTAACCTGGTTCCAATCATATGTGTCTGATTGGTCGCAATATGTGTCCATTTCTGACAGCACTTTCCTTCCCCTCTCAGTCACGTGCGGTGTACCCCAAGGCTCGATACTCGGCCCCCTGCTATTCACAATATTCATAAATGATCTGCCCAATGTCTGCAAAGCCTCAACTGTACACATGTATGCAGACGACACTGTAATCTATACCAGCCAACCAAATCTCCCGCAGCTGGAGGCAGTGCTGCAAGAACAATTCACAGGGGTAGAAAAGTGGATCGCAAATAAAAAACTTTTTCTAAATGCTGACAAAACTATTACAATGCTCTTTGGAACCACACCTAAACTACACAAATTGCAAACACCCCATCTATGTGTGGGGACAAGATCAAATGACACGCTGACTACAGTCACTTCTCTCAAATATCTAGGTATGTGGTTAGACCCAAATCTATCTTTTGGCCCCCACATCGAAAAACTCTCATCTAAACTCTACCCCAAACTAGGTGCCCTGTACAGAAACAAATCCTGCCTGAGCCCTGCGGTAAGAAAGCAGATTGTACAACAAATGCTTATGCCAGCCATTGATTACGGAGATGTAGTGTATGCAGCCGCCCCTCAAACACACCTCCAGAAACTTACTACATTGCATAACTCATTCTGCCTCTTTGTGCTACAATGTAACTACATGACCCACCATTGTGACATGTTAAAAGAGCTAAACTGGCCATAGCTGGAATCTAGACGCACCTTTCACCTTTCCAACCTGGTGTTTAAGAGCTTTTCTGGTAAGCTACCACCCTACCTAAATAGGCTGATTGCCCCGGCAGTTCCCTCATCCTATAACCTCCGATCCAGGACCAGCACCTTACTTGCAATACCGCAATACAAAAAGAAATTGGCTCAATCTTTATTTTCCTACAGAGCACCGCAAATATGGAATAACCTCCCAGACACCATCAAATCTTCCCCCAGTCTAAAGACCCTTAAGAGTTCCCTATTAACATACCTCCATACGGTATGCACCTGTAAACATGTAACATAGTGACTATATTTCCTACATATTTATTTTTCTGTTAATCTGTATATTTGATTTTGTGTTAATATCTTGCATTTTACTATTTTGTATTTCTGTAACCACTCGATGTTCTTCAACCCAGGACATACTTGAAAACGAGAGAAATCTCAATGTATCCTTCCTGGTAAAATCCATTATAAATAAATTAATTTCATGTTTTCCCTTGGTCAATTGCATATTAGGGTTTAAGGGGTAGGCTATATGCCACATTGTTTATTAATTTTATTGTATTTCCCTGGGTTTATGGCATTTTAGGGGTTATTATGGAAGTTAGAATCTAAAGGGTCTAATGATGTTTAGATCCTCTGCTTTTCATCACATTTCGGGGAATTAATTTTGCCGAAAATAAGGTGAATTCCCTATTTATTCCCTATGGTCACTGTAATTTGCTAAAAGTGGAGTCGCTGAAGCAGCAATCATACATTCAGCGAAAACTGCCGAATTGCAGCAAATAAAATATTGAATTTAAGTATCAAGTCAGTATAATATAAATGCATCATTGGATCACATTACTCTGGGGTTTTGGAATCTTATTTTTATATATATACTTATTTAGGGCACTATTACCTGGTGTGAGCTAACCCTTGCGTCGGCATGGTTTTGCGTTAGTGCCAGGTTAATTGAGTCTAGCCCCTGACCAACAGATTGTTTGCCTCCCGCTACAAACGGGAAAAATCACTTAGCACGTTGCTATTAGCGATTTGTGGTGTGAGCTTACTGTACTCAAGTGGTTTTGAGCATGTGGGGTAAGCACTGGCTCCGTAATAACACTTCTGGTGTAAATGGGGTACACCAATTCCCCTTTCCCGATCAAGTGAATGAAGGATTTTCCTCTCTTCAATAAATTAAAATATTTAATGATAAAACATAAAAAATAAAAAATAATGTTTTATCATTAAATATTTTAATTTATTAAAGAGAGGAAAATCCTTCATTCACTTGATCGGGAAAGGCGAATTGGTGTACCACATTTACACCAGAAGTGTTATTACGGAGCCAGTGCTTACCCCACATGCTCAAAACCACGTGAGTTTGACCTATTGAATGATATATAATTCTATATCAGGCCGTATTGAATCATGCTATGGTCCGTCTGTGTTAATTTTTTATCCACATGTGACATCCCAAGAGAACGTATGGATATGGGACGGGGTCATCCCTGAAGAGACCCACTGCTGATATATAGAGCCTTGAATTATACAGGCTCTGATCCATGTGAGTGGACAATCGTTATCACCATATTAGTTTTTTTTTTTTGTGAATATATGTTTATTCGTTTTATAGAAGATAATTTACAAAAACTCGTAAAACATCACGTTACTCGGCACGCAGGCCAGTCAAATAGCATACTTCACAGTGATTTATACAAGGGAAATGTGGATAGGAGGGTAACAGGGGGTGGTAAACGGGAAGATGGGAAGTGAAGGATAAGTTGGATAGGGTGGGAGACACAGTACATGGCATACCCCAGGCAATATAAGTGTAAGCATTGACAACACAGATAAACCATTGTTGAGTTGGTCAATAAATGGGCACTAGAGTGTTTGCGCCCTCACCTCTTCATTGGGCTGGCAGGTAAATCATCAAGCAGTATCGCTTTAAATTCGGGCTCTGAGGAAAGTATGAGCCATCTGGACCATATGGTTAGGTATCGGGAGAGCATGTGATTGGCCGTGAAGTACAAATGTTCTGTAGTATGGAGTTCCTCCATTCTAGACAGCCAGAGTGTGAGAGGGGGGCAGTCGGGGCGCCGCCAGAACAGGGGGATCAGGCTTTTTGCCGTGTTAAGAATACGCAAGCCAACGGAGTTTTTATACGTGTACCTGGAGTACGGAACGTGGTGCAGTAGCATTGGTGCTGGTAGAAGGTCAGGCGGGGGGTCTAGGAAAAGACCCAGCAGTCTATGTATTTTAATCCAGTAAGGGCGTATTAAGGGGCAATCCCACCAAATATGTATGAGGGAACCTGGAGAGTCTCCGCAGCGCCAGCAGCTATCATCAATCTCTGGGTACATTCGGCAAAGGACTTGGGGCGTTCTATACCACATGGAAAGCAGTTTATAGGCTGACTCTTGTATTCTTGTGGAGACAGAACAGTGATGTGTGAGGTCACAGATGCGGCTCCATTCCCCCTCAGACAAGCATATTCCCAGCACCGTCTCCCACCTCCCTATGTATCCGGGAGGTTGAATGTTAGACGCGTGTAAAAGAAGGGAGTAAAGGCGGGACACGCCATGTGGCAAGAGGCCTTGGCGTGAGCAGAGTACTTCAAACTCGGTGAGGGGTCGTTTGAGACTGGACTGTTGTGGGATAGCTCTGATGAAGCTCAGTATCTGTTGGAAGGATAAGTAAAGAGAGAGAGATACAGTTTCCCCTCCCGTCAGTTCCCCCAGGGTGACGAAGCGACCGCTCGGGAATACGTGGTGGATGCGAGGTGTAGGCTCGTTAATTAGGTCTCGAAAGGCCAGGGGGTCGAGGCCCGGAGAGAAGTCGGGGTGGTGTATCAGGGGGGTGAGCGGGGAGGGGTCCGAGGAAAGCCCCAGGGGTTGTCTCATCCGGTGCCATATACGCAGGGACGTCGAGGTGTACAGCAAGGGGCGTGTTAGGCGTAGCCCATGGCGTCTGGGTAGCCATGGGAGTGTTGCAACCGAGACTCCCGCCTCGATCCCCTCAATCTCCCCCCAGGCCCTTGTCCGACCGAGTCTCGCCCACTCCACCACTCTAACCATATGGCATGTTTTGTAATACAAGAAAAAGTCCGGAACCGCCAAACCGCCCTCCAGTTTGGGCAGAGTTAGGCAAGTAAAACTTTGTCGGGGGCGGCTCCCTCGCCATATATATGTGGTCATCAGGGAGCGGAGTGTGCGAAAGTAGGTACTGGGGATGTGGGTAGGGATTGTTTGGAATAGGTATAGGATGCGTGGCAATAGGTTCATTTTAAGTACTTGGACCCTCCCTAACCAAGAGATGTGTGGATAGTCCCATTGCCCAAGGTCATTAGCGAAAGTGTCCAGGATGGGAAGGAAGTTGTCGCGGAACATATGGGCTGGGGTTTGCGTGACCCAAATCCCTAAATATTTAATGCGTGAAGTGGCCCATTGAAAGGGGAAGTGTGGAGTGAGGGCTGTGACCCTGCTTGCGGGTAGGGATACGTTAAGTATAAATGATTTAGCATAATTAATTTTCAGGTTCGAGAGTATGCCATATTGATGGAACGCCTGAAGAATATTGGGCAATGTGGTCTCCGGTTGGGCGACAAAGAACAACAGATCATCTGCGTATGCCGCGATCTTATGCTCGGTAGGACCCACTTTCAGACCTCGGATATCTGGGGAGCCCCGCACCGCCGCCAGGAAAGGTTCCAGGGCCAACGTAAATAATAGGGGCGATAGGGGGCAGCCCTGTCTTGTTCCGTTCCGGATCCTAAATGGGGTAGTGTACATACCGTTTACGCAGACACGGGCCGTGGGGTTAATGTAGAGAGCCCGAACCCAGGCACATAAATGGGGACCGAGACCTATGTGTTCGAGTGTGGCAAATAAAAAATCCCAGTTGACCCGGTCAAACGCCTTTTCGGCGTCTGTGGATAGCAATAACAAATCTTCCCCTCGGCGTTGAGCTCTGTGTGTGAGTGTTAAGGTTCTAATGGTGTTATCTCTAGCTTCCCGGCCAGGAATAAAGCCTGCCTGGTCAGGATGAATTAGGTCAGTGATGTGGGGTAAGAGTCGTGATGCGAGTATTTTGGCAAATAATTTAAGATCACAATTTAAGAGGGAGATGGGTCGGTAACTTCCACACTGTTCGGCGTCTTTCCCGTCTTTAGGTATCAAGGTGATGTTTGCAGCTAAGGTCTGAGGTGGAATAAGCCGCCCCTCCGGGACCGAGTTAAAGGCCAATAAAAAATGTGGTGAGAGTGTCTTTATAAATTGTTTGTAGTAGTTTAAAGGGAGGCCGTCTGGTCCCGGGCTTTTACCAGTTTTTGAGGATTTCAGTGCTCCGGCCAGTTCCTCCGTCGAGAGGGGCGACTCAAGAAGTCGCGCAGTCGACTGTGAGATCCTACATTTCAGGTGGGTTGTCAGATAATTATGGATATCAGTTCTGATAGTCGCCCTATCTTGGCCATGGGGCGTGCCCGGTAAGTTATATAGGGATTCATAATACGTTCTAATGGTGGACTGAATGTCACTGGGTAGATAATGTAGTTTTTTATGTGAGTCTCTGATCTTGGCAATGTAGGAGGCCGCCCTCCGTTTCTGTAACATGCGTGCCAGGAGGCGCCCACTCTTGTCGCCGTGTGCAAAAAAAAAACATTTTGGAGCGTTGGCATCGCCTGTGATAGGAGGAATTTAAAAGGGTGGTCAAGTCGCGTCTCGCTGTGGTCAGTTCAATCAGGTCGTCCGGGTCCAGGGAACCTTTGTGTAGGGTCTCTAATGTTGCTATGCGCTTTAATGCATCGGAAATGGCAGTCGATCTCTGTCTTTTAAACTCTGATGCCTTCTGTATGTAAAAGCCCCTCACTACACATTTGTGTGCCTCCCAGATTGTCAGTGGAGAGAGGTCTGGGTTGGCGTTTTCTGTAAAGTAGTGTTCTAGAGCTATTGTGCAGTCCTGTGTGACAGTCGGGTCCGAGAGGAGAAAGTCGTTAAGGCGCCAGGTTGGGGCCGCGGTCCGGTAAAGCGGGGAGGTGAGGGTCATCATGATAGGTGCGTGATCAGACCAGGTTAGGTTACCAATTGTTGCGGATTGGAGATCTTGTAAATGGTAGTGGGATAGAAAGAAATAGTCCAGTCTGGAGTAGGTCTGGGCAGGGTGGGAGAAAAAGGTATAGTCTTTGTCGTCGGGATGGAGTGCCCTCCAGCAATCCACCAGTCGGTTCGAGTGGAGGAGGGAGCCGATCCGGCGCAAAATATGCGCGGGGACGGCAGAGCGTCCCGTTGACGTGTCGCGCAGGGGGTCTAGTGGGATGTTGATGTCCCCGCCCAAAACCAAGCAGCCCTCCATAAAGTCATTTAATGTTGTGAGGAATTTAGCTAAGAATTTGTGTTGGCTTTTGTTCGGTGCATATATGTTAGCGAAGGTATACATACGATCTGAGATCGTGCCCTTCACTATCACGTAGCGGCCGTCTCCATCTGTAAGCGTAGCTATATGACAGAAGGGGACGGATTTGGCAAATAGTATTGCAGTACCTTTAGATTTGGCTAGTGTATTGTGACTGGAGAAGCCCAGGGGGAACCTGGAGTCAGTAAATGTGGGTGCAGACCCTTCTCGGAAGTGGGTTTCCTGTATGAACACTACAGAGGCTTTGGCTCTATGAAAATCCCGTAATGCAAAGGATCTTTTCTCCGGGGTATTAAGACCCCTGGCATTGATAGAGAAGAGTGTCAGATGTGTTGGTGTTGTGGGTGCCATTCCCTATCTATAGTGGGAGTGGGGTAGGGTGGTTGTCCGCTATAGAGGTCTCCGGGGTGGGGATGAGAAGTATGGGTAAACGCAGGGAAGTGTAGAAGGGGGGGTCAAAGAGGGGGGAGGCCCAGAAAAAAGGAAGAGGGGGGGGGTCGAGGAGAAAGAAACCTCGGGCCAAAATATATGAGGTGTGGGCAAGGTTGGGTATGAGGTCCGGGGGTCACAAGGAACTCCCCGTGCCCCTCCCAACCGTCGCGTCGCCCTATCCTCCGGGTGGGAGGCGAGTCCAGAAGGTACCACGCGGGAGGTGTCAACCACTACTCCGCAACCAGACGGGTGCACTCCAGCAGAGATGATAAAACCCCTCCGACCCAAAACAATCTAACTTAAAAATGCTTAAGATGAATGCGCAGTAATATTAAAACTTTTGAATAAACAGTGCAAATGTCGTGAACCCTAGAAAGAAATCTAAGAAAAAACATTCGACGGAGAAAAAATCCGGCAGGCGGATAACTTCGTAACTGAGTGAAAGTCAATTATGTATGGATATGCGTGGCGCTAAAGTCCCGGTGCCCCAGGCACCGCAAGAGTGAATATCAGAAACATAGTTACCCTCCGTGAATCCCCTCCCGGAAGTCGAGCTTGAGTCGCGGGAACAGGTGAGCCGTCATGGCTCGCGGTATCCTCTTCTGGGGGATCCGTCCAGAGACCGCTGGAGCAAGGTGCGAAAGTTAATGGAACCGCCAGAAAAGGTAATTTGCATGGGGTTGGGTTTCAAGGTCTCTTATGGATGCTGTAGAGCCCCCGGGAGAGAGTCTGTGCAGTAGCTCCTCAGGACAACGTAAAGGTCCTGCGGACATGTTAAGCTTTCGTATCCCAGAGTCTCGGTTCAGGAAATGAAGTTCGGGTAGCCCGTCCAGTCTCTTCTCCACGGCGTTCGTCGTGCCTCACAGGAGCGGGTAGGCGGGCGAGCCACGACTTCCGTTCAGGGATCCAGCTGCGCACAACGGGGCCTTCTTTGAAGCTGGTGGGGCTGTCAGAGAGGTTAAGGTGTGTAAGGTTGAGATCCGAAGCCTGCTGGTATATACCGACATACCTCAGGAGGGGGGGGGGGTCGTGCGTTAATTCGTCGAACCCCGGTGACGACCCGCGGTAGTACGAGACTTGGCGGGTCTTTGCGGTAAGGCGTCAGGGGTCAGGCCAGGACGGTTGGAGGAGTAGAACTGCACCGGATCCGGCCACGACAGTCCCACCGGAGGAAGTTGAAGATCAGAGACCAGGGTATCCACATCAGCAGAGGAGCGTGCCAGGAACGGCCCTTGAGGAGTAGTGACTAGGAGCCCAGTAGGAAAGTGCCAGCGGTATCTTATCTTCTGCGCCTGTAGGCTCCTTGTGAGAGGGCGTAAAGCTCTGCGGAAAGCTAGGGTTGCAGGAGATAGGTCTGGAAAAAGTTGCAGCTCTACTCCGTCGTGGGAGATCTGAGTGGGGGCGCGTGCGGCCCGTAATAAATCTTCTTTAAGGGGAAAGCTTTCCAAGCAACAAATGACGTCTCGTGGAGGACCGGTCCCGCGTGGGCGTAGGGCGCGATGGGCGCGTACAAAAGCAATAGGAGTAGTGTTCGGTCTGTCGAGTAAGGTGTTAAAGATGGAAGTGAGGGTAGGAACGAGTTGGGTAGGAGAGTCCTCCGTATCCGGTAGACCCCGAATCCGCAAATTGTTCCGTCTGCCACGATTGTCTAAATCTTCCATGTGGAGTGCCATACCTCTGAGTTGTTCGTTTTGTGAGTTCAGTTTGTTAGAGTTTGCAGCTTGTTGTAGGTTTAAAACATCACATGTAGCCTCCACTGCGTGAATCTTAGTGTGCAGGCCCTGTAAATCACCTCTGACCTGCTGTAGTTCCGCCATGATTATTGCATTCGCCTCCTTCAAGTCCTCTTTTGTGGGTAGTCGGGCGAGCAGTGTAGCCCAATCTGGGCCGTCCCCGGTGTGCAGCATCTCTGCGGGTGCCTCTGTGTCCGGCGTGGGGCTGTCAGGTGAGCGCGGTGGTGGTGAGGCCTGTGCGGCTTGTGAGCCCTCCTGCCGCGTGTTTGCGGTGGCTGTCAGCGGCACCAAAAAAGCCCGCAGCGATACGGCCGAATTTTGGCCAGCAGGTGCCTGGGGACGTGGGGTACTCGCCGCTCGGTGTGTCTTCCCCATTGAGAGCGCTGGCGGGTCACGGTAGGCGCCGGTGCTGTGGGTCCGAGCGGAGCTCTCTGCCTAAGCGGCCATCTTGGTTGGCGCCGCGGACACGCCCCCCATCACCATATTAGTTGATACCAGTCTCATTGTACTGCGCCATTATATATTTTCTTTGTGTTTATATTACATGTTTTTAAGAACGCCAGCATCCCTGTGATCCACGTATTGGTAAGCCATTCTGTATATATATACACTGTTGGAGGTGATATTCCTCACATTTATAGGTGGTTGTGGATACCATTTTTCTTCACCATATATATGACTATATAGGCGCTGTTCCTTTTCTTCGTGTGTCTGTATACTCTTTTTTTGGGGTTTGTGTAAGAAAAACCCCATTTGGATCTAGCTGCTGTATTTGATTATATTGGTGAGGACTTTGTTTCTCCGTCTTGGCGCCCCTTATTGTTGTTTTTTTCTGATAGATGGTAATATGTCAGCCCCTAGAGTGCATATCAAACATGCATATACAATTACCCTCCTTAAAATGCACAGATAGGGTGAATAACACAGGAATCTTCCAAAATCCTCAAGGAAATATGTAACAAAAAGAAAAAAAATACACAATAGCGTAATACAGTATACAAATTTGTGGAAGATAAGGGTCTTGTGGTTAAAGAACTCTGTGTATATATACAGAGCTATACTATTATTCGTGTACTCTCCCTTTACATGTGATCGGACGTGGCTGGTATACGGAGAGATAGGGACGGGGTCATCCCTGAATGGACCCAATGCGACACAATTGAGCCTTAATCCTACAAGCTCAGAACCATGTGAGTTTGTTAACCATAAGACCCTTATTTTCCACAAATTTGTATACTGTATTGCACGATTGTGTATTTTTTTTCTTTTTGTTACATATTTCCTTGAGTATTTTGGAAGATTCCTGTGTTATTCACCCTGTCTGTGTATTTTAAGGAGGCTAATTGTATATGCATGTTTGATATGCACTCTAGGGGCTAACATATTACCATCTATGTCCATGTATGTATTATTGCATGCACGTGTGTAAAATCCACGGTTTTTCCTATATTGGGGTGCAGTGCATCTTTACCTTGTTGGTTTGGCGCTGTATCTTTTTGGTTTCTATTTCCTGTGGTTTTTTTTGAGAGGTTTGAGGGGTTCACCTCTCTGATACATAGCTGCCTCATAGCAGGGTTATTATTTATTCCCCATTTTTTCCTATAATTACCTAGCGCCCCTTTTTCTTGTGTTTTAGCAACGTAGTTTAAAAAAGAGTCTTTGTCTGTCACTTCACTTAAATTAATGTAACTGAAAATATTCATTTCTAATGTCATTAAGTGCTCTTTGTGACTAATGTCTTGGTTATCAATTAATACTTAATTAATTTTATATGTAATTTTTTTTAATATTGGACTAATACACTCGCAAGTTCTCTTTAATACTACAAATAATTTTTGGATGTCCGAAATTAAGCTAGAAGGAATCTAAATCCAAGTAGGGTGCCCGATACCCAGGAGTTGTCCTGGAATTTAGTTAACCAGTATGGCAGCCCAGGTCAATTTGATAACCCATCTGTGCTCATCATCTATCTTTGTTCTTACGTCTTAGCTGATAAATAATTTCTGAGGTACATCTCGTTGTTCCATTCCACATCCAATATTTTCATTCACTGATTAATACATCTTGCAGCACAAGTTTATAATTATCTTGACACACCTCCATCTGTAAAACCAGAAGCGTCGGTAAATTAATGCATAACTACAGGCCCATCACAAGACTGTCAGGTTAATCCCAAAACCCTTAGAAACCAGAAATATTTTTCCGTGTAATTGTCACATGAACTTATATTTCACCAAGAATTACAGAAAAAAGGTTTTTCTTTAGAATTGTATGCTTTGTGTTCCATTTATAGAAACTAAAATAAAGCTATGACCCAATAGGTCACTTGGTACATAGACATAGAGAACAACTTCTTGGAAGACTAGCAGGGTTATTCTAAGAGAATCAAAAAGTCACCGCACGTTCGGTGACTTTTCGTTCTCTTCAATTTGGCGCGATTTGGTGATCCCATTTCGGCGACCCTGCGGTGTATTCAGCAAGCACCACAGGGCCGTCGTAATGCAGGGAAACCCGCTGAAAACTCACCGCAAAACCCGGCGAACGCACACCGAAACCCGCAAAAAACATCTGGATTAACCCCGCCGAACACGCCGGAAAAACCCGAGCAGGAGTCGATCACAGCGCAGAGCAGCCGTCGGAAAAACCCGACACCGCAGACGAATGGAGTGAAAAAAACCAGTATGCTTGAATGTTTGGAAAGTGAAACGCTGTTTGCAAAGAAACTACAGAATGAAAATGTCTGAAATTTACATATAAGATCCAATGAATCCCAAAAAATGCCTAACAGATCTTAAAAAAATCTAAAAATAAAGATACCTGCAGAATATTATGATGAACGTTTTATTAGATATTGAATTAAAATGGGCATATTTTTAACATTGAAGCCTATGGGATTCGCCTGAATAAACCTGTCGAATTAAACCACCGAACAGCAGGGCAATTCGGCAACTTTCCCTGCTGGTTTTTGTTTTCTGAATAGCCGAAGCATTGCTTCTCTATGGGGGTTTCACTGCCCTTGAACAGGCACCGAACAGGCACCGTATGTGCAGGCAATTCGCCAACATTTGGCGAACTGCCTGCTCTCTGGATAGCCGAATGGCCAAGAAAGGTAACCGAACGCTGATTTTCAGCGTTTGGTTACCTTTCGGCCCCAATTCAGAGCTCTTTGAATAACCCTGTAGGTGTATGTATACTGTAAAATCATTATGGATGAACACTTGTCGGAAATCTTTCATGAATAATTTTATCATATTTATATATTTAAAGCTTAATCGAAACTGATGCTGCTATGTCAATGATAATATTAAGAAATCAGAGGGCCACACCAGGAGCTTGACCATATAAAAATATTTATTGTGGAGCGGCCACAGAGGTACTGGATTCAAACGATGTTTCGACAAAGTGCCTTAGTCATGACAAAGGCACTTCGCCGAAACGTCGCTTGAATCAAGTACCCCTGTGACCGCTCCACATTAAATATTTTTATATAGTCAAGCTCCTGGTGTGGCCATCTGATTTTGGTATATACTATTGGTGGAATGAGGATCGTAGACGGTGAAGCACCCCGGCTCTGACCCGGCATTTGGTGAGTTCCCCTGTGTTAGCCATGCTGTGTTTGACTTTCCTTGATATATTAAGACAAATATTGTTCATTTGTATTAGGCATTCCCTATTCAAAAGGCTAGTCAGCTAATTATCACTATACCTAAAGGCTCTCCTTACTTCCCCCAAACATCAATGATATTGATATGGAAAATTATCACTTTGGTAATTTGCATCCTTTTGTGGAGTGTGGCCACCGCACCTAGCTCCGTAATGGCCACCATTCCAGTTACCTTACTCTCTACACGAGGTGGTCAAATGAGCTTGATTTTGGCATAGGTGATGCATTGCAATCATCACCTGTTAACCCACTGTCTAACATTGCCTGTGAAACCACCCATTCCACCACAAACATATGTGCACACATATGTGGGTAGTGATGCCTTCTACAATGTGCACATGTGTGAACAATGCAGGTATAATAGGGAAACAGATGGGCATCAAAATTAGTATTTAGAAAAAGGTCTTTTATTGAGGAGGCACAAGGGCTCTACTGGCAGGGAAACGGAATATGTGGGGACTGACTTTAGTTAATGTGTTTGTGCAGGGAGCATAGAAGGAGACCTAACAAGCAGGGGTTTGCACAGTGGTGCCATTCTTTGTGGTGGGACCAAAGAGGAGGAGCTCAGTTCAAAATGCTGTTGCTGCCTGAACTGGTGTTCAGGTCTATGATGGGACTGTGAGTTTCTCGCCAGCCAGTATGTTGTTCTGGTCCATCATCTTCACCACAAATTGGCTTCGGGGTTCATAATGCTCAGTCTATGAATCTATGCTGTGCTGCATGATTTCTGCTCCCCTGATGAGGGCATGTGATATCCTGTGGAGACTGTGGACCACTTGCATCAGTAGTTGATGGGTAGAAGCAGTATCCATTGAAGCTGTGTAGAGATAATAATACCTTCTTTGTCCAGCTGCACCTGAGAGTGCTCTAGTATCCATGGCATGGGTGGGTAAGGGAGGCAGAAGCACTGGGAGGATAGAGGTCCATGACAAAAGTTCTGTCTGAGCATCCAAGGCGACTGGTCTCATTCCGGTGGTGGTAATGGGTCTGACAATCTCCAGAAATAGCGTGTCTTGTGGGAAGTAGGTAGTGGAAAAAATTGTCACCATCCTACTATTCCATGAGCACTCACTCCTACATAATTCAGATTAACACACGCTCGAAGAGCACTCACTTCCATTTCTGTCAGCCAAATACTCTCAAGTCGCTCCCCTGTTACAAACTCAGTTCTGTTTTATTTCAAACACTCTCCTACCACACACACACTCACTTCCATCTTGCTTAGTAACTATGATTTTGAACAACTACACACTCAGGTGCGTTTCATTCAGCCAACCCCACACCTTTCCGTCTCACTCACTGTCAGGGCACCTTGCCAGCTAACACTGTGCTGGGCCTACTCACCAGCTGGCAGTTGTCTTGGAATGTCCCTCAAGGCCGCTCATGGTGGTTCTTTGTCAACAAGCAGGTTATCCAGCTGTTACGCAACCACCAATCTGTGGTGATACACTACATCCAGGTCTCATTCTCACTCTCCTCAGCCTCCAGGTAGAGCCAGGGAGCAAGGATAGACATAAGGTTTGAAGCTGGTGCTAGATCCCAAAATGGCAGCATATAAATATCCTGTCTGCACCAATATGGTGACGTGTAAAAAGCGCCTCCATTGATGATGTAAGTGACGTCTTTTCAAGGGTAGGAGGAGCCCCTGAGGTCCCTACCTATAAAAAACAAACCCTCCCTTCAGTCTCTGCTCCAATATTGAAGCAGTAATATTTCCTGGTGAGAAACAAGGGGGTGTTTGTGAGGGTCCTGAAAACGAGCAACAGCACAATGGCCTGCTCTACGGTGGGGCCCGCTCAGGTCTCACAAACAAGGTTTTAGCTTGATTGTGCCATTACAGGGATGAATTTTCCATATGCAAATCAGCCTGCTCTCACCCAGAAAGGGTGGCCAGTGCTGATTGCCAAGGACGTCATCCCTGCACGAGAGGTGCAGCAACCCCCGACGATCGTTTCGGCCTTATTTCCTGGTAGTTCCTTCACCCCTATGTATTGTTTCCCTCGTACTCTGACCCCAGACTGGCCTTTCTTGACTGAGTTTACCAACTTGCCTGCCCAGACCGCGCTCCTTACAACAACTGTCCCTTTGGCCTACTCCAAAACTGCGGTACATTCCTTGTCTAGAGGCATACAGCAGTATCCTGTTCCTCCTCACCCATTATACCATCCCAAACCCTGACACTCAGCCACAAAAAATCACTTCCATTTCACCCAACAAAACCGATCAGGTAAGGGACCTCTAGGCCCTTTATTATTGGCCCTTTATTATTTAAGACTGGAGAGGGGTTCCTGTCTCATGGACATGTATTGAAGCACATAGTGTCATGACGTTGTTAGTTTATCTATTCTAATGCCTTACTTAGTGTACTGACCACAGCTTGTTTCCCCAGCTGTCTACCCGCTGCCTTCCCTGACCATTGCTTTGCCCCTATCTCTGCTCTTTTTCTACCTCCTCTGGATACCTCGCTCAATATTCAACCATGGCTCTACTGACATCCCTGTGGTCCATACTCCTGTAGCCGGATTTAAAAGTGTTTTTGTCTTATGTGCGCTCTACTCTTTTATTACAGTTTGTACTTTCATTATGCTTTAATAAAAATTTATTTAAAAAATGTATTTTAACGAAATTATTTTATTTAGTCTGTGCCAACTCTTCTGTAATTTTTTTTACAAATTCTTTGGACTTCTTCGCATTCTAAACAGTTCAGAGAGACAACTCTTACACGAGAAGGTATTTCTTTGGAAGTGATAATGAGTAAAGAGGAATTTGTTAAAAATTAAATTTGCTGTCACATCCAACAAAAACGGAAAATTCCACTAGGTTTTTTTTTTTTTTTTTAATGCAGTGTTTCATAAGAGTAGGAAGGATAAGAGTCTGCTGAACAGTTATTGAATAACATTTTTTTTTGTATTCTTAGAAATGTGATTTTGTTTCAAGTGTATTAATTGCATAATCCACTGTAAATGGTAAAAAAAAATGATGTTTGACTAAAAAAATCTGTCTGGGTTTATTGTGGTCTGTAAAAACTGCCAGTCATGAAGAACTGACACGGAATTTCAAGTCGAAATAGCTGATCTGTAAAAAGTAACTAAATCTGATTTTTTTTTGTATTTCCTCAGTTTTTCAGTCAGTAAAATGAAAACATTTTATTTTGACAGAGAGCAACATGGGAGAAGAGGTAAATAATGAAGTGTTTTTGAAGTGAAGTGAAGTGTTTTTGCTTTTTTTGGTCCACTTTTCATTTGTAAAGTGAACAATGCTGCTCCATTACTCTCCTTCTCATTTCCCACGCTGGAAGCAAGTACAGTTTTTCATACATAGTCATATTATTTATGAAAAGTAAAGCACCAAAATACAAGCCAAAAATTTAGTTTTTTCCTTCTTTTGTCTTCTTGGCGAAATGCAGTAACAGGTTCTTCATTTCTGATTATTTTTTTTGAAGACTTACCCGCAGAATATATCACCACAAAGGTCTGCATGATAAAGTGTAATAGTGTAATAATTTTGCACATTGTAAGTCAGGGTTTGTCAAACTCTCGCCCCCCCCCCCCAGATGTTGATGCCTACAATTCCCAGGATTCCTTCAATGCAAAAGATGGCCAGGAATTCATAGGAGCTGTCGGTCAGAAACATCTGGGGGGCTGCAGTTTTACAGCCCTGCTGTAAATGACTGAAAGCCAAATGGTTTATTCACTTTTTTGAATTTTTTTATAAATTCTACATCACTTGACATATACACATGGTAGTGACACATTTTGAATCTGCATGGTCCAATGAAAAAATTATATATAATTTGCCTGGGTACTGTGTGACAGAACACGCTGTCACTGTGCGACTTGGAGGGGGATGTGCACTAGCCTCCTGCCTAAAGATTATGGCTCGTGAAAGAGACTATTGGGGAACTGGTGGACCTTTTAAATATATTTGGTTTTCACTGTTTTATATATCTGCCAGTTAAAGGGATACTCCAGGCAATATGACCACCTCAGCTTTTTAAGGTGGTCATATTGCCTGAAGTATCCAATTTTTTCCCCAGCCTTCTACCTTTTCCCGATCGGCTGATATTGCTGAGAGAAGCGGTGGACTTTACTCCGCCCTCCCAGCTGTCAATCAGCCGATCGTGTTTCAAGGTCCCCGCGTTTTGGAACTCTCGGCAAAGCTGGGATGTCATTGTGCTAGAAGCGCGATGACGTCCCACCACTCCGGCAGAGTCGCGGGAACGCGCAGGAAAAGGAGCTGGAGCTGCTGCCGTCTCCTCCTCCTTCTCCTCCGCCTAAGTTTTTAGACGAGCAGGTGGGGTGAACTTCAGCTCACCTCGCCGCATGTGAAAGTGCGCTGCTCCGCGCATGCGCGGTTGAATGAGCTGATTGGCTGGTTTACGTGATAGGCGCGCATGCGCGCTTTGCAAGTAAACCTTAAGCCAAGTTCCAACTTTAACATGACGGGAGCAGAAGAGGAGAGAGGTGAGTAAAAAAAAACGCTGTTGGAAAAGTGTAATTTTTAGGGTAAGTATAACATTAAAAATATATATATATGTACTGAATGACTAGTTAGGGCAATAGGTTTAATATAAAGTAAAAAAAAGGGGGGTGATTTTCAGCTTGGAGTGTTCCTTTAACTAAAGATTTCTGATGTCTGTGTGTTATTCCCTGTATAGTGTGATCTCTGTATTAGTACCTGCTATTGTGTAAGTTCTCTCAGTAAGAAATTCCTTTTGTTTACCATGCTTTCTCCTTCCCCCATTCTCTATTGTTTGAAGGTCCCGTGTAGCTATCTGATCTGTTTGATTGTATGCAAATGTAGTGGTCCTTGACTCTATTTGTCCTTCTGTAAATAAACAGGCAGTTCTATTCTGACCAAGCTTGAAGTCACGACTCATGTTTTGGAGTACCAGGAATCTTCTGCCCGCTGTGCCAATGAAAGGCTCCAGGTCTACAGCTTCGGCTTATTTCTGGGGGTGCTAGCCAGGCTCTTTACATGAACCGGGCCTTAAGCTGCGGCTAAGGTACTAAAGAAAGGTGTGAGAGTCATGAGGAGAAACTGGGTGTCCAGCGAGGAAGCTGCATTTGGCAGATGTGACCCTGTCCGGGCACAGAGATCTGTTACATACTGTATTAAAACATGACTTCAAACCATGTTTAAACATCATGCGGAAGCATAGAAGGCGAACGGTCGCATGCCTGAGCAGCTCCTGTTCTTACTCCTGCTAAGGAATGCCTTGCTTTGTATTGTGTCATTTGTGACATATATACTGTATATTGTTTTACCTGCTGCCCCTTATGTGATACCTTACTGCAGAGTTCTTTTTGGCCCTGCCAGGCCGTCATTTTACACTATCTGTCTTATTGCTGACGCTTCTTCAAAATAAAAACTTGAGAGAAAAAAAACATCATGCGCCCTGTCGGGTCCCCTGAGCTAAAACCAGGACGCTAAGGGGGAAATTTACTTTTGCTAATTTCCTCTTTGCATACCGGTTTACTAGCGGATTACAAGCAAGGCGCTGAGTCCAGTTGTCCACCCCATAGCGGCCTCTATGCTTGCAGGTGCTTGGAACGGCGCTAACGCGCCGCCCTGAGCGTCCCCTCCATGGAGTCCTTAGGACTCCATTGAGACTTTGACTGCCGGGTCACATGATTGAAGATGTCGCTTCTTGTGAAATCCTGCTGGTCGATGGAGTGATCGCAGAGGGAGACTGGGGACATCTTCCCACAGTCTCACTTTTCTCCTGGTGGCTAGAAGAGGCAGATCAGCTGCCATTCTCGCCGGGGATGAGAGGTGAGTATTTGATTTTTGGGGGGCTTTTCAGCCACTGCTAACTGATTCTGCAGCAGCGGAATAATAAATAAGGTATGTTTTTCTTTACATTTTATAAGCATAAACGGACTGAGTTGGCTGTGAAAACATCTAAAAAGTCTAAAAATGGGCTCAACTTTCGCCATAACACTTCTAGCAACATTCTCGAAAATGCACATGTCTCTCTTGTTATCTAAAATATTCCTATTATTTTATTCCGTTGGAATTTCGGTGCCGTTTGAATAACCCCTTATGTCCTCCTTCTCCCCAGTCTCTGAGGAGGACGTCTCAGCACTTCTCATGTCCTCCTGCCTCACCACCTGTTCGCACAACCCCATCCTTTCGCACCTTATTCGGTCTGTCCTACCGGTTATTATTCTCCCCTAACTCATATTTCCAACCTCTCACTCTCTTCTGGAGTCTTCCCCTCTGCATTCGAACATGCTCTGATCACCCCCATTCTGAAGAAGCCATCTCTTGATTCTACCTCCTTTTCGAAATAACGTCTCATCTCTTTGCTTCCCTTTGTCTCCAAAATCTTAGAGCAACTGGTCTATAACCAGCTCACCGGTTTTCTCACGATTAACTCCCTACCTGACCCACACCAGTCTGGCTTTCATTCCCAACACTCCAATGAGACTGCTCTGACTAATGATTTAGTTTTTGCTTAAACCAAAGGTCACTTCTCCCTCTTGATATTTCCGCTGCATTTGACACTGTTGACCTCCCTCTCATGCTCCTCCTGCTGCATCAACTTTGCCTCAGTAACACTGCTCTCTCCTGTTTCTCTTCTCTCTTTTTGCTCCTTCAGTATCTCCACCGCTTTTGCCTCTTCGCACCGGTTCTTCTCTCAGTTGAGTTACCTCAAGGCTCTGTTCTGGGTCTCCTATACTTCTCGATCTATACCGCCTCTCTTGGCCACCTCATCTCTTCCAATGGATTCCATTATCGCCTCTATAGTGACGACACCCAAATCTACCTTTCCTCTTTCGATCTCTCTTCTCCTATCGGCTGTCTCCGACAAGATGATTTCCCGTTTCCTAAAGCCAAACCTCTCTAAAGCTCAATATCTCATCTTCCCTAAAGCTAGCATTCCTGCACCCATTTCCCTTCAAGTGAACGGTGCCACCATTACTTCTACCTCTTAGGCCTTGGTGTCCACTTCGACTTTGATCTCTCCTTCACATATTATCATATTCATATTATCTGAGGTTATCTGTCAGCTGAGGAACTGTTCAAGGCTTCATTACAGCCCAAAACGGAGAGATGTTTGCATAACGCATTTGCGGACATATAGCCACCAGATGGCAGCATCTTCTCATCGTTCATAATATACTGTTTGCGTTAATTTTATCCCAGGACTCGGAGGCTCCTATTTTGCCATCTCTTTCTTTACTTTCTTCATAGGAGCAAAGAGTTAACAGTATGAAAAAACAAACTTCCCCAACAACAGGGGGTAAACACGCCCCACACCCTCTCCCAGTCTGTCAACTTAGTCCCGCCCAGAGATAGGCCACTCTTCTTTCTTTGCTGCTCTTCAGACAGATAAGTTGTTTCTCGTTATTTCTCCTGCAATTTTATGTTTGATTACTGGTTTTATGTGCTTTGTATACTATTTAGCTATTTACACTAACCGCTATATCTTGGGACACCGTTACCCTCCGGTTTTAGCCGCGGGGGTCAGCGCTCCCCACCGGTCTTTACTGGGAGACCGAATAGGTCCCTACGTCTGACCCGGCGTTCGCACTATATTTCACAAAAACCCCATTCGGTTGTATCTACGTTCGTTCGGGACCGTTTACCTGCTTCCGAGTGCGTGCATCCACCACAGTTTTCAGGGGCTTCCCACTCGAGGCGCGCTTCCTCTAGTGACGGCACTACACCACGCCCACTTCCCTCGTGCTGGCCGCCATTTGCTGATCGCATCCACACACTCGAGGTACAGCAATGTCGGACTCCCACCGCAGCTCTTGCTCTCCCTCCCGGGGCTCCGAGTCGGAGAGTAGCTCCATGCATAGGGCAGCTGCCCCTGAGGGGAATAACCCTCCTTTACCTAAAAAGCATAAACACTCTAGCTCCTCAGCCAAATTTGCGGCCCTCGAGGCCTCCCTCCACTCCTCCATTACTGAATCCATGGCTGCGGTCGTAGCTGACATGCACTACACCTTTAGACGCTCCATGGAGAAAGCAGTGACTGCTCTTCAAGCGCCCCCCAAGTAGCCTCCTGCTCTGCTTTCTTGCATGGGAATGTGTCCCAGGCCTCAGAGCCTCCCCAACCCCGAGAACAATCACAGGATGCCTCCCCTCAAAGGGTTTAGACCCCTCAGCCTTAGGGCATATTGATCCCCATATCTCACGTCCATCTGGCGCTTATGGAGGGGCTGGCAACCCCGCAACAATGCCTTTACTGATCCGCGAGTCTGATTCTCGCAAGAGAGCCCCTGACCGCGGGGCAACCAATGGTGGCCGAGAGCAAGAGACCCAAGGCGTCAGCCTGGAGTCTCATCCCAAGAGGGACAAGCTCAGGGGATGGCGATCCTGAGGGCGATGACGGAGATGACTCCATTACACTATACACCCCGGTCCATGATGAAGACCTTCTGGTGGAGCCACCCCCTATGCAGGTTGGGGATACGATCTACGACCCAGCAGGAAATCCCTTGTTTAATCCCCGGGAGATTTCCCACCCAAGCTCTACCGCTTGGACCCCCAACCCCATATCGAACGCTGGGTCGACAGCGTTATGCGCTGCCCTCAAGACAAGGGAACTAGACTGAACCTGCAGGCAGAATGCCCTCGGCCCACCACTGCTGGCAAGACATGTATCACCCCCGAGGTGGATGAAGCCTTCCAGCAGTTTGTCACCAACAAAGGTTGGTCGACTAAGAAAGGCATAGATTTTGCCATAAAGACATGTCAGGACAAATTGCTTGACACGGCTGGTCCTTTGGTAAAAGCCCTGGATATTGTTAACCACGCCAAATTATCAGACCTCCAACTAGACCCCTCTGAGATTGAGGAATGGCTACAGCGCTCCCTCTGTTTACTAGGGAACGCGAACGCTGCGTTAGCATCGGAGCGTAGAAAGACTATCCTGCTAAAAATGGATACTAACCTGACCCACATGGCCACTACCGACTTGGAAGCCAAGGCTGAAGGCCAACTCTTTGGTGAGCCATTTGCTAAGAAGCTCAACACGTACGTGGGGTCTTTCTCCATGTTGGACAAAGCCGAGGCCACAATGAAGAGAGTATTCCCAGGGCGGGTCTCTCACAGGGCCGGCAGAGGCAGGGGTCGCTCTACCGGCCGTGCGTGTCACTCCCGTTCCTCTGGCTCCGCCTTTAACTCCACCCGATATGCTGACGACAACCCCAGTTCCGGCTCCCGGTTCTTTCCATCCAGAGCCAGACCCTGGCACGGAAACGCCTACAGAGGAGGCAGATCCTCCTATAGAAGACCCTCAGGTGAGCACCTTTCAGATTATCCCTTCTTCAGGATTTACTGGTGCAGGCGGAGATTCAGGACCTGTTGTCCAAGGGGGCGATCGAACTCGCCCCCCCGTCCACGGACGGTTTTCTCAGCACCTTGTTTTTGGTCACCAAAAAAGGCAGGGGCTTCCGCCCAGTCATCAACTTAAAGCAGTTGAACCTATCGGTCGTTTACCGCCACTTCAAGATGGAAGGTATTCACACGTTATGCCACGTCCACCGGAGAGACGACTGGTTGGTCAAATTGGACCTGAAGGACGCCTACCTGTCGGTGCCAATCTGCTTGGCCCACAGGGACTTCCTCAGATTCCTCTGGCAAGATTGGGTGTGGCGGTTCACGTGCCTTCTGTTCGGTCTCTCATCAGCACCGTGGTGCTTCACGAAGCTGCTGAAGCTGGTGATCGCTTCCCTGCGAGCCAGAGGTGTCCGCCTTATAATATACTTGGACGACATCCTCCTGATGTTCGAATCCAGGGACACACTTCTAATGCACTTTCGATGGATGATCTCCCTCCTACAAGAACTGGGTGTCTTAATCAATGTGGGAAAATCCCTACTGACTCCAACGCACCGCATCGAATTCCTGGGTTTTCTCCTGGATTCCCACGACCTGTCCTTGTTCCTGCCCTCTCCAAGATTCGCGACATCCGCAAGGAAACTTCCTCTCTCCTCCGACACTCAGTGCCTACACTGAGGATTCTAGCCAGGGTGATTGGTCTTCTCGCAGCGGCACGTCTGGCGTTCACACCGGCTCCTCTTCACTATCGGGCCCTCCAACGCCTGAAGGCCCGTTCCCTCCGAGCGGGTTTGGACTACTCGGATACGGTGTCCCTAACGGAGGACGCCCGATCGGACCTGACGTGGTGGCACTCCCAGATAACGTCATGGAACGGCAAACACTTGTTTCCTCCTTCCCCGACTCTCACCATAGACTCCGATGCCAGCGGACTCGGATGGGGTGCCCACTGCGATGCTGCGGAGATGGGGGGACGTTGGTCTCCCGCGGAACAGACCCGACACATCAATGTCCTGGAGCTACTGGCGGGCTTCTTTGCCATCCGATGTTTCACCAGGAACTCACCACATCGCTCGATCCTCCTTCGCTTGGACAACTTCCCGGCGGTGCGCTATATCAATGCCATGGGGGCCCCAGATCGGAACCTCTGTCACTCATGGCTTCGGAATTCTGGAAGTACTGCCTTCGTCACGATCTCTGGGTTCAAGCCCAATTCATCCCGGGTCTCTCCAATCAAATCACCGACTGGAATTCTCGTCACCTGTCGGATCCAGGCGACTGGCGGATACCATCTTCAGTGTTCGGTCAACTTCACTCACTGTGGGGACCTCTCCGCTGGGATCTGTTTGCATCGAGGTTGAACGCTCAGCTGCGGGAGTTCATTAGTTGGAGGCCGGACCCGGACGCTCTGGCAGTGGATGCCTTCCTACAGGATTGGTCCGGGACCGTCACTATGCCTTTCCCCCTTTCGCCCTGATTGCTCGGACGCTAATGCAGATCAGAACTCAAGGGACGACGCTGGTTCTGATTACTCCTTTCTGGACGACTCAGCCCTGGTTCCCGACCCTTCTGGAACTCGCGTTCGACGTCCCCAGGATGCTACCCCGCCGACCGGACCTCCTTCGAGACGCGGCGGACGCACCCCACCCTCTGATGGTGGACGGCAACCTGGATCTTCTGGCATGGCTGGTTTCCGGTTTGCCTGGCAAAGCCAAGAGATTTCGATCTGGACTGGGCAACTCCTGTTACAAGCGTGGGCCCCCGGCACCCGGGGAACATATGAATCTGCCTGGAACAGGTGGGCTGACTGGTGTATGGGACGGCGTCAGGATCCCGTTTCAGCCTCTCTGAGCTCTGCATTGGATTTTCTGACGTCCCTGTTCGACTCTGGACTGGCTTTCCGCACCCTGAACGTGTACCGATCGGCAATGTCTGCGGGTCATGTTGGTTTCGCCGGGGTGGCTCTGGGACAACACCCTTTGGTTTGCCGTTTGTTGTGGGGAGCTCACTTTGAGCGGCCCCCCTCCCTAGGTATTCCTCCACATTGGATGTTTCCCGGGTATTACATTTCCTGGAGTCCTGGCCGGACAACGGGGATCTGTCCCTACGTCAATTGTCGGCGAAACTGGTGATGCTTTTCTGCTTACTCTCCTGTAAGCGTGTGGGTGACGTTCGAGCTCTGGATTACTCTTCTCGTTCCTTTGGCCCGGACGGTGTCACTTTTGATGTGACTAGACATACTAAGACCTCTATTTCAGCTGTGTTTTTTCTGTCCTACCCGGATCGTCCTTTGTTGTGCCCGGTTCGATGCCTCAGACTCTACGAGAGCTGCCTGGTGGGTTTCCGTACTGGGTCCATTTCTCCCCTGTTCCTGTCCTTCCGTGCTCCGCATCGCCCGGCGTCCTTGGCGACCTTGGCTCGATGGGTGCGCTGGTTGCTGGAGCTGGCGGGGGTAGATGCCGCCTCCTATAGGGCCCATTCGGTCCGGGCCGCTATGGCTTCCTCGGCTGTGGCAGCTGGCTGTCGGCTGGAGGACGTCATGCGTTCAGCGGACTGGTCGAGGTAGTCTACTGCTCGCCTCTTTTATATCCGCCCTCTGAGACACTGGACTGAGACGGTTTTTGCTCAGCTTTGAATTGGCAAAATAGGAGCCTCCGAGTCCTGTGATAAAATTGAGGAATTTTCCTATTTCCATGATGGAAAGTTCTAATTTTAATAAGAACTCGGAGGCGAGTATTTTCCCCCCCTTGATTCCCTCCCTCTCACCTGATTCCTTCATTAAAGCTTCCTCTGGTTGTCCGTGTCTTATTTACTGCACACGTCTGCGCCCTCGCGTTGTAATCTACGCAGCTTATGCTCGCGTCTTGCTGAATAAAATGATTTCCTTTGGGCTGACTTTGTGATCTTTGCGTGCGCCTTGCATTGCAAGTTACTGCTGGCTCGGTTTTAACCTCTGCCTCGTGTTTGTTCTTCTTTTCTTCCAGCCTTGCGCTGATCGTCCTGCCATGACGGCATTCTTCATGGTTTCCCCACGCCCGGCCGTGTTTGGCTTCTTCGTCTCCCCGTCGGGTAGCTCCATTTCGTTCTGGAGATTCTGACTTCCGGCCTGCAAAGAAAGAGGAGTGGCCTATCTCTGGGCGGGACTAAATTGACAGACTGGGAGAGGGTGTGGGGCGTGTTTACCCCCTGTTGTTGGGGAAGTTTGTTTTTTCATACTGTTAACTCTTTGCTGCTATGAAGAAAGTAAAGAAAGAGATGGCACAATACTCGCTTCCGAGTCCTTATTAAAATTAGAACTTTCCGTCATGGAAATAGGAAACTTCCTCAATTATATCAGGCAGTCACTTTGTTCCACAGTAGAAATTTATTGCGACATTATAAGCATTGTTTCGACTGGCGCTCCTGCCTTTGTCATCCTTTAATTTTTTATGACTGACTTTTTTGTGATATTAATCAGCATGGCTTTAGGTCCTGAGTTGACTATGGTGAATCATTCATACCCATTTGTAGAAGTTTCAGTAGGCCCAGACTGACCATTGGGCAAACTGGGTGTTTGCCCGGTAGGCCGCTAGCCTCCCTGGCCAGTCGGCCGCTAGCCTCCCGGGCCAGTCGGCCGCTAGCCTCCCTTGACGGTCTACATAGCCGTTCGCCTGGCAAGGCAGTCTAGGCCGACTGAAGAGCCCTATGACCTAATCAGAAGGAGCCAGCCAGCCGCCGGCCCTCGCTGATTAGGTCAGACGGATCGTCGCACCCACACACACGTGACATGTGGCCAGCCGGGCCAGTGTAGAGCGGCTGGCACGTGTGTGGACGGATCCCCATCTGGCTGTGGCCGGCACCTGCAATTGTCTCCTCCAAGCTCCCATGTCCTGCCAGCGGCCCGGCATGGTGCTGACCACTGCAGCTGCACCACCTGGTTGCCCTGACCACAGGCTGCGGCAGCTGAGCTGGGAGATTGTCGGTCTCTCCTCCCGAGTCTGCACCAGACTAGCCACCAGGACCAGGTATGCCTGTGCTGTGAGCCTGTGTATGATGCTCGGCCAATGCCTGTCAGACTTTCAAGCTGAACCCGGCCACTCAGCTTTTTATGTCTTCTTCCTGGCTTCTTAGAGTGGATTCAGCAGCAGCCACCTAGTCTCTTAATAGAGGGTTTGGGCCTATGGACCACCCACCAAGGGCCCAGGCCAGCCTCCCCGATGGCTCAGGCCAGCCCCACCAAGGTGAACTCAGAGGTCAATTGAATGTATGTATATCTTGTAATTGGGGCAGGCCTAATATCAGGGTATACACGTATCTGGGGTCTCTGTATTTATATAGAGAATGAGGCTGTATATATGTAGTAATACACAGGATACATATACAGTATACAGCCTCATTCTCTATATAAATACACAGAGTACATGGAGAATACGGCTGTATATACGTAGTATATGTGGCGCTCTGTGATACGCTTATACACATTGCACATTACTGTGAGTTTTACTGCTGTGGAGCGCTGTGAAACTCTCACACATGCCACGAGTTTCTTTTTCAGTGGGGTGCAGCATTTCATCCATCTCTTCAGGCAGCACAGTGGCTTGGGTCAGCCCTGGTATGAAGGTATCACAGAGCTCCATAGTAATGTGCAGTGTTTACTGTGGAGCTCTGTGACACCCTCATAAACACTGCACATTACTGTGGAGCTCTGACACCCTCATAAACACTGCACATTACTGTGGAGCTCTGACACCCTCATAAACACTGCACATTACTATGGAGCTCTGTGACACTCATAATGAGCAGTGTTTATGGAGGTGTCACAGAGCTCCACAGAAATGTGCAGTGTTTATGAGGGTTTTTTACAGAGCTCCACAAAAATGTGCAGTGTTTATGAGGGTTTTTTACAGAGTTCCACAGAAAAGTGCAGTGTTTATGAGACCCACTTTGGCCATTTGAAATCTTAGCAAAAAAAATATCGTCCTGCTGCCTAAGCCAGCTACAATGTTAACGCAATGTATGATCATATTAAAGCTAAAGTAAGAAGAACTATTGCCAATTTTTGCTGCATGTAGTCATGCTGGGATCCATATTCCAAGCAGACCTGGTACGACACTGATAGAACATTGGAGTGAGCTGCATTTTTTATTTTGTAACATCTGGTTTCAGCAGCCCTTATGAACTATGCATGTTCTGGTTGATCGCAATCATACCTATAATATAATGAGGACTGGCTCTTCCTCCCCGGTTTGCACCCCTCCCCTTTACAGGTGCCTCATTGCAGGACCTACTTAAACCCAGAACTGTAGAGACACCCAGGAGGAGGTATGTCCCTGTAAATTGGTTAATCTTTTATAAGATCAATCACTAGGTTACATTACATTCAAACATGCCAATATGCGGAACATCAGGAGAGGGCTGTGAGTCCCCATTTCATCTAGCTATGGGTTGTCAAATCTAGCTTGAGGCCCCCCACAAGTTGATGCATGCAGTTTCCAGACTTCCTTGAATGCAATAGATGGCCAGGGAATCATGGGAGTTGTAGTTCAAAAACATCTGGAGGACCAGCGTTTGACAGCCCTGCTCTACATTGTAAATTCGCCTGAGCAGAATTAATTTGCCAGTCTAATTTGGTTCTATTCTCCATTTGTTATTGTAAAGCGCTGCAGAAACTTTTGGCGCTATATAAATGATGAGAGTATGGTATATAATGGGGGGTAGTACGCCTGAGTCATTATCACATAGCATTTGTGGGCCGCTGCCTCCCAGTCCCATTCCTTTTTTTATATATATACAGTATATATTAATAATTTTTATTTTGTAATAAAGTCAGCGGGACAAAGCAATAGAAAATGGCCTCATAGGGCCAAAACATGTTGCCTTAAAGAGGAGGAAAAGGTCGCGCAGGACCATAACATGTCATCTATGAAAGCTGTGAGCTGGGAAACAGGTAGCGGGTGCAATTGCTCTCTGGGGTGAGCACTCTTGAAAGGTTTAGAGACCAGACCAGTGACTTTCCTTCAAACGGTGGTACATTTATAGCAGCAACCCATAGGTTATACACCACGCTGTATATTGCTCAAAAATAAACACTTCAAAAGCAAAGAAAATTCCTAGCCGTGTCCCTGCGCTAACTAAACATACAATAGTCCTGACTAACAACCTGTGCAAACCTAGTGTTTGTCAGGCTACAGCAAACAAGCATGACCAACCTTGTGCTCCAGCAGATAGAGACCGTCTGCTCCCCAGACTCCAGAGCGATGTCTGTCTGCCTCACCTGCACTAAATTGCCACTGAGGCAAAGTGCAAAACCAGGGACTTAGAGGTTCCGGAAGGTGTAAGAGAGAAATCTGGGTGACACATAAACCCCGGACAGGACCTTTCCTTGCTCTCTACATGACGCCCTGTTACAAAGCATATAACAAAGTCATCGAAAATCTTAGCTAATCATCTGAAGGCACTGTATAGAAATAATAACAAAGAAAAAGAAGTCAGCTGGATGAGTCAAACAGAAGGGAAGGGGTGGATAAAAATGCCCCACTGCGTTAAGTGCGAGTAAAAGGGGCCCATCTCCCCTGGGTTACAGCTGATCTTACACAAATGTACCAGCTTAGAGATTCACTGTGGTCAAATTTCAAGAGTACTGGTTCCAGGAATGATCACTGTGAATACCGAAAATGGTGGAATGCATGCATAAAACAAACAAAAATTGCTAAAGCCCACTAATTTAATGAAAATCTAAACAATAACATATCAAACCCTAGACATTTTTGGAAAATCATAAGTAACATGCGATCACCCCGTCCACTCCCAACCGGCTGCTGTCAAAGTAATCAACCAAACCCTGCAACACCCCCTAAATGTAGCAAATGCCTTTAATGATTATTTTGTTGGATGCACCACCACCCTGATTGCTAAGCTAGCAAATGACATGCATTCTGAAAGGCAGCACGCAGGTCAGGCCCCTCCAACTGTGCAAAGACCCTGTATCAGAGAGAAATTCAGTTTTAGACAAGTACCTGTCAGTGTCATTACTAAACTTCTCTGAAATCAAAAAATGGAATACCAGTCTGGACCTGATCAAATCCCAGCAATGCTGCTGAAAATCAGTGCGCCGGCAATTGCAAAACCTGTTGCAACTATAATCAATGAATCACTAACGACTGAATACATACCCAAACTCTGGAAGACTGCAAGGGTGGTACCTATCCATAAAAGTGGAGACAAAACTTTGTTATCCAACTACCGCTCAATATCATTGCACCCTATAATGTCAAAACTTCTGGAAAAATTTGTCTACACTCAATTATGTGATTATTATCAGTATTGGAACTATTTAACTCCAGATCAATCAGGCTTTCGTCCAAATCATTCAACTACAACTGCCCTTTTAAAAGTTTGTACTGATTTTGAAGCTGGCATGGAACAAGGAAACCTAACTGGAGCTATCTTCCTTGATTTTGCCAAGGCCTTTGACAAAGTAGACCAAAGTATTACAAAAACTTAAAAACTCCGGTATTGGTGATCGCACGTTAACCTGGTTTCAATCATATGTATCTGATCGGTCGCAATATGTGTCCATTTCTGGCAGCTCCCCCTCCCAGTCACCTGCGGTGTATCCCAAGTCTCGATACTTGGCCCCCTGCTATTCACAATATTCATAAATGATCTGCCCAACGTCTGCAAAGCCTCAACTGTACACATGTACGCAGACGACACTGTAATCTATACCAGCAAACCAAATCTCCTGCAGCTGGAGGCCGTGCTGCAAGAACAATTCACAGAGGTAGAAAAGTGGATCAAGGATAACAAACTTTTTCTAAATACTGACAAAACTGTTACGATGCTCTTTGGTACAGCACCTAAACTATACAAGGTGCAATTGCCCCATCTAGGTGTCAGGACAAGGGCAAATGGCACGCTGACCACAGTCACTTCTCTCAGATATCTAGGTATGTGGTTAGACCCAAATCTATCCTTTGGCCCCCACATCGAAAAACTGTCATCTGAACTTTACCCCAAACTAGGTGCCCTGTACAGAAACAAATCCTGCTTGAGCCCCGCGGTAAGAAAGCAGATTGTACAGCAAATGCTTATGCTGACTTTTGAATATGGAGATGTAGTGTATGCAGCTGCCTCGCAAACACACCTCCAGAAACCTACTATATTGTATAACTCGTTCTGCTGCTTTATGCTACAATGTAACTACATGACCCACCATTGTGACATGTTAAAAGAGCTAAACTGGCCGTCGCTGGAATCTAGATGCACTCTTCACCTTTCCAACCTGGTGTTTAAGAGCTTTTCTGGGACGCTACCACCCTACCTGAATAGACTGCTTCCCCCAGCAGTTCCCTCATCCTATAACCTCCAATCCACTTACTTACAATACCACAATACAAAAAGACAGTGGCTCGATCCTCATTTTCCTACAGAGCACCTCTATTATGGAATAACCTCCCAGACGCCATCAAATCTTCACCCAGTCTAAAGTCCCTTAAGAGCTCCCTATTAACATACCTCAATACAGAATGCACCTGTAAACATGTATCAAAGTGACTATATACAGAATGCACCTGTAAACATGTACAGTGGCAAGAAAAAGTATGTGAACCCTTTGGGATTACGTGGAGTTTTCCATGAATTGGTCATCTAAGTCACAACAATTTGAAAAACACAGTCTGCTTAAAATAATACAACACAAACATTATATGTTTTCATGTTTTTATTGAACAGAACATGTAAAGATTCACAGTGCAGGGTGGAAAAAGTATGTGAACCTTTGGACTTAATAACTGGTTGACCCTCCTTTGGTAGCAATAACCTCAACCAAACGTTTCCTGTAGTTGCAGATCAGACCTGCACAACGATCTGGAGTAATTTTGGACCACTCCTCTTCACAAAACTGTTTTAGTGTAGCAATATTCTTGGGATTTCTGGTGTGAATCGCTCTCTTAAGGTCATGCCACAGCATTTCAATCGGGTTGAGGTCAGGACTCTGACTGGGCCACTCCAGAAGGCGTATTTTGTTTTGTTGAAGCCATTCTTTTGTTGAATTACTTGTATGCTTTGGGTCATTGTCCTATTGCATCACCCATCCTCTGCGGAGCTTCAGTTGGTGCACAGATGGTCTTACGTTTTCCTGCAAAACGTCTTGATAAACTCTGTTGTCATTGATGGAAAAATGAATTCCAATCTGTCCAGGCCCTGAGGCAGCAAAGCAGCCCCAAACCATGATGCTCCCTCCACCATGTTTTACAGTGGGGATGAGGTTTTGATGTTGGTGTGCTGTTACTTTTTTTATCCACACATAGTGTTGTGTGTTTTTTCCAAACAACTCAATTTTGGTTTCATCTGTCCACAGAATATTTTGCCAGTAGTGCTGTGGAACATCCTGGTGCTCTATTGCAAACTTCAAACGTGCTGCAATATTCTTTTTGGACAGCAATGGCTTCCTCCGTGGTGTCCTCCCATGTACTCCATTCTTGTTAAATGTTTTCCTTATTGTAGATGTGTCAACAAAAATGTTAGCATGTGCCAGAGATTTCTGTAAGTCTTTAGCTGACACTCTAGGATTCTTCTTTACCTCATTAAGCATTCTGCGCTGTGCTCTTGCAGTCATCTTTACAGGACGACAGCGCCTAGGGAGAGTAGCAACAGTGCTGAACTTTCTCCATTTGTAGACAGTCTGTATTACCGTGGACACATGAACATCAAGCCTTTGGAGATACATTTGTAACCCTTTCCAGCTTCATGCAAGTCAACAATTCTTGATCATAGGTCTTCTGAGAGCTATTTTCTGCGAGGCATGATTCACATCAGGCAGTGCTTCTTGAAACCAGTAAACCCAAAACTGGTGTGTGTTTTTAAAGGGCAGGACAGCTTTCAGCAACACATCCAATAATATCACACTGATTGGACTCAAGGTTGGCTCACTCCTGGCTCCAATTAGCTCTTGGAGAAGTTATTATGCTAGGGGTTCACATACTTTTTCCACCCTGCACTGTGAATGTTTACATGTAATGTTCAATAAACACATGAAAACATATAATGTTTGTGTTGTATTATTTTAAGCAGACTGTGTTTTTCAAATTGTTGTGACTTAGATGAAGATTAGAGCACATTTTATGACCAATTCATGCAAAACTCCACGTAATCCCAAAGGGTTCACATACTTTTTCTTGCCACTGTAACATAGTGACTATGTACAGAATGCACCTGTAAACATGTAACATAGTGAATATATTTATTTTCTGTTAATCTGTATATCTTTTTACTATCTTGCATTTTATTACTTTGTATTTCTGTAACAACTGTAACAATTTAATGTTACTGAACCCAGGACGTACTTGAAAACAAGAGAAATCTCAATGTATCCTTCCTGGTAAAATCCTTTATAAATAAATAAATATCTGCATACGTGTGCACTAATTATTAGACCACAATACATCATTGATATATGGCACAACCCTAATTCCACTCTCTTTCTTGGAGGTACAAGAAAGATAGAGGACACTGGAATCTGTGGAGGTGCTATGAACACATTGAATTTAAGGAATTCCCAGCATTACTTATATGCACGAGAATTCATACTGAAGAACAATTACGAATGCGGACACTAGGTGGCATTATTGCACTAAACATAAAACACCACCATACTAAAATACGCCAGGACTGTGATACATTGTACAAACTGTCTATGCAACTACTGTTAATAACATTGCACTGGAGTATGTATGTATAGACATATACAGGGTTATTCAAAGATAATCGAAAAGTCACCGCACGGTCGGTGACTTTTCTTTCTCTTCAATTCGGGGCGATTTGGCGATCCCATTTCGGCGACCCTGCGGTGTATTCAGCAAGCACCACAGGGCCGTCGTAATGCAGGGAACAGCCGCCGCAAATCCGCCGAACACTCACCGCAAAACCTGGGGAACGCACACTGAAACCCGTAAAAACATTTGGATTGAACACGCCGGGGAAAGCTGAGCAGCCGCCAATCCAAGCCGACACCGCAGACGAATGGAGTGAAGAAAAAAACCCAGTACGCTTGAATGTTTGAAAAGTGAAACGCTGTTTGCAAAGAAACTACAGTACAAAAATGTCTGGAATTTACATATAAGATCCAATGAATGATAATAAAAAGGGCTGTTACAGAAAAAAGTAAAAAACGATTTAAAAAAAAAATGGGGGGCGTGTCCGGTCGTTGCAGCGAGCGGTCGCATGTAAAAGAGGCTCCTGTGACTGGCACAGTTTTTTTAAATCCCGCAGCAGTTTAGAGTAGACATGTGCATTCGTTTTAGTACTAAAATGATTTAGTCCGAATTTTGGGATAATTTAGTTTTCGTATGACTCAAGAGAAACGAAACTGCTCAGTACAAAAAAACGAAAGAAACTAAAATAAAATGCACTACATTTTAGTTTCAGTCCATTTTGTGATATTACATTGATGAGTGAAGGAGACCAGCAATGAAGAGCGCAACATCGCAACATCCGAAGTTCTGCACCCTCCACATGCCAATGCAGTACGATGTTCTATACAGAGAGGGGCATTAATTAATGCAGGAGGATGTTCTATACATTATACAGAGAGGGGTATTAATGAAGGAGGATGTTATATACATTATACAGAGAAAGGTATAAATTGAGGAGGATGTTCTATACAGAGAGGGACATTAATTAATTCAGGAGGATGTTCTATATATTATACAGAGAGGGGTATTAATTAATGCAGGTGGATGTTGTATACATTATACAGAGAGGGGTATTAATTAATGCAGGAGGATGTTCTAAACATTATACAGAGAGGGGTATTAATGCAGGAGGATGTTATATACATTATACAGAGAAAGGTATAAATTGAAGAGGATGGTCTATACAGAGAGGGGCATTAATTAATTCAGGAGGATGTTCTATATATTATACAGAGAGGGGTATTAATTAATGCAGGTGGATGTTGTATACATTATACAGAAAGGGGTATTAATTAATGCAGGAGGATGTTCTAAACATTATACAGAGAGGAGCCTTTTTTTTTAGCCCTTTAAATCTAGTGGCTGTGAACGCTGAGATCGACTGCTTGTTACATTATCTCTCTGTACAATGTATCAGGCTCATCTGTTACAGTAACTGACTGTAACAGCGCTCAGAGTTTCAGTAAAACAAGGAAATAATATTGTTCTAACCTCTTATATATAAAAATATTATTTACTAGTTTTACTGAAACTCTGAGCGCTGTGATGAGCAGCAGTCAGTTACTGTAACAGCTTTGCCTGACACTGGGCAGTATTACAATGTTGGTGCTAACTTAGGCTAGGGTCAGACTGAGGCAGTGCGAACGCGCGTGCAGCCGCACTTAATCACGGCCGCACTAGCAGCAGATGCCGGGCAATGACGGCCAATATACGAAGTACGGTCGCACAAAAGTCCGGCTGCGCAACGCAAGTGGAAAATGAACGCATTTTTTCGAGAACGTGAAACCGCAGGTACTGACGTACAGAGTGCGCTGCGTCTGCTAGCGGCATGTGTGTGTGATTAGGAGACGTCAGACACTGCTACTGTCCGGCCAACATAACGTCCAGACACAAAAAGAGTTTTATTGATGATCCGTACAAAATCACGGACGAAAATGCGCATAGTATGACCACTATCACGTATTCTGTGAAAAAATGCGTCCATTCGTTCGAACGCACTTTTTCACAGACAACATAAAAATGCGTTCGTCTGACCCTAGCCTTAACCAGAGCTGTTGTAAACTGAAAAACTCCATAGGCTATAATGGCTCTGGGAAGTATACAACAGCTCTGGTTAAGTTAGCAGCACCAACTATGTAATATGGCCCACATTGTGCTGAGAGTGAGAGATACTGTAACAAGCAGCGATCTCAGCCCTCTGAGGAGCCACTACAATAGTAATTGTATCCACTAGTTTTCGGATGAATGAAATTAGTTTTCATACTAAAGAACTGAAAACGAATTTCTTTAGCAACTAAATAAATTGTATTTTAGGACTAATCCATTAGTTCAAAATGAAATTTTGTGCTATGCACATGTCTAGTTTAGAGTAACCCCGGGGCACTCTGACACTAGCAATCGGTGAGGGATACTCATCTGACCTCGGATGGCTCCCCCAAAAGGCACAACGAGCACTGAAACCGCCAAAATCGGCAAAAAAAGATTGCGGCCGTGAGGCCCAAGATGGCGGCTTCCCTACCTCCAGATCCTCTTCCACAGACGCGGCTGAAATGGGCCCACGCCACCTCTCGGATACTTCTCCTGCATCTGAAAGCAGATTACACGCCATGCTCCAAGACCTGCGGTCGACTATTCAGGCAGATATTAAAGAGGCGCTGCAGGAGCTGCGGCAGGATGTTCAGGATTTGGGTGAGAGAACTGACTCTTTGGAAACAAAAACGGATGAACCCCTATCTCCTGATCCGTGGCAGCTAGGTGTTAATGTTTGTTATTGTTGGATCGGCCAGAGCATGGCCTTTCCAACCATACCAAACATGACCATGTAAATAGTTTTTTTAAAAAATAAAAAATTTAAATAAAAATAAAAAAATATTTTTTTTAAAAATTAAAAAAAAATAAACAAGTTTTTTTTGTTTTTGTTTTGTTAATGCAGCAATATTGTTCCCATTTCAATTATAATGTGAACAATGATGCTGCACTAACAATTTTTGTATGTGGTGCGCTTGTTAAAAATAGCGAAACTTTCCCCAAAAAAAAATGTAACGAGTCCCCTATTTCTAATTTTTTTAACAAGCGCACCCCATAGAAAATATACCCGCAAATGCTCACATGTTAAAATGTGAAAAAAAAACCTTTACACGTTGTAAATTATTGAAAATTCCAATTTTATTGCATTTTTTGTTATAATATACAGACAGGGCATGACGTATACATATAATAATGATATATTATGAATCTGCCGAGTCTGCCGGAAAGAACGATATATGATATGTCTGGGTCATATATCAAAATATGGCTTCAAAACGCGGTTAAACATGATGAGCGAAAGTGGTAAAAATGACCTCATCACAGAGGTATGAAAAACCTCAGCAGCGAAAGGGTTAATAATTTATTTATTTATTTTTTTTTTAAATTTATAATTCAAAGTTTTTATTTTACAAGTAAGAATGATACACAAACTGGCAAAACCGGCCTCGCAGGGCCAAATAGGCATCAAATACACAGAAAGCATAAGGGGGGGGGGAAAGTTTCTCACAGGGCAAATAACAATCAGAATAAGCCCCAGCCGGGGAACTATAGCTAAATAAAGAGGACTTCAGTGTCCTGAGAAAAAGGGGTGTCTCAGTAGCGCAGAAAATAACTCCCTGGGCTTGCAGAACCCAAATATGGGTATACCGGTAGAAAGCGTAAAAGCAAATAACGACTGGCCCAAGTGAAGTTATGTTAAAAAGCAAACAAAAGACAAAGATTGTCCATGGGACCTTCAAAAAAGGAAAGCTCAGGAAGAGTTCCAGTCCTTAGAAACAAACAGTTCCAAAAGTCCAGAGAACCCGCTTGCAAATATAAAGAGAAAAGAGAGGGAGGAAAAAAAAAAGGGGGGGAAGGGGAGAGAAAGGGGGGGAAGGGGAGAGAAAGGGGGGGAAGGGGAGAGAAAGGGGGGAAGGGGAGAGAAAGGGGGGGAAGGGGAGAGAAAGGGGGGGAAAATCAGCATCAACCCGGCTGAACCGTCGCGGCATCCAGCGGGATACCTGCTTGGTCGAGGACATTCAGCGCCGTGGCGGGGTCGGTGATCGTATGGGCGATATTGGCATAGGTTACACTAAGGGAGCCAGCCAGGCCCCATCTATAGCGGATCCCCTGCCGACGAAGGACAGCCGTTACGTCTCGGAACCGTCTGCGGGCCACCAAGGTCAGGAACGGGAGGTCGTGATAGAGGGTGAGAGTAGAGCCTTCAAACTGCACAGGTTCCCGAGCGCCGGGAGTAGTCATGATCCTCGTTTTCAGGGCCATGTCGCGGAATGCCACCACGACATCCCTAGGTGCTCCCTTGGCAGACGCTGCGGGTCTCCTGACCCTGTACACCGAGCCAACCACATCAGGCGTAGTAGAAGGCAGGCCGGACACTTGTAGAGCAAGACGGGTCACATAAGGCTGCAGTTCGTCCTCCAATACCGAATCCGGGATACCCCTGACCCTGATATTGCGCCGCCGATGCCGAGTTTCCAGTGTTTCTACAGAACGGGACAGGATTTCAATCTGCGAGCGAAGGGCAGTCACCTGGCCAGCTAGTTGGGATTGTTCCGTTGCTACTTCTGCCGTCTTTGTCTGCACTTCCATCACCTGTGCGCGTACCTCTTGTACCTCTGCCCGAACTGCTGCCACCTCAGGTTTCCACATGTCCCTAATCTCATCCATGAGTCTGCGTAGGTCTCCTTTTGTGGAAGGGAGGTGATCGTCCTTCTCTTGGGTCTGGGCTGCCATTAACTGTGCACCAGGTACGGATGCTTCGGCCCGAGTACCCGAAACTCGCGACGCCTGCCTCGGCCCAGGTCGTTGTTCCGACGTTGCACTGCTGGCAGCGGAGAGTTGGTGGTCATTAGCAGAGTCCCCCTCAGAGGATTCCCGGGTGGCCAGTGGAGAAATCGAAGATGCTGCTAACACGGCCTTGCGGTTTTTTTGTGCCCTTTTCCTTGCCGCTGCAGAGAGAGGCCGTTGTCCCTGCCCCCGAGACGGCGGGGTAAGCCAGGACATCCCAGCATCCCCTCCAAAAGACCAGGCACGGTCCTCCTCTTCCTCAGACGACCCATAGCTGGGAGGGAGAGACACAGAAACGGGCCCCCCTACCATAGAAATCCGGATGTCCTGTTGGCGGGGACCACCGTTCTGAGTAGGCTTCTTAGGCATTATCGACCTCCTCCAGTCCGGCGTTAGAGATTAAGACTCCGGAAGGCTCCGCAGGAGCGCACGAGGTCACCCAAGATGGCCACCGTCACTAGGCCCGAATCTCTCCCGGGGAGTAAGTCCACCACAGAGTCCGCCAGAGGATAGCTGATAAGTTCCTCGAGACGTGCTAGGGCATCCAGGCTCAGTCGGGAGCTGTGTGAGGGCAAACGAGCAGTTAAAATCCGGTGTAAAGCCGAAGCTGCGATGGAGCTGATCAGAAACGTGACCGCTCGCTGCCGTGGTTAGCTCCGCCCCCCTTAATAAAAATTTTATATGGGGAAAAAAAATGGAAAAAAAAAAAAATTCACAAAACAATCTCAAAAAATGACTAAAAGATCCTAAAAAATCTTTAAATAAAAGAGACTTTTTACTGCAGAATATTATAATCAACAGTTTATTAGATATTGAATTAAAACGGAAATATTTATTTTATTTTATTTTTTTTAAATTCTTTATTTTAACGTTTTTCATGTCACAGTAGTCGACATAGCAAAAGGGAGACCACGCAAGGTCAGTACAAAAGTCAGAAACATACAGAAACCGAACAGTCAACGTCAAATCGGTACCAGAATAAAACTCATAAAAATAATAAAAATAAAAACAGAAAATTATAAAAGGAAAACGAGAATATAGCTAACGTCCCACCAAAAGAGATTGAAATGAAAAGGTAGGGAGGCCAAGGTTAGAAAAACCTTCATCCCAGGGGTAGAGACAAAAGTGATCTGTATAACACTTGAGTAACCTAGCCCGGGTCTAACGGGACAGACGAGGAGTCCTCCCCATGAGCAAGAGCAGTCAACGCCCGGGGAGAGACCCAAGGAGTGCAACAAGTGCCAGGCCGCCGCGGGATTATTAACTAAATGCGACAGATTGTCATGGCAGATATACATCGAACCCGCAACCCCCCAACGGTATCGAACCCCACTACTCCTCAAAAAAGCAGGCACCTCTCGGAATTGCCTTCGGGCAATGAGCGACAAAAATGAGAGGTCATTAAAAAGTGTCAATGAAAGGTCCTCATATAAAATCTGGGCTCGGGCGATCGGGTTCAACATCAGTCGGCGTTTATCCGCTTCCTCCACGGCTATCGTGAGCACATCGCGTGGGGTCTCTGCTGGGGCCGTCGCCACCTTCCGTTGCCGAATAGCGTGCCGGAAGAGTAGTGTAGTCTCTGCTGGGATCCCCAGAACATGCAAAGCAAACGTAGGCCAGCAGAGCGTTGGCAGCAATCGACTCCGGAATCCCCCTGATCTGAACAATCTTCCGGCGGTGCAGAGTCTCTGCAGTCTCCATCGCTCCGGTAAGCTGCGCCACCTGGGTCTGCAAGGCCTCCACCAGCGGCGTAAGAAGGACCTTCGTCGCCGCAGTCTCCTCCACACGCGTCTCGACCGCAGTCAGTCGTCCTTTAACGGTCACCATATCCTTCTGCATAGCCACGAAGTCGGCCCTCCACATCGCCCTCATCTCTTCCAGTATCTCCCAGTAAGCATTGCATAGCACCTTCTGTGAGGGACGCAGCATCCCGGGCAGCACCTAACAACTCAGCCAGTCTACCTGCTGCCACCAGCGTCGCGACACGGGGATTGTCCTTCGAAACGTCTTGTTTTCCCCAGGTATCGGGGTGATCCTCGGGCAGCCACAGAGGCCTCCCACCAATACGGATCCTCGCCATCAGAAGAGCTCACCGTGGGGGAGAGGTATGTTTGAGGCGTCAATTGCCGCTTCTGTCGGCTCTCTCCTAAAGAGTCACATATGTCCCTCTGCCAGGGGCTCTCCGGTAGCTGGGACTTCTTGCCAGATTTTATACCCATAGTTTCAGATGGTCTCAAGCAGTACGGCAAAGTGGAGCACTCCGAGGGGCTGTAGTAACGCCTCAAAGATGGCCGCCAGGTGTAGGATGCAAAACCAGGTCGCAATCCGTAAATCTCCCCACAACGGCTCCAAAAGACTCACGGGCTGTAGTCCGGGACAAAGGTGGTGGGCTAACAAGGTTCTGTCGGCTTGGGGTATAGGTCTCCCGTGGGTGAATCGCTGTGTGCCACAGATAAAGTAAAAAAAAGCTGGAGAGCTCTTCAAAGTGCGACTGATCCCACCGGAAGTCAGCTCCACCCCCCAACAGGAATATTTTTTACATTGAAGCCTATGGGATTCGCCGAATAAATCTGCCGCATGAATCCACCGAACAGCAGGGCAATTCGGCAACTTTTCTCAGCTGTTTTTCGTTCTCTGAATAGACAAAGCATTGCTTCTCTATGGGGATTCACTGCCCTCGAACAGGCAACAAACAGGCACCGTAGGTGCAGGCAATTTGCCAACATTTGGCGAACTGCCTGTTCTCTGAATAGCCGAATGGCCAGGAAATGTAACCTTACGCTGAATTTCACTGTTCGGTTACCTTTCGGCCACAATTCGGATCTCTTTGAATAACCCTGATAGTATTGTGAGCAACGCCACATAGAGGGAAATCTTTCCTTCTAGTATGAGAATTGTCTGACAGGTACCAGTTTGCGCATTGGAATGTGTTTTCCTTTCTTTATTCAGAGAGAGCCCTGAAATGGCACCAAACAGTGAATTTTCCTGTATGGGGCAATTTCGTAGCAATTCGGCTATTCACAAAGCAGGCAGTTCACCAAATTTTGGCAAATTGCCAGCAAAATACGGAGCCTGTTTGACGGCAGTGAAATCCCCATAGAGAAACAATGTTTAATCTATTCACAGAACACCGAACAGCAGAGAAATGTCAGTGAAATGCCCTGATGTTCGGTGGTTTCATTCGACAGGTTTATTCAGGTGACTCCCATATCAATGTTAAAAATATTCCTGTTATTATCAAATATCTAATAAACCATTTATTCTTTTAATCTGCAGCAAAAAGTCTCTTTATGTATTTATTTAAGATTTTTTTCGCAAAAAATATTTTTTCAGTTTTTTTTAATAGAGGTTTTTCTTTTTTCCGTAACAGACCTTTTTATTATTTTTTATAGGACCTTATATGTTAATCCCAGACATTTTTGTGAAGTTGTTTTTTTTGCAAACAGCATACTTTCAATCGTTTCCTTTTCTTTTTACCCCGTTCATCGGCTTGTCGACTTTTTCCGACGGCTGGTCGTTGATGTGCTTGGCGGATCGTTGGATTTTCTGGACGCAGATCGGCGGGTATGTGGCAGCTCCGATAATTTCTGCAGATTTTAAAAAAAAGAAACAGCTGCAAAACCGGCAAAATTATCGGATTCGATAGTTTTGGGTTGTTCCTGGCAGCTTATCAAATTGGATTTGATAATCCGTCAAACCTGCCGAAATTATCAGATCCGATAATTTTGGCGGTTTTGCATCATTTTTTTTTTTTTTACCGGCTGTTTTGCGGCGGCTTTTGCCTGCACTTCGGGGACCCTGCGGTGAATGCAGAATTCGCCACAGGGTCAGGGAATTTGATTCCCTGAAGTGGGAGGAGCGAGAGAGCAGTGAAATGTCGGTGACATTTTGGTGTTCTCTGAAAACACCTATAGACATCTATGGGTGATATTCAGTAAGTGCTGGCATTTACAAGTGTTGCTGTGCCCAGAAACGCCAACATTTCACAAAACTAAAATCCACAATTTGACAGGAGAAGCCTCATGTTGCACCGTGCAATAACTGTAATAATAATAATGTATTTTTTACTCTGGTTACACCTCTGTTCTCTAGCTCTTGCAAGGCTTTTTGGTCTTTTTTTATGTACTCTATTTTTGTTACTGCTCATTGTATGTACGTTTGTGAAATTCAATAAATAAAGACTGTTTTGTAAAGATTTAGGCCGTCAAATTTTTTGGCTTTCTTTATTTCTTTTTTGCCCACTCTGAACCTATTTAACTCCTTACCACCTGGCAGGTTGTGCCCGGCGGGAGGGTCTTCATGCCAGCGGGGCATACGAGTACGCAGCAAATGACGCCTGCCGCTCGGCAGCTGGTAGGTTGGCCGGTCGCAGCCCATAGACACGGCCCATAGGGTGTGCTGTGCCGTCCCATGGTCGTGAGTTCCACCCGCCACAGGGTCAGCATAGTATGCCCCCGACGTAAAAACCCATGTTCTGCAGGTTTGTTTCTGTTGTTTTGTTTTAAACAGAGACATATGTTGCGGAATCAAATGTTATAAGCACCAAAAATGTTTATTCCTTTTCTTTAAAATGCGAGATTTGTCAGACGCTCTCAGTTAAAGACTTCGGGCAACATTACATTGTTCGTGCTAACGTTAGCGCTCACCTGCGTGAGCATTAACATTAGCCCTGGTAGCCACAGCATATTAAAATCCAAACGCTATGTTAAGTAACCCGTTTGCGTTTGGTCCCTAGTGCTTTTCAGCACGAGGTTACTGTACTTTGCGCTCCCTATAATTTACATGGGGAGCGCAAAGTGTTAATCAGCGTTAGGATTACAAAGTCGAAATGCTGATTAACGTCCGGCTGCGGTTAGCAAAAAGTTAACCACAGCCTGGACTTGGTGCAAACGGATTTTGCTGGTGCAGAATCCGTTAGCACCAGCAGTAACCCCCCCCCAAAAAATCCAGATACTTACTCACCTCCTATCCCACAGCGAGGTCCGCAGCTCCTTCCGCCTCCTCTGTCCGGCAGGAGCAGGGAGAGACTGGGGGAAAAAGTCCCCCAGTCTCCCCCTGCGGATCACTACGCTGATCTGCCGTATCTCACGAGGCGAGATACAGCAGGTCATGTGACCGGCAGAGGAGAGACTCAATGGAGTTCTATTCACTTCATCGAGTGGATGCTCACGGAGG